>OY728130.1:606104005-607354005 GCA_963277665.1 Viscum album | reverse complement strand
ATAGCTTGTGTAAGTATAGAAATAAGATTTTGCACTCTATCTCCCATAACATTTGTTTGTTCATGAGGACAATCATTGCATTGTCCATTACATTTATCAACACGGTTCCTTCGGGTTCCATCCATTGTCTAAAACCCAAAAAGAATAATGTGAGAGGCAAAAATCATGCTAGGGAAAACAACATAATAAAGGGGGAGTACCTTTAATATCTAACATCTTAGGTTTAATTCTATGATAGTTAGCGTAATTCTAGTACTATAACCTATACGTATACTTAACCTTAGGGGAATCCCTAGACATACCTTAGAAATATCTCTAGGGATCTCACTAAAGTTCTCGCATCCTAGTTTCCAAAGGTTAACTAAACCTTTACTTTGATACCAACTGTAGAGACCCGAAGCTTGACGTACATAGAGATTACATTACTTTTGCGGAATACTTAGTACATAACAAAAACACACACACAAGGACCGTAATAGTTTAGTGTCTTTGGAAACTTGGAACGTAATCTTCTAATCGTGGTGAAAGATCCTCAACATCTCCCATAAAGATCTTCCTTTTTTTATACCTAAAACCTTTCTTTATATCCTGGGGAAAAGAAAACATAGAAGGTTGAGCTCAAATTCTTAGTAAGGGTAAACAAAATAAATATCAATCACATCATATTCATAAGAACATAACATTTTGGAAATCTTAACCTGCAAAAGAGATCATAATATCATAACATGGGATAAATCATAGTAGTGAAATTTAATCCCAATAATCATAAATTAAAACACGAAACTTTGTGACATACACAAAAAATCATAGAGAATCATTTCTTTTTAGTCAAGACTCATTTCCAAGACTATATTAGTGGATAAAGTCCCTTTCTGAACCGAGTTCACTCCTCGTTTCGGTCCTGTTTCACTGAACCGGTATAACCTACCGTTCCATCCATGTCTATCTCATGAGATATAAAATCTTTACCCAATGCATTGGAGGTAGATATAGGTCCCACACATCCCATAATGATACCATTCTTATGTGTGCCACAAAATCATAAATCATACATCATTGCATAACCCATGTAATAAAAATGGGAATCTTAAACATCATGACATCATAAAACAATTCATATAAGATAAAGGAATTCATAAAAATATTTCCATCACAACGTAATCAAGTAAATTTAATAATAGGGATATAAACATAACCCTATATTATCTTAGATGGAAAATAATTTTGATAAAACACTTGAACTCCATTCTTGAGGAAAATATCCTTTCTACTTCAAAAACATTTTCCTTTCTTAACATGTCATACAATTTTAAAGTAAAAGAATTTGATTAAAAATAAAATTGAAAACTTGTAAAGGAATCTTCTTGGAAATAATTTTTTAAAAATCCATTCATGTCGTATAAGTTAAAAAAACATTCTTCTCGTACTTTTGTCAGAAAAGTCAAAAAGTACCTCGTACGAAAAACGACAAAAGATTCCTTTTATATCCATTACTAAAAACTCACCGAAGGGTAAAATTGGATTTAAACAATTGTATGTCGATGTAAATAATATTACATATTGAGGAAACATGGTTTTTGATGATAAAATACACCCTAGTAAATACTAATGTATAAACAATCTCTGATAAAAATGAGATTGTGATATTTTCTTTACCTTAGGTCCGATTTGCTTCGTAAGTGTCTGAACCTCCTGTATAATGATTTAAATAATGTTATTGACTTATTCCAGAATCATAATTATTTTTATGATATCATATATGGTCATATTCTTAGCTTCTTATTAGTAATATATCATTACTACTTGTTATTCGGGTGTTTATTACTTTTTGTTCTTATGCATGTTTTGTCGAATAAATTCTTATTTTTTTTCTTTTTAGGTTATAGATACCTCATTTACATAACGGTATTAGTGTAATATATATAATATTCATTCATTCAATTCATTTATATAATCATTACTCAATGAAGATCATGTAGAACGAGTCGCATCACATCGTGGAAACGGTATTCCGTACGTACGCACGAGCGATGATATCATTCCTATGATCGTGGAATTGTATTGGAGTGTATGTATACTATTTCAGAATCAATATCACTTTTTAATAGTCATATATAGTCATTATTTACACCATTATACCCATCCAAGTAAGGTGGTGGTGGAAAATAGATTACACCATGGCGTGGAGACGGTATTCCGTATGTACGCACGCGCGATTATTTCTTTTTCCGTAGGATGGATAGATGGTGAAATAGGGTTGTTTCATACTTATAATAACATATCAGTATATGATTGATACTTATGTTATTACTTCATAATGAAACAACTAAAGAAGAATAAGTGGAAGAAGAAATAAAGATGAAAGAATCGGTAACGGACATTACCTCTTCTTTGAAGTGCTTCTTTAAGACCTCCTTTTAGGGTACTAAAATAGGTCTTTGAAGAAGACAAGAACCTCTAGTATGTTTCTAGGGAAGTGGAGAGGAGAAATTGGCAGGGTTTGTCCGAGCTTGAAGTCTCAAGGTGTTGTGAGGAAGAGAGGGAGGGGTGCCCTTTTATAAGGGAGGAGAGGGGCACCATTGGAATAACTAAAAATATTATTTTATTATAAAGCCAAATTCGGTTTTAAATAGCTCAAAATTGATTTATTTAGAAGCTAAGGTGGGTATGGGTCGAACTCATCTCATCCAATAGAATTTAGACAAGTTTAGGTTCCTATTTTAACCTTATCATTTATATTTAACTTTAAGTTAGATAATTTTACTTTTACCGTGTCTTCTTGTTTTCTTGCACTATAAGGTTAATAAACTTACTATATCAATCCAAAAGAACCTCAAGTTGTTTATTATTAATATATATAACCTTATATAATTCATTTGGTAGAACCTTAGATTTTTAGGAATAAAATAACAATTAATAATATAATATTTGTTGTAAAAACTATTTTATGTCAATTTTGACACTATTTAGTAATTGATTTTTGTGAAACTCATAAAAGATTTATTAGTTAGAAAAAATTTAATTAAATCAATAATAACATGTTATATTAACATATAAAATTAGTTTAATTCATAAAAAGTCTTAAATTACATTTATTTGGGTATTTATAACATCAATTGTGTCAATATTTCATTAATAAGACAATTACTGCATCATCTTTGTGTCATAATAAATGATAATTATTTAATCCCTAAAAATTATAAATAAATTCCTATGATGTAGATAATTGTATTAGATTTCTGGAGACTATTCATTTTCGAAGTTTCATGAAGTGTATCACTACATTAAAATTATTATACTTATAAGATTTAAGAAAGTGACAAGTTGTCACATTCTTTGGTTTTAATAATAATTAAATTATTTTCATGGAAAAAAGTCCATTAAATGAATATAATCCAACCCTTAGGTGATATGGGTCGACTTTTAGTCATCCAATAGGATTTTGACATGTGTTAGGGTAATTTTATAATATTATATTTACCCTTAATTACCTGATTTACCTTTAATTATGGTACATAAAATTTACCGTAGTTACTATTCATAATTCCCAAAAATAAAAAGTAGATTATTAACATAATTTGGATCCACTGATTCCAAATATGGAATCCATTTTTCGAAATTAAATACACAAAAGTTGCAGAAATTAAATTAAAATTAATCCCATTGTCGAAAGAAAACGGGTTTTTCTTTAAAACATTGCAAAAGATTGAATTGATTTATCCTAAGAATTCAAGGTAGAATCAATGCTAATGACATACATTATATTAAATGGTAAAAATATATTCTATTTATACTTTAAAACCATTCAATATTATAATTTAACCACATAATCTATTACGATGAAAAAAGTTGTTTTTAATTAAAATATAGCGTGTTTTTACTATTCATTAAAATATAAAAGTCATCAGAATAAAATGAAAAATTTATCCAAAGTAAATTTTTATTTCATGATTCCAAAAAATAATTTTATTTTGTCAAATGGAACTTATAAACATGTCAAAAACTATATTTAAAGTGGGTGCGCCATCAAAAGGCGTCCAAACTGCATTTTTTGAAAAATACTTATTTTACCCGAAAACTTTATTTTGTTCTTACACCATGTTCTATAAAATGTGTAAGATGAATAATAATGTTATAAAATTCAAAATTTAGTTAATATTATTCATAACGGCTAGTTCATAATAATATTATAATAATATATCATTGTTTAGTAAAACCCGGTATTGCGTACAACACACGCTATCGAGGAAGGTCGTGATTGCGTGTAATGAAAGCCAAGTCAGGGTTGCGTGCTGTGCAAGAATCATTCATTGTTTCGTATAACATAATCCAACCATATTTCATTTATACATTGAATATATATATATATACTCAATGTTGCGTAGAATAACTATTATCAAAATTGTGTGTAACACGATCCAAGAATAGTGTTGTGTATTCTGCAAGCTAATACGGTGTTGCGTATAGCGCAAGGTAATATTGGTGTAGCATACAACACAAGACATTAATGAAATTAAAAGAATATTTTTCATAAAATCTTGGGGTGTTACATGAAGAAAACTCAAAAGTTCCACCTCGATGCAAGGAATGTGTTGCCGCAAACTGCTTGCGAATCGGACTACCATTTTGCGAGTTACATGGGGTTTAAAGAACCTCTGGAAAATCCTGGTCGTGCCACCTTCTATCTAGCCGGAAACCATCGCGCCACTGCCAGAAACCACCACACTGGAGCTTGAAAACACCATGCTGCCACCTCTCTACTGCCGACTTCATCAGATCCCACCATCACCACTATTGGAATCTGGGATTTCTTCCAGAAAACTTCCAGGATCCATTGGGAGCACCCTGGTGCTCTAAATTCAGATCCCAAACATGTTTTGTAAAGATCGTCACCTGAACTACACAACCCTTACATTGATTTCAAGAAACAAAATTCATAAATTTTATTTGGGATTTTAAAACACAAATTGCCTACCTTTTGGCAGAACACTGATTCTTTGCACTCTCTGATGCTGCTGCTGCATCATCCGGCAACATCTGCCGTCAAGATCTGAGACCGGCGACGCTTCATTTCGAAGATTCATCCTCCAATTCATTGTTGGAGGATGAAGGTGGAGTGGAAGATATACTTATAATTTGTTTCGTCAGAGTGGGGGGATATTGATTAAGTTTTATTAATTAATTAATTAAACCACCATTTAACACCCCCGACCAAACCTCCCATCTCGGAAAAGATTAGGTCGCCCCTTGGATAAACACGAAGTTCTAAATGCAAAAGCACACATAGAAAATAAATCTGAGACTCCTTTGAGGAGTTATTCGATCCAACATCCATAAATAAATTATTCATTTATTTATGAAAACATCATTGGTCACCTTTTTCTACAGTAGGCCTGTGCCCGCAAAGGTTACACTCCACCTAGCGTAAACGGCATGCTCTGGAAGCAACTGTGCCCTTAGATTTCGGATCTGAAAAACTATTTAACAGATAACTCATTCCCACCTTGTTCATAGTATAAAAATACTTAATATTTTTATAAAATTAATTTTGGACACACCGCGACTTGGAATTACACGTCATCTTCGCACCTAGCTCTTGACTTATTCATAGGAATATTCCAAAGTCTGATAAGGCAAAATACCAAGTCACTACATCCTCACCACCATAGGACTTTTTTTCCCTGAAAATACAGAAGCATGGTAAAATAAACTAAACTCTCAAATGGGTCTCCCAAACCAGTGAGTTTTCCAACACAAAACCCTACCTGAACACATACGTTAGAGGGACTCATCAACCACACCTCGACAGTATCTATTTTGTGTAGCACAGACTCACCCGCACAGTTTTAATCATGTCTCAAAAATGCCTCTCGGTGGGGGAAGGATACTTATTCCTTAGGTAGTCATAGAACATTGAACAACAACCACACATGGTCTTACCAACACCCTGAACAAACCTTGAACAAGAAACATAAAAGAAATAGTATTGTCTAATAGTGTCAATCAAAACTACTGCAGAAAGGAAAAAGGACATAGAGCATACCTCCATCCATCCACGGAGCCTCTGGGTCAACAACCTCTATGGCCTACAGCTATCCTTTCCCTCAACCTCCAGCTCCCTGAGCTCAGCACGGACCACCTGGGGGTGTTGGTGGTGGCATCTGATACTACCTACCACCTCTCACTGCTGCACCAGTTCTGTCGTCGTGTCCGCCACCCTACAGAACTCCATACACAAGACATTGCCGCTACCAAGGTGGCCTGTCAACTAGCTCCCTCTCAACTACATGGTGGTTCGTACAATCTCTATCAAGATGTCCCTAAACGTCACAAGCATAACATCGTCTCTCATGTGGCTGACCAAAATAGGACTTAGAGCCCTAAGATCCCTGAGTCTCAGATCCCATGTCCTGCACTCACCTCCTAAAATGTTGAGCATGTCCAGAACCCTGTGCATGTCGTCGGATACTAGCTATCGAGGTCTCATCTTCCATGTCCCCATCATTGACGGGCTGAATCTGCTCAGCCAGAAAGCTCTCCACCACCAATGCCCGCTCCAGCACTCCAGCATAGGTGGGCCAACACAACGATACCACTGCGTAGGCCCTGATCAAAGGTCTGACCCTTAACAAATGAGTCTCGACCCATATACTGGGACTGGCGTGACAGGTCTGTAAACCTCGTTGAGTACTCCAACATAGTCGTGACCACCTACCGAAGATGTATAAGCTCATAGATTTGCACTGACCTCAGTTCAACCGGATAGAACTCTTACTAAAAGAGCTTCTCAAACTCTTCCCACATGAGTGTCTCCTTTTTGTGGGACTGCATAACCAAACTCCACCGTCCCCCTACTGAACCATGCGTAAGGCTTACCGCTAGGACCACTATATGATCTGGAGGTTTCCTCACCAGGAGAAAAACATGGGTGACTACTTCGAGCCAGTCATCAGCTGCCTGGGGGTTTGGATGAACTCAGAACCTCGGAGGACGCTTCCCCTAGAACTCATGCAGCACACTTAGCCTGTGTACATCCCCATATTGTGCTTCTAGAAAAACTAGTTGTACGATAGGTGTTGTCTCCTTGGGTGTATGACATGGAGGTCTAGACTCAAAACCCGCACCCAACCCCAAATCCTCTACTCGAGGTGGATCTTCACCAAAAACATTCTACGGAACCCCTTATGGCTATCTTCGTGGAGTCATATTGATATACAATCAAGACATGCCATGTTCAAAAACTATATCTGGGGATATGACTCAAGAAGAATACGGAAAACCTAAAACCCTATACTATATAAGGCATGTATTTTTATGTCCCTGAGACTAGTTTCCTAATTTCCCAAGTCAAAATTCTGGTTATCAGAGTCCTGGTGAATGGATATGTCGGCTGCCGCACAAAATCTGGATTCCCTATCCTGAAATCCAAACTCAAAACATCCTAACATGGCCTCTATGCAACCCAAACCAAACTCACATCTAGACAACCTACACTCAAGGATCCCAAAGGGTGAACCTCCGCTAATATAACTCTATCATGACCCGACCTAACAGGGATCAAGCCATGACTCCCCAATCCCGCCTCCAATAGGCTAGGGGCTGGAGACCATCACCGAGTAAGTTATCACACTGATGGGAGGCATTACTCTAAGGTACATGTACACACGCACCCACATACACCTCCATGCAAGAGTTCAGATATATATAAAACTGAAAAGAAAATGAATACATACATCTATCACAAACCAGAGTGAAACAAAATTAAAAAAGGGAAAAAAACATGGCCCGCAAAAAGAATACTACAAAAGAATACTACCTGCTCAGAAGGAGGGGATCGCTGTCAAAATCACCTACCGGTAAGCTCCTTGGCACAGCTCTGGTAAACAACTCGGTTAGTCTTGCTCACAAAGATCTGCCTACTCTAAGTCCTCCTATGACTCCGTCGAAAGGCATGTGGTATGCACAAGACACAAATAGGTGTAGGCATAGCCTGAGTAGGGGTGAGTATAAAAATATTCAGTAGGCACCCCAAAAACCCCAAAATAATAGGGATCAATTGAAAGGAAATAGGCATATCATCCCAGCCAGAGGGATATCAAACGAGAGAGAGAACACCATCTCAAGACCATCCTCGGCTAAACACGACAAGGAAGCTTAGATTTGGTGTATGCTCATACATACACCAAGAACATCTGCTCAGGTATATTACCATACATATACCATGAACAACCAGATATACTCATTTCACACCCCAAGCCTCAGGAGGTCCCGACCTCATAACCAGCAATATGTTCTACACAAAACCAGGAGAACACACTCCATGAGCTATGTCATTCTAGATGACGCCCATCCGAGAGATACACTCCATCAGGTCTCACACCAACATCCCAGAAACCCATCCGATAGATCATCCTCATCATATATCATCACTGAGAACATCACGCTGATATAGTGGAAACACCAAACTTCTCAGATAGGGGATCACTCCTGGGGTCCGCTATGGGATACAAGAACCATCTCTGGTATCTCGAAGATCTCACAGATAAGGGATCACTCCCAGGATCTGCATAGGGATACCATAACCCGATATGACATTCCACAGTTCACATCACTCAGATAGAGGATCATCGCCTGTGTGAATATGGTCATGACAATGCTTGAAACCCCATTTAGTATAACTCATGATGTAGGGGATCGAACTGACGATGCACCAACCCTACCGAAACCACACACTGAGTAGTGGATCATATTACTGACGATACTACAACCCTATAGAAACCAAACGCTATCTAGGGGATCACAAACCTGTATTGGGGTTGTAATTCCACACGAACCCTCATAGGAACAAACCCAGGGAGTTCACTCAACCGTTGCTGGTCCAAACATTGCTAACCCAAGTGACCTGAAACATCCCCACACTACGTACCTTTGAGATCCAAACCGAGGCAACCATTATGTTCTACGTGGAAAAACACGCCGGATAGGCTATTTACTCACCCGAAATGGTCAACCGGTGAAAAAAGGTACTATTCACCCTAAGAAGTTCGAGTGGGGCTCACACCGTGATTCTGAATCTCATCAAGAAGATCATACCATTGTGATCCCCTCAGAAAAATGCACGGTATATTATGCATGTTCGTCCAAAACATAAACCAGAAAAAAAAGGCGCATTTCTCTGTAAATGCCCAAAACCAGCCTTATGGGGTCCACACCCTGATCTTGGTCCCTACCCCTAGAAACTATCCTGAAATGTTTGCCTTACTATCAGTATCACAACATCACTAATGGCACGTCAATTAGAGGCTCTCTGCAGAAGTTACGGCTTGTCTAAGTTGAATAATAATAAAATATTATTATTATTTCAACGCTTCATATCCCCATGCCACAAACCCAACTCATAAAATTTCTGAATGAAACTCAAAAGGTCCTCCTCTATGCAAGTATTGTGTCGCATAAAATGGCTCGTGAATCGGACTTTCAATTGGCGAGTTACGGGGGTTCAAAGAACCTCCAGAAAATCCCAGCCTGACCAACATCTGTCTCACCGAAAACCACCATGTCGTTGCTGTAAACTGCCACGCCAGATCCGGAAACCACCGCACTGCCACCGGGCCGTGGCCTCCCTCCATGGATTCTGCCATCACCACCACCAAAATCTGGGTTTTCAGTCGAAAAACTTCCAACACCCACCGGAAGCACCACGGTGCTCCAAATTCAGATGTGAAAAATGTTTTAAAATATCTTGACCCAAACTACACAATACATTAGATAATTTGAAGCAAAAAAAATGCATAAACAGGATCCAGAATTTTAAAACTCAAACTTCCAACCTTTTGGTGGAACACTGATGCTTTGCACGCTTTTCTGCTACTGTTTCACGATCTGAAAGCGTCTGTCATCCAGATCTGAGACTGATGGCGCTTCGTTTCGACGATTCGGCCTCCAATTTGTTGGTGGAGGATGAATTTGGAGGGTAGAATCTCCTCTAGTGTTGTTTCTTAAATGGTGGGGGGAGGATTTATTATGTTTTACTAATTAATTAATTATTTAATTAAACAACCATTTAATGTCCCCGGCCAAAGCTCCCGACTCAAAATAGATTAGGCCACCCCTAGTGTAAACGCAGCATTCTGAATGCAACAGCGCACTCAGAATTGCAATCTGAGACTCCATTCAGGAGTTATTCAAGCTTATGTTCATAAATAAATTATTCATTTTTTTATGAAAATGTCATTGTGGACCTTTTTCTACAACAGGCCCACACCTGCAAAAGTTACACCCCACCTTGGGTAAACGGCACGCTTTGGATGCAACTGTGCCCTCAGATTTCTGATCCGAGATAATATTTAGGAGATAACTCATTCCAACCTTGTTCATAGTATCAAAATACTTAATATTTTTATAAAATTAATTCCAGACACATCGGGCCTTAGAATTTCACGCCGTCTTTGCACCTAACTCTAGACTTATTCATATGAATATTACAAAGTCTAACTGGGAAAAACTCGGGTCGCTACACCATAGAACCAAATTTTTTTATATCATACCACATATTATTTGTTTATGACCTTTTATTAAGTATTTATTAACAATTTTATGTTAGTGTTATGTTTTGGTTAACAACTGCTTTGTTTTTCATATATGTTTTTCCTTAATATTCATGATAATCTTAATTATATCATGATTTTATTATATTTAGAATTTAAAACAGGATATAAATATCATATATATTTATTATATAATTATTTATAATAATATATAAAATATATAAATATCCTATTGAATACACCATTCATGGAGATGGTAGGTCATATGTATACATGAAGGATGTTTCCATTTTCTTATCATATTAGACAAAAATAAAGTAAATGAAATATGTGTGTGTGTGTGTATATATATATATATTAAAATTCCATTATCATATCATATACATTTAATAAAACCATACTTAATATATTATTTGTAATGTGTGAATGAATCGCATCGCTTTGATGAGGCAGTAGTCCACACTTCTACAAATGAAGTTATTGTATTTACACGAAATGGAAATCATAAATTTATTAATTATAAAATAATTAAATAAGTATAAATAAATCATAATTACAATATATATCATTTAAAAATATAAATCATGTCATTATTTCTCTCCTTGAGAGTTAGAAATGGAAGAACCAGCGATATCAGTTCACGAGGTGGTAGTCCGCCGTACATTTGAACGATGATTGTAAATCACATTTGATGGAAGTGTTAGTGAGTGTCTGTCATAATATTATCATAAAAAATATTATTATATTTAGGATACTCATGTTATTATATAATAATGTAATAATAATAATTTAAGTTGTGGAGAAATAAAAAAAAATCTTATTGAAGGATATTACCTATTCTTTGGGTAACTCCTTTTGGATTTCACCAAATGCCTTTATTGGTTGTATTTATTCCAAAATTGAGGCCTCTAGGATTGGTGGAGGTATGTCGGTAGTTATTTTGGGTAGGTTTTAGATGAGCCAAAAGGTCTTAAAAGGCGTTATTTTAGGAGGAGGAGAGGAGGCCTTCTATAAGTGGGGAAAAGGACACCATGGGTATTGTTTATAAGATTTGAGTGTTCCCAATGTTTTACTTGTCCCAAAAGGGATTCAAATAAACAATTATATTTACTTTTAGAATTAATCATCTTAATATGTCCAAAAAATAATTTTTGGAAAAGTGTAGGTTCATGTTGTCTTTGTATATTCAAGGTTAAATCATTAAAAAAATTTGTTCTTACCATAATCTCTGTAATTAATTTTAAATACTTTAACGAATATTTTTGGTCAAAACATTAGTTGTCCATAAGATAAATTATAACTTATTTTGGTATAATATTGAATCCATTTGTTCAAATTACAAAAATATTAGTGGGATAAATTAATTTCAAACTAATCCGGTAGATGTGATGGGAAAGCGTGTCTTTAAAATAAAAAGCTTAAACTTTTGCAATTCTTTTATATCAAATTTCAATGTGAAAATGATTAAAAAGACCAAATTTGGGTTTATTATTTTATAATTGAACTAATTATATTTTTAAAAAAAATGTAAAATATAATTTATCTATATATATTTATATACTAGCTAAAAGAATTTAAATTACTATTCAGTGTTTTTAACTATTCATCAAATAATTATACTTCCTAGAAAAATACTAAAAATTAACCCGAAGTAAATTTTTATATTACTTTATCAATAATGAAGTTTATATTTTCAAATAGAAATTATAATAGAGTCAAAATTGGGATTTTAATAACGGTGTTCCATTAAAAGGCTGCAAAATTGCCTTTTTGAAAAATACAACTTTTTTATTCATAAAATCAGATTTATTATTATCTTATGCCTATTAAATATATTGGTTGGGTGTAATAAATTTTAATTTAATACATAACATATAAATTTTACTAAATAAAATAATCAAAAGTGGATCTTTTAATTTTTTGATATAAAATGGTGTTTGTACATAGAAGAATGGTTTTTTCTTTGAAAATGAATATCTTTTTTCTCAAATGGTTCTTACCTTCATTTATAAATAATTGATAACCAAAATATTCATTTTATATACATGTGTAAATAATATATTCATAATCTCTTCAATAAAATTCCAATATTCCATTATAACATCAAGTTTATAATTAAAATAATATTTTTAAAATAATATTAATTCTATATTGTAGTTTGGTAAAACACTATCTCGTGTGTAACATAAGAAATTGAAGGGATTCGATATTTCATGTAACCTAATAAAAAATGAGTGTTTCATGTACCACAAGATAATGTAATTATTTCATGTAGCATAATATAAACTTGTTGTTTCATATAACTCAAGCCAAACATAGTTTCTGTATATAACTAGATCAATATTATGTGTTCTATGAATTGAAAAATATAGAAAATATTAAACTAAATCAAAAAATGATGAACTATCAAGGTGTTAAAGTCACTATTAATTTACTTATTAATGTTTTTATTATTCCTAGGGCTTAACAGAGGCTTTTATCATGTGTGAGATTGTGTGGTTATGCCTCTTATGGAATGGAAGGTGTGATATTTGATTATATGGATTGTTGGGTGTGATGATACTGGTTATGATAATTTTTTTCATGATGTAATGGGGAGAGGGTTCTATTTAAAAATGTTGGGAATTGACCTTCTAATAGTGGATGATTTTTATCACTGGATATGAAGAACCATGTTTCTATAGGATAATGTTAATGGAATACACCACTACATTGGGTGGGAAACCTGTTCTGCTGGTAGAGGTAGAGTTTCACAAATGGTATGGTAGATTTTATTAGTGTTTTCACTCACCATGGGTTTCTAATAGGGTTTCTAGAATTTGGAGAACATAGGTTATAACCCATGAGGTGGTTTTTATCACTCATTTTGGTTATACGCCTATATTAATTATGAAATATGTGGGAAAATGATTAAAATAATTATGAATGTGTATTTATCTATAGAATACCACATTTAGTGGTAGTTTGGACCACTAGTTTAGGGATTGAGGCTCACAAATTATCATGGAGGCAATGTACTAAGATTATAGAAGAAAATGTATCACCATTACTTGGGTTCGTCAGTCTATTTATGTGAAGATTAGAAAATGAATGTGGATATACTTAAGAAATGTAATATGGATCCTTTAAATTCGTTTGGGGTGTCAAGGTAACCTCATTTATTTATTTTTCTTGAGATATATTGTGAATATATGTGATACTTTTCTAGTTAAAAGGTTTATGGAGATTATGGTATTATAAAAAGTGGATGTATCATTCTAATCTAGCATAGTCCTAGGAAATTAAAGTTTCACTTATGGTTGTTGACCTCAAGGGGAGTGGGTTGTATGATATATGATTGATTGTTATTTATTTACATTTTTTATACACCATTATATGTATAGATGTAATACATGGATAGAATTAGTTTAGTAATACTATGTTCATACTCACACCCTGCACTAGACCTCCAGGGCTCCTGTAGACTTTATAGTATTGAGTACATGTAAGGGAAAATGTTTGATGTTGGGAGATTGATGGAAAGTAATTTATAGATTGTGTATGGATAGATGTTGTATTTTTCAGATCACTTAGGTGGTTCCGTGGTGCTATAATTATAATTCATTTTGGGGTTTCTTACACATACATATATAATCATCCCACATGTTATCCTACATACTTTTTTATTACTTTATAACATGGTAAATGTTTAATAAACTGGTCATATGTATTTGAAAAATTGTTTTAAATTATTATTTTGTTTTTTCTATTGCTTGGATAAGATATTATTATTATTTACAATTATAATGTACTCTCACCTCTATCTCCTCATATACCCCCACAACTAATTTTTATCCTTTGGAGTATAGAGAGGTGTGTCTATGTTCACATATTGAACATGAGTATGAGAACCAATTGAATGGTATGTGGTGTTAGGGTGTTATGAATATTTTTGGCTATCAAGGTCATAAAAAATACTACAATGTGTCAAAAATAACTTGAAATAATATGTTCCTTTATTTAAAAAAATTAATATGATAAAGCATCCAACACCTTATCAAAGGATAATTTAAAATAAAATTATCATTGTTTCAAATTTGGTAGTAAGTTTATATATGGTAGGAAATGAAAATTTAAAATTTAAACTCGTGGAAATCAAGGATGAATGGATGATTTGATACCAAAAATTATTGATTTTGTAAAGAATTTTTACTCGTTAGTAGAGGAAAGGTATGACCTTACATCTTGTGATAAAAAAATGAGAATATTCCATCTCATTTTTTAACATAAGTAAGAATTTTGTTGAAGGAAATGAAGATAAAATAGAATAAAATATTAGAATAAATTTCTATCCATAAAACAATGAACAAAAACACCAAGATTGTTGATAATGGGTGTTAAATCCACATGAATGAAAAATTTAACCTATAGAATAATTAAAAAAACATTTTTAAGGAATGGTTTGATTTTGGAATGATATTTCTTTGAAGATTAGAGGAATAGTAAATATGAGTCTATCATAATATGAGACAAAAACATGGAAGATCCCTATGTGTATGGATTTGGGTATAATATTAAATACATAAGAATAATATATGTCCTGATACATAAAGTCACATTAAAAAAGTGTTATATATTCATGGAAATGGATGGAATCTCATAGATTAAAGGTTAGAAAAAAAATGGAAACACATATCAAGAAAACGGAAATGAAAACACATGTCTCCTAATGGAAAAAGACGATAATGATCTTTCACATAAAATGCATAACCATGTAAATTAACAAAACCAAGATAATATATATAATTTAATGTTATGATTGAATTTTTAAATTTAATATTTTATTGAGTGAATTATATTGATGTGTTTTTGATAGAGTAAATGGTTAGAAATACATGTTGGGGAAATATTAAAAGGGAATTAAATTTGTTGGAAACAATTCACCTCAATGCCTAATATCCAATGAATATTCACCAAAAATAATTTGATACACATTTCATTATCATTTTTTAATATATAATATAACTGGTTTTATCATATTCATATTGGAAGTACTATATGTAATTGAATTCATAAAGAACTTCTGTATAAGGACTAAAAAACTGTAAGGATGACCAAGATTCCACAATTATAAAATGGTATGCAGTTCTTGTAAAGACCTGGAATTTCCATGTAATTTTTTTTAAATTATATGAAATTTTTCGAGTCCACAAAAATTGGAGGCGCATGATTCTGAGGCCTGGTGTGCCCGGAATGAATTTCTGAACTTTTTTTCAGGTATGTTTTGAAAACGCACGAGCAGGTTTTTGTAACTTTTGAACTGGTTCTAAGAATTGATATCTAAGGGCATTTTTGAACTCCCAGTGCCGTCATTTTCTTAAGGAGAGATTTACCATTATTGTAGTAGGTCAAGGGTGAAAGATAGTTTTTCACTTTTATGGAGGTGAGGACCACTGAGCCTAAAACCCCCATTTTGAATTTCTAAAGGTGGGTACCACCTGAACCCTCTTAATGGGAGAAACCCCTTGAAATCCCTCATTAATGAAGATTTAACCCATGGACTTCCTCCAAATTTATTATGCCAACGTGGTACAACTAGTTGTACCAACAATTAATTGTGCCAACATAAATTAAATGGATAGACTTAATTTAATAAGTTGGAACCTCTCATTTTTTCGGGTTGGAAATTGTTGGCAAAGGGAGAAGCTTTGGAGAGCTTGGAGAAACTCATATCCAACAAATAAATTCTCCTCCAAACAAAGAATGCCAAATCCATCAAAGAACATTCTTCGGAGCCAAGGAAGAGGACGATGTATGATCCCAACATCGGAAGCATGGTTTCAGAAGTGATGATTATTGGCAGCCTCTTCACCTTAACCATCTTTATTGTGTGACACATCAACAAACCATTGAGGTAGGGTTTGATGTTTTGAGTACCCCCTAACCGTTCTTGACATTCTTCATACAAGATTTATTAAGCCGCTTTCTACCACCCTAACACAGAGGGTGCGGGCCAAACAAACATGGAGCAATCTCTCTACATTTTCCTTGTGGTTTTTGTTGTGTTCCTCACAGTGGAAGAGAGTGGTGAATGGTGCTGGCGAATGGAACCCGTGGGACTCAGATACGGGGCCTGACACACTGCTGGATGTGACGAAGGCGAAGGCACGACCACGCCGCCTGATGGAAGATAATTGTGACTCGTGCCGCAGCGGCAAAGGAAGGAGGGCTGGCCCTCCAGCCAGCCATGGAGGACCGCCAAGCCACAGCCACCTTGCGGCACTGCGGATGCTCCGCCGCACCACGGACGCCCCTCCACCCCGCACTGATGGGCCGCCAAGGCCGGGCCGACTGGCTGGGCCACCCAGCGCGGGTCGGGTCTCCCATCACGGGTCGGGATTCCCATCACGGGTCGGGCCGCCCAGCGCGGGTCAGGCCGCCCAGTGCAGGCCATGCCGCCTAGTGCGGGTCGGGCCACCCCACGTGTGTCGGGCCGACCCGAATCGGGTCGGGTCGATCGAGACTAGGTCGGACCAGACCCGGACCATTTTCAAACTATTCCACACTTTTGGCCATAACATTAGCACCATGCGTCTGTTTGACGAACCTTCTGTGGTGTCAACCCGAAACGAGTCGGGTCAGCCCAGGCTGGGTCAGTCCGGGTCGGACTAGACCCAGACTATTTTCGACCCATTCCACACTTTTGGCCATAACATTGGCACCGAGCGTCTGTTTAACGAACTATCTACAGTAACGGAAATCTTAGAGAGAGATACCCTCTTTAGTATACACCACTTGAGATTTGGATAAAGCTATGGTACAGTATGGTTGAATTGAGCACGAATCCAACCAGCCCCTTGGGAATAAAAGGAAAATAACATACAAACTGGGCATCCTATTGAAGCACCGTCTATTGCGTTGAGACCCCTATGATGTGTCAGTCCTTTGGGATACTTCTTCATGGGACTTCGTGGCAGTTGGAGTATCGACCAGTGGATTGAGGATCGAACCCTTCCGGAGACAAGTGAGCTTAGTGTGGGAACTCTGTAGCTGGCTGTGAAAATGTACTATGATCTTGTGTGGGTTTGACAATGTACTGATGATGTACTAGGATCCTGTGTGGGTCTGAAGATGTACTGACTATGTACTAGGATCTTGTGTGGGTCTGACAAGGTACTGAAGATGTACTAGGATCTAGTTTAGGTCTGACGATGTACTAACGATGTACTAGGATCCTGTGTGGGTCTAATGACGTACTGACGATGTACTAGGATCATGTGAGGGTCTAACGATGTACAATGATCCTATGTGGGTCTAACGAGGTACTAGGATCTTGTGTGGGTCTGACGATGTACTATGATCCTCTGTGGGTTTGATGATGATTTAGGATCCTGCTTCGGTCTGCCTCTTAATGGAGTAAGATTATTCAGTAGTTATATCTAATCATCTTTACTATCATACCTAAGTTCTACCTGGTGTGAGCAGAGTCTGTACCTGTGTAGTAATTTCTTTCATGGTGATACCTTGGTGGTATTTTTCTATGTGTCGTACCTGTGTGGTACTTTCCATAGTGGTATTCCTTCATTTGTGGAACAGTTGAGCTTTGGGATTTTGAGTTGGACCCTGTGTTTCCTCACGATTGAAATGGCTATACTTGGTAACATAAGTACATGTATGGGCATATACCTAAGTAGTTTTTTCAGTTGTTTTCATGATTTGTGGATTATCCTTTGTGTATTTTTGAGAAATTGATGGTCTCTATGTCCCTACTGAGTATCATTATACTCACCCCTCCACTGGCTATGCCCACACCTTGTTGTGTTTGGTGCAGATGACGGACAACGCAGACTAAGGACAAGGGTACTAAGACTGAAGGTATCTCAAAGGTGGACATAGACAAGACATACCGCTGAGATTACCGTTCAAGAGTTGTACCTACCCTTCATGTAGGATCCATGGAGGGTGTTCATAAGAGTTGGTCCAGTTTACCTGTACTTTTCATTTTTCTTGTACTTTCCATTTGGGCGTGTATTCTGTCCCCTTTTACTTACTGTACTCTCTCTATTTACTATTTAGTTTACTCATGTTCGTATATTGTTGAGTGCATGGTTGCATGTGTTTACAGGATATAAATTAAATTCCTTCCTAGTTTAGGGAATACGTCTTTTGGTGCTAGTCGCCTGCCCCTGGCCTATGGAAGGCGTGCTTGGGGTAGTCACGGCACAGGCCCCAAGGGGCAAGTCATGACAAAAGACTACTAAAGGTCCCAGAGTGGAAGTGGGACGGGACATCCATGGACTTCGTGATAGGACATCCACATACATTTAGAGGTTATGATTCTAACTGGGTGATCATCGACCAACACACCACGTCGGTCCACTTCCTACCGATTAGAGAGTAGGGTTCTGTAGAGAGCTTGGGACACCTCTATGTGCAGAAGATGGTGAAGCTACATGGATTACCCTCGACGATTGTCTCTAATAGTGATACATGTTTTACTTCCAGGCTATGGAAGGTGTTGTAGGAAGAATTCGGGACGTAGCTTCATTTGATCACCGCCTTCCATCCTCAGACAGATTTCCAAACGGAGCGGACCATACAGACCCCCGAGGACATGCTACATACATGCGTCATTGACTTTGGTCGCAACTTGGAGGATCAATTTACATTGGTGGAGTTTTAATACAACAAAATTTATCACCCCGCCATTACGATGGAATATTTTGAGTCATTGTGCGGCCGACCATGCAGGTCGACTTTGTGCTGGACTGACCCAGGGGAGTCCGCACTAGCGGGACCAGAGATGGTACGGGCTACCACGGAGAAGGTACAGATCATCCATGAGCGGATGAAGACTGTACAGAGTAGGTAGATGTCTTATGCCAATAGGAGACGGAGACCGCTGGAGTTCAAGGATGGTGACCACGTCTTCCTACGTGCCTCACCCCAATGAGGTTTGCGGAGATTTGTCCTGGGCGGCAAGTTATTTCTGAGGTTAATCGGACCCTTCCAGGTCCTCAGCAGAGTCAGTGAGGTTGATTACCACCTAGCACTTCCCCCTCAATTGCACTGGGTTCACGACGTCTTCAACATATCCCATCTAAGGATATACGTGCACGAACCCTCTCACATCATCGACCGCAGCGAGATGGTCGTCGACTATGGGGATACTTTTACAGAGGTTCCAGTGGAGATTGAGGATCAATAGGAGCGGGTCCTTCATGGACGGTCGATACCACTGGTGCAGGTTCGTCGGTATCACGGGAACCTCCAGGAGAGCACATGGGAGCGGGAGGCTCAGATACGTACTCAGTACCCCCACTTGTTCCCTTAGTTTGAGTTGTGGATTATGGGGACACAAAGCCTTGTGGTGGGGAGAATGTAAATACCCAGAATATCCATGTAAATATTTTTTAAAATTATATGAAATTTTACCTGTCTGCGAATATTGATGGTTCATGATTCTGAGACTTAGTGTGACCAGAATGAATTTTTGAACTTTTGTTTTGGGTACGTTCAGTAAACATGCGAGCAGGTTTTTGTAACTTTTAAACCAATGCTTGGAATTGAAATCTGAGGGCACTGATGAACTCATAGCATCGGTATTTGATTAAAGATTTCTTTACCTCGACCGCAGTAGGTCAAGGGTGAAAGATAGTTTTTCACTTTTTTGTGTAAATAAAAATAAAAATAATATAAACATCTATTGTATTTTTTGTTGAAACCCCCCTTGAGAATGTTATGGAGGTGGGGACCATCGAGCCTAAAACTCCCACTTTGAATTCCTTACGGTAGGGACCACCCGAACCCTCTTAATGGGAGAAACCCATTGAACTCCCTCATTAATGAAGAGTTAACCAATTCACTTCCTGCAAATTTATTATGGCAACGTGTTACAACTAATTGTGCTAACAAAAATTAAATGGATAGACTTAATTTAATAAGTTGGAGCCTCTCATTTTTCCAGGTTGGAAATTGTTGGCAAAGGGAGAATCTTGGGAGATCTTGGAGAAACTCATATCCAACGAGTAACTTCTCTTCTGAACGAAGAACCCCATCCCTATCAAAAAACGTTCTTCAGAGCCAAGGAAGTGGATGACGTATGAGCCCCACATGGGAAGTGTGGTTTCAGAAGTGACAATTGTTGGAACCCTCTTCACCTCTACCATCAACATCGTGAAACACATCAACGAACCTTAGAGGTAGGGTTTGATGTTTTTAGTACCCCTTTACCGTTCTAGATGTTCTTCATTCAAGATTTATTAAGCTGCTTGCTACCACCCTAACGCGGAGGGTGAGGGCCAAAATAACATGGCCCGACATCTCCGCATATTCCTTAAGTTTTTTGTTGTGTTCCTCACAATAGAAGAGAATAGAGACCGGTGCCAGAAAATGGAACCTGTGGGACTCGGATACGCCGACCGGCACACTGCCGACCACGACGAAGGTGACGGCATGATCGCGCCGCCCGATAGAAGAGAACTACGGCTAGTTCCACGGTGGTGAAATAAATATGGTGGTACATCCGGACCTCCGTGGAGAACCGTCGCACCATGGCCGCCCAGCCGCACGGTGGGGCCCCGCTGCACTACGACCGCCCCGCGGTACAGTGGCGCCCCGCCACACCCCGGCCACCCCTCCACACCGCGGCCACCCCGCACCACCGGTCCAACCAGGATGGTCCGCCTGGCACTGGTTAGACCACCCAGCACGGGCCGAGCTGCCCGGTGTGGGTCGGGCTGCCCAGCATGGGTCGAGTTGGCCCAAGTCGGGTCGGACTGGACCCGGACAATTTTCGACCCATTCCACACTTTTGGCCATAAATTTGGCACTGAGCGTCCATTTGATGAACCATCTGTAGTGCCAGAAACCTTATATCGATATGTCCCCTTTGGGATACCCCACATTAGATTTGGATAATGTTGGCGTACAGTCGGGTTGGATCGAGCATGAATCCAACCGGGCCCTCAGGACTAAAAGGCTAATAACTTAGAGACCGGGCGTCTGATTGACACACCGTCTATTGAGTTGAGTCCCCTATGATGTGGTAGTCCTTTGAGATACTTCTTAGTGGGACATCGTGGAAGTTGGAGTATTGACCAGTGTATTGAGGTGAGGACCCTTCTGGAGGCAAGTGAGCTTAGTGCGGGAAACTTGTAGCTGGCTGTGACAATGTACTAAGATCCTGTGTGGGTCTGACGATGTACTATGATCATGTGTGGGTCTGATGAGGTACTGATGATGTACTAGGATCATGTGTGGTTCTGACGAGGTACTGACGATATACTAGGTTCATGTGTGGGTCTGACGACATACTGATGATGTACTAGGATCCTGTGTGGGTCTGACGACGTACTGATGATGTACTAGGATCTTGTGTGGGTATGACGACGTACAAGGATCATGTGTGGGTATGATGAGGTACTAGGATCATGTGTCGGTCTGATGATGTACTACGATCCTCTATGGTTCTAATGATGATTTAGGATCCTACGTGGGTCTGCCTCTTAACAGAGTAATATGATTCAGTAGTTATATATAATCATCTTTATTATCGTACATAAGTTCTACATGGTGTGAGGTGCGTCTATACCTGTGTGGTACATTCCTCTGTGGTGATACCTTGGTGGTATTCTTCTGTGTAGCGTACCTGTGTGGTACTTACCTTCGTGGTATTCCTTCCTTTGTAGAACAGTTCATATTTGGGATTTTGAGTTGGACCCTCTATTTCCTCATGATTGAGATGGGTATACTTGATAACTTAGGTATATGTATGGGCATATACCTAAGTAGGGTTGTCAGTAGTTTTCATGCTTTGTGTTTTTTCCTTTGTAGATTTGTGAGACATTAAGGGTATCGGGGTCCCTACTTAGTATCGTTATACTCACCCCTGCACATATTATGCCCGCACCTTGTTGTGTTTGGTGCAGACGATGAGGGTACCAGGACTAGAGGTAGCTCGGAGGTGGAATTAGATGAGGTGTACCGCAGAGACGACCGTTCAAGAGAATTACATACCCTTCAGGTTAGATCCATGGCGGGTGTTGACAGGAGTTGTTCCAGTTTACCAATACTTTTCATTTTTCTTGTACTTTATATTTGGGCTTGTATTCTGGCCCCTTTTATTTTCTTTACTCACCCTATATACTATTCATTTTACTCATGTTTGTATCTTTTTGTGTGATTGGTTGCATGCGTTTATAGGATATAAAGGCAATGCCTTCCCAGTTTAGGTAATACGCCATTCAATACTACTCACCAGCCCCTGGCTTATGGAAGCCATGCTTGGGGTAGTCAGGGCATGGGCCCCGGGGGACGGGTTGTGATAGTTCACCATCAATTAGGTGGAAATTTATTATGAGAGTCATGGAATAATATATAAAGTCTCATTGGTGAGGACACCCCAAAAAAACATTTCATGTAAATGTGGAACTATATGGTGAACAATATGGAGAGAAATTTTTTATCACAAATGGAACATCTTGGAATTATTGGAAGGAAGCTGATGAAGTTAAAATATGTATGAAAAATCTAGCATTTTTAAGTCCATGTTAAAGGAGTCCATTATATGAAATTTTTCATAGGATAAATCCAACACTAAACTACTGTATTTTTTAGGTAAGAAAGTACTAATTTTGAAAAAAAAACTAGGGAATCCAGGAAAATACATAGATATAATAAATAAAAAATATTTTTTCCACTCATTAAATAATAAATCCCCTATGTGATTTAATAAGAGGTTGAACAAAAATATTGAAAGTAATGATGTAAAATTTTTTAATGAAAAGGCTGAAAATAAATCAATAATTCTATATTTGAGTGAATATTGAGAAGAATATTATATTTTTAAGACTTTATGTCCATCACATAGTCTACTATATAAAGAGGATTTTGATATTGAATTTGTGGTTCATGAATCTTTTGAAGGGAGTTGATCATCAACACAACAATACAATAAATGATTTGAGGTCAATAAATTTGAGATAAGTGGGGATAACTATAATCTTATATAAACTTAAATGATGAGGAATGTACAGAACACTATTTTATTATCATAAGAGAATGTATAACCATTTGAGGAAGTGACCAAATATAAAGCATTGATCAATTCCATGGATTAATATTTTGATCTACTAGAATTAAGAACTAGTGACAAGGTCAACATGATATTATATCATCAAAATGAAGTTGGTTTTTTGGAATAAATATGATAATTATGGGGGAATTGGTCTAAAATAAAGATACGCTAGTGTGAAATAGTTATATAGAAGTCAAAGGCGATAGTACAGAATAAACCATTTCACCTACAGTGAGACTCTAATCAAGGAGACTACTTCTTGAAATTTAATAGTAGATAAATTTATAAGTATATCAAATGGATTTCAAGATATCATTACTAAGTGAATTGATTGAATAGAAAGTATAAATAACATAAATAGTGGGTTTTCTTTTGTTGATGATGAATCAAAAAAAATCTTGTAAATTATGAATTATTAGGGATTGAAAATAGAACCTTAGTCTTAGTATTCTTAGCTAGACGCAATCTTGATGAAGATAGAATTTAAAATATGTGACTTTAACCATAACCATTATGTGAAATCGATAAAGGATAAATAATTCATAATGATGGTTTATGTGGAAGATAACATATCAAGAGGTTGAATGTGAAAAGGATGATGATTTTGAAACTTTTTTAAGATTTTAGCTTCAAATTTAAATTATCAAATAACTCACATACATTTTGAGGATAAAAATAATTAAAATTATAAAGTATAAATTATTTTCTCAAGATAAATTTGTGAGGTTACTACTAAAGAATTTCGATATGTATGATAGAATGTTGATTACAACCCCAATTTATGTCATAACTAATATTTGAAATCATGATGGTGGAATGGTTGTGGTTTCTAATCTTAACTCAAGAATTATTAGAATATTTTTGTATCCCACTGGAATAAGACCAAATATTGTTTATATTACATGATTTCTAGAACTTTTTAGTGTTTCCTAATGAGGAGATTTTTATGGATAAAATATTTATGTGGTAGGTTAAAGGAACAATACATTTTGGTGTTTTTTATTTTTTAATTATGAATAATAATTATATGAATACATAGATATGTATTTGTCTAGAGACTTTTTTATACAAAACCCACATGGAGAGGATATTTATTTATTTGGATAAAGTGTGTTTGATGGATTAGAAATCAGGAATAGATCACATCCTCTAGCACTATTAAATCATAGTATATCTCATCCACAAATTCATGTACTCAACTACTATGTATGAAAGAACAACTTGAGAAAATAAGATAAAATATGAAGATTCCCATGGTATTATTTTGTGATAACAAAATCATAACTGAGTTTCTAAAGAATATGGTATAGTTTACATGAACCAAACTTACTGAGATTCAAAACTATTTTTTTTATAGATGGTGGACCATATTATAATTAGGATATACCATGTTTAAATAAATAAAAATAGTATGATGTATTCACAAATCTACAACACACATTAGCATCTGAGGGTCGTTTACTGAACCTTGGTGTTAAATCACCACCCTCATCTTGAGGAGGTTTGGAAAAAACCCTCTCCCCATATGCATCTATTTTATAACATGGATAATTGTTTTTATATGACATTGCCCTTTTTTTACAATCACCCAAAGTCTATATTTAATTTTCTCTAGAAAATATTAAAAGTTGTAATAAATTTTTATAAACCATTTACACCCCCATGGTGAAACATAAACTATATATAAATCTATGTGTTCCATCCTTAATCAGGGGCCCTAAAAATATTCTTCATATATTTTTAATTTTATTAAATGTATCTAAGGAGAATTGAGTTTACTATTTAAGAGGAGAAATGGTATATGAGTATTTATATAGCATCATTGACCATGATCACCCAAATGACACCCAATCTAGATAACTACTATTCCACAGTTGCACCTCCAAAAATTATTAAGACTTCTAACTACAATTGATATTTTAATGTGTGATAGTGGAATGACTTTATCCTTTAAATATAAATAAAAATAACAACACAGCAAAAATGGAAATATAAATAAACAAAAATCAATATAACATAACAAAAGGAACAACCATAATATAATAAAAGTATAAAAACTATATATATATACACACAATGACATTTAGGTCATTTAATGGTTAAACAGAATGCCCATAGGCTAATAAAATACATACTTGTACAAAATTAACAAAAATAAACTATAATCCAATAAACAATGAACCACAGAGATTATCTCCAAAACCCCAACATACTTCCTATGTATACAATCCACCTATAGCTATTAAGGTATAAATGTAGATATATTACCCTTTTATACATCAAAATACATGATGTAAATATACATCTTAGAGGGACCATGCAAGGTGTGAGTAAAAAATCAGTTGGCCACCACCAACAATGTCCCAATAAAATATCCATACATATATGACTATTTGGATAGATAAATAAATGTCAAAAAAGTCCATATAACCCACTCCAAAAAAATGCTCAAGTAGATACAGATGATCCCTTTATCAACTTTGGTCAGGGTTAGAGTGGTATGATTTACCCACAATCTATCATATTGGAAGTTATAATGACCTTACAACCAATCATATACCACGCATCATCACATTCCAACCCCTAACCAATGAATTCATTCAATGTCAACCACAGTACATCAAAGTCACATTCACATATCATATAATAAGTACCATAGTAATTAGGACCCACTACTAACAACTGAATCAATGACTTGAGGAAAATAATGGAATTTAGACACTCATCTTTTACCTAGACATCCCATAAACCCCAAAATATCCCACATATATGAAGTTCACTCCAAGATTAACTAGTGATCTAAATCCGCCCCAGGATTATTTACATAGTGAGAGTACACTACCATCATGGGATCTTAATCCACCCCTACCTCCAATGGTCATCTATGACATATCTATCCTCTAAATAAATGGCCAAAACCATCACCCTATTAAAATTAATATATATGTGATTCTAATAATAACCAATTTTCAAACCCACTATGAGGTGCATGTCCTATGTGCACAAAAACACAACTACCAAATCCCCCACTAGGAGAATAAATCACCAATAACCTAGTATCACAATTTGGATAATCTCTATCACCAATAATGTTATTGGTCAACACCATAAAAATCACATTGGTGAGACACATCACACCATGGCCTCACTATCCATAATGATTGTGTTCCCATGAAACCAAAACAATAATCGCATCACATAGATCACAATATAAAACAAAAATCATCATCCCAATAAAACATCCAATCCATATAACCAAGGGAAACAATCCATACTAGGAAAAGACACCAATAACCTCATCATAATTAACCTTGGAATATCACATTAAAAACAAAAACAATAGTTGATTATAAGGCCAACCACACACATGATCTTAACCATGTTTAAAAACCACACAAATCTTAAACATGGGTATATAAATGGAAAAATATATGAACCGCATACCTATATTTAACAGGAAACCACTCTATCAGAATCTTAGTCTCATTATTCCCTGATGTTAAGAATCCAAAAAACAATAAAAATCCCATAAAATGGATATTTTAGTAAAAACACCCTAAAATTATGAATAAAATTGAAATTATAAGAAAATATATAATGACCATGTATATAGTGAATCCTTGCAATGAATGATAGTAATAAAGGTCATCTGATGAGTAAGACCTATCAAGAAGGAAGAGAGAAATTAGAAGAATATTTAGTACACGATACCCTCTCTATGTGTATGAAATGAATCCAATCCCACATTTTATCATTAATTAAATGAAATATATTATATTAAAAAATAGACACAAAGAACATCATGAATTGGCTCCATGGATTAAGGTGTAAGTTTCTATACTATGTCAATCCTCAGGGTATGGTCCCTTGTTTAATGGTGTGGTGCTCCTCCTGTAAAGCCAATAAGAACCCCAACTTTTCCTAGGGTCATGTTGTGGAATGGGCCTTCCATTTATGGAACAATGCATATCACTAGGAACCACATCATGGTGAAACCAAAAATATAGTATCACAATCATTACCCAACCTTATATTTTTATCTTATTCTAGGAATTTGTATTCTTATGTGACTCTATTCATAGAATAATAAAAATTATTTTGGTGTGATTCACTACCATACATAAAAATTAAACTGACATTAAAACTTTTAAATCCCATGCAACCAAATACCACACCAAAATTTACTTAGTTGGGATTTTTTCCTTGATCATGACCAAAATATATCATTACTTAGTACACAACATATATTAGTTCCCAGTTATTGGGGTGTAACCATCATCCTACATCTAAATATAAATCATATTAAGATCCTCACCACACTATAATCCCCTAGATTATAGCATGGTTTTCCAAATTTTGTAGAACTTCATCCCTGAGCCAATGGAAACATCCTAAAAATAATTTATCAACCTACAGAAAGAAACCCCCACCCCAACACACACACAAACAATCAAATAGGTGGCATGAGAATAGACGTAAATTACCTCACAAGAATACTCTGGTCATTACAAGGTACCTAATAAATTGAATATCTTCCTTGAGAGGTATCGAGACACAACACTAACCAACACCATCTCAAACCATATAGTCCTACTCAACACACTTCTAAAACTTAGATACAATATTGAACACATCCAATTAATAATTATTATCATGATAACCAACTCAAAAAAAATTCCTTCTATGGAAACTCCTAAACATAGGAATTAACTACTCAAACACATCACAGCCATATTGCCCAACATATTGATGGTACCACTCCAACAATCATTATAAATCTCATTCACATTGTCTAGACACACATATCCACCAATCATAAACCATTATCATCATGTATCATAGTATTTCCCAAGAAATAATCATGATTACAACACATCCCAAAGTTACCACACATCATATCGTATGTTAATACCTCAACCAACATCGAGTCTTTCATATTCCCACGCATTCAAACAATGTACCATTAATAGTTATAAAAAACAAAAATAAACTTACAAAATAAATCAATCATTCAATTAATCTACATCCTACTCATAATATATTAGTTTCATCATATAAAGCTAACTTAAATATTGACTTAATGATACATGTCCTCTTTACGTATTTGTAATCACTAAAAACCACAATGATAAAAGTATTGTATCTGGACCACTATGATGACCTTCACATGATAAAAAATCACAAATAATTTCTCCGAGAGTTATCTTCGTCCTACCATAAAAATATAGTTTTACATTGTCTATAAACTTGAGCTAACTACATGGTCATCTAACAAAACAACTCCAAATGTTCCATCTTACCACATTCCCAAATATTGTCTGTAAATTGACCACATTGGTACCAAACATGATTGATATATATACATATGAAAATCCTCTAATATAACCTACATCAAGATGGAAACATCAATACTTTTTTGAGACTTCCCTTTAGGGTATCCTCACATCCCCACTTCTGACTACCTAGAACTCCATTACCTTCCTTTTTTGAAAACATTTCCTAAATAGGTATATTATCATTCTTCAAGTACTTATCTACTATTTGAACCTAATTCATTACCTCTAAAATCATGGAAAACCTTAACATGATTTTATGTACCCTGATATCATGTCATAATGTATCCTCAAATCACCACACCTTATGGATCTCATCTCACACCAATTACATCTCAAAACATAGAAAATATATAAACCATGCAATATAATTAATAAATGAGGACTCTCCCTACACTAGGGTAATTAACTCATGGTCTCAATATATCCTCAGAATATTATGAAATAAGTACTCAAAAGCATCAAATTTAAGTCTTTCAAAGGAATCCCTTCATTTTTATTATGTAATACATACAAATCCCACTAGTGTTTCACTACTCCCCTAAGTATACATGTCACCAACTTTCCCTACACCTAGGTGGTGTCTCAATATAATAAAAAATAATCTAAAACAACTCGATCAAATGATCTACTTCCATGGGTATATCATCTCCATAAAATAATGGTGGATGTTGTGACTATACATCCATTATTAGGTATTCCATAGGCATTTAAGATCCATGTCCACCCTATTCTATCTTGTGTATAAAATTAAGTAGAATATCCATTTGATTCTCATCAAACAACTTCCCCCTCTCCATCATGCTCTCTGGATATTCGGACTATCTCAAATACTCTACATGAAGATCATTCACTCCTCCTTGTAAAAGGAAATCATCAGGTGCACGTCTCAGTGGCACCACATATCCTCCCTCTTGATGCTCTAATGGATTTTGTCCTAGTGGTATCTCACTAAGAACCAAATACATTGGTCGATATAGATATAACATTTTAGATATTAAAAATAAGTAATTTATAGTAGAAATCATGACCCACTTTCCCTTACACTTTTCTACTACATGAAAAATCCATACTATATGGTCTAATATCTCCACCTACCCATTTCACAATCATCCACCACACACACTATCCACATGTATAATACATATATATAATCAGACTAGGAACCAGAAACTTAATTTTTATTAGAATAATTTAGTAAATAATCTCTATGGGAAAAAATATATCGGTTGTTTTTTACAATTTGAATAGGAACACCCCTTTCTTTTTCAAAACCATATTGCTAAGCACAAGTTGGTGAATTCATGTCGTGTAATTAATATATGTATACAATAATTAATGAGTACCATATCTTGGATCCCATAGTTAATATTTTTAATCAAAAATCAATAAAATCAAATAAAAATTTATGTAAATAAAAAAACTCAACCATAATGAAGAAAACAGAAGAAAAAAAAGATGTTGTGTTTCCATATGGAAACCTAGAATTTGGTCCAGATTAGTGATGTAAAAGCTCAAAATATAACATTCAACCCATGTATACTATTTCTAAATGTGTCGAGATAGATTTTAAATCTATGAAATCTACTATTTTCCTTGATATCAAAATAAATCCACTTATTACTATTTATCTTAATCTTCTCAAATGCCACTTTTTAGCATATCTAATTAGGATTTCCCAAAAGGAACCTCTTTTAGAGACCCAATAGACCTCAATAATTTGTCTCTTTAGGTCAATGGCTACTAACTTGTAGTGGTGGTCTAAGGTATGATTGTGGAAACACTATACCCTCTAAAGATAAACAAAAACATAACACAACAATAGTGGATGTTTCAATAAATCTGAAGAACTATCATATAAAAATAGAAACAATAAGAAAATACTAGAAGCATGGTCAAAATAGATATTTGAAATACATAACTATCATTAAAAGATCAAAAGGATCTCCCATATGATGATCACACACATATATTCACAATTTTATTTATAAAAAAAATAAAACTGAGAATTGAGGAACCACCAATATAATAAAAAACAACAATGATTATCCCATGAATCCATTGAACCTCCAACTAATGAGATCTGGGCATCATTCCACTAACCATTCGAAAATCGTGATACATGATGTATATATGTATCCCAAGGGACCTCTGTATAGTATTATTAAGATCACAATAGGCCATAACAAATGGTGTACCTTAATAATATCCCCCTCTATGCAAGTGTGTATACAGAGTAATAAATGGAAACCATTGCAGTCTACACAAAATTATCTACATTGTGATCCACCATACACATATGAGAACTTTACATTTTTCATCTAATTATATATTGGAATAATGTTGCCACAATAACTCATATTATAAGTTCACTCATTCTTCAAATCAATTTTACACCACATAGTGTCACAAGCTAGACATAACCAATATATCCATCCTAATTCAACTATAATTTCTCAAATCCATGCCCACATATCACATCACATGTCCCATAGTCATCAAAACCCTCTAGAAACCATTGGCTCAATATTTTGATGAAACCTATTATATGGAGACACCTATCCTTTACCACATCAAACCACCATCCTCAGCATATCCCATATATACAATGAACATCATACTCCCAACTAGTGATCCCAATCATCATTAGGATTATATTTATGGTGAGATTTTAGATCCATTTAGTGATCTCATTAACCCTATATTCTAATGGAAAGCAACAACATATACATTCTCATAATCTTTAGTCAACACATTCACACAAATTCATTTAATATTTAGAGGATTCCACTAGAAAATAGTTATCAAAATCCCAACATGGGTCCTTTCTTGTGTGAAAATGATCCGAATAACCAAATTAGATAGAGGTAATTTCCATTAACCTAAAAGAAAAAGTTTTCAAACCATTTTCACCACCTAATGTAATAGAAAACACTATTTTCATCGCCTTGGTGGACCACATTACCCCACTGCCTCACAAGGAACAATGGTCATGTTCCCATATAGCCACATCAACCATCACATCCAATAGATTTAGATTTAAAAAACATGGACCACAACCATAAATATCGCAATCCACACAGCCAAGTTAAACTAGTATGTACCCTCATATGGCCTCCCCTTAGATTCGAACAAAAATAATATAAACTATAAGTGGTTCCACGTCTAGCACAACACGTGGCCTAGCCATTCCCAATTATCTTAAAATTCATAAATGCACATATAAAACTTGAAAAATATAGAAACCACTAACTAGGTTTTAGTAACACTCCAATTATAGAGAATCTCACATCAATTTATCCACAATAATTGAAATTGGAAAACCAAATAAAATTCCCAAGAATAGATATTTTATTTAATACTCATCGTATTCGAGACTAAATTAGAAATTGAAATAATATGGAACTAAGTCCTACCCAAATTTAATTACAATGATGAATGGAATGAAAAATAGATAATCTATGAGAAAAATATATCATGTGACAAGAAATAAAATATATGGAGATGGTTAGGGTGCACTCCCTTCATTTCTATTAAAAATGAGGCTATACTCTATCATTTATTAAATCAGTTAATTAATGTAAAATTTACTTTAACACGAGGAACATCACTTCATGACCCCATGGATCACAAAATATTGTGCCTAATATGATAACAGGTATGGCATGTCCCCCATGATCATGATGTGGCACACCTCCCTCAAATCTATCGAAAACACCAACTCCATTTTGTAGAGTCGTCTTGTGGTGTGACCATGAAGTTGATGGTTCACCCCATATCACTGCGACCCTAGTCAATATGTTACCCTCAACATTGTTCCATGGTATGTGAATAAAACAATAATTTAATCTTATAATCAAAGTTTATATTCTTTCTCATCACCCATTATGGTGCAACAAACCCCGTTATAGTGTGATTCAATGATGACCTCTAACACTTTGAGATTTTAAAATAGGAACATCATGTTCGGTATAATATATGACATAAAACTCCAAGAATAGAATAGAATTGTATACATAATGAATTTACAAAAAAATTCCATTTAAATAAATCTATTATATTAAATAGCTAATGATACACATAACACCATGTTTAATCTAAATGGAATAATCAATTAAAATATTATTATTTATTCATGGAAATTTTAACCATGTTATTAAGTTGTGACATAAGAATATGACTAAATATATTATAAAAATTATATTGTTTATGCAAGTGTAAAATATAATCATAGGTTTTGTATTTATTATAATCTCAATAATAATTATATGAAATTAAAAGAAATATTTTATAAAAAAATTTATTTTTCTAAAAGGCGGTTTAGACGAGCATTGAAAACATAATTTAAAATTAATTCGTAAAACATTTAAAAAAATTATTTTAATAAATAATTATTGGTTTTTAAATATAAATTTAAAAATTACCTTTGGGTTATGTTTTATAATTTAATGAAAATATTAATTTTTTATGAATAATGAGTATACCAATTTTTAATAAAAAAGTATTTTTTGTTAAAATTATTTAGAATATATTTTCTATTTCAAAATGGAATTAAATTAAAAATAGTTAAATTATATTAAAATTTCACTAATTCAGATAATTGGAATAAATTTAATATTTAATTGTGATATAAAAACTTTTATAACTTCTTAGTGTTTTTCTTTGGAAAATCTGGTTTTTTTATAATATTGTGGGTTTAATTTTAAATTGAATTCATCCAATTATGTGAATTTTATTTTGAAAAATAGATTCCAAATTTGTAATAAATATAATTTATATTATCTAATAAGTTTATTATTATTTTTTTCTATAATTAATAGTCAGAACTATAAAAATTAATTCCCATGATTAATGAAAAAATTATTTACTAGGGGTTAAAATAAAATAATAAGACTTAAAATAAAATACCAACATTTTTAAAACCCATTTTATAGACTAATTTATACCTTATCACCTATATTGTTTTAATAATGACCAATTTTATAGGCTTGTTTCCTAAAAAAACATGGGAGTCACTTTTTCCTTTTTCAAATTTCATGTTTTTTCTATCCCCACTTATTAAAGCCCACCCACTCTCCCCTCTATTTTACACTCCCAAAACCCTTTGGTTAAGAAAATATCTACCTAAAAATTTTCCTTAATTATATACCCATATCCGATAGTCATTTTTAGTATCATAAATTTGATCTTTAAATGCTTTATATTAAGCCTAAAGTTGTTGTCCAAAAAGAGATACAGTTTTTTACTATGAGTTTTCATTTTACATCTTATTATAAATCATTTTAATATTATTATTATATAATAATTTAATAACCCTATTTATACAATATAATTATATTTCATTATGTTTATTTAATTAACTACATCTGTATCCTCTTCTATCAATTGCGAAATAAAATTATCGATCATGTGTATGGTGGACTACCACCCTGCAAACATATGTGATTTTTTTCCATCACCACCATTCAAGGATAGATATAATGATTGATTTAAAATATTAATATTATATTTATGAAATTATTATTATTATATAATTATAATATCACATATAACTTCTTAATTTTCATTCCATGGGGGGATACGATAACATTGCTTGTGTGTACTGCGAACTACCACCTCGCGAAGCGATGTGATTCATTTTTCTCTTAAACATTATATCGATGGTATTAAGGATAATGTTATTAAATACATGTAATATTTATGACCATACCATAATTATGTAAATATAATATAACATCTTACTTCTTACCATAAAATTATTTGGGAAAACAATAATGTCACTCGTATGTACGTGTGGACTACCGCCTCCACATAACAATGTGAAATGTTATTAATTTTATTTTTACTCAGAAGGTAATAAGTATATAATAAATGAATATATATATATATATGATAATTTTAACATTATTATATGTATATAACTTTGATATTACATATAACTTCAAACATTCTATTCTTTGGGGGATATAATAATGTTGCTCATGTGTATGACAGACTACCCCCTCATTAAGCGATGTGACAAGTTTTTCACTAATTATTTAAACAGATAGTAATAAGGATGGATTTTATTACTAAAAATGATATTTATGAATCATAAAAATGATTTTGTATTTTTTAGTTAATATTTATTTTCCTTTGGTTTCATCCATCTAGAAAAATGGGAACAACATTCATGCTTATGTATGGCCTACCGTCTCTATAAATGATGTAATATGTTTCCTATATATAACATTTATAGATTACTATAAAGACATGTATAATGAATATATATGAAATTTATATTATGTTTTACATTATTTATATTATGTAACCATAATATAAGTGAACAGACCAAAATTACCGAACAAAAATATACATGAAAAATGAAGCAATTGTCACTAGAAATAATGATTTTAACAACTAATGTTAATAAACAAGTCATAAAAGACTATAGTTAAAATAATATATTATAATAAATATATTAGTATGGTTCAATAATATAATTATAATAAATATATATCTATTATTTAGTACATATAGAACCGTAAAAATGAAATTGGATCTAAGGTATGAGATTTTGTTTCTAAATTTTCATTCATTGAGACATATGTCATGTTATGTACCTTTCTTCTTTTATGAGGTGTATATGCATCCCATATTAAATTTAATGTCATGAAGTTTTTTATTCTAATGATATTTTAATTTTCATTTAATTTTCTTATTTCATGGGCCTCATTATTCTATGTTACAAAATTGGTAATGGATCATTTTACAATCACATCATTTATCAAGGTTGTTTATGGTTAACTCTCAAATAATGAAATTTTATGATATACCACTATAGAAAAACAAATAAATTTTATTCTCCTCAATTTTTTCATTATATTTTCAATTAATAATACCATTTCCATTCTATTGTTACTTAATATTTTGGGGAAAATATTTTTTTTCTGAAAATATGACATCATGTATATCTTCGGTCGAGAATAATTTTTCTTCAAAAACCATTTTTTCTAAAAATGGTTTCAAAAATATTTAAAACATTATTCAAATGATTTATTAAAATATTTTTTACCAATTTTTTAATTTTTTAAAAAAAATGGACAAGAATATTCATGTCTTTTTAAAAAAAATGAATTTCTGGCTTTTATAGAAAATTTTATCTAAATCATTGTTTTAACATGTACAAACTATATGATAATTCCCCCATCATGGAAACAAAATGTTTTAATTATAAAATTTTTTTTTATAATGATTTTTTCAACAAAAATATTTTTCAAAATATTTTTTGAATATTAGGTTATAAAAACTCAAAATAAAAAAGGATATTTTCCTCAATAATGTTTTTAACAGAATTATTATGATATTTCTATTCATAAATGATTTCAGATTTTTATAACACTTATGTTACTTTGGGGATATTTTTTATTGATATCATATTTATTATTTCATAGGATGTTCTATGATTAGTTTTATGGAGGATGTATAATTTTATTACCATTATCCATATTACATTGAATGGTTTATGATTATGTTTATTGATTAGGGTAATTATTAAAATTTCATAAATAGTTTTTCAATACGAATGTTTATAGTTATTATGTTTCACCACTTTCATATAAGTAATTTATTTGACTTAGTATGTGATGGGAGGGGCCTGCTATAGCCCCTCGATGAATTAGTAGTCTCATAAGACATACTAGCTTGGGTTTTTTGGTCAATGCCTTATGAGTTTATGTAATATGTCTTGGAATGAGGCATTGATGGTATGGTTATGATGTTTGGGGTTATGTATTTCCTTATTATAAGGTTATTAATTGATATTCCATGGGATTATTCAATTATTTAAAATATATATGTTAATGTTTTAAGCTCATGTGATTATTTATATAAAATTATCTGATCATCATCCATCCCCACCATATTATTCCTGTTAAATTTATTTATTAAATGGCATGTGACTTAGTTATTTACCTTTACATAGTAAGTATCCCTTTTTCATGATAGATTATATTTTAAGAATGTCTTTACTGATCATTTGGGATCAATCATTTCTTATGTTTTCATTCCCTAGGATTCTAATATGAGTATTATGATTTATAAATAGGTTTATACTAGAGGAAACAATTATTCAATTGAAAAAATACTTTATTATAATTAATTTTTTTCATTTGTAAAATGATATTCGAGTATTTATCCAGTTAACAAGATGGTTAAACTATTTAGACCTTTAATATGTGATTCCTTGTACCTTATGCCAATGTAATAATGTAACTACCATGTTTGGGATACTAGGGTTGGGATCATTAAACATTGTATCTAATGAAGTCCAGTAAAAACCATGAGAAATAGATTTATAGAAACATTGATTAGATAAATAAGCCAAATATTGACATTGAGGATAATTATATAAGAACAAACTAATGTTTGGGGAGGAAGAGATTATGTGGTTTTTCTTTATAATACATCCCAATATGGATACTATATGTGGATGTGGTTTTGTCACAAATATACCTATGGGTAATAACAATGAAAGATCCATGTTCTGATTGGCTCTATAATTAGAAGGTATACAAAAATGGGCCATACAATGCATCTATTTTGGCACACCTATGGAATATATTTGGGTAAATTCACATTTCCTTTCAAACCATTATAGAGAGTTTGAAAAAAAATATAATATGAAAAATATCCAATAGAAACCATAATTATTACTTTGTGATTAACCATGCATAAACTTTTCAATTTATATGAAGTGTTTCATCCATTATGTGATAATACATTATGTTTCATAATGTTATGATCTAGTCTAGTGTATGTCACTATTTAGAAATGGAACCTAGTGGATGAAATGGGGACCATATGAAAGCATGTACCCCATTTAGGGATTTCCTTACTGGGAAACACAATGAAGCTAGAGTAAGAACTATAGATAGAACTAATAAAACTATAACCATATTTGGGTATAAAACTGATTTTATGAGTAATAACCATTCCCATATGGAATTTCCTGCAAATCCACCACGTGGGGTAACAATTTTAGACTATATTATGAATCAAAAACCTCTATCTTTCAATGGGACTAAAAATCCATTTGTAGATGAGAAATGGATATGTTTATTAGAGAATATATTTCTCTATCTAAAAAGTAAATAAAGGGATAATGTTTTCATGGATGTTTATTGTCTATTATGAGATGAAAATAAATTGTGTCTATTAATTCAAACCAAAAATATTTAATAATAAATTTAAAAACATTGAGTGGAAGGTTTTTATGGTGATTTTATTATATAAGTATCTTCCTCACAGGTAATGAGCGGATATAGAGTGAAAATTCCAAGGTCAAATAGAAAAGTAATATAAAAAAATTTATAATAATGAAAAAAACATTAAATGTTCAGTATGGAATTCTTCGAACTACATACAAAATACAAAGATAAATATTTACTATTTATTTGATGGGATTGGGCTAATTCTTTGAAGAAAACTAGTTTTAAAAACGTCCTCATTATAAGAGGACATAATATCATGTGGTATCAAGATAGATAATATAAGTATCCATGTCTTATAGATTATAATAGACACAAGAGAAGAAGAGGAAGGTATAGAAAAATAAGGATACAGTGATGAAGGGAAAGAATGATTTTCCCATGTGATAATTTAGAATGAAACACCATGGTACTTGTTTGAGGGGAATGGGAGTTTGCTATAAATTTGGAACCCATGTCCATGATTACAATGGAAATAAACAAGATTCAAATGCTCAATGATTCAACTTTAATAATATGGGTCCCAATGAAAATGAAATTTCAAATCATCAAGGGAATATACCCTAGAAAAAGATAAGGTATCAAGGCCAAGAGTATTCCAATACTATTACTGAAGTAGAATGATTAAAGTTCTTTTATATTAGGATTTTGGAATTAAGTTATAGAATTATTTTATAAATTATATTGTTATTTATGTATTGTTCTTTATTAGTTTTTATATAAGGTTTAAGAGACATATGTTGATTGGTACTGATGACCATGAAAAGTGATTCAGTGGAATGTTGATGTTCTAAAAAAAAGGTGATTAAGGGATGATAACCATTACTAAATTACCTGTTTTTAGATAATAATGATAAATATATGAATACAAGAGAGTATTATTAACCTTTAAATTCGTTAGTGATTTTGTGGTTTATATTATCTCTATTGGAGTTTACTACATTTTTTGGAATTATGGAATACATTTGATAATATTTTATGTTATTTAAGGAAATGGATAAAAATATTTTTTGTAAGAATTCATGTTTTAATTAAACTTTTATAGTGACCACGTTAATCACATGTTTGGTGCATCACATTAAAATATACTTTATGTTTTTGGGTATTCTAATGCGAAGAATATTTTATAAAATTCAAAAACTTCCTTCTAAATCTTTAGAATTCTAATTTAGCCAAGAATATTTTGTAAATCCCATAAGGTAAAATATTTATGGAATAGATGAGATTGAATTTTGGGTTCATTTGTATAACTCATGATTACAATTTTTTATTTGAAAAATATCATAATAAGGACTTTTCATTATTTTATGTATCTTTTGACCTATTAAAAGTTAATTTTAGTGCTTCAGGAATAAAAAATTTATTTTTGGATATTTATTTCATAGAGTAAAAGATAATGTGGAAATTTATTGATGAACAACTATGGGATGAAATTTTGCTTACTAATTAGAAACAAATCATGTAATTATATTTCCTTATACGGGTTGACATCAAAATAATTATTCAACATTAGAAAAAGTATCTTTAAAAAATTACCATATTACCATCATATCCATTAAATCAGATAGAATTTTAAATCATCACATATTTATTTTTTTGAGCTCCATAACGTCTAATTGATCATTCACTTCATTGTGATCAATGATCTCTATCACTCTCTAAAATTATTTACACTCTTCTTCTATGTCTATATCATCACTTCCCACCAATGGTTCCCCTACATGGAAATCTAGTAAGGTATTATTCAAGATGAAATTCATACATCCATTTCTCTCTTATTAAGGATATATCTTATCAACAATATTTATGATCATTGTTTTTAAAATAGGTATTTTTAAATTTCAAACCCTTGATAACCGTGATCAAAAATAAATTGAGAGGATGAAATTTATTTAAGAGGGTAAAATGTAATGCCCCATGATTTTAGAGGAATGTCATGAACCAAATCCGAGAAACCTAGAGTTGATGTATGCTTTATTAGATTAGAATTATATACAAGGAATTACATCCCTAAGCACCGTATATTTTAGTAGTCTCTTTAAAATAGATACATACATGATTTTCATATTACATTTGAATATAAAAATTGAAACATAATTTTTTTCCATAATAATATCATTAGTACTTATATAATATCCCTTCAAAAAGTTTATAGTACACTTTTGGGATTCATGGGAATGGAAAAAAATAGGTGTGAGTTCAAATTTTCAGTAAGAGTTACATAATGCTGAAGATTTCAAGAGTAAATGGATAATGATCAAAATTTCATAATCAATCCGGCATAGTAAATATTTAAAAACATTACATTTAATAAATAACATGGCCATGATTATTAGATTAGAAATAATCAATATAGAGATGTAAATATCTTTAAAAAAAATTCCATTTAAATAACATGAATATCATTAATAGATAATGAATAATAAATATTTAATGTAAAACAATGAACAAAAGTATCATTTAAATAACTTGAATATCGTGAATAGGAAAGAAGTAATCAATATAGAAGGGTAAATAACTGAAAACACATGCAATTTACTATATAACTGATAATGAAATGCATCCAGAGTTAATATCCTTATAAAAATATCAAGGATAATTATAATTGTATTCTTAATGAAGGAAATTATTAATTATTGGAATTCATGATCAATGGCATCATCGTACCTATACTCTCAAGACCATCCCGAAGAGGTCCAAAGACTATAAATAGAAACTAGTTTAATTCTGGATGAATGATTTTCCACAAGACAGTACTAAATCATAAAGCGGGTATACAATTATAGGCCCCACCTATCACTATATGTCTAAATAATTTATTATATATCGAATAATCAATTTAACTCACAAACAATGTTAATTATCATCATATATCTGTATTGAGAACAGAATAAAAATTTATCAATATTTTACCGAATAATCATCTGACATTAAAATTAAATACCATTTATAAAAATGATACAAGGTTTAAGAAATATTCATATCCATCATATTGAGAATATGGATATTTAATAAAAATTTAAATTTAAATGAAAAATGATCACAAAAATTTTATTTCCTAAAAAGAAAGTTAACAATCCAAAAATTAAACAATGAATGAGAGGATACAATTGATTAATTAAAAACATAGTATTTTTCAATAAAATAATTAAAAAATATTTATTCATTTTAAATAAATCAATGGGTAATTATATAAACTACATTAATGTGAATGGGTGTATATTAAAAAATTTGTCTCGATGAAATACAAATTGAGAATAAATCTCTTACAATGATCATAATGTTAAAGTGATAATTAATCAATGAATCAATTATGTGTATCAAATTTAAATCCTCATAAAAAATGTTTAAATAAATAATATTAAATTAAAATTTCATTAAACAAATATTGTAATAATATCAAACACAATGAACAGATAATATAGGTAAATAAAAAAGAAGTTGTGTTATGATTTTTTTTTACCACTGTGTAATTTTCAATTTAATTCCCCTTAGATTAAATAAATCAAATTGAAATTTAAAATACAATGAGTTATTATGAAATAATGATATTAAATTTCAAAGGGGTAGTATATAAACATATAAAATAAATTAGGTTCATAAAATTGAAATATTCCTCAATAAAGGGAAATTGAGATGAAGTACCTTAAAAAGGTCAAAACACATAATTAAGAATTAATCAATGAATAAATTATGTGTATAAAATGAAAATCCACATAAATAAATTGGAAATAGAAAATAATATATTAAAAATTCATTATAAAAATAAATTAATAATATCAAATATCACGAAGATGTAATATAACCCAATAAAAAGAAAATGAATTATGAAATTATTTACTACACAGTAATTTTAATTTCAATTATTCTTGGATGAAAAAATTAAAATTAAAACATAAAATAACATGAATAATTTTATAATAATTATATGAAATTTAAATTTGTCAGTATATGCACTGTATAAAATAAACTAGGTGAATAACATTACAATATGCCTCAATGAATGGAAAATGAGACAAATCCCCTTACCTTACACTTGATTTTGTTTGAACGTGATCTAACATCATGTATATTGGATTTAAAAATGTAATTAATTTATACCAAAACCATATTAATATAATATCTTATATAATCCTCTAATATGATATTATAAATTATTCATTAATAATATTTCATTATTTTAATTATTTTGGGTGTTAATTTTTTTCTAATGCTTGTTTTATCATGAAATTTATTGTTATTTCATTTGTTATATAGTTCCATCATATACATAATGATAATATACAAATATATATAAATTTTTTTTACTAGATTCATTTTTATAATCATTATTTAAATTTTAACAGGAAGAATTGATCACATACCTTCTTGGTGATAGTGGGTCATACGTAATCATGAGTAATGTTATCATTTTCTTAATGGGTGAAAGATTAAGGAGGTGGGTGATATATTAATTTTCAAGAATCAGTATAATTTCATACATATCGTATATATTCACTAAATTTTTCATTATTACCTTTCTTGTAAATCATAAGTGAAAGAAGAATCACATTGGTTTTCCAGGTGGTATTTCATTATACACACAAGCTACATTATCATATTTTAAAATTAATATAATGTATGAAGATATATGTCATAATAAAATTATATATGTATAATAATATCATAAATATCATATATACTTGTTAAATCCATCAATATATATGTAACATCCTAGGTAATTATAGATTAATACATTTTAATATTTATTAATATTTATCAATTAGATAGTAATGTTACCTTAATGGGGATGTTATGTCCAATAGTGTACTTGACACATAACAATGGGTTTCTATGAAATATTATATCTCCCGTAAGACTAAGTTACACCAAAAAATAATATATTCTAATATTATTATTTAAAATGGAAGTTATCACCTGGATGTTGTATTGGAAGGAATGAACTGAAATATCTATATTATGTTTACACGTGATTACTAAATATTTTTACTTTCTTCTAATAAATTGTATTGGGTTAAAATTAGAATGAATCTGATTTTTAGCATAAAAAGATTTAATATTGTAAAAAGGTAGTTTTATCACTTATTGATGGGGATGATTTTTAAAATAAATATTTTGACACATTTAGAGGTTATATTTTACAAAATAACCTTCTTCTTTGAAGTAGGGACATCAAAATTTACATTGGTTAAATTTTGGTATTCATCTCATAAAACTCATATTTTGATTAATAGTGAAAAATCATGCAATTTTATTTAAAAATACTATTTTATCTAATTTATTCATTTATTTATCCCTTTAATTTTTTCTAAAGTGTAATTTGAGTATGTTTTATCAATTAATCCAATGTAGTTCATTTGAATTAATTTCCCATTGAAATTGGATATAAAACCATCATGAACTTTTGATCGTTTTTACTACAAAAAAACTATGTTCCTCTATCCATCAACCAGATTAATTTTAAATTAATTTTACCAATTATGAGAAAATAATTTTGAATAATGGAAATATTTTATTGTAATCATCATGAAAAATGTGATATAAAAGGATCAAAATTATTTTTTGTGAATAGTAACTTTAGTATTTTATTTACCACGATTATTGGTAAATCAGGTAATTAAACGTAATAAAAATTATAATAATATAAAATTTTTTGAAGACTTTACCTAATATTATTGAATGAGATTTTTTGGACCAATACAATTCATGTACCAAAATTGTGGATTTTGCAAGCCACTTGGGTGTGATTATTACATTTATAACATTTTATTTAATGTAAAGGCAAAGATATCATTAATATGTTTCTTATTACTAAAAAATTATCATATGGGGTTATATAAATGATATATTTGACTAGAAATAACAATTATAAATATAAAAATATTATCAAAATTATGGTTATTTATTTATAATTTTTAGTAAATAAATAATTAAATTAAATAATTACACTTTGATGATGTAGTAAATGACTTATTAAATGAAGAAAAAATAACTTATATTAATGGAATTAAAATAAAAATAATTTGAACTATTTTATTCCATACAAGAATTATTTGGATGACTTATATATGATATATATGAGTTAATATATTTTTTAAGAGGAATAAAGTCATTATATGTTTTTAAAAAAGTAGAGTAATGAATTGTGTCAAAATTGACATTACTCAAAACTCCAAATATAATATATATATATATAATTAAATTATTTGATGTTTCTAAAAATACTATATTCGAAAAAAAAAGTTGATATATGTCCATAAATGGCAGTAATGACTCATTAATTGGTCTTTTTTCATTATTTTTTAATTATTTTATCTCTAAAAGTGTAAATTACTTAATAAATTGTAAGAGTTAAAAGGGTTAAAACATAAACAATAAGCATTAAAAAATATACAAAACATGTCCAATTTTTGTTATATGAATGTATTTAGACACATCCTTGTCCTATTATCTTAATAAATATGTTTTTACACATTTTGAGTCAAAATTGAATTTATATTAGTTTTATATTTTAAATCATTCCAAGGGTGCCCCTCCCCTCTCCTATAAAAAGAAACACATTCCTCTCTATTCTTTATGCTTCAAAAACCATTTTTTCAGACAATATATTCTCAAACCTCTTATTACAATACCTACCCATATTCGTGCGACCATGTTTGGGGAATAACACCCTCATTATAGGTGTTTAGGTGTTCTTGAATGGTGATCAACCGAAGAAAGGGTATCCTTTAATTTAAGTATTTATATATTATTTCTTCTTCCACTTCTTCAAATAGACTTAATCCATGATAGTATAATAAATCCAGTATAATAAATATACTTATATGTTATTATGTTAATATCTTAACCTAAATCCATCGCTAATTTTATCAAATGAGAAATTAACTTTTCGTTTTTGTGTATGGAACACAACTGCCTCGTGAAAACGATATAGTTCGTTTTTCATCATCGTATTTCATGACTATTTATAATGAATCAATTAATGTTCATATATGATATTAATGACATATATATCATTATATGAAAACAAAATATCAATTATTATTTTATTTTTCATGCACATAAAATTGATAATGTCATTTATGCGTACGTGTGAACTTTCACCACCACGAAGCTATGTGAATCGTTTTTATTCACCACATAACATCTATGATATATATAATTATATTAAAATTATAATTCAGATGTTAATAATGTTATTATAATTCTAAAAAGAAAAAATAAAAATTACCTTATTTCTATAATAGTCATTGAAAAATGTAAATGTTACTCATACATACGTTCGACCAACTGTCTCCATGATTATAACGTTGTTCATTTTTCATTACCCTAATTAATGGTTTGATTTAAAATTATAATGGATGTATAAAACTTATCCTTATTTCATTAATATTATTTTTGAGATGATTTAATTATGACCACATGAACTATTGACATCGTACCAAGTTCATTTTCGACTCATGTACAGAATATCCAAAAAAATGTCTGATATGATCAAAAATAATTGTGAAATTGTTATAACATGATAATATGTAATAAAAAAGGAATAATTAACATGAATAATGTTATAAATAAAGTATAAATTATAATAAGTTTATTATCCATGAAGATAAATAACTCATGAGATGATTTAGACTCGAGGTAAGGGACTTCATCTCAATCTCTTTTCATTTAGACATTTCTTGATTATATGAACCTTTATTCTTTTATAAGGTATATATACATCCACTAATACATTTCATATACATATTTTATATATACTTATTTTATTTAATGTTTTGGTAAATTTATTAATTAATGTATATTAATATTTAAATATTCAAAGTAGTATACCACACCTTGAATGTATAAATATTTAATTATCAAATCTCTTTCATCATGATATTAATCTAAAGATTTAATATATGGAAATAAAATTATTTTAAAGGACATATTTTATATTTTTAATTCAATTAAAAGTTTTTAAAAAATTAATATTTTTATAAGTTTTATACTGAACATTTTGAAAAATTAGAAAAGGGATGCTCTTTTTAACATATACGGTGAACACAACTTAACCTCTATTGTTACTATTATTTAATACATGGATTACTCTATAAGACTTAATGTTTTTAAAAGGAAAATAAATACCTTATTCTCAATTTTTTGGTATATTGGTTTTGAAAATGGGTTCTTAAATGAAATTGGTATTTCTATACAAAAATATTTTTCATATGGTATTAGAAGAAGTTTTCAAAAAGTGTTTTTGGATGAACGTGTTTTATTCATGAAATGGTAATTGAAAATTATATGACACGGGTGAGCCTGATATAGCTTATATAAAAGGATGATCCCCGTTATAGCTCATGAGTGATCCTGACACATCCTATTCAAAGGGTTTAGTCCCATTATAGCTCATTAGTGAGTCTGTTATAGCTTATATGATGGGATGAGTCCAATTATAGCTCACGGGTGAGTCCAATGAAGCTTATACAATGGGTGATCCCCATTATTGATCTACAATTCATTAGTTAATAGTAATATTTCAAGCTGGCCATATGGTTATTCCAATTGAATTTTTTTGAAAGTATTTTATTTATATGAGGCTCTATGTCACAAAAAGGCATTTTATTTTATTTTTATTGGATTTAATGTTTTTCATCGAGAAAAAGTATTTATGTTATTAATGTGAAAATTATTTCTTTCACTATCTCAAATAAAATTAAATGGGTTAACATGTTTTTCACTGTACTAATGGATTTAATTCTTTTTATGAACCTTACTGAGCTTTTTTTACTCATCCCATGTTTTTAAATGTTTTCCATAGGATTTAAGGGTGAATAGAGTCATCGATGGAATCAAGGAAAAGTTGGGATGATTAAATATGAAACAAAACTATGTTTATTTTTAATAGTTTTTATGTTATGAAAGAAATATATACTGTTTAAAGTCTCCAATTTGTACTTCTATGGTTTTTTTATGTAATAGTTATGGCTTAATTCTCTAAATCTCTAAACTTGAAAATATACCCAATGTGTAATAAATTAAAATTCTAAACATAACACAATATTCTATAATGTTTAATGTTGGGTCCTTGGAGTTTTCTTTAGAGGATGGTTTTTATAACATTAGTGGTTAGGATGGTTTTAATTTCTTTCCTTTATAGGATTTTACTTTATGTTTAAGTTGAAATTATGTTGAATTTTAATATTACCTTTTTTCACATAAAATATTTCTGTTTGGAAGGGTTTTCTATAGAGAAATTATGAATGTTATAATGGGAAGGAATTGAGAGGAAAAAACCTTTAAAATCAATATTATAAGGTGTTTGGAATTGGAACTAAATAGTTTGTTGTTGTGATGGACCATTTGACACAAGCTATAAATATTGGTGGCATCCATGCATGATATCATTCAGATCAACCATAGGTATATGTTAGCAGTGGAAAATTTTATGAGGAAATATCCCTCATCATTCAATGGATCATATGATCAAGTGGTAGCAGAAGGATTCATAAATAACCTTGATTAGATATTGGAAGTCATGGGATGTTTGGAATGTCAAAAGGTAACTCATTCCATTTATCATTTTGAAGATGAAGTTGATCAATGGATTTCATTGGTTAAGAATACTAGAGAGAACGATGATTTGGATTCCATTAAATGGGAAGAATCTAAGGTTATATTACTTGAGAAATATTTCCCTAAGGATTTTCAACTTAGGATGGAGAAAACAATTATGGAATTAAAGAAAAAGGATGAAGATTTATTAGTTTAATATGAATTGAACTTCACAAGATTGTCCAAGTATGTTTTATATTTTATTAGAGACATTGAAAATGAAATTAATATATTTTACTCAGGATTAAAACCAGGTCTACGAAGATACTTTGACTCCAAATAATTTAAAAGTTTGGAAAATTGGTTTATTGTGAAGAGAAAGTTAAAATGGATTTTTCTAACACTTATGTTCCATGAGGTAATAAGAGTAAGAAATGGTTAAGGTGCCAAGAAATGGACAAGTAAATAACTAATAATTATGTTGGTAAACCTACAACTTATTCTAGACGTGGTAAAATATATTTTGGGGAATGTATGTATGGATCTGTAAAGTGTGTCTAATGTTGTAATTTTGGTCACAAGGTTCATTACTACAATGAAAAGTGTCATAAATAGTCCGAAAATGAGATAATAGATAGCTATAATATAGTAGGATTATTTATCTATAATGAGTTGTTAAATTATGAAAATAATATTCTAAGTTAAGTTACATAGGGTGGAAATCAATTTCATCGGAAATAAAAAGGGTCAGAAAAATATTTTTCTATTACTGCAGTTAATGTTGAGACATCTAGGGAAGTGATGGAATCTCATGTGATTCGAGTATTTTTCAATGGATAACCATAAGTTCAAGGTTTTAGACAAAACTTCTATATTTTTAAGTGATGTGATAATAATTTATTAAGGACCTTTATGGGAGATGTTTTGGGGGGTTATGTTTATATAAGAATTTTGTTTAATGTGAAGTGTTCCATTACTTTTAGACCTCAGTTTTAAGATATATATAACATTTATTGTTTCTGTGATATATGAGACTAAGGTTATTCTTATGGATGTACATCATAATTTTGGGAATATTATTAGGATGCAATTGTGCTTCTAAAATCGAAATATATCAAGTATGTATGCTTACTTATGTGCTTAGTCATTGATGTAAATGAATTCTAAAATTCTAAGGAAAAGATCTTGAAAAAATATGTTACCCCAGTAACTTCTTTTGCAATGAATCAAATGATCCCTTAGATCATCACAAATTTATATTTATGTCATTGTTAACTTTTTTCTGACAACGTTTTCTATCACTCTTCATCAGAACTTGATGGATAGTTTTCTCTTCTATATACATGTTTTCTTACTTGTAATCCTAGCATATGTTATCTTAGGTGAGATTTTTAATAAATATTAATTAATTAGATAGTAATTTTACCTTAATGGGGATGTTATTTCCAATAGCGCACTCGATATTCAATATTGGGTTTCTTCAAAATCTTACATTGCATTCAAAACCGTGTTATACCAAAAAATAACATATTGTAATATTATTATTTAAAATGGTAGTTATCACCTAGTCTTTGTATTGGAGAGAATTAAAATAACTAACAATATAATGTTTAAAAAAGTTTATTAAATATTTTTTACTTTCATCCAATAAATTTTATGGGTTTAAAATAAGAATAAATATCATTTTAAGCATAAAAAACACTAATATTTTTAAAAGGTAATTTCACCTTCAATTGGTGCCAAACCTTTGTAAAATATAGATTTTAACACTTTTGTAGGTTCTATTTGAAAAAATAACCATCTTCTTTGGAATCGGGACATCAAAATTTACTTTGGTTGAATTTTGGAATTTTTATCATAAAATTTATTTTTTAATTAATTGTGAAAAATAATACATTTTAATTCAAAACTAATTTTTCAACTAATTTATTTATATAGATAGTTTATAATTTTAATTATTTTTAAAGTTTTTTTATGCTATGTTTTTTTCATTTAATCCAATTTAGGTCATTGGAATCAACTTCACATTGAGAATATGATATAAAAACATTGTGAACTTTTGCACATTTTTACTTGAAAAATACCTATTTTCTCGATCCATCAATGAGATTAAGTTTAAATTAATTTTACCACTTATCTGAATTTAATTTTGAATAATTTTCATACATGGTTGGAATCATCATGAAAAATGTGATCTAATGGGATCAAAATATTTTTTAGTGAATAGTAACTTTAGTATTTTATTTACCACGGTTAAAGGTAAATCAGGTAATTAAAGGTAAAATTATTATAATATAAATTAAATACACTAAAATTTTTACTAATATTATTGTATTAGTTGTTTTCAAATAATACAATTCATGGGCCTAAATTTTGTCCTTTTAAGCCACTAGGGTGTGATTATGATATTTACAACATTTTATTTAAAGTAAAGGAATAAATGTCATTAATATGTGTCCTCTTACTAAAAAAAATAATATGGGTTTATATAAGTGATATATTCAACTATAAATAATAATTATAAATATAAAAATATTACCTACATCATGGTAATTTATTTATAATTTTTATTAAATAAATAAGTAAATAAAATAACGACACAATGATGATGTAGTTATTGATTTGTTAAAGGAAGAATCAAATAAATGATATTAATGGTATTAAAATAAAGATAATTTGATATATTTGATGTCATGCCTGAATTTTATGGATTAAGTTGACATGATATATATGAGTTAATGTATTTTTTATAATGAATCAAGTCGTTATAATTTTTTAAATAAGTCATGTAATGAATAGTATTGAAATTGACATAATTCATAACTTAAACTATAAAATATTTAATTAAATGATATAAAACTAATAAAATTAAATTACTTGACAATAAATTTAATATAAGTCCAAAAATTTCATTAATTACTCATTAATTGGTCGTTTGGCATGATTTGGTAATTATTTAAATATGAAAGTGTAAATTTCAAAATAAAATGGTAAGAGTAAAGATGGTTAAAACATAAATACAAGGATTACTAAATATCCAAAACATTCCTAATTTTTATTGGATGAAGTGATTTGGAGCCATAATTATCCCTTCCTCTAACGAAACAAGTTTTGACACATTTTTAATCTAATTTTAATTTATATTAATTTAATACTTTTAATATCCAAAGGTGACCCTCCCCTCTCCTATAAAGGCGCCCTTCCTCTCTATTCCTTACACTTAGAAAACAATTTTTGTAGGAAAATATCTATAAAAACATCTTCCTATAACCCCCCCCCCCCCCCACACACACACATTCTTGAGGCCTTTTGTAGGTAGAAAAACCTCCTTATAGGTCTTAAGGTGTTCTTGAAAGGTGATCAACTGAATAAGAGGAATCATTTTTATTTAAGTATTTTTATATTATTACCTCTCCAAATATTAAAATGTAGTTAAATCATGAAAAAATAATAACTCCAGTATCCTCAATATACTGATCTGTTATTATGCTAATATCATCACTTGAATCCATATCTAATTTCGTCAAATGGGAAATGAACTTTTCATTTGTGTGTACGATGGACTACCGCCTTGCAAGCTGTTATAGCTCATTATCCATAATTATCATTAATGATTGGTTATAATGATGGAATTAATGTTAATATGAGATATTAATGAAATAATTATCATTATAAGAAAATAATATATAAATTTTTATTTTATTTTTCATGCCCATAAAAATTATAATGTTGTTCATGCGTATGTATTAACTATCACCTTCATGAAGTGATGTGAATCATTATTATTCACCACATAACTTGTATGATATATATAAATATAAGTATATTGAAATAATTATTATGATTTTAAAAATATTATGATAATTATATAAATATAAAATAATAATTACATTATTTCCATAATGATCAATGAAAAATTGAAATGTTACTCATGCGTATGTACAGCCTACCATCTCCATGATTATAACATTGTTCTTTTTTATTTACCATAATTAATGGATTCATTGTAATTTATAATGTATGTATAAAATTTATCCTTAATCAATTAATATTCTTGGGTATATTATTAACTTATGACCGCATGGACTATTGACGTCGTATCAAGTTCATTTTTGACTCAAGTAATGAATATTGACCAAATGTCTGATATGAACTTAAATAAATATTTAATTGTTATTACATGATAATAAGTGATAAAAAAGGATAATTAACATTAAAAAGTTTATCAATAAAGTATAAATTAACCTATGTTTATTATTCATGAAGATAAATAATGTACGAGATGATTTATACTTGGGGTAAGGGACTTCGTCTCAATCTACTTTCATTGAGACATTTCTTGATAATATGAACCTTTATTATTTTATAAGGTGTATATACATCGATAATGGAATTTTATATCCATATTTTAGTTATAATATTATTATTTAATGTTTTGGTAATCTAATTAATTTACGACGATTAATTTGTTAATGTTCAAGGTTGTATGTGACACCTTGAACGTTTAAATATTTAATTATAAAATATTTTTCATCACAATATTAATTTACATATTTTTTTTGTAGATATAAACTGATTTGAAAGAAATTTTTTATATTTGTATTTTAATTAATTTGTTTTAATAATGAATCTTTCTATATGTTTTATATGGAATGTTTTGATAAACAAAAAAAAATTAATTTTCTTTTTAACATATACAACGACAGCAACTTCCCCACTTTTGTAATTGTTATTAGATACATAGATTCCTATATAAGCCTTAATTTTTTTAAAATTAAAAGAAATCCATTATTCCCACTTTTTTGGTATCTTGGTATTGAAAATGGGTTCTTAAATGAAAATTGTATTTTTATATGAAAATGTTATTCATATGGGAATAGAAGAAGTTTTCAAAAAGGTTTTTGTGATTAACATGTTTTATTCATGAAATGGTACTTGAGCATTATATTATATAGGTGAGCCTGATATATATTATACAAAGGGTTAAGACCCATTATAGATCACAGGTTATCTCGAAACATCTTATATGAAAGGTTGACCCCATTATAAGTCATGGTTGAGCCAGTTATAGATTATATAAACGAGTGAGACCCATTATAGATCACATGCGATCCTGATATAGCTTATACGAAGAATGATCCACATTATAGATCTAAAATTCATTGGGTAATGATAATAATCTAAGTTTTCCATATGGTTATTTCAATTGAAATTGGTTTGAAAGGGTTTTATGCATATGATGCCTTAAGTCACCAAAAGGAGTTGTAGAATTTTTCTATTGCCTGTAATTTTTTTATTTGAGAAAAATGTCTGTGTGTTATTCATGTGAAAATGTTTTTTTTTCATTGTCTCAATGAAAAATAAATGGGATAGCATTTTTTCACTATACTAAGTAGTTTCTTTCTTTTTAGGCATTATACTTTGCTTTTTGTGCTCATCCCATTTTTTTAAATGTTTTTCACATTATTTAAGGGATAATGGATAGAATAATGAAATCAATGAATAGTTATGATGATTAAAAATGAAATAAAACCATGTTTATTTTTTGTTTTTTTGTGTTATGAAACAAATGGATAATTGTAGAAGTTTCCACTTTATATTTATATGGTTTTTTATGTAATAGTCTTGGCCTAATTATCTAAATATCTGAACTTTAAAAGATCCTCAATGTGAAAAAATGTAAAATTATTTACTTAACTCATAATTATGAAATGTTTATGGATGGGTATTTAAAATATATATCCTTTAATGGTTGTGATGTAAAATTAATTAAATCAGTTCATGAGATGATAGTCCCTAGTACCCACAATCAATAGTTTTATTTCCCATATGAGAGAAGAAGAGATTAATATAGCTGATAAACTTAACATAATAAAATCTAAATATATGTATGATACTATTTTTATTATATAATTATATTTTACTATGATTTAAATGAGGTGGAAGAAGAATAAAAAAATGTTTATTTAATAACGTTACTTATTCTTTAGAAACCCTCATTAGGTTTGTACAAAAATCATTTCTAGGTTTATTTTATAATAAACAATGTATTATTGGGTGTTTATAAGGTAATTAAGGAATTTATTTTTTATATTAATTTTCTAATAAAAATGGATTAGGATGTTTTAATATGGGAGGATAGTGTGTTGCCTTTTTTATGTGGGGGAGAGGACACACAAGGAATTTTAAAAACAAATTCAGTTACACCCATATTTTTATCAAGCCAAGAGCCTCCAAAATAGGTCATTATAGACCCTTAGACGTTAATAGGTCTCTATATGGTGAGAAAAAGTTTTCTGGACAAGTTGGTAAATCATTATGACCCTTATCTTCTTAGTTTAACCCCATAAAAATCAGTTTTCTCTTTAACCATGGTATTCAATTTTTATATTTTCACTATTCATTTCGGTCAATAATTATGTTAAAATTTTTAGATAATATATCAAATTGTGATTCCAAAAAGGGAATCCATTTTTTGAAATTCAAATAACATAATTGGAATATTCATATTTAAAATTATAGTTGTAGACGTGATAAAAAAGTGGGGTTCCAGAGAGAAAATTATCAAAAGTATGGATGCTTGTAATATCAAAATTTAATATGATATTTATTATAGTGACCTGAATTTGTTAAATTGTAACATAATGTAACTATTTTTTCTTTAAAAAAATTAATATATAATGGAACCTTTTATATTATTTAATCAAAAGGTTATATTGAAATAAAATTTAGTATTTTTCTACTATTCATCGAAAAATAAAACATTTCATAAAAATCCAAAAAATCACCATAATATATTTTTTATAGGATTATTTTAAAAAATTAATTTTATTTAATAAAATAATTTTTTTAAAATTGGTATAAATTAATTTTAAATTATATGTGCAAATCCAAACTAATTCATTTTTTTAAATACAATTTTTTATAAACATTTATTTTTCTTTTAATTGATTTTAATTTTATTTCAAATGAAAATATAACATTATTTTTCATAATATACTTAGTAATATTCATTTACAGAAATTTAATGGCTAGTTTATGTTGGTATACATTATTATTGTTCATTTAAGAATTGGGTTATGTGTTTAGTAAGGTATCAAAGAGATTAAATCTAATGAATTATAGTTAATGGGTTATTTAAACTCAGTGAATATTGTCACATGTTATATTTAATAAAATTTTCTCATTTTTAAATCATGGGTTCTTACATTATCTACACCTTTAATAAATATCAACGTCACAATTTAACATTCATATTAGTAACCATTGGATTTCTATTTGGAAATTCATTTTTGAAAAACCCGCATCATAAATTTGGATAAGAAAACATCCACTTAAAATAGGGAAAGGGAAACATAAAAGATCGTCAGAATTGAAAAATAAATAGGTTTTCATATAGGAGAACATTTCATGGAAGAAAAGATATGGACATGGAAGAAAAAAGTAATGCCCAAATATTGATTGGGGTTGATAGAGATCATTGATCATAAGAATGTAAATGATCAAGAGAAAGTAAACGACCATAAAACCATATATCTATCATAAGTAAAAAAGTCTATTGATTCATTATATATGAATATAATAGGATTTTTTTTCAATATACCATTCACAATATTTAGAAACTAATTTACTCTATAAGAATACATGGAAATATCCACACATGAAGTATTTCTATTTAATAAGAACAATTTAATCCTTTGGTTTAACCTTGTTCAATTTCAAATTCATCACATAATCCCTGAAATTAATATCCAAAAATTATTTTTTTATACTTAAAGCACTAAAATTCATATTTAATAGATCATAAGATCCATAAAATGGTGCCAATTATTTCCATCTATCTTTTACTATTTTTCAAAACCAATATGGTTAGCACAAGATATCCTATATGATAATTACATCTTTAAACATCAACAATAACACCACTAGTTCATTATTAATATTTATTTATAAAATAATTTAATAAAAAATAATGAAATATTTACCATAAAATCACAAATGAAAATGGTAGGAATTAAGTACTTATCTCACTTCGGTTACAGGTTCAAGACCCACGACCTTGCCATACGTGATGGGTTGTCACCTGGCATGTGGACTATACTTTTTCTAAAACCATATTAATAATGTTCCTACAAAATTACTAAAGTTTAATGAACCATAATTATGTCAGCATAAAATATAATATAATCTCTAATGGTTACCAATACATTTATACTTATATCCAAAATACTAAGAGAATTATTCAGTAAAAAAATTAAACTAAAATATATACTAAGAAAATGGGTTTTATTTCCATAAATGTCACCAAAAATACCCTTATTACTAGTATAATCCCATCACATAAAAACTAAAAGTGGTTGATTAAGACATTGAACTTATGATCATTCTTAATTACATAAACCCATGTTGTTATCTATATGTAACATCCCGGGATTTTTTAAAATATATTAATTCAAATTAATTTAAATTATTTAATAGATTGCATTAAACTCAATATATAGTTTATATTTCATCACACGCAACACCATTTTTATATTTTATTTCATCCAATTTCTAATCCCACTGATGTCTTATGTTACTTGCAAGTTCGTGTCTTACTGGTCAACAATATACTGTTGATAGTACTTATTTAAGATAATAGTTATCACCTAGCCATTGGAATGGAAGAAATTAATATGATTAACTAAATTATGAAATAATATTATACTCATGTTTATAATGTGAATGCATTAATTACCAATTAATTATAAATTAAAATAAAGACTAATTGTATAACAAGTATGTGTTTTTATTAAAACTATTTTTATGACCGGAATACAATTTTATCTTAATAAAATTAATAAATCACTATTATTGAAATATATTAATGAAATTTATATGATATAAATTTAATAAATTATATAAATTCATCCAATAAGTTTTATTGGACCAAGATAAGAATAAATCTAATTTTAAGCATAAAAAGATGTATATATTTTAAAGGTTGTTTTAACGCCTTTTAATTCAAGAATTTTTTTTAAAACGAAATTGTGATAATTTTACTATTTATATACGGCCTAATAATATTAATTTTTGAAATTTTAATATCAAAATTTAATTTTGGTGAATTTTGGATTTTTTCTAAGAACTTTTATATTTTGATGAATAGTGAATAATACTGAATTTTAGTTTAATACTGGATTTTTATCTAATTTAGTTATATATTTAAATAATGTGTTAATTTTAATTAAAGATTAATTATATTTATTTTATATCATATAAACCAATTTATTTCATTAGAAATGATTTCATATTTAATTTAGATATCAAAAATTAGCCAACTTTTGAACTTCTACTTTTAACAAACTAGATTTGTACTCCCGTCTGCTAGATTAATTTGAAATTAATTTATACCAATTCTGTTATTTGAATTTTAAAAAATGGATTAAAAATTTGGAATCATCATAATTTATTATGTATAATAATTTAAACTTATTTTTTTTCCAAAAATATTAGTGAATGTAATTAAAATTAATTACTACGATTAAGGTAAAAATGTGGTAACATAGTCATTAAAATTTTATCTGAAGAGTAAAAATGACCTATAAACTTGTCAAACCCCTATTTTATGGACATGATTCAACCATATCACATATTTTCCTTATTTTTTATCATTATTTTTAGGAAAATGATGTAAGAGATACCTCTCAATAGATTTTACCTTTTTATATTTACAATAATGTCACTCCCCCTCCACTATAAAAATGAATTCACACTACCCAATTATGAATCATCTAAATACCTTTGTCTCATTCAATAACTAACCATATCGGCTACAGAAATTTCTAAATTAACCCTAGATTCCTCTCTTTTGGCACAAATTCTACAAATACCTTTTGTGGAAACCAAAATAAGTTACCTGAAAAAGAGGTAACACTCTTCAATGTGAATTTATGCTTTATTTTCCTCTCCACCACTTAATTTATTAATTTTACATGATTATATAATAACAAAATTATCCTAAATATACTGATATGTTTTTATGTTATGTTTTTTACCAACACTTGCACACACTTCCATCAAATGGGTAATGAAATTATAATTTGGGTATGACGAACTATCGCCTCATGAAGTGATGTCGTTCATTTTTCCTTTACCACCATTCATCATTTGAAGTTTTCATGTAAACTCTATTTTAATATTATTTATATGATATTTATTTCATATTCATAATTCTGTGATTTTTATATAATAAACACCTTTATGCATTCCATTTTGTGTAAATATGATAGCATCATTGTAGACGTGTGGACTACCGCCTCCTCCAAGCGATGTGATACTTTCAAAACATAAATCAAATGTAATAAGGATTATTTTATCAAAAATATATGATATTAATTACATATATATGATATTAATTACATAATAAACATTTTATTAATATAATATATCATTTTCTTTATTATACTTCTCACAAACTGAAGAAGTGATATTGTCATTCAGGGACGTGTGGACTACCACCTCCTCAACGCAATGTGATTCCATTTAAATAAAAATAAATTTATATATAAGTATATATTATTAAATAAAATTTTATTTATGAATTTATTTTCATTATGGAATGATAAATGTTTCTTACCATTTTTCCATAATTATTATTGAAAAATGAGAACGCTACTCAGGCATACGTACGGCCTACTATCTCCATGATTATAATTTTGGAAATTTTTTATAAAATTAATTCATATTTTATTTTAAAAGTATAATTGATTTATAAATATGATTATTATTTCATTATTATTATTCTTTAAATATTTTAATAATCACCCCTTTTACCATTGTTGACTTCCCAAAGTTGTTTTTGATACATAAACCAAATATGGTCAATGCATACGACATACACGCGATTGATTAAGAAATTGTATATAACTTGTTATAATAGAAATAAAATTAATAATAAACTTTTAAAAAGTTATTAATTATTTATATAATTAACAATAGATTATTATTAAGTAATATAGAGGAAATTAATGACAAATCGGACTCTAGGTTAGGGGTTTCATCTCAATTTCCATTCCATTAACACTTATTTGTTATTATGAACCTAATTACTTTTATATGGTGCATATAATACCCAATTAATTGTTATATAATGAGTATAATTTATTTAATTATATAAAATGTTTCAGTTGATGTTATTATTTCAGTGATCTCGTGATTCAAAAGTTATTCATGTAGTAAGGGACTTTGTCTCAATCTAGTTTCATTGGGGAATATATTGATGTAATGCAACTTTATTCATTAATAAGGTGTATGTACATCCCCATTTATTTTTAATATAATTAATATACTTATACCTCATGATATTATATGTTTTATTTAATTATTATTCTTTCATTGGGACTACTGATTCGTGGTTACATAAGCGATAATGGATTATTTTCAACATTTCCCTTATTTGTGATGTTTGTTATGTTATACACCTATATTCCTTTATATGGTGTGTATACTATCTATTAGACATTTATATAATGAATATTATTATTTCTCATTATATTCTAAGATTAATTTATTTATTATTCTATCATGTGGATTAAATTTTTAAGTTACCAAAGCAGTAATGGTTTTTTGTCATAATTTTCATTCATTGAGAAATTTGTTATGTTATAAACCTATATTTTTTATAATATATATATAATTATCCTTTGAAAAGATATATCATAAATATAATTATACTCATGATATTATATGTTTAATTTAACTTTATTACATTAATGGGCTTAATCATTCAAATGTTTTAATGTGATATGTGGCTCTTTGGAATGTTTAGATATTATTTTCCTCAGAAATGTTTTAATGGTATTTTAAGGTTATTTGAATTCATCAACTTCAAAAACCCTTGTTTTTAACTATCCTAAACTAGGGATATTTTTTATTTATACCATCCTCATTCATTATTTGGATGGATTATTTTTTTTCAATGATATTGTTAAGATAAACATTTCTATTACATAGGTTGATTATATCCTAAAAAGATTGTTGGGAAACCCATTTCTTTTACATGGGATGATTATATCCTAAAGATATTGTTATTAAACCTATTTCATTTCCATTGGTTACTCAGGTTTCAGAGATATTTTTTTAGTTCCCATTTTTTCAGTGTTTAATCATGTTTGAAAGAAACTATTATTTTATCCATTTCTTTTTCATGAGTTAATCATGTTTCAAATATATCATTATAGAACACAATTCATTTCCACGGGTTAAACATGTATCAATAATATTTTTATGGACCCTATTTCCTTTACATTGGTTAATAATATTCTGAAAATAATAAATGTTGTTTCAATAAGTTTTGATGAATTATCCATATATTTGGTTCGTGGACATTGTAAATAATGGGTTCACCTAGATAGCGTTAGATGATCCCGTTATAGCTTATACGATGGGTTTACCAAGATTCCAATCTGATGAATTGGGTAATGATAATTATCTTTATTCAATTATATTGGAATTTTGATTTATGGTTATTCTAATTTTCAATGGTTCTATATGAGTTCAGTGAGATTATTTTCCAAGATACCAATATGTTTTCTTTATTCTTGGTATGGGTTTATAATGATTCTAATGATCGAGATTGATATCACATGGATCATGATTATTGATTTTGATGACTCATTAATTTTCTATGTTTCATATTTTATGGTCTATGTATTTATGGGTATGAGTTATTTTATGATTTTCTCATGAACCTTGATTATTTCATAATACATTTATACACTCTTCTTCTCATTGATAACATTTAATTGTTAATGCTTCTATTTGACCTTACTAAGAATCTTAGCTCACCCTTTTTTTGTTTCATTTTACCCTAGTTTTATAGATTTATATCATATGATTTTTGATTATAAATTATTTCAGAAGGATGATTTTGATGACTTATTGTGAAATAATAAAAGATGGGTTAAATGGAAGAAATGTATGTTTGACGACTTATAAGTCCAAGTTGATATGAGATGTTTACATAAGATATTTTCCTAATTCTCTAAAACTATTAAACTAATAGTTCCTCAAGGTTTAACATGATCCATGTTTTCCTTCTTATGTTGTAATTTTTATATGAAAAACTTGGGTAAAATTTATCATCATCAAATCCAGATATGTAATTTTATGTATTTCAGCACAGGATCTGATAGTTCAGGTTCTAGGCTATTATAGTTGGTATCAAAGGTCATTTTAGATAAAATTGGATATTTTTATGTTTTTAAATGAGGTTATACTAAAATCTATTTATACCTTCATAGGTATATAATCTTGAGTATGATCATAAGTTTAATTTATTATACACCGCACAGAGTTTCTATGAAATGAGATCTTAAATTGATTTTTGAGGATTTTATTTGTGATGTATTTTTAACCCCTTGGATCAAAATGATGTTTTTTAGGGAGGAATTATATTTAATGTTCAATAAAAAATATGGACAACCCTTATACTCGGTGACAACCTATCACATCTAGCAAGGCGGTGGGTCTTGAACTCATGACCAAAGGACGATAAGGATTTCGTGCACTACCACTAGCCTACATGGTGTCCAGGTTATTATGAATTTTTTCACGTAACGTTAATATTTATTTAGAGTAAATATGGTATTATTTTAGGAATAATGTTTTATTTATCTTGAAATAATATATGATCCAATCCTTCTCATAATTGGGTTTCAATCTTACTCAGGCAATGATTGAATAATTTTAGGGATAGTTATTTATGGAATTATTTAGTTTGAACATTGGGAATTAATATTGAATTTTGATTATTAGTGTATCATTTAAAGGTTTTCTCATTTTGGTAATTATATTACAATGTGAAATCCATTTTGTTTTAGGTTAATGACTAATGACTGGTGGAATTTCTTAACAATCCTTTTTTGATTATACAGTCTTTAAAATGTCAATTTTAGTTCTTAACGAATAATTTCTTTTTTAATAAAACTCATTTGCAAAAAAAGGTGATATTTTGGGTAAAATAGAATAAAGGATTAAATTATACACATCATAAAATTATAAATTGTAGAGACCCAAAGCTTTACATACATGGATATTACATTACTTTTGTAGAATACTTAATACATAACAAAAACAGACACACAAGGACCGTAATAGTTTAGTGTCTTTGGAAACTCGGAATATAATTTCTAATCGTGGTGAAATATCTTCAACATCTCCCATAAAGATCTTCCCCTTTTGTTTTCTTACCTAAAACCTTTCTTTAAATTCTGGGGAAAATAAAACATATAAAGGGTGAGCTTAAATGCTCAGTAAGGGTAAGCATGGAGAAAATAAAACAAACCATATACATTTGAACTTCAAAACATAAACATAATATTTAAACATCAAAATCTTGAGCAATGACCTAAAACATGGAAGTAAATAAGTAATAGATCATAATGGAACATAAATCATGATAAAATAGCACGGGAATAAAACATTTAATTGTGGAAAACCATTAAGCACATGATATGATTTTCATAGTAGCCAAGGCATTACTTCCAAGACCGTCTTAGTGGACAAAGTCCCTTTCTGAATCGAGTTCACTCCTCGTTTTAGTCCTGCAACACTGAACCAGATTATCTTATAATTCCATCCTTGTCTGTCTCATGAGATATAAATCTTTACCCAATGCATTAGAGGGAGATATAGGTCCCACCCATCTCATAATTAAATCATTCTTACGTGTGCCACAATATAAACATAAATCATTCATCATAACCCAAAGAATAAAATGGGTTTCATAAATATCATCACATCGTAACATAATCCATATAAAACAAAAGGATATCATTTCATCATAATAAAAGTGAAACCATGTAAATCATAGAGACATTATACTTGAAACATCCACATATCAAAATAATGTCATCTTAGATGGAAAATGGTTTTGATAAAACACTTGAAATGAATTCTTGAGGAAAATATCCTTTCTTCTTCAAAATAATTTTATTTTTACAAAATGCCATGAAATTTTAAAAGAAAAGAATTTTTCTGAAAATATTCATGAAATCTTGTAGAGTAAGCTTCATTAAAATAAGGTTTTATAAAGCTGTAAAAATCTGTTCATGCCGTATAAGTTAAAAAACATTCTCCTCGTACTTTTGTCGGAAAAGTAAAAAAGTTCCTCGTATGGTAAAAAAGAAATATTCCTTTAATAAAATGTGGTAAAAGTAAAAAATGGTTAAAAGGAATTTAAAATACATGAAAATATTTTTTAGAAAACATGGGCATGGATGGTAACAATAACCCCAGAAAAGAATTACGAATAAACAAACTTAGATAAAAACGAGATTGGAAAAGTTATTCCTTACCTTGTGTATGATATGCTTCGTATATATCCGAACCTCCTGTATAATGATTTAAATAATTTCATTTTATTATTATAGAATCATATTCATTGCTATGATATCATATATGGTTCACTTATGACTTTATATTACCCGTTCTTTTGTAAATTCATGTTAAAGTAGCGTTTTGGGTAAAATCGTTTCATTTATCGTCCGTGTTTTGACTTGTAATTATTCATATGATTACTTAGATCATGATTACATACTTCCATAATTTAAAACATGATTTATATATAATATATATTAAGAATATACATATATATAATAGATCGATAAATGGGAAAAATACACCGTTCATGGAGACGGTAGGCCGTACGTACGCATGAATGTTGTTTTCTTTTCCTTATTGACTTGAATGGAAGTAAGTAGATGACATATATATATATATATACATAAATCCAGTAGCTTTATCATTTCATATATTTCATTATTATTCATTATATATACTTTATAATCATTCTTGAGTGGTTAACATGGAGAATGAATCTCATCGCGTCGTGGAGACGGTAATCCGTACGTACGCACGAGCGATGATATCGTTCCCATAATTATTGAATTGAATTGGAATGGATGATATAATATATAAGAATTAGTATGATGTTATAATAACTATATATATTTATTCTTTACACCAATATACCCATCCAAGTAAGTTGGTGGTGTAAAAATATATTACACCACGGCGTGGAGACGGTATTCTGTACGTACGCATGCGCGGTGATTTCGTTTTTTGTAGGATGGATAGAAGGTGAAATAGGGTTGTTTCATATTTATAATAACATATCAGAATATTATTGATATTTATGTTATTAATATATGATGAAACAAATAAATAATAAATATTTTAAGAAGAAAGTAACATGAAAGAATCGATAGAAGAGATTACCTCTTCTTCGACGCACCCCTTTTAAGCTTCCTCTTAAGGCACTAGAGTTGGTATTTTGAGGAGACCAGAACCTCCAGAATGTTTCTAGGAAAGTGGAGAAGTGAAATGGGTAGCTTTTTTCCGAGCTTGAAGGCTCATGATTTTGTAAAGAGAAGAGGGAGGAGGTTCCCTTGTATAAGGGAGGAGAGGGTCACCTTAGGGAAACTTAAAATATTATTTTATAATAAAGTCATATTTGGTTTATAATAGCTCAAAATTGATTTATTTAGAAAATAAAGTGGGGATGGGTCTAAATACTCTCAACCAATAGGTTTTAGACAAGTTTAGGTTACTATATTAACCTTATCGTTTATATTTAACTCTAAGTTAAATAATTTTATTTTTACCGTGTCTTCTTATTTTCTTACACTATATGGTTAATAAACTTACTATAATAATCCAAAATACTCCCAAGTGGTTTATTATTAATATATATAACCTTATCTAAGTCATTTGTCCGAACCTTATATTTTTCGGAATAAAATAACAATTAATAATATAATATTTGTTTTAAAAACTATTTTATGTCAATTTTGACACTATTTGGTAATTGATATTTGTGAAAATCATAACAAAATGATTAGTTCGAAAAACGATAATTTAATCAATAATAACATGTCATATTATCCAATAAAATTATTGTAATTCATAAAAAGTTTCAAATTACATTTATTTTTGTATTTATAACATCAATTATGTTAATATTTCATTAATAAGGTAATTACTGCATCAACATTGTGTCATAAATAAGTTAAATTATTTAATGTCTAAAAATTATAAATGAAATAAAATTATGTAGGAAATATTTATATATTTATAATTAATATTTATAATCGAATTTATATTATGTATAACCCTATATTAAAAATGTTTTAGTTATTAAACTTTGATTTTAACTATTTTAACTCTTCTTTAAATAAAATGATATTAAATGTCCTAATCTAATCCAAGTGGACCTAAATGGTCATATTTTTTTCCTAAGGTTGTTGTTGGTCGAATTACACTTATCCAATAGAATTAGGACATGTGTTAGGTGATAGTAATATCATTTTTACCCTTAATTACCCTATTTACTTTTTGCTGTGGTAAATAAAAGTAAAAAGTTACTATTCACAAAAAAAATTGTTTTTATCTTATTGAACCACATTTTACTCTTTGATATTAACCATGTCTCTCTTATTTTCTAAATTCCACTCATAGAAGTGGTAAAATTATGTTTTATGTAAATTTTCAAATTCTCCAAGGAGGTGGGTAAAAGACGGTGAAAAGTTCAATAAAATTTTTATATATCTAAAATTATTATAAAATGAGTCCAATGAATTATATTGAACTTATATAGGTATTATTTATCAATTTTTACCTAAAATAAATTTACATAAAATAAATAATTATTTAAATAAAAAGTTGATTTTTAAATAGTAACCCAGTGTTTTCAGTATTTATCAAAAAAAAAGTTTTCAGAAAAATACCAAAAATTCACTCTAGTATAATTTTGATATTACAAATCCAAAAATGAAGTCCATTTTTAAAGGTAAAATTTATAAAATTTCAAAAAGTGGGTATAACTATTCATAACAGCTAGTTCATAATAATATTATTATAATATCTCATTTAGTGAAACTCGTTATTGCGTACTACACACGCTATCGAGGAAGGTATCGATTGCATGTAATGCAAGCCAAGTCAGGGTTGTGTGTAGTGAAATCTCCATTTGGTGTTGTTTATAACTTAATCAAAACTTATTTCTGTTATAAATTAAAAAAAATATACTTAATGTTGCGTAGAATAATTTCCACAAAACGAACTTGAAATTAGGTGTAACACGAGCCAAGAATAGTGTTACGTATACTTCAAGCTAATACAGTGTTGCATATAGTACAAGCTAATTTTGGTGCAGTGTATAATAGAACACATCGAAGAAATTAAAAATAATATATCTCATAAAATCTTGGGTTGTTACATTAATACTTTTTTTATCACTTGGTCTAGATGGAAAGAGAATTTTTTAACATTAGTAAAAATATCTTGAAATAAAATGTTATCTTATTACATTTTTTTATGATTATATTAGTGAAATTATCCACTCTAATTTGGATTTTGTATTTCTTGTCATTGACTTAATCTTTACCATGATATATATCACTCTCTATTAGTCCACAAAAATTACTTTTCCCTTCCAAATCCATCTTTTAAATTCTAACCAATGTTCTCCCTTTGTGGAATACTAGTTATGTGAAAATTATGATGACCATTATGTTGCCCACTTTATGTTTTTAAGATGATGTTTTATTTACCCCTTTTAATATGTGGGTTTAAATAAAGTAATTTTATAAATGTTAAAAAAATTATAACCAAGAGAAATTTCAAGGTAGAAATTCATTTTAAGAGGCATAGGATATAACATTCTTAGATTTTAAGAAATATATTCCTTTAAATTAATTTAAATTCATTAATATATTTTGTTACAATAAATACAATGTTTATATTGCATAACACGTAACACTAAGTTTATATTTATTTTCCTGCAACATTGAGTCCCTTTGATGACTTATGTTGTGTGCAAGGCTGAGTCTTTTGATACAGTAATATACTATTAATATTATTTATTTAATATAATAGTTATCACCTAGCCATTGGAATGGAGGAAACTAATATGATTAACTAAACTATGAAATTATCGTTTACTCATGTTTATAAAATTAATTAATTTTTTATAAGTTAATTATAAATTATAATAAAGATTAATAGAATATAAAGGATGTGTTTTTCTTAAAACTATTTTAATGACCAGAATTTCATTTTATCTTAATAATTTAAATAAATCATTATTAGTGAAAGATATTAATGAAATTTATATTCTATATAATTAATAAAAAAATTTAAACTTCATCTAATATGTTTGATAGGATCATGATAATAATAATTCCAATTTTAAGAATAAAAAGCATTATATTTTTAAAAGGTAGTTTTACCGCCTTTCAATGGAAGACTTATTTTAAAACTAAATTTTTGAAATTTTAAAATTATTATATGAAAAAATAAACTTAAATTTTTAAAAAATAATATATAAACTTAAATTTTTGAAATTTTTCATGGAGTATACACTACCATATGACTTGTTATATAAAAAGTTTAATTTATTTAAATATATTAGATTTTTAAATTGAAGTTATTATTTCATGGATGTCATGATTAAAAAGTTACTCAAGTGGTAAGGGACTTCATCTCAATCTTCTTTCGTTGAGGTATATCTTGATGTTATGAACCTCTATTATTTTATAAGGTTTGTTCACAACCCCTTTGACATGTCATATAATAAATCTAATTATTTTTCATGATATTATAAGATTTATTTAATGATAATTATTTCATGGGGTTTATGGTTTCAAGGTTACCAAAGAGGTAATGGATTATTGTCACAATTTGCCTTCATTGTGAAGTTTGTTATGTTATACACATATATTCCTTTATAAGGTGTATATACTTACTCTTTGACAAGTTATATCATGAATATTATTATTCATCATGATATTAAATGTTTTATTTAATGGTTTTTATTTTAGTGGGTTGATAGTTTCAATGTTATAAAAGCGGTAATGGATTTTGTCACAATTTTCCTTCTTTGAGATGTTTATTATGTTATACACCAATCTTATTTTATAAGGTGTGAATACATCTCATTTGAAATGATAGGTAACACCCTATTACTATTTTCATATATTTATAAACCCCTCATTTTTATCTTTCTTAGTTTGGGTTTTATTTGGGGTTTCATTGTATGAAATTTTCAAGCATTTGAAATTTTTGTGCTAGTATATAGTTGGCACAAGATTTTCTAAATCACGCACCCTCTCAATCAAAAAAGTGGAAATTTGGATAGAGGTATTTACATGGCTTGAACATGACTTGAAAACACGTGCACCCTATCTAGATAAACCATGTATCCCATTTATCAAGGGCGCAGGGCCGGTGCATGGTTTAACTAATCAGTGCACCTCTGTCCAGGAAACTGTGGAGATGGGTTTTAACATGATCTAAATTTGAATTAAAAATTAGCATACCCTATTTTTAGGTATCAGACTGACCCCCTTTGTCCCAATAGAGTTTCTACCATCCTCAAATATCAAAATAAGGTTATATTTCCCCTTAGACGCCTCCCAGAAGCGATCTGAATTTAGGAGAACAACGATCGATACTCTTCATGTTAGCTTCCTCCTTTTGTTCTTGATTTCCTGCAATCTCTGTCATTCTCCATTGGGTTACATGGATCCTTATGTTTAATTTTGAATATAATACCCACTATTTTTGGGTTATAAAACTATTTTTTGATCCTCATTTCCCTGAATCCCATTTTTTTTGTTCTTAAACAGAAAACCCCGATTAGGTTTTGATGATTCAAGATCTGGAAGATCTGATATATGTGATCCATTTATAATGCCTAATTTTCATTAAACCTAAATTTCATTATTTAATTTCAACTATTTTGAACTCAAATCAATTGTTTGATTTTGATCAAAATACTTTCAATTATTTTTTTGGATATAAACCAAATTCCATTGTATTGGGTGTTTTTTGGAAAGATAGGTTTATATCATGAAATTGGAAAACCCCCAATTCCATTAAATTGGGGTGTGTTTTATGGGAATTATGGTAATTTAAATTGTTAAATTAAAATTATTTATTTGATGGAAATTTTTTCATTTAAATTATTGTATTTAATTGTTCAAATGGTTTTGATGGAAAAAATTGTTAAAAACACCAATTCTATTGAATTGTGGGTTTTTTATGATATTGATGAAATTTGATTGAAAATTAAATTGTTTAATTAAAGGGTAAAATTTGATTGTGAAATTTCATGGTTAATTTATTTCAAATACTTATTGGGATAAATGGATTAAAATGGTTTTTGATGGAAACCTAGTGGTTTCATCTTTGTAAAAAGGAATTTTTTTATTAAAACCCCGTTATGGTTTTTAAGTAGAAAACCGACATATTTGAAATTAGATAATGGGATAGATCGTATTTTAAGAATTCCTTAAATAAATATCACATATTTAATTTTTTACTTGATCAGATACAAAACATAGGTAGTTAGTGAGTTATTTTGAAAACACTTTATGATTCCACAATTTTCTAAAACATCATATAATTACATCACATCCCTTAGGCAATGGTGATTAATCCACTTGGGCTTGGTTCAAGGGAATTGTGTACATATTTTTATGTATTCAAAGTGTTTGTTCCTATAGCCTAGAACTATCATACCTATTTGTAACATGACCATGTTTATATCCTATTTATTGTTTTAAATGTATATATTCTATTATTGTAAACTATTTTAAATTCCTTATAAATTTATATAAACTATTTTTTATAAAAGTTTTTGTTTAACAAATTTTTAAAAAGTTTTATTTTGTTTAAAGCACCATTGATTAAAGTTAAATTCCATTTCTTGAAATGTATTTCTATAATTTTACATGGGAAAAATTAATTTCTAATTTTATTTCCATCATTCGAAATGTATATCAAGATTTTCTTAAATATGATTTTGAAATTCAAAACCTATTTATTTTAAATTGAAATAAATTTACTTGATTAATTTGATATTGTTATCTATTATGAAATATTTAGTCAAATCATACATGTATTTGTCTCACACTATGTTTGTGCCTTTGGGTGTTTGTAGATTTTCTCCTTCTAGGTTAGAACAAGGTAAATGGATCTCTTATAGGTGGATCTAACAGTTTAATCTTATACCTAGTGAGTCATGTCCTTAGGGGCATGGTTTATTTTCCCCATTTTGGTACTTTGGTTTTAATAATTTGGGAATTTTTTCATATTTGACTTCTAATAATTTACTCCTAGTGGAGTTTCTTTTGATATGCATATTGTCTTCTTTCTTTTACTTCTGCATTGTTAGTGGAAAATTAATCCGACTTTAACTTTGTATAATACCAAGTTTTAGTCATCGACCTGTAGAGAACAGGAATACCCTTTGGGCTATGATTGGGCCATCTATATTATCTGGTCACCAGGGTACCCCAGAAGGTTTGTGAAAAGGTGGTATTAGAGGTAGGTTGAACATTTTATTTGAAGTCAGTATTAATTTGTGGAATCTTTTTGGGACTTGAAGGTAGTTTAATTTCTTTTCCTAGCTATATCTCAGCACAATGAAACATAAGTCATCAAGGGTGGTTAGTGAATGACATCTTAAGGATTAGTTCATGTCTTTTGCTTGTTCTGATTTGGATTGATTGAAATACAAATCTTGGTTGTCCTGTCTATTGGGATTTATTTTCCTTATTTCTCTATTTGAGTGTTAATCTAATGTCATATTTTTTCTACTAATATTGTGTAGTATCGTGCATCTTTGAAGACATTCGAATAATATCTAGGAGAAACATTCTAATGAACCTATGCAAGAAAATCCACTTGTGGACCCAAACATGGTTTAGGTGATTGTGTGCATTGTCCAAGATCTGGGACAGGTTCCACCTCCAGTTCCTATCCAGGCTCTACTAGTGGAACCTCAGAGAAACATTCTAAAGATTTCTTCTCAAGAGTTCCTTCTCCAGAATCTAGAACCGTTAAAGGGATCAAATGTTCCTCAAGAGTCTGAGGAGTGGTTGAGGAGAATTTTGTCACAACCCATCCCCCGGGGGCCGTGCCGAGACTAACCCCAAGCTCTCCTTCCATAGGCCAGGGGATGGAGACTAGCACCAAAGGTGTAATCTCTAAAACTGGGAAGGAATTGCCTTTATAACCTGTAAGCACACGCAACCAAGCACACAGAAATATACAAACTTATGTAAACTTAATAGTAAATAGATTGAGTGCAGTAAGAAAAAGGGGCCAGAATACAAGCCCAATTGGAAAGTACCAAAACCTAAAAGTATAAGTAAACTGGAACATCTCCTGTGATCACCCACCAAGATCCTACCTGAAGGGTAGGTACAGCTCTCGAATGGTTATCTCTGCGGTACTCCTCGTCTAGGTCCACTTCTGAGCTACCTCTAGTCCTAGTACCCTCATCCTCAGACAGCGATGTATGTCATATACACCAAACACAACGAGGTACAGGCATAGCCCATGCATGGGTGAGTATAATGATACTCATAAGGGACCCCTATACCCTCAAGGTCTCACCGAATCCACAAACGATAAACCACACAGTAAGAAATCAACAGATAAATCTACTTAGGTATATACCCATACATATACCTATGTTATCAAGTATTTCATCTCAATAGTTAAGAAACATAGAGGTTCTGACTCAGCTCACACAACTTATAACTTAAGGTACGGGATTAGAGTTGTTTGGTTATAACTAATGAATCATCTTACTCTGTTAAGAGGATCTACTGCTGAACTGCACAGAATTTCTAGGTGCATACCCACATAGGATCTCTAGGAGCTCACCCACACATGATCGCTAAGAGCTGACCCACACAAGATCTCTAGATCTGACCCACAGAGGATTGCAAGGAGCTGACCCACACATGATCGCTAGAGCTGACCCACATAGGATCGCTAGGAGCTGACCCACATAGGATCGCTACGAGATGACCCACACATGATCGCTGGAGCTCACCCACACAGGATTCCTAGGAGCTGACACACACAGGATCACTTGGATCTAACCCACACGGGATCGCTAAGAAGCTGGCACGTAATGTATCGCTCGGATATGACCCACACAGGATCTATAAGAGCACTCTTCTCGTCACAACGAGCTACTAGGTTTCCGCACTAGGCTTGATCGTCTTCAAGAGAGTCTGCTCCCCAAGCCACTGGTCGATTCTCAAACTGCCACGATGTCCCAGGAAGAAGTATCCCAAAGGTCCACCACGTCATAGGGGTCTCAATGTAATAGACGGCACGTCAATCGGACGCTCGGTCTGTGAGTTTTTAGCTTTTTAGTCCTGAGGGCCCGGTTGGATTTGTGCTCAATACAACCTGACCATTTTCCAACAGTATCCAAAACTATAGTGGGTTTTACCCAAAGGTACCATCTCTCTCCAAGATTTCTAGTGCTGCTGACGGTTCATCAAACAGACGTCTGGTGCCAAAGATATAGCCGAAGGAGCGTAAATGGGTCGTAGTGGGTCTGGGTCTAGTCCGACTTGGTCGAACTGACTCGGCCCGACCAGACTTGGGCTGAACCGGTTTGAGTCAACCCGCTGGGTCTGGCCCAGCCCGCGAGTGACGCGAGGGTGCCTCGATGGTAGCTCGGTCGAGGGGTGTCGTAAGGGCATGGGGTGGCTCGGCCCCGCCCAGGGTGGTTCAGCCAAGGGCGGAACAAGACCGTGGGGTGGCTTGGCCGCGGAGGTCCCATAAAGGCCACGGTGGCTCGAAGAACCGTGGGGTGGAGGGGCAGGCCGCGGGGCGGTGTGGAGGTTCACGGTGGCGCGGAGGGTCGCGGACGGTGTGGGGTCTCGGATGGTGGAAGCGACGGCTCGGCCCGGAGGCAGCGGCTCGGACGGCGGTGGCGGCTCGGCTCGGGCGGAGACGGCTCGGAACAGTGGTGGTGCCTTGGACGGTGGTGGTGGCTCGGCCCAGCAGTGGCGGCGGTGGCTCAAGTGGTGGCGGATCAGGCGTCAGCTCGGGTGGCGAGGCGAGTTGGTCATGGGCGGTGGACTGTCGTGCCTTCGTCGGTGGCCAGTTTATCTGGCCTCTCTCTTCATTCTTCATTGTAGTGTAAGCCACATTCTTCCATCACGAAGAACAAAAAGGAAGAATGACGGATAGGTCGAGCCATGTTTATTTGGCCCGCACCCTCCGCGTTAGAGCGGTAGCAAGTGGCTTCAACAGAATCTAGAATCCAGAACGATAAATCAACAATATAATATGAATCATGGATCAACTCATCTTGGTTGATCAATGTTCTCCACGCTTTCCAAGAATGGGGAAATAAAATGAAAAAATTCAAGATTTCAAAAACAACGCCCTGCCTTGGATTGTTCATTGACGTTGGTGCAAGAAAGAGGATGGAGTTGTCGACGTTCATCTCATCCGCCACACACCTCCAATCCTGGGCTCGTGCATCGGTTATTTGTAGATGAAGACGTCCCATGTTGGAGGAACTCAAAGATATCGACATTCTTCGTTGGAGGATAATTCTTTGTTGGAGGATCGTTCTTCATGGAAGAATGCATTCTTCATTGGAGAAGTGTAATCCTCCAAGGGTTCTTCTCTCACAATCCCACCCAAAAATGAAAGAGGTTCCAATATAATTATCTTAGAGGATTAATTATGTTAGCAGAACCAAGTTGGCATAATTAACGTACCACGTTCTCACAATTAATTATCTCAATTAATTGGCCCAATTAAATGGCTTAATTTAATGGGTGGGGTGGAAAATTGGGGAGTTGGGAGGATTCTCCCCTTTAAGAGGGTTTGGGTGGTCCCCACCTATAAAATTAAAGTTGGGGGTTTAGGATCGGGTGGTCCCCACTACCATAACCTCACAAGGGAGATTTAGTTCCGGTGGACCGAATCTCTTAACTTTCAAAGGGTGGTTTAGTCTTGATGGTCCCTACCTCCCAACATCCACATAGGTGTTTCAAATAAAAATAAATTATTACACAAATTTATTTTGATTTTATTATTACATGAAAAACCCAAAAACTAACTTCCATCCTCGTCCAACTGTCGTTGAAGTGAAGGTATCCTTAAGAAAATATTGGCACTATGAGGTCAACGGTGCCCATAGGTTTTAATTCCGAGCACCGGTTCAAACGATAGAAAAACCTGCTTGCACGTTTACTGAATTTACCTGAACAAAAGTTTAGAAATTAATTATGGGCACTCTGGTCCTCAGAATCACGCACTATCAATTTTCTCAGACTCATAAAATTACCATTTAACAAAAAGAAATTCACAGAAATTTCAGGTCTTTACATTCTCTCCACCTTAGGTCTTTGTGTTCTCGTAAGCCACAACTCAAACGAGGAAAACAAGTTGTGGTACTGAGCATGAATCTAAGCCTCCCGCTCCCATATGATCTCATGGATGTTCCTGTGTTTCTAGTGAATGTGCACCAAAGGTATCGACCATCTATAAAGGACCTGATCCTTTCAATCATCAATCTCAACTAGAACCTCCGTAAAAGTATCCCCATCCTCGATGTCCAACTCGACATGGTCGATGATGTGAGAAGGTTTGTTCACATATATCCTCAGCTGAGATACATGTAAGAAATCGTGCATCCGATGCAACTTATGTGGAAGAGCTAAGCGGTATGCCTCCTCTCCAACTCTGTTAAGAACCTGAAAAGGTCCGATGAATCTCGGAGATAACTTGTCGCCTCGGACAAATATCTGTAATCCTCATTGAGGTTAGACCCGTAGAAAGACATGGTCACCATCCTCGAACTCCAGAGGTCTCTGTCTCTTGTTGGTATATGACTTCTACCAGCTCTGTGCAGTCTTCATCCACTCCTAGATGATATTAACCTTCTCCAAGGTAGCTCGTACCATCTCTGGTTCCATGAGTGCTGACTCCCCTAGGTCAGCCTTGCACAAAAGAGATCTGTAAGGTTGCATGTACAACGCCTCGAAAGGTTCCATCCCAATGGTGGAGTGGTAGTTGTTGTTGTATGCAAACACCACAAAAGGCAAGTGATCCTCCCAGCTGCGACCGAAGTCGAGGACGGAAGCATGCAGCATTTTCTCGAGGGTCTGAATGGTCCGCTCAGTCTGACCATCCCTCTAAGGATGGAAGGCAGTTCTCAAATGAAGTTGTGTCCCGAAAGCCTTCTATAACCCCTTTCATAGCCGGGAAGTGAAACGTGTATCATGATTGGTGACAATCATCATGGGTACTCCATGTAACCGTACAATCTCCTGCACATAGAGGTCTCTCAAACTCTCTACTGAATCATGCTCTATAATCTTTAGGAATTGGGCCGACTTGGTGATTCGGCCGACGATCACCCAGATAGAGTCACGACCTCTAGATGTACATAGAATTCTTATCTCGAAGTCCATGGATATCCCATCCCACTTCCACTCTGGGACCTCCAAAGTTTGAACCAATCCTGCTAGTACCTGATGCTTCGCCTTCACTTGCTGACAAGTGAGACACTGAGAGACAAACTATGCAACTGATTTCTTCATTCCTGACCACCAGTGCTGTCGTCAGAGATCCCGGTACATCATCGCCACTCCTGGATTTACCGCTAGAGGGGATGTGTGGAACTCCCTCAACACTTCCTTCTGAAGTGACATTGGTACCATGGTATGTCCTTTGAAGAGGATGACATTCTCCCCACCATCATAAAATCCATCAGGTGCTTGTCCTTTGGATATATGAGCACGTCATGCATCACAGTTAGTGTCCCTGCACTGCACCTCCCTGACTCACTGAAGAAGTTGGGGAGTGACTGTAAGAGACTGAAGGAACGCTGCTCCATCTCGATATAAAAAGGATATCTGCAAAGTGGCCAGCTGCTCCATCGCCTCACCTTGCAGTTGTATACCAGATCTTATGTTGTGTGCATATACTACAATGTTCCCCTTCCCAGGAGTATAGACTATCTCAAACTCATAGTCCTAGAGTAACTCAATCCAATGTCATTGTCTCAGGTTCAGTTCCTTATGAGAGAAGATATACATGAGACTCTAGTGATTCGAGAAGACTATAAAATGTTCGCCCATAAGATAGTGTCGCCACATATTAAAGGCGAAGATCACTGCTACTAACTCCAGGTCATGGGTAGCGTAGTTCTTCTCATGTTGTTTCAGCTATCGAGAACCATATGTGATCATTACTCGCTCCTACATCAGGACACATCTGAGCCAGTCCCTGATGCATCGCAGTAGACTACGTACCCTCTGCCCTCCTCTGGTAGCCTCAATATGGGGGCACTAGTCAGCCTCTGCCTCAACTCCTGGTAACTCTGATGGCATCTCTCCAACCACATGAAGGATTTCCCCTTCTTCGTCAATGCTGAAAGTGGTGCTGCAACTCTGTAGAAATCTGGCACAATTCTCTGGTAGTATCTAGCCAATCCCAGGAAACTCTATACCTATGTCACACTCTTGGGTGGCTCCCAAGAATGTACCGCCTCAATCTTTGTTGGATCCACTATAACTCCAGCCTCTGAGATGAAATGTCCTATAAAGTGAACCTCTTGGATATAGAACTGGAACTTCAAGAGATTACCATAAATATGGTGCTCTCGGAGTGTGTCCAGTACTACCATCAAATGGTAGGCATAATCTTCCTTAGTAGTCAAGTAGATCAGAATATCGTCAATGAAGACTACTACAAAGCGATCAAGGTATGGCTGAAAGATAATGTTCATGAGTCCCATGAACACTGCTGGAGTGTTGGTTTCGCTTAATGGCATAACTAAGAATTCATAGTGGTTGTACTGAAATTTGAAGGCCTTCTCTTACACATCCTCATTTCGAACTCTGAGCTAGTGATAGCCTGGTCTGAGGTCTATCTTCGAGAACCACCATGCTCCCTTCAACTGATCAAAGAGCTCGTCAATCCTTGGTATTGGGTACTTATTCTTCACAGACGCCTGGTTTAGGCGCCGATAATCAACACAAAGCCTTAAGCTTCTATCCTCCTTCTTGGTGAACAAAATCGGGATTGCCTAAGTGGAAACACTAGGTCAGATGAACCCTTTCCCCTGTAATTCCTCCTTACCTACAGCTCACAAAGCTCCACGGGAACCATCTGATATGCTGGTCTGGATATCTTTTTCATCCCGAGGTATAGTTCAATGTAAAATTCCACCTCTCTACGAGGAGGTAGACCCAAAACATCGTTAGGGAAAACATCTGCGTACCGGTCCACCACTACAAGATAACTCGAACTCTCCACATCAATCGCTCTAAGGGTAAGGCTATCCAATTGATGTGTGATTGGTTGCACCCTCCTCCGAGTAAGTCTATCTTATGCTGCAAAGGCCCCCTTTTTGTCGGTGAAGGTAAACCTAGTCCTATCCGTGGAGACACACCACACTTTGCACCTAATACAGTCTATCTAACCATTGACTGTAGATAACCAGTCCATACCCAATATGACGTTGTAAGGCTTCGATGCTGATTGTAGGAGATCCCAGCCGAAGCTCTCGCCTCCTAGAGTAAGGTCACACTGCCGGAACCAGTGCATAATCATCGAATCCGCTCCCGTAGGAGTCTGTAGTCATAAGGATTGAGCCAAAGGCTCCGTCGGAATCTCTGAGCTCTGAAAAAAGGTGGTGCCAATAAAATAATGATAGGCACGTGTGTCGATAAGTACAGCATATAAGGTGGAGTAGACACAAATTATACCTTGTATCATCTCCAAAGCACCCTGATCATAAGCCTCAGCTGACTGGAGCTAAGATCTCCCATATCCACCTGCTCCTTACAGTCGGGGTGGACCTCCTGGTGGTGGTGGCGGTAACATCTCGAATCATTTCCCACTGCCAGCTGCTCGGCCAGCTCCTCTTCCATGTCCGCCTACTCCCTACGGACCTCATTGTTTGAATCTATGTCTCTGCCTGAATGGTACTTCGACCGTCTATTGATCATCCATACGACAGGTCGGACAGTAATGAGCCATGTGACCCTACCCATCGCATGTGTAACATTTCCCGCTCCTGGAATGACTAGTTCCACCTCGGGTGTTCTGTACAACTGACCCTAAGTTAGGTAGTCATCAACCTATATGTCTGGTCCTATTAGACCTCTGTGACATCTATCTACTACCAGCTATAGAAGACTCTGCCACGTGATGACTTGTGGTGGGTCTCGCTGCTGGTGACTGCTCATCAAGGAAACTCTCCACTAATAGGTCTCTCTCTAACTCCCCCACCTATGTCGGGATGCTGAGTGAGATCATCAAAGCTCTATTCTCTTTCCTGAGTCCCAGCTCGAAGGTATGGGTCCTGAATAATTTGTCCCTCACCATATATGTGGAGTAGTGTGAGAGGTCAGTGAACCTCATTGAGTACTAATCCCCCGTCATGCTACCCTGTTGCAGATGAAGAAGCTCTTGTATGCGCACTGCACAAAGAGTTCCTGGGACAAACTCTGCCCAAAACAGGCTCTTGAAGTCTGCCCAAAGTAGCATCACCTCATCGTGTACCTGGGACATCAAGCTCCACCATCTACCTATTGCTTCCTGTAAAAGGCTGGCGGCAAGGATCACCATGAGATCAGCTGGTGTACCTACCATTTGGAAAACTCTCACTATGGCCTCTAGCCAATCCTCAGCTGCCTGTGGGTCCATCTCTCCACTGAACCTAGTTTCCCTCTCGCACTGGAACTCGTGCAATGCTCTCAAGTGGCATGCACCCTCTGCTGCTGGGGCTGGTGGCATCGGTGGCCCAATAGGTAATGGTACTGCTGGTGCCTCCGCTGGTGCCTCTACTAGATAAGGGCCCTGCACCGAAGCCTCGTTGCTCAGTTGGATATCAGTGCGTACAACTCTCGGATCCCTAGCTGGCTATCTACGTGGAGGAAACCTAAAAATAAATAGGTGCGCCACGGTCAATTAGTTATACGAAGTGATCTAACTCAAAAGATCACAATGAAAACTTCTTAAAACACACATGCAATTAGTGTTTTCGTGCATTGAGACGGAAATCAGAAGTCACGGTCCTAGTGTATGGATACGGCAGCCATTGCAACAACCCTAGATTCCCTAAATTGATAACCACACTCAATAAACATAACAAAATTTCCTTAAAAGAAATATTAGAGTTCTGAGTTCTGCAGTAGAAGAGACTCCTTTGATACCAATTTTTCATGACCCGTGCCTTGGGTCCTGTGTCGTGACTAACCCCAAGCCAGCCTTCCATAGGCGAGGGGGTGGAGACTAGCACCAAAGGTGTAATCCCTAAAACTGGGAAGGAATTGCCTTTATAACATGTAAGAACATGCAAACAAGCACACAGTAAGATACGAACTCAAGTTAACTGAATAGTAAACAGATTGAGTGAAGTAAGTAAAAGGGGACAGAATACAAGCCCAACTAGAATGTAAAAAAAATTGATAGTACAGGTAAACTGGAATAGCCCCTATGATCACCTACCAAGGATCCTACCTGAGGGGTAGGTATAGCTCTCGAATGGTCATCTCTGCAGTACGCTTTGTCTAGGTCCACCTTTGAGGTACCTCTTCTCTTGGTACCCTCGTCCTCAGTCAGCGATGTTCGTCGTCTACACCAAACTCAATGAGGTGTGGGCATAGCCTATGCAGGGGTGAGTATAATGATACTCAGTAGGGACCACGAGACCCTCAAGGTCTCACAGAATCCACAAAGGATAAAATACAAAGTAATAAATCAACAGATAACCCTACTTAGGTATATTCTTATACATATACCTAAGTTATCAAGTAATACATCTCAATCATGATGAAACAGAGAGGTTCTGACTCAGATCACACTAGGTATAACTTAAGGTATGATATTAGAGATATTTAGTTATAACTATTGAATCATCTTACTCCATTAATAGGCTCAGCTGCTGACCTGCATAGAATCTCTAGAAGCATACCCACATAGGATCGCTATGAGCTAACCCACACAGGATCGCTAGGAGCTGACCCACATAGGATCGCTATGAGCTGACACACATAGGATAGCTAGATCTTACCCACACAGGATCTCTTGGAGCTGACCCACATAGGATCGCTAGGAGCTGACCCACACAGGATTTTTAAGAATCTGACCCACACAAGATCGCTCGAAGCTGACCCACACAGGATCTCTAGAATCACTCTTCTCGTCACAACCATCTACTGGGTTTCCGCACTAGGCTTTCTCGTCTCTGAGAGAGTCTTCTCCCCAAGCCATTGTTTGATTCTCAAAATTCTATAATGTCCCACGAAAAAGTAACCCAAAGGTAGGCCATGTCATAGGAGTCTAAACATAATAGATGGTGCATCAATCGGATGCTCGGTCTGTGAGTTATTTTCCTTTTAGTCCTGAGGGCTCGGTAGGATTTGTGCTTGATCCAACCCGACAGTTTCCCATATTTATCCAAAACTACAGTGGGGTTTACTCAAAGGCACCATCTTGCTCCATTATTTCATGTGCCTCTAACGGTTTTTCAAACGGATGTCAGGTTCCAAATATATGGCCGAAAGAGCGTAAATGGGTCGTAGTGGGTCCGAGTCTGGTCTGACTCGGTTGAACTGACCCAGCCCGGCCAGACCTGGGCTGACCCGGTTTGGGTCGACCCGCTAGTTTCCGCACGACCTGCGAGGGCTACGAGGGTAACTCGGCCGAGGTGTGATGCGAGGGGGCAGGACGGCTCGGCCCGGCCTGGGGTGGCTAGGCCAAGGGCGATGCGAGACAGCAGGGTGGCTCAGCCGTGGAGGTGGTGTGAGGGTCGCGGCGGCTCTTCGGGCCCTGGAGCGGTGCGGTATGTTGTGGGGCGGTGCAGATAGACATGGGGCGGCGCAGCAGGCCGTGGGGTGGTGCGGAGGGCCGTGGCGGTGCAGAGGGAAGCGGATGGCGTGGCGGCTCGGATGGAAGTGGCGGCTGCTCGGCCCGGTGGCGGTGGCTCGAATGGTGGTGGGGGCTCATCATGGGTAGCGGCGGCGACGAACTGGCCCTACGGTGGTGGCTCGGACAGTGGCGGAGGCTCGGGGAGTGGTGACGGTGGTGGCTCGAGGGGCAGTGGCTCGAACGGCAGCTTGGGTGGTGAGGTACGGTGGCGCAGGCAGTGGACCCGCGGGACGGTGGAGCACTGTGCCTTCGCCAGCGGCCGGTTTAGCTGGCCTCTCTCTTCGTTCGTCATTCTAGTGTAAGCCACTTTCTTTCATCGCGAAGAACAAAAATGAATAATGGTTGAGGGGCCGGACCATGTTTTTTTGGACCACACCCTCCGCGTTAGAGCGGTAGCAAGTGGCTTCAACAGAATCAGGAATCAAGAACAACAACTCAACAATTAAATATAAATTGTGGATCAACTCGTCTTGGTTGATCCACATTCACCATTATTTCCAAGAATAGTTAAATAAAATGAGAGAATTCAAGATTCCAAAAACAACCCCTACCTTGGATTGTTCATTGATGTTGGTGTGAGAAAGAGGTTGGAGTTTTCGATGTTCGTCTCATCTGCCACACACCTCCAATCCTGGGCTCGTGCATCGGTTCATCATAGGTGAAGATGTCCTACATTGGAGGAAGTTTAAGATATCGGCGTTCTTCGTTGGAAGATCATTCTTCGTGGAAGAAGATGTTCTTTGTTGTAGAAGTGTAATCCTCCAAGGGTTCTCCTCTCACAATCCCACCCAAAAATGAAAGAGGTGCCAATATAAATAACTTAAATGATTAATTATGTTGGCACAACCAAGTTGGCATAATTAATGTACAACGTTGGAATAATAAATTAGCTCAATTAATTGGCTCAATTAAATGGCTCAATTTAATGGGTGGGGTGGAAAATTGGGGAGTGGGGAGGATTCTCCCCTTTAAGAGGGGTCGGGTGGTCCCCACCTCTAAAATTTAAATTGGGGGTTTAGGCTCGGGTGGTCCCCACCACCATAACCATACAAGGGAGGATTAGTTCTAGTGGACCCCACTTATTAACTTTCAAAGGGTGGTTTAGTTCTGTTGGTCCCTACCTCCCAACATCCGCATGGGTGTTTCAAATAAAAAAAATTGTTACACAAATTTATTTTTATTTTATTCTTACATGAAAAACCCAAAAACTAACATCCACCCTCGACTAACTGTCATCGATGTGAGGGTCTCCTTAAGTTAATACTATCACTGAGAGTTCAACGGTTCCCTCAGATTTCAATTTTGAGCACTGGTTCAAAATTCAGAGAAACATGCTCACATTTTTACTAAACGTACCCGAACAAAAGTTCAGAAACTCATTCTGGGCACTCTGGGCCTTTAAATCACATGCCGTCAATTTTTGTGGACTCTTAAAATTCCCATTTAATAAAAAAATTCACAGAAATACTAGGTCTTTATAATATAGTGTTTTTTTTGTTTTTGGACACACCCGATGAAACCAGAGTGAATTGTCCTACCTTAATGATAGAAGGTCTAAGCAGGAGATGGTGGGAAATGATGGTGATGAAGAAGAAGCATGAGGGTTTAAAATGGAAAGACTTGAAGGTAATTTTCACTGACCACTTCTATCCATATTCAATGTTGTTAGACAAATCCATTGAGTTATTCACACATGATAAGGATGACAGTACCAAGACTGAGTATGAATACTATTTTTCTGAGCTCTTTCATTTCGAACTTAAGATAATATTGAATGAGAGGATGAAGGATTGAATTTTTGAGTTGGGACATTGGCCAGATATTCATTATTAGGTTTTATTTCTGATGTTTTATTTTTATGATGATGTGCTGGATAGATCACTAATGGTCGAGATAGACCTGGATGGAAAGTTATGGTTTTTGAGAGTTTATTTTATCCAAGAGGCAGTGTGAGTTCCTTCAAGGTAATACAAAATAATGATGTTTCTCATGGAATTTATTGATACTATGGTCACTCTATACCTCCTGAATTTCCTATAATAGGTCATTTGGTTTGTTACCTATGTGGAAATCTCATACATTAAAAGAGGGTTTACACTGAGTAACCTAAGAACTGTGGCACCTGTAGACGTTAAGGGAACTTACATAGATTCTTCTATATCTATTCTACTTTAAGGAGTGTAATGATATCATCTACTCCTCTTAAAACTTTTATGAAATCAAATTCTTCACGTCTAATACGGTTCTATCCACAGGAATCCAGAACAATGTTTCTTTATAATGTGGAAGAGTCTCCAGAGTAAGAGGATACAGGTCTAGGTATTGTGAGAGGTATCATTACTATATATTCATCATTAATTACTACTCCATTTGATATCGGTGCATCTCATTCATTTACATAAACCCATGTTGTTAATTTTCTTAATATTTCTATGGAGCTTTTATCTTTATCAATAGATATTACTACACCCCTTGGTACAAAGAGATAATAGGATCTTTATAGTCCCTCTTCTGTATTCTATCTATCAGATGTTGATCTTTCCAAGAATTTTTAGGTTCTCAACATGAAATATCATGATGTCATTTTTGGGATGGGTTGGCTCATTCCTAATAAATACTAAATTTTCTGTTATCTTCAACAGGTCTCCTTCACTACACCCAGTGTTGTGTGTTGTGTTTTTCAAAGAGAATGGGACCCAAGGTCATGCAGGGATGGACCATATTGTCCGAAGTTGGAGGAATTAATATTAGTATTTACTTTGATCTAGAGTGAGAATATCTGATTGGTGATCTCATTCTAGTTGTTTCTTAGTTTCTAGATGTGTTTCCTTATGACTTCATCAGTTTTTCACTAGTAAGGGAGGTTGAATTCTCTATTTACATAATTCCTAGTACCCAATCAATTTTTATTATCTCTTACCACATGGAACCAGTTTGATTGAAAGAGATGAATTCCTAGTTTTATGATCGTCTTGATAAAGGATTTATACACCCAAGTGTGTATTCTTGGTAGGCGCTGGTTCTCTTTTCCACGAAATCTGATGGTTCACTTTGCCTGTGTGTGGATTACTAACTGCTCAATTGCATTACGATGAAGAAAAAGTTTCTATTTCCACGTATTATGGATCTATTTGAACACTTGAAAGTGGAAAAGTGTTTCTTGAAGATTGATCATCTCTTCGGTTACCATCAGTTGAAAATAATGGAATTTTACATTTATAAAATCACTTTTCGGAGTAGGTGCATTCATTATAAGTACCTTGTTATTCTCTTTGGTCTAACCAATGCTCCATCAGTTTTCACGGAATTAATGAACTGGATTTTCCATGAGTATATGGATACTTATTTGTTAGTCTTTTTGTATTACGTCCTCATTTACTTTAAGACCTAAAAGGATCATGTTCATAATCTGATAATAGTTTTGAATTTTATGGGAAATCACTAACTATATGAAAAACTTTTGAGGTTTGATTTTTACATTAGAAAACTAAAATTATTGGGACACATGGTGTAAGAACATGGTATTTCAGATGAACATGATATGGTTATTTTTTATGAAATGGGAACAACTATGGATTTTGTTTAGATTCAAATCTTCTGGGGATTAGTTAGAAATTATCAACAGTTTGTTAAGGACTTCCCAATGTTGGCATCTCCGATGACTGATCTAACGCGGAAGGGAGTAATTTTTTCTTGGAATGATAAATTTCAGAGTTCATTTTTTGATTTGAAGATACTTTTGATGAATTCTCTATTTTTGACTCTTCCATATGCCAGGTAAGGATATGTGGTATTTTTTGATGCATTGGGTTCAGGATTGGGATGCGTTCTTATGCACAGTGAACATGTTGTTACTTATGGATATCTTCATCTTAGGCCACACAAGAAGTATTATCTAACCCATGAACTTGAACATTCATATATTATTTTGGAGATTAATATTTTTTGGCATTACCTTTATAGAGAAAGGTTTACTATGTTTTCATACCAAAAGATCTTGAATTATATATTCTCTAAAAAAGATGTGAACCTATACACGAGGCATTGGGAAGAATACCAACAATCATTCAAATTTAGCATCGCATATTCTCTAGGGAAATATAATTTCATTTTAGATGATTTGAGTAGGAATATTATGACCCAGGCAGTGAACGAATATTTGGAAAAGTGAAATTTGATGGATCCCTTTGCACAAATTCATATTTGAGCTCTGGAGGAGGGGTTCAAGATTTCTTTGGCCAGTATTTAGTTGAAATATTCTATTCTCAAAATTATTCTCTAGGATTAGAATCTTAATGATTATTTTTATAGAATCAGAGACTCTCTTTATTGTGGGGATACAGTTTCCCAATGTTTGTTCTCTAAAGAGGGAATTATGTGCTATCAAAATATTTTTTTTGTACCATATTTGTTAAGGAAAGTTGTGATGTGGTATTGTCATAGTTATCAATGGTAAGAGAACCTATAATCCATGAATTTTATCTATGATTTTTTTTTTAAAATTATTGTGTATAGGTATGAGATGGGGGAATTATAGAGTTTTTCTCTCATTACTATATGTGCTAACATGTTAAGGTTGAGAAACAAAAACCATTGTGTTTGCTTCAGCAACTTCAAGTCCCAACATGGAAGTGGGATTAGATATCTATGGACTTTTTGTTTTGGTTTCCTCATATCCAAATAAAGAATAATTAAATATGTGTTTTGATCAATAGGTTATCCAAGTAGTCTCACTTTATACCTAGTTAGGATACAGCCAAATTTGAGGAGTTGGTAAATCTCTATATGAAAGAGATTGTTCATTTTCCAGGAGTTCCATCTACTATAGTCTCTAATAGAGATCCTTAGTTCACTTATTGATTTTGGAGAGGCCTTCATGAGTCATTGGGATATAAGATCCATCTTTGTATTGAATATTATTCGTAGTCAGATGGCCAGATAGAAATATCTATATATATTCTTGAGGATATGCTTCACGCTTGTGTTCTCAGTATTGGTGGTCATTGGGATGAACACTTGGGATCATTTGAGTTATATTATAAAAATAGTTACCAATCCATGATTATGATGGATCCTTTTAATGACTTATATGTTCGACCTTGTAAATCTCCATTATGTAGGTCAAAGGTTAGTGAAAGTTACTTGGTTAGACCAAACCTAGTGCAAGAGATGACATCAAAGATTCAGTTGATTAATTATATAATTTTGATTGAACATATCCAATATAAGTCTTATTATTATCATTATAGTAGACCTTTGGGGTTTTTAGTTGGTGACCCTGTGTTCTTGAATGATTAACCCTTGTTGGGTCATTGACGTCTTGGGAGGAAAGGGAATCTAGCACCTCATTTTGTGGGACCATTTTAGGATGTTGAGTAGGTGTGGAAGGTTTTGTATTATTAATCACTTCCATCATATATTAATTCAATACATAACATGTTTCATGTCTCTAAACTATGAAATTATATATCTTATACATCTAATGTTTTGAGCTAGAGTGATCATGAGGTTAAACTTCATTTATCCATGACGGAACGACCAATCCGGATAGTTGATTCTAATACCAAGGTACTTCGTAGGTGGATTATTACTTTATTGTATGTTATATGGAATCACATATTAGATTCTCATGGGATATGGGAGAGTGGGAACTAATGAGACAGCAGCGGCCTTATCTTTTTGTCATAGAGGATTCATTATAGGATTTCTAGGGACAGAAACTTTCTATGGTGGGAAGTTTGTAACATCTTGTTACTATTTTTAGGATTTCCTAAACCCCTATCTTTTAGATTTCTCAGGTTGGGATTTATTTTAGGTTGCTTCATGTGAAATTTTTATATTTTTTGTAAATTTCTTGGCTAGTTAATGGTTGGTGGATAATTTTCTAAACTATGCGCCCTCTCAAAATAAATATTGCAAATTTGGATAGTGGTATTCCCATGGATTTCACAACATTTGACAAATTATTCCCCCTCTCTAGTGAAAATGTTATCTCATTTATCAATGGTTCATGAATGGTGCACAGATTAAATAAACAGTGTGCCTCTAGACATGAAATTATATAGATAGTTTTTAACTTAATCCAAATTTTAATTAAAATTTCATGAACACTCATTTCAAGTCCTAGAAAGGACTCCTTTGACCCAAATGGGTTTATCCCATCCTTGGATCACCCTTGAAGGATTCTTCGCCTCTCAGAACCCTCCTGGAAGTGATCCAAATCTAGTATAATGGAAATTAATCCTCTTCTGGTTAGTTTCCACCATCTATTCTTAATCTCCCATGATCTCTCTCTTTCTCTTTAGGGTTCCATGGAACCTTATAAGTTTGGTTCTAATACCCACTATTTGAGGATTATAAACCTAGTTTTTACCTACTTTTCCCCAAATACCTTTTTTATTGTTCTTTCTCAGATATCCCGATTAGGGTTTGATTCTTTGAGATATAGAGGATCCGAGGTAGGTGGTTCTGTTAAGATGACCAATTTTCATTTACCCTAAAATTATTTCTTTAGTTTCAAATATTTTGAATTAAATTAATTTTTTAATTTTCATCCAAAGGCATTCAATTATTTTTTGGATAAAAACCCAATTCCATTGAATTGGGTTTTTTTGAAAAGATAGGTTTTTGGCATGAAATTGGAAAATGAGCAATTCCATTGAATTTGGGTGTTTTTATGGAAAAGATTATAATTTAAATTTTTAAATTTAAATTTTGATTTTCATAGAAATATATTGAATTAAATTGTGAAAATGGGTTTGATGTAAAAATTTGGAAAACCCCCAATTACATTGAATTGGGGGTTTATTATGAAATTCATAGAATTTTTATGAAAATTAAATTGTTCAATTTAATGGTAAAATTTGATTTTAAAATTTCATGGTGAATTGATTTCAGATCCGTATTTGTGAAAAATGGAGTAAAATGGTGTTTTATGGAAACCTAGTGGTTTCATATTTGTAAAAAGGATTGTCTTTTATTAAAAACAAATTCTGTTTTTTAAAGAGAAAATTGGCATATTTGAAATGAATAATGGGATGAATTTTATTTTAATCAGTCTTAAAATAAATTTCCCACCATTGATTTTTAATTGAACACATGCAATCCTTAGGTAGTTAGTGTGTTATTCGAATAATATTTTATGATTCTAAAATGTTCTAAAATATCATGTTAGCATATTAAATCCCATAGGTAATGGAGATGAGTCAACTTGGCCTTAGTTAAAGGGACCTATGTATATAATTTTATGTATTCATAGTGTTGGTTCTTATATCCCAGAACACTCATACCTATCTAGAATATGATGATGTTGCTCACATTTTTATTGTTTTAAATGTATATATTCAATTGTTATAATCTATTTTACATGCCTTGTGAATTTATATAAATAATTTTATATAAAATTGTTTATTTAATCCTTTTTTGAAAAGTACCATTTGTGTAAAAACACCTTTGATTATAGGAAAATTCTATTATTTGGAATGTATTAACATCATTTTAATTCTGAATCATGAATTGATAAATTTATTTCCATAATTTTAAATATAAATCATGATTTCATTTAAATATTCCTTTGAAATTACAAACAAGTTTGTTTTAAATTGAAATCACTTTACTTTGTTAATTTGATATTGTCATCCATTGTGGAATCTTTGAGGAAATACTACTAGGATTTGTATCACATCCTACTTGTTCCATTAGGTGTTTGTAGATTATCTCTATCTAGGTTTAAGCAAGGTAAAAGGATCTCTTAGAGGTGGATCCATCTATGGAACCTTGGACTTGGTGAGTGGTGTCATTAGTGACTTGGATTGTTTTCTCTATATTGGTACATTTTTTGTATTACTATGGGGTTTGTTCTTATTTGAATCATAATACTTTACTCCTAGTAGTGATTCTTTTGATATGAATATTGTGTGTTTTCTTTTACTTTCGTATTTTTTGTGGAAAAAATATTCCCACTTTCACATTGTTTGATTCCAGGTTCTTGTCACCGACCCATGGGGATCGGGAACACCCATCGAGCAATGTTAGGGTCGGCTCAGTTATCGAGTTATCAGGGTTCCCAGGCTGGTTCATGACATGATATATCATGAATTAACTTATTCTCATGATTCTATATGTTTTATTTAACATTATTCCATTCATGGGATTAATGGTTCACATGTTTCAAAGTGTTATAGGATACTTTGGAATATTTAATGATTATTTTACACAAGAATGTTTTAATGATATTTTTTGGTTATTACTATTTATCAATGTTAAAAACACTCTTTTCTATTTATCCTCCACAAGGGAAATTTTTTATTTATACCATTCTCATTCATTCTTTGTAGGGATTATTTTTGTTTCAAATATATTTTTATGAAACCCCTTTTATTTCTATAGGTTGATTATTTTATAAAGATATTACTGTGAAACCCATTTCCTTTTATAGGTTTGATTGTGTCTTAAATATAATGTTATGGAACCCATTTATTTTACAAGGTATATTAATGTTAAAAAGAGATTTATTTTGAAACCTTTTATTTTATATGAGTTACTCATGTTCCAAACAGGTTTTTTTCAAACCCAATTCTTTTCCATGGGTTAATAATGTTTCAAAGAGATTGTTAGTTAACACATTTCATTTACATGGGTTAATAAAGTTTAAAAGTGATTTTAATTTATCCCATTTCCATTCAATGGTTTAATCATGTTTGAAGGATATTTTCATGGAAATCAGTTAATTTACATTGGTTAAACATGTTTTAATGAGATTATTATTGAACCCATTTCCTTTCCATGGGTTAATCATATTCTAAAAAGAATAATTCTTTTTTCAAGGAGTTATGATGAATTAAATTTGTATTCAATTATTATAAATTATAAATGATGGTTTCACCGAGATAGATTTGGGTGAGCATGTTATATCTTATATGATGGGTGTTCCCAGATAGCACTCTGATGCATTAGTTATTGATTATTTTCTCTAAATAATTATATTTGAAGTCAATCGTATGGTTACTCTAATTTTTTGGGGTTATATAAGGGTTAAATGAGATGATTTTCCAAGATACCAATATGTTTTACTTATGCTTGATATGGGTTTATAATGTTTTTAATGATAAATATTGATATCTCATGGATCATGATTATTGATTCGGATGACTCTTGAGTTTTCTATGTGTTCATATTTGATGGTGCACGTATTTATGGGTAAGATTTATTTTATGATTTGATTATGCACTATGATTATGTCATCAAACCCTAACACACTCTTATTGTCATTGATAATATTTAAATGTTAATTATTATTTTTACCCTTACTGGGCATCTGAGCTCACCCTTCTTATGTTTTCTTTTCATCGGATTTTAAAGAATGGTGTTTCATGATTTATGTTTATAAAGGATTTCATAAGGATGATGTTGATGACCTATTGTGAAATAATAAATGATGCATTAAATGGGATAATGAAATTTTTACAACATATGTTCCCATGATGATATGAGATGTTTATATAAGAGTTTTTCCTAATTCTATAAAACTTTAATCCTAAACAGACCTTGATGTTGTACATGATCCATTTTTTCCTTTTACTGTTGTATGTTTTAGATGAAGTATGGGTCACAATTATTGGAATCAATCACATAATTGTAAATTTATTGATTTCATCACAGTATCAGGTAGTGTGGGTTTTGGGATATTATACTATAAGTCTTAATTTAATGAAGACATATATTCTTCTTAAAATTTCACAATTTCCTTAGATATTTCTTGAATATTATAAAAAAATACAATTAGTAAATATACTTATAAAATTTAATTCTTGAATCCAAATACATAAATACTTCATATGTTAAATTTAAACATGGTAATTTCCTTTTTATTGGGGTTAACCATTATAAGAGGAAATTGACTCAGATTTCTCTCAAGTTCCCCACATTTAATACAGTGAACTATAAATGGATCCCTATTATTGTATTTATTCCCTTCCATCGTAAAATTCATTTTCTCCTTTGTAATTTATCACTTTAGGCTCATCTTTTCAATATATAAAATATTTTACCAGTTTTATGAGGAACCTTCCAAGTTATCCACTTCCACATTTTTTTAAATTATAGAAATAGATCATTTTTTCCTACATGTTCTCTACCAGTTTATATCTTATCGAACTCCGTCCTTTTCTTCTTTGGTGAGTGTGATAGTTTGATAAATTATAGGTTGTTAATAATATTTTGTGTTAACTAATTAGGCATAATCATGATATTTTTATCTTATATTATCATCCCATTTTATAGGTCATAGTTACCACATTGACCTTCATATTATATTTTAACATGATTCCTTAAGTTTCCATACATTTAGTAAAATCAAAAAACATAGTGTGAGAAACAATAATTATAGTTGGAATACTATAAAATCATTTATACCATTTCTAAATCATTACACCTTATTTTTAATATAAGACACCTTTTAATTATCTAAGGTCATTCATATTCTCATTTGTTCAAGTCCTTCATAATGGATTTTAAATAAAAGTTGAATTCTCAAAGCATATCCCTATGGTGTGTCAAAACAAGTTCCCATTAGGGTATGTTTTCTTACACTAGGAGACACTCGATTCAACCTGAATGTTCCTTTTCAGATTTATAACCCTTAGTTACATCTTTTCTAGAACTAGTTCGACTTTTAGTATCCATATAGGGATGAATTTCAAGGAAAATCCAAAAAATGTATACCTTACCAAAACATTGGTATGTTCTTTTAAATTTAAACACTGTATATAAAAATGGTATGATGTTTTAGAAATAATTATATCCATGATATAAAATATGTATATATTTATTTAAGATAAATGTAATTTCTAATGAAAAATGATTACAATAAAGAGTTTTTCTTTAGTGAATGTTAATAATCAGAAAACTAAACAAGAAATGAGAGGTGACTATCAATTCATCATGAATATATTTTTTCGAAATAAATTTATAAACTAAAGGTTATTAATTTTAAATAAATAAAATGGGTATAATATACACCACAAAAAAAAGGAATAAGTGAATATTAAAAAATATGTCTTAATGAAATTGAAATTGATACAAAATCCCTTAAAATGATAATAACGTTGAAGTGAGAATTCATTATTGAATCGATTATGTGTATCGAATTTCAATCCAAATAAATAATTTGGTAATACAACATAAGATTTTATAAGTTCACTACACACAAAATCTAATAATATCAAAGACAACTAAGAAGTAATATATCCCAATGAAAAGAAATTGAGTTATAAGATTCTTTAACACATGGTAATTTTCAAGTCAATTCACCTTTAACGAAATAAATCAAATTCAGACATAAAATTCCTTGAATTATTTTTTTATCATGATATTAAATTTCAAAGGGAACTTATATAAAAAATATATAATATTTTAGGTGCATAACCTTACAAAATTCCTCAATGAAGGGAAATTGTGACAAAGTCCCTTATAATGATCATAACGTTGAAGTGAGAATTAATCTATAAATAGATTATGTGTATAAAATATACATACAAATAAAAAGGTTTAAATAAAAAATAAGATAATAAAAAGTAAAAATTAACATAATCTAATAATATCAAGGATAATGAAGAAGTAATATTACCCAATGAAAAAATAGAGTTATGAAATTCATTACCACTTAGTAATTTTCGATCTATTAAACATGGATGAAATAAATAAAGTTGAAAATTAAAATACCATGAATTATTATTTAAAAATGATATTAAATTTAAAAGGTAATGTATATACACCATATAAAATAAATCAGGTGTATAACATTACAATATGCCTCAATGAAGTAAAAATTTAGATAAACTCCCATACATTACGATTCATTTTTGATGAACATGTGTTATCTTTGTATATAATGGTTTTTATCATATAATTAAATTAAAAATGTACCATTTTAATATAATATAACATATTATCCTCGAAAAAATATTATCACTTATTCATTAATAATATATCATTGTTTTCATTGTTTTAGTTGTTAGTTTCCTTATTTTCTCATGCTTGTTTTTTCGTTAAAGTTCTTGTTCTTGCATGTATTATATAGTTCCATCATATCTGAAATGATAATAATGTTATAAATATAATTTTCTTCATTATATACATTTTTATAATCCTCATTTTATTTTGAACAAGGAGAATGGATAACATATTTTCTTAGAGACTATTGGTCATACATACGCATGAGTAACATTATCATTTCCTTAATGGGTGAAAAGGTAAGGAGTTGGGTGATATATTTATTTTCAATAATAAAATATAATTTCATATATATCATATTTATTCACTAAATTTAACCTTATTTCCTTCCATTTAAATCATAAGTGAAAAATTAATCACATTACTTCGTGAGGCAGTAGTCCACCGTACACATGATGGTAGTTATCGAATTATAAAAGAAATGGAACGTATGAAGGTATATGTGATATTAAAATTATATAAGTATAATAAAAAATTAAATATAATATAAATTTTTTAAATCCATAATTATATCCATCCTTGAATTTCGGTGATAGAAAAATAATTACATCAATTCATGAGGCGGCAGTCCCCTGTACACACAAACAACAGTTTCATTTCCCATTTGATGGATGTGGAGAAAAATATAGATCATGAACCTAACATAATAAATTAAAATTATATTTAATATAATTATGTTATTATATAATAATTTTTTAATAATATTTTAAGTTATTGGAAGAGGAAACAAAATAAAAAACCCCATTCAAGAACGTTACCTCTTCTTCAGACAACTTATTTATCTTTTCAATAGCATCATTCCTAGAATTAATTTCTGATCAAACCAAGGGATCTATGATGATTTTAAGGGAGTAAGTAATTTATTTTTTCATGAATATTTTGATAAAAATATATTTAGATGTATTAATAGGAGAGTATAGTGGGTGTTATTTTAATAGTGGGGAAGAGGACTTAAATGGATGTTTGGAAATGGTTTAATTAAACCCATATTTTTACCATTCAATAGGAAATAGAAATGGATAATTAAAAAACCGTAGAGGTTTTAAGTTCTAAATTTTTTCATATAATTTGTTTTGGACAACTATTTTGTTCATTTTAGCCCTTGTTTTCTTAGTTTAACCCCCCAATAAATTAGTTTTTACCTTAATTGTGGTAATTAACATTTATTGTTTTCACTATTCAATATGGAAAAAAATTAAGTTGATCATATTAGATAATATAAATTATTATTATTTTAAATATGTAATTCATTTTTCTAAATTCTATTCTAATTTGTTTAAAAATATAATTCAAAATTATACAAGTAGTCGTGAGGAAATAAGAGGGTTTCTAAAGAGAAAATGCTTATAAATATATAACGTTTTAATACCAAAAATTAATATTAAATTGAATAAAATGACCTAAATTAGTTAAATAGTAATATAATTGAACTAATTTCAATTTAAAGCCAGTTTAAAATAAAATTTATCCATTTAAATTATTTTAACAAAAAGGAAGTATTAAATAAAAAACAAAAAAAATTACTATTTATTGAAAAGTAAAACAGTTTAGAAAAATCCCAAAAATTTCACCGTAAGATAATTTTGATAGGTTTATTTCAAAAGTAAAATTAGTTTTATTGAATAAATTTTATATAATTCATTAAAATTAATTTTATATTATGTGATCAAAGATTCACTAAACCATTTTTTAGAAAAATATAGTTTTTCCGGAAAACATTTATTTTCCTTTTAAATGATTCTTATATTATTTTAATAAATAGATAAACATAATTATTAAAATTTAGTATTTACTATCATACCTACCAATTTAAAATCTAGGTTATAATGGTATACTATATCATGGCTCATTTAAGCATGAGGATGCATGTTTCGTAAGATATCAAAGAGCTTAGATTTAAAGAAATACATTTTGTGGGATATTTAAGCATAGCGTTGCATGTCACACACACACTATTGAATACAATGTTCTTATTTTGAAATCTCACAATGTTACATTCTCTCCACCATTAAAAAATTTCAACCACACAAATTAATCTTGATCTTGATAATCAAGGGTTTTTTATTTAAAAATTACTTTTTGAAAATCCCACTTTGAAAAAAGAGTTAACAAATATTCCTCTTAAAATAGGGATAGAGAAATATTAAAGGGATCCTGGAATAAAAAATAACTAGGTTTTGAAGTAGGAAAAATAGGTGTGATGTTATGATGTAGACAGGTAAGAAAAGAAAAATTCCAAAATAATTATGGAGGGTGATAGAGGACATTCCTCACAATAATGTGAATGATCAAGAGAAAGTCAACAACCACAAAACCAAAAATCATCGATGAGTCAAAAGACCATTGATTCATCATATATCAAGGTAATAGGACTAAAAATTATTTTTTTTATTAGAAAAATCTCTTTTAAGGGGTGTGGGAAACCAAAAAAGACATCAAGGACGTGAGACATGAACTGTGCCCCAATAGTAAAAGAGTCATCAACAACCAGATCAAGACAACAAAGAATGTTCCTCACCAGGATAAAAATATTTTGTCTAGCTTCCACCATCCCATCGCTTCTTGGCTAGCTATCCAATGCAGATCTGGATGGGCCTGGTATGAATGAAAAAATATTTACCCTCTCAAATGTCCAAATTTGGATAGCAAGGGTCTAGGGGAAACTTCCTTCTCTGAAATTCATTTGGAGCAGCCCATTGAAAAAATTATGGTAGTATAAACACTTTAACATGGGACATAGGTCATAGTATCACATATTGCATAACCCTCATGAGAATCATTCACAAATACAAAAAAAATATCAATCATAAATGAATCAATGACATAGTTCACAACCTAGACGACAGAACCGCCACCGGAATATAGAGTCGCTACGAAGAACCCACAAGGCTCCCATCGAAACCATAGCTGCAAAACAACATCATCAGGGAGAGGAACCCTACTGATCAAGACTAGAAGATCCACTCTAGGCCTGAATCAAATCATATTTGATCTGAGGAGGAACTTTCACTAGAGGCCAAAATGATAAGACTTGCGGGAAGTGATAAGAGTCTATGAGGGATGGGAACAGAGCCACCCCAGTGACATTAATGAAACAAAGATCCACATATCTCATTGCCACCATCGAAACCTCTCGCAAATACCACAACAATACACCTGAAGTTTTTCATATCTTGATGATGATGCATAAGAATAGGATCTCGATCTTGAAGCCATGGAAGACTGGATCTTGACCCCATCATGGAAGAATAATACCACAACCCCTCTCTAGAAGATTAGGATCACGACCCTAACACCGTGGAACCGGATCTCGACTCTTTCACTGTACCAGACCACAAACCCCTCTCCAGTCAAACAAGATGACTCTGACACCTTCGTTGCACTAGATGTGACCACTTCACTTGATCTTGATACCATTTTTGTACTATACCACGACCCCTTTACCAGATGAACAGGAATATGACCTCGACGTCATGGAACCTGATCTCGATCCCTTCATCGCAGAAGAGCTGGACCTCAACCCCGATGCTACGGACGACCCAACCTCCCTTCATCACTAAAGGATGCCACAATTTGTCTTTAGATCCTAGATACCATTCATCATGGAAGGTAAACCATCCTACCACAAAAGAAATTCAACCCCACACCGCCAGATCTAAGATCACAGGACGAACCCCCCAAAATCCATCATGTTGCGAGCTCGCCGAGAGAAGGCCATGGAGGAAACGCATCCCAACTGAATATGGAGGAGGATGATGATGGTAGGGAAATCCCAAAATACACTTGGCCCCTTACAGGCTCATCCCAACTCTTTTGGGAGGTACAAATAGGATAAATTTTTTCAAGATCATATTTCAAAAGATGATTTTTTTCTCTCAAAGAATATAATGAAATATTTTTACATGATATATTTCTATTTCATAATCACAATTTCATCCTTTGTTTGTGCATTGATAAAGTTTCAAATTCATCCCTTTGTTCTAAAAATTAAATATCTAAAGATTAATTTTTTATAAATGAAGTAATGTAATTCACTTTTTATTGATCAGAAGATCCATAAATTATTGAAACATAATTCTTTCTATCTCTAACAATTTTCCAAAACCAATATGTTTAGCACATGTTATATAATATAACACATTAATCCCTGCAGGAAAACAGATTTTTAGTGGTGGTTTTCTAGTGGAAATTTAAAAAATGTTGCTAAATGTTTTTTAAATATTTTTTGTAATTTTTATAATTTTTTTCAAAAATATTTAAGTTATTTTGTGGGTGTTTTTAAAAAAACCGCTGCGAAATTGATGGAAAAAAGTAAAAAAATATATTTATAAATTATTATTTACTCTTTATTATTTAAAACCATATATAATTTATCATTTAAAATTTTAATTACTCATAATTTTTCAATTAATAAATATTTATAATTATTGGTTAATAATAATTTTAAAGTCAAAACACATTATAAATAAGTTGAAATTTAGATTCAGCATCAAATAAGAATAACATTTGATCTAAGAGTCAGTTTTACCTCCAGAACTATTCAAATTAATGCTTATAAAATGATCTAAAACAAAATTAGATTTAATTTTAGTAATAATTAAAAGAATAAAATTTATTATAGTTTCAAGAAAAGATAGAAATCGAACTCAAACTTCAAACGGCCATAAATTTTGATTTGGGTGTCTGTTTAGGCTCTACCACATATCAACTCAAAGCCTACTATGAGATCTAAACATTTGGAGACAAATGTAAAGATATAGAACATTTTTTAAGGCACAAAAAGGCATAGTGGACCTCCGAAACTGTTTTTTTAGTCAGTGTACTGAAATTGTTTAACATTTGATGGATTTTCCACCTCATTTAAGGCGGGGTTTTTTTCATTTTCACTGGGTACTAAATTAATTAAATGGTATTACATTCATATTGATATTATAGTTTTGAAATTTTATTGGTTTTTACAATGTATTTTTATTTATAATTAAATATATGCAGATTTTCTTATATTTACTAATAATAAATGTCACGACCCACCTTCACCAAGATGAGGGAAGAGACAGCAGATTATCATACCCTTCCTTCTTCAAGTTGAAGGAGAGATTATGACCCCCGAAATCTGCCTTCAATAGGTCCTGGAGTGGCGACTAGCACCAAGGGTATAGAATCAAACACAAAATGGAAGGAATTACGCTTTTTATTTAGTAGGATCGGAATATAAGATGGTAAATCCCAAACAAAACCAAAACTGGAGGTAAAAGTAAATCCAAAAGAAACCATTTCCCATATGCATGTTCCAAAAGTCTGTTCTACAAAGTACAAGAAAACTTCAAAGGAAAGTACCAAAGAAAAGAAAAGCAGCAACGTCAATAGTCCCAACGTCCGAACTAGTATGGTCCCGAACAATTCCCAAAGTCCTCCTAGAAACCTAAAAACATTTTATATACGTAGGGTCAGTATACAGTTATACTCATTTGGAAAACCAAAAGCTCTCATGCACAAGTGGGGAGGCATCTTAATTCTCCATGAGAAAAAAGATAACCAAAGCACCTAGCAGGGAAACTATCCACCCAAACCTCACCAAGGCAGACTACCCAAATAATGAAAGTCAAGTAAAGTAATAGTAATAGCACATCGATATTTGGGTACCCCGCACCACTTTCCCACTTTTTATTGAAGACATCATATGCGTCAGACCTCCCCCGCCATTCTCACTGTAGTCCCACTGTCATACCCCGCCCACACACACCTAGGCTACCATGACCACACATCCTGCCCGCAAACACCAGGGCCACAAAAACTACACATAACCATGCCTACAGACACCTGGGCCAGAACAACTACCACCATGCCTGAAGTCACCTGGGCCTCATCCCGAAGGCACTTGGGAAACCACCTGCCCACACACACCTGGGCCAACCACCTCAACAAACCCTGGCCAATGAATATTGGGATATAATGGACTTCAGGCCATCATATCCTACCCGAAGTGTCTTGGGCTACTCCGGAAAGGGATAAAAAATGAGTCAATAACCATCCACTCATAAGAGTTTTGAGGAAAACACCATCCCCCATGAAATGGGGGTGTTCAGCACGAAGTTCTCAAGTTGGGTGGGGCACGAATAAGAAACATAAAAACTTAATTATACATATAGGTAACAAGAACTCATCCTATCCTAGGGGTTCCAAAACCATCCCATATACAAAAACCTTCATTACTATTCATTTATAAGAAACACCATAGCCACAACCATGTAACAACATGTCCCTGAGAACTAATTTCCCACTGAACCCATTATTGTTTTCAAAATCAAGTGATTCCACTTAGGTAATTCTTCAATATTGGGAAACTAACATGCATAGCCACAATCCAAGGAAGGAAAAATAACCAAGAAGCAATTTAAGCATTCACACCCGGTTCTCTTATAAATTCACAACAACAAATAGGGATTTGTGAGATTCCTCAAAGTACCAGAACCAAACCAAGCCCTAACCTATAGCCCCATATGTCCTTAGGTCCAAAAACCAATAATTTCTCAATAGGGGATCACACACCCATCCATGTCACCTCAAAAGCATCAACCGTAAACATCACCACAATAGAGTAAGGGAGTTTTCAAATTTGAATATGTCATTAATTTAGTTTTGTCTTTCCGTTTGGTTAATCGGGGTGATCACACAAGGATTATTATTCATTGGTAATCCATTTAATCAACCTAGTTTACGTGGTTAACCAGTTTCCATGTTACTTCCATTCAATCACATAATCATCTAGAAAAAAGATGTTCATTAGCACACAAGAAAGGACCACCAACGGCCACAATTTTCAGTGGACATAAGCCCATTCAATTCACAACATATAGGAAAAGATAAAAGAAAACAACAACATTATCAAACACACCCATTCATTCTTTAAATCCATTTATTATCTTCATTAATGTTTGGTTTCATCCATCCCCATAGAAACAATGGCATACCCACCCCGTATGATACACAGAAGGAGAGACAAAGGAAAAACACTACCTGGATGATCAATGATCAATGTTTTTATCGTCATGCAAATAACTAGGTTGTGTGACTTGTAGGGGAGGAACATGGAGGACTCCAGGAATGAGCAGGAAAAAAGCTCTCGCACGGGCGCACCACTAGCCTCGGGAAAGGAGACTCCAAACTCACCAAGGAAAGAAACAATGAGTCTAAGAAAAATAAGGTAAGAAGGAATTATCGTGCGATAAAAAGGGTGAGATATTGGATTTATGCGATATCAAGATATTGAGTGGCATTAAAGGCAGATCGTGGTTTCACCACATGGTTGGATGGTTACACACGATGGAATTAATTGTTATTTAATAATTCTCACCGTAGGGGTGGCCAAAATAGGTTTGCATTAAAGGAGTTCATTTAAAGAGAGGAAAATGGGTCTGTTGAGGGTCTCCCCACTCCTAGGGGATCTAAAACGTTGTTTATGGTGCTAAAAATGGATTTGAGCCACTTAAAAAGTGTTAAAAGACTTAAAAGTGGTGTTACGGGAAAAACTGGGGATGAAAAACCCGACAAGCCCCCCCCCCCCCCCAATGGCACTGATCGGTGTCACTGATGGTTGACACTGCGATGACATCCTGCCACTGAGATGTCGCCCTTAGGATCCAGACCTGATGGGTCCAGGGAGTGCCAAACACCAGAAATTTGGCAAAGGGATGGACCAGGAGGGTATGGACCATTACAATAAATCACATGTATAAATACATATTTACATAGAAATGTATTTTTAAACATATAAATAATATAGAAATAATTTTTTTTTATTTATTTCATTTATAATTAAAATAATTCAACTGTATTTACCTTATAAAAATGCATTGATATGTATATATACACCAATACATGTAATGGTTATATATAAATATGTGTGGCTCGATAAAAAATTTATATTTTTGTGTATATTCTAATCTTTGTTAATAAATACATGTATATGTAAATATTTGTGTCTATAAATAATATAGAAATGTATTTTTATATAAATATATCATTATCGTTAAATATAATATCTAAATGAATTTATAGTAAAACTATATGAATATATATATTTATACACACATATTTAAATACCGTTTATATATACATATGTGTGTGTATTGATAAATTGATTTATATTTTTATTTTTATTATAATATACTTAAAGGAATGTTAATATATAATATAATTAAAAAAAATTGTGTGTGTATATATATATATCATAAACATTCAATGATGTTTCATCTTCATTTTAGAGTGTCTTCATATGATCTTTATGTCATTTATGATTTTATTCTATCCATTAAATGTTTTATTGATTTGATAGTTTTTAAATTATTATGCATTCTTCTCTTTTGTTAATTTATTATTAATTATATATATATGTATGTTTATTTGAATTTATGAATATTTGTGTAAATATTTATACATATTTATGTCTATATATTTTTATATCAAATATGAGCAAATATATATATAGGGATATTTATATTTACTTCCATTTTTATATATATGCATATTAATATATAATTATATATCTAAGTGTGTTTATATATACTTATGTAACATAAATGTGTCTTTATGTATGTATATATAAATTTTGTTATATATATATGTGTGTGTGTTTGTGTGTGTGTGTATTCACTTATTATTTTTTATTTTTTATTTTTTATTTTTTATTTTTTATTTTTTATTTTTTATTTTTTATTTTTTATTTTTTATTTTTTATTTAATTTTTTAATATTTTTTTATTTTAGTAATTAATTATTTTTTATATTTTTTATGTTTGTAATTAATTAATTTATTTATTTATTTATTTATTTTTTCAATTAATTAATATATGTATAATTTTTTATTTATTATTTATTATTTATTATTTATTATTTATTATCTATTATTTATTATTTATTGTTTATTGTTTATTATTTAGTATTTATTATTAATTTATATTTATTATTTATTATTTATTATTTATTTTTGTAATTAAATAATTTGTTTGTTTGTTTGTTTGTTTATTTTAGTTATTATTGAATTTATTTATTTATTTATTTATTTTTGCACAAAAAAAATTAATTAATTCATATATATATATATACATATATTTATTTATTTATATTTATATATATCGAATTCATTCATTCATTCATTGATTAATTAATTTATTTATTTATTTATGTATGTTTATTTAATATATATATATATATTATTAGTATATTAATTTATTTATTTTCATAGTTAATTAATTAATTTTATTGTTTATTTATTATTTATTATTTATCATTTATTATTTATTATTTATTATTTATTATTATTTATTTATTATATAATATTTTTTTATTATTTTTTATTATTTCTTATTTTTTATTAATATGTATTATTATTATTTATTATTTATTAAATATTATTTATTATTTATTAGGTATTATGTATTATATATTATGTATTATGTATTATGTATTATGTATTATGTATTATTTATTATTTATTATTTATTATTTATTATTAAATTTTTATTATTTATTTTCATAATTAATTAATTTTTTAACTTTTAATTTTTTAATTTTTTTATTTTTATAATTTATTTATTTATTTATTTATTTTGGAAATTAATTAATTAATTAATTAATTAATTATAATTTCTAATTTATACATTATAATTATTAATTGCTAATTATTAATTATTAACTATTAATTATTAATTATTAATTACTAATTACTAATTATTAATTACTAATTAATCATTATTAGTTAATAATTATTGATTAATAATTATTTAGTTTGTATCTATTTGTTATGTATTATTTAATTTTTCAATACATACATATATATATAAATGTGTGTGTGTGTGTTTCCCTCGGAACGTGTGTTCTGGTTATGAATCACTATTTTTGAATGGTTTCCAATAGATTTATTTATGGAACTGAAAACACCCAACAGTTCTGTATCCAAAGGGTCCTTAATTCCATAGGCTAGTGTTTGTTAGGTTTGTTGGCCTACGACTCTTATGAACTTGCATTGGTCGAGAGAACCGGAGGTCGGGCTCGTCACACCCTTTTCAGGGGGAATTATCACCCACTCTGAGACTCTCTTACAGATTTACGATATATTCATAAATCCTTCATTAACTCTCGTGAATGATGTGGGTTATCCCAATATTAGTAGTCATTTACTAGTATGTGTGGGATTTAGAATAATCTGTATGTATTCGAGTTTCTTCATTAATGGAGATATATGTGCATATCTGCGGTTCTCCGGTGATGGTATCCTCTTATATACTACCTAGAGATTCTCGGGTCGTTATCACGATAATGCTGGTTTTTAAGCCACTTAGTGGGGCACTCTGGATTTTATGGTCATCCACATAGATAAATGTCACTCTAATTTTTATCGTCATCCAAGGAGAGGGAAGTTTACTGTGGAGTCTATTGTCATCCAGGTAGAAAAAGGATACTCTGGAGTGTATTGTCATTGAGGGAGATGAAAGTTGGTTTGATGTTAGGATTGTACCCAATGATGGGCTACCAATGTATCCTCATGAAATGAATCAGAACCCACATAGTAAGATGATAATTAATGTGACACATCATACCTTTTTAGGTCGTGTGATAAGGATCCAACCATACAGATTAATGTCATGTAGCAAGGACATCTAGGTGGAAGGTATCTACTGAATATTTAGTGTAGGACTTATGCATAAGCATTACAAGGAACCTGGGAGGAATATGAGCTTCCACATTGAATTAGACCCTATTAGTAATATAACCCAGAGAATAGGGTTGATTTGAAAGGTTGGGTTTGAACCTCAAGGAGGCTTCATATATATCTCATTTGAGTGATAATCAAAGCCTACGTAGATCGAGTAGTCTCACAGGTGAGTATAGACCTTTGAGAGGATTAATTTTGGGCGTATTCTTGAATAGGATGCCCTAATTATAGGAACCATGATCTATGTGTCAATTAAGAATGGTTTGAGGGATTAATTTAGGGTTTTCTCCTTAAAAGGATGCCCAGGTTATGGGAATTAGGGTTGGACTCTAGAATTGGATGTCCAGTGGGCTCATGCCCTAGGTGAGGGCTTCCTATGTATCCTAGTTATGGTGGGAATCAAAGTGATCATAGTTCATTCGTTCATGTAGATTGGGTGGATGTTTTGATCATTACAATACTCTAAGACCATGTGATTTATGGTCAGTGTGAGAAACAAGAGGATGTAAAATATTCAACAAACCAAACACATTTTTCCTCCTTCATTGGTAAAAGAATATTAGGCTATAGTGGAAGAGGTTGTGGCTATGGTGGAAGAGGTCATGGCTACAACACTTACCTCTCTTCAATTTATATTTATCATGGGTCCAATGTAAATAAGGAATGATGATAAAGGATGTAGAGAGGAGAAATACTGCAACCTCCTACATGAAAGGCAGTTGTCTTACAATAGGATGGTTTCCCTTTGATTGGTCCTCATAGAGGTGGGAGACTTTTCCTTTGTCAAAGGGAAAAGAAAGTGTGATTCTTATCAAACCTACCTGGAACTAGAGGTACCGATTCTTAGAGATGAGAAGGAGAGGATAGATTCATATCCTAGTAATCCAAGACTGTGAATTCCGCAACATTTTCCCTAGAGTAATGTTCCATGTGACCGTTGATGTACAAATCTAATTTCTCCCCAAGGATCCAAAGCCTCTAGTAGGAAACTTGCAGGAAACTTATGACCATAGAAATAAAAATCCAAATAAGAGACACACTAATGTTCCTTTTCCTGAGGGTTTTTAAATCATGAGGTCTTGGTAGAGGTTTCACAATGGTCCCCTTCAGACAAGAGGTCCAATGAAGAAAACCCCCTACCATGAATGGAGTTGAAGGAGGCTTTATGAAATGCTCACGTAGGCTAAAAGGTGAGGTGAAGCAAAGAGGGTCACGCAAGGTATGTACCACGCAAGGTTTCTCCATGCAAGTATTATTGGGAGAATTTGTTGAACCTTAGGTGACGAAAAACCTGTATGATTACACTTTGGTGATGCTTTGTCAAATCTTTCAAGGGTCTCTACAGGGATTCCCAAAATTAAGTTGTATAAGTTCCTGTTTGGGTAAGGTTAAGTCGTGCAAGTATTCTTAAGTCTAGGGGTTGAGTGAACTATTCACACAGGTGTTGTTTATTTTTTGACATTGAATGGACATAAGTCTCACAGTCCCTCTTTAATTCCCTCTCATTAGGTGTTATGAAACTACATTAGAGGTTTCAGAGGACTTGAGTGAAGTGCTAGGGTGACAAGAGCAGCAATTGGACATCAGGGAAATTCATCCATACAAATGAAGTCCCCAAGGGTATATTTATATGAAAATATGAAACCCCAGGCAAAGGTTTCTGGTCGATCAAGTCAGGTGGAACACAAGTACATGCTCGCTGACGATTATTGGGGATACCTTGGGTAAACCACTTTGTGATAATTTTTAAATCAAGACATTCTTCATTTATTTTACCCTATTTTTTCTATGGAATTTCCATTTGTAACCTTTTCATCCATGTGATGAAATAGAGTGTCAAAAAAATCCCCCCCCCATCCTCAGGATTGGATCTGAAATAAAAAAATTGGTATAATCCTAAGGTAAATAAGGATGAAAAGGAAGATAGGTCACACAAGTGTTTGGGTGTTAACGCAAGTTTCTATCTCGCAAGTCAACTTCCTAGTCGATAAACAGGGCCTTCACTTGGCTGAAAAACACTCATTATTCGGAAAATTTATCTCTCTCTATGAAAGTCCTCAATGAATATTGTTTTCTATTTTAATTTGATTAGATACAATTTGTATTTGAGGGAAGCACTTGTGCACCACACGTTTGAGCGACACACTTGAGCACCAAACCTTCACTTGTGTTCATTAATGCCACTATCAAATTTTCTTTATTTTTGAATTTTTTTCTAAATGAACCTACTGTGAAATGAATTTGATATATCATTGTAGGTTTAGTGGCTCCCAAGATGATCACAACTCCAAATTAATTATCTAGCAAGATAACTAGGGATATGATGTATATACTAGGAAATGATTGTTATGGTATTTTGTAAACCATCCTTATTGATCCTGAAGGGTATCTAAAGAAGTATCACCTTGATTTTACAAAGATATTTTGTCTTCAAATTTATGGTTATGACTATCTGTGGGAAGTCCTCATGCCAGAACTGAATAATTATCTCTTGACCACTTGGTTTCAATAATATAAGAACTTTTCATCTACCAACATTTCTAGTGTGGGAAAATATAGTAATTCTGGGATGGTGGCCAAAAACTATGTAAGCATTATAGACCATGTGATATACATTTGAAACCACATACTCTTGAACTAAATTTGCACTATTATTCTTCCATTTTTGGAGATTCATAAATAGGTCAATCGAAGGGCTGGATGAAATTTTGGGACTTATGTCTAAGAGGATATGTTAATCATGAATGTATGTCAGCATAATTGTTAAAAAAACTTGGGAATAGGTCAAAAAAATCAAGAAATTTTTGGGGTCTATGAAATTGTATGGGTAGTGCAATCATAGATGTATAGTAATGATGATTTTGTGCCAGAACTACTAAGATGATGGAGTCTATAGAAGAATTTTTTTCATTTGACACATGGAGAAGTGGGAATCAGTTTGTGGGACATTCATAAGTTCTTTGGGGCTCCGATACTTTGTAATATGTATAATGAATTCATCCCCCCAATGATAACATGTAATGATGCTAACATGATGCCATCTTTGGCATGTGAGCTACCGAACAAGTATTCTGGTTAGGAATCACTCTTTCCAAATGGTTTCCAATAGATTTTTTTATGGAATCTGTAACACCCAATGGTTCAGTATCCAAAGGGAACTGCCTTCTAAAGGAAATTATTTGTTAGGTTTTTTGACCCATGACTCTTAAGAACTCACATGGTCGATAGGATGGTATTTTGGTCTCATCCCACCCTTTTGGGGGGAATTATTTCATACTCCAAGATTCTCTTATAGATTTAAAATATATTTGTGAATCTATCATTAACTCCAAACTATTATGTGGGTAATCCCAATATTATAAATCAACTATTATAATTTGTGGGATTTAGAATCATCCATATGTATTTGAGTCTCTTTATCAATGGAGATATCTATGTGTATCTGAGGTTCTCCATTGATAGTATCCTCTTGTATACTACATAGATTTTCTTTATTCATTATCATGATGATACTAGTTTTTAAGCCACTCAGTGGGGAACTCTGGACTTTATGGTCATCTAGGTAGACTAATGTAACTCTGGAATTTATCATCATCTAGGGAGATAGAAGTTTACTATGGAGTTTATTTTCATACAGGTAGACAAAGGTTACTCTGGATTTTATCATCATCCAGAGAGACGAAAGTTGTTTTGATGTTAGGATCAAACCCATAGATGAGAAACCTATGTATCCTTGTAAAAGGAATAAGAAATCATATAGTTTTATGCCATTTAATGTGACACATCATACCCTTTATGATCGTGTGATAAGGACCCAACCGTATATTTTAACGTCATGTGGCAAGGACATATAAGTAGAAGGTTCCTAGTCAAATATTGGTGTGGGACTTATAGCTAAGCATCCTGAGGAACCTAGAAGGAATATGAGCTTCCATATTGAATTTGACCTTGTTAGGCATATGACCAAGAGATAATAGGGTTGATTTGGAATATTGCATTAGAACCTCAGGGAGGCTTTCTATGTATCTTGTACGGATGTGAATCAAATCCAACATAGTTTAATATGTCTTATAGGTGATTATAGCCCTTTCAGAGGATTATGTTAGGGATTATTCTTGAATATGATGCCCTGATGAAAGAGACCATGAGTTCTATTTCAACTCATGATGATTTGAGTGATTAATTCAGGGTATTATCCTAAGGAGGATTCCAATATTAAGGTAATTATAGTTGGACTCCTCAAAAGGATGTATAGTGAGATCATGCCCCAGGTGAAGGCTTCATATGTATCCTAATTATGGTGGGAACCCGTTTTCTAAAATTTCATTCCTTCAGGTGGATTGGGTGGATGTTGTGATAATTATAAACCCCTTAGCCCATGTGAGTCATGATCGGTGTGAGAAACAAGAGGATGTGAAAGATTCAAAAAATCACACACACTTTTCATATTTTGAAAGTGGAAGAGTATGAGTATACTACAGATGAGATCATGACTTTGGTGGAATAGTTCATGGATAATGTGATTCCCTAACTTCAGTTTACATTTCACATGGGTCCAATGTAAGTAAGGAGTGAAGGTGAAGGACGTAAAGAGGTGAAAGTATGCAACCTGCTACATGAACGGCTAGGGGCTTACACCAGCATGGTGTCCCATTGATTGGTCTTATGAGATGTGAGAGACTTTTCCTTTGTCAAAGTGAAAATAAAGTGTGACATTTATCCTCCACACTAGGAACTAGAGGATCTGGGACATAGAGATGAGGAGGAGAGGATAGAGTCCTACCTCAGAATCCAAGACTGGGAACTCTTGCAACACTGTTACTAGGGTAAGGTTCCATGTGATCATAGATATAAAAATCTATAGACTCTCTAAGGATCCTGAACCTCTAGCTAGAAAAGTTTGGAAAACCTCTGATCATAGAAATAAAAAACCAAATGGGAGACATCCTAATGTTCCTTTCTATAAGTTTTTGTAAATCAAAAGGTCTTGGTGGAGGTTTCACAATATTCCCTTCTATCCAAGACGGATAATGAAGGAGAAACCCATCCATGAATGGATTTTAATGAGGCTTCATGAAAGGATCATGTAGGATGAAAGGTGAGGAGAACTAACAAGTTCTATGCAATGTATGCACCACGCAAGGGGTCTCCATGCACGTAGGTTTTGGAGAGTTGGTTTCACCATATATGACTAAAAACCTAGATGAATACACTTGGGTGAAGATTTTTTCAAGCCTTAATGGGTCTCTACATAAATTCATAATAGTAAGTCATGTAGTGTCATGTGTGGGGAAGCTCAAGTCACACAATTCTTCTTAAATCATAGTTTGGGTGAACTGGTCACAGAAGTGTTGTTTATTTTTAACTTTTAATGGACTTAATTCTCACAATACCTATTTTATTCTCCCTATTTATGTTTTATGAAACTACCTTGGATGTTTTGGAGGACTTGAGTGAATCACCTAGGTGATCAGAGTTGCAATCGGCCTTCAAAGAAATTCATCCATACAAATGAAGGCCCGAAGGATCTATTTTTAGGAAAATTTGAGACCCTGGGTGAAGGTGTCTGGTTTCACAAGTTGGGTGGTGCACAAATACTTGTGCACCAATGGTGATTGGGGATAACTTGGGCGAACCACTTTGTGAGTCTTTCCAAATCTTTACATTCTTCATCTATTTTATTCTCCTATTTTAAAGGCATTTCCCTTTGTCACATTTCCATCCATGTGATGAAATAAAGTGTCATCAAAATCCCCCATCAGTATTGGATTTGAAATGAAAAAGAGAGTCTAATAATGAGGTAATTAAGGATGAAAAATAAATATAGGTCGTACTAGTCTCTGGGTGTTAGTGAAATTTCTTGTCGCGTAGGTCGACTTCATCCTCTATTAGTGGGGCCTTCACGTTGATGAAAAAATATCCTGATTCTGAAAATTGAGATCTCATCATGAAATTATACCATTCAGATGATTTTCCTTTTTCATTTTTGTCAATAAGATATGTATTTGAGTGATTCACTTGCGCGCCACACGTTTGAGTGACACACCTGCGCGTCGAACCTTCACTTTCTAGCATTAATGCCTTTGTAAAATTTTCATTATTTTGGAAAAATTTTCAAAATGCACATACTGTAAAATGAATTTGATATTTCTTTATTGGTTTAATGGCTTTCAAGAAGATCGCAACTATTTAGGAATTGGCTCGAAGGTGAACTAAGGATATTATGGAGATCATAGGGTATGATTACTACAATATTTGTGATACCACCCTTCCTGATCATGTAGGGTATATGAATAAGTATCACCTTGATTTTCCAAAGAATTTTTATCTACCACTTTACGATTACGACCATCTGTGGGAAGTCCTCATGCATGAACCGAATAATTATCTCCCGACCACTTGCTTTCAAGAGTACAAGAACTTTCCATCATCCAACATTTTTTATTTTGGAACATATATTAATGCTGGGACAATAACCACAAACTATGTTATGAATCATACCCATATTCTCCATATCTGAAACCACATACTCTTGAACAAAATTCATACTATTATTCTTCCATTTTTTGGGATTCACAAAATTGATCAATCGAAGGGCTAGAATAAAAGTTGGGACTTTTACCCAGGAGGGGGTGTTAAGCCTGCAAGGATGTGGTCGTGCTAGGTACACAAAAACTATGCAGAGTTCAAACAAGATATGGAATGTGTCAGGATCTAAAAGTCTCTATGGTTAGGGTATTATACTTGTATAGGAATAATTATTTTGTGTTAGAACTGCTAAGTCGATGGATCCCACATAAACATTCATTCCCTTTGACGCATTGGGAAGTGGACATCAGTTTTTGGGATGTTCATAAGATCTTTGGGGCTCTGATTCTTAGAGGTATGTATGATGAATTCATCTCTCAGACTAATATATGAAAGTATATTGGCATGAAACCGGTATTGTAATGTGATCTACAAAAGATAGCTCAAAAAATCATGAAGGAAAATCCCTGCATAATGGGTGATATTCATTTGAATACGTGGATGGGAATTTTCTTGAAGGAGAACGAGAAAGGCCCCAACTATAAGAATCCAACTAGATATCCCAAGGAGATAGAGAGAATCACACCATATAATTTCTAGTCATCACTAGAAAAAAAAGAGTTTTACAAGTTGGGATATGAGATCAAGCCCCAAATTCCTACCAAGACATGTCTCATGGGTTTTCTGGCTATGTTGATTAGTGTTTATCTATGGCCTGTCGATGATTCCAAAGGCGGTATAAGGTATGTATTATTTATTGTAGTCACCAATTTGGTAGAGAGGAAGATAGTGGGGTTGTCTACCCCTATTCTAGAAAACATTTATAAGATTTTTTTTCACATTAATAGAGGGAAGGTTCCTTTCTGAATTGCATGACCATTTCTAGTTTTAAGGGGATGGATATTGACTCGTTTATGAACCTATGTTGTGTTGAGTGAGATCTAGTTCCTTGGTAGCTCTTTTTGACGATTTTTTATGAATTCTCTATTATTATATCCTTTTTATTGATATCTCATGAATTTAAAGAAAGTTTGAGTTTATTCAAGGATTTCAACTTATTTCCTTCTGGGAATCTACCCACAAGATGATTTGTTGATGATAGGATAGCTAGCATAGTGCTGAGGAAATATATACTATCTTGTAGGGATGGTGTATGGGCAACCAGGATTGACGGTGAAATCATATGTGAGGCCTATGATCCTTATCAATTTATAGACCAATTAAAATCAATGAAAAATGTTACTAAATCCCCTCTATTTTACATTAAACTAGAAGATCATATGATGGTGGAATGACATCTTTGGTTTCTTACAATTATGGAAAAAAATAGTGCTAGTGATCAATATGCCTGCGGCTAATGCAGAAACAAGATTTACTATCTGGTATGCCGATGCTTGGGTTGCATCATACCCAAGAGGGGTTCTAAACAAAGATGCTCCTCAGTATGGAGTAAATAGGCTGAGTAGGAAAAGACCTTCTCATTTGGAAGGTGCTTCATCTCTATCAAAGGCTAATTCATGAGAGTCAGAGGAAGGGGATGATGAGGCTTCTAGCTCACCGAAGAAACCTCAGGAAAGATATAATCTACCTTATAGTGATAATAGGATTACACCACCATCACCAATTTTAGCTACACCATGATGGTCTAGTCATCACCTCCAAGAAGAGGATCAGGTTCCATTTTATTGTCCACTATCTGTGATGGTAGGAATTAGGAATCCCATTAGATCTAAGCCTGTAAGATAATTTTCATAGCAGGCTGGAATGTACTCAGACTACACATGACCTATGGCAGTTCAAATTTTTCAAAACTTGTTTTGTAATCAGAATCTATGTGGGAGATTCTACGTGATGGATTTTATATTCCATGGATAAGAGACCTCCAATCCTCATCTGATATTCTCTTTGAGGATAATTAAATTGAATAAATAAACTATTTTTGATAGTTATATAATCTCATATATTCAATCAACAATTCAATCCCCACCACAAAATGAGTGAAGTAAATGAAATATTGTGGAACTAATGAAGGGATTGATCCTTCATCTTTTGAGGAATGGAGTGATTTTGTTAGTCCTAAAGATGTAAATTTTTCTCTTATCAAACTCTTTTATTGTTTTCCTTTGAATTTAGTTAAATAATTATCATTAAAGGGAAATACCATTTTAATATACATATGAATAAAGGAAAATAAATTGAGGTTTCCTTTCCATGGTATAACCCTAGTAGAACTTTGATTAGGGATCTTAAATCACCACCAGTATCATGATAAATATATCGAGGCTGACATGACATAGAGGATGATATGGCAGGAGGTTTCCCATCTCCAATACCTATTTTTGGAGATTATTATTCTAGTATTCCTTTGAAGAAAATGAAGAAACTGGTATGCCAAAGAAAGAAATATGTGGATAAACACTTCATTGGTAGCTAGAAGTTTTGCTGACATCATCAATTTTGACCTCATCCGAAGAATCTACTTAAATTTTTTGGAATTTTAGGAACATATTATGTTTTTTCCCACAATGAAGTTAAAAAATGACCCTCCAAGAACTGAGGATGGAACTTCCAACCAAGTTCATATACCTACCAATAAAAATACTATTTTGGACGAAGAGGAATCCAAGAAAGAGGAAATATTATCTACTCCTAGAAGTTCTCCTATTAAAACTTCAAGGAAAGAGGAGGTATCTGGTATGTCAAAATTTCTTCATGAGAAGCTATATATCATCAAATAAATTCCACTTATGTAATACTTCAGGTTCATTGCATGTACCTGAAAATATTATGAAAACTGATGTTAACCCTATGGTTGTCACTAAGGAGGTTGTTCAGCATCTAATGTCTTCACTAGACAGTCATGAACCAACCAATCCAATTTCTCCCATGGATGAGATTAACATAGGGATTGGGATATCAATAGAATAAATGGTGAATCTTAGCATGTATCTTGATGAAATAATGAGACATACTAATATTCCAACTACTTCAGAAGAATTTGGAACACTATATTACTCAAATGGATGTGAGTATTTATTTTTTGTCCATGAAATATTTTAATACATAATTATCTAATCATGATGTGATGGATTATGCAGCCCCATCCATTGAAACTGTTATAATAATGGTGCATGGAATGGGCGTTGAAATCACTCTCGATCCCACTTTTGAGGAGGAGTTGGCTCATGTGAATCATGAAACATGGAGTTTTCCTGATGTTCAACTGGAAGGTCCCAGGAAGACCTCAGGAAGTTCCCCTTAAAAATAAATTTCTGTCCAAACTACTAAGACTAGGAATACTAGGGAAGAATATTCTCCTAATATTGATCTGATATTGGGTAAGGGTCACCAACTATTGGAATTATGCACCATTATTTCCATTCCTTTGATGATAATAATGATTTTAGTTCTTCCTTTAGGATTGTCAACCTATATGGCTAGGCCTGAGGGATAAGCTTCTACATTGGCTCAACCAACATCAGGAGGAAAGAAAACCATTGTTCAAGAAGGAATAGAATAGGGAACTTCTTTTAGTGTTCTAATTCTAGAGTATATCCCCCCTTATGATAGTGATTATGAGTCAGATATGTAGTTTCATAATTCTCTCTGCACTGCACATTGTAAATTTTGGAAATATATATCGAATTTAATCTCTGAGACACCTCCCGAGGAATTCCATTATCAATTCCATAGCTTTAAGTGTTATTCAACATGTTGGGATTTGATAGTTTTGATTACCTTATATTCCATGATGAGGAGAAAGAGATCATTTGAAGCTGGGAACAAGATAATAAACTTTGGAAAGATATCATCAAAACCAAACTTCTCAACAGCATTTTTTTTGAGATACACTATCCCAAGAGGAAGGCATCCATAAAATAAGTTGGTGAAATTCAACCGACAAATCATGGATATTGTTTTTCAATTATCACACTTTCATCAATAGTTGGATTCTACTGAAGGGGAACTTGAAAAACATTACTGCTCGAAAGGATAATCTCAAGAGGGAGGGTCCAATTCCATTACGACTTCTAAGGAAGCACTTCGTTAGGACGAGGAAAAGGGGGTTGGTCGACTAATGGAACTTCAACATGCACCTGACGGGGATCAGGAGGTTGTTCAACAAATGAAAATTTATGTCTATGACCTCTTGTGATATAATACAAATAGACTTCATTTTGTGGAAGTACCTTTGAGGATTTTTTCTCATAATTGAAATGAATTTTTTTCTGATCATCTATGACTTCATTCTTTCCTTTTATTATAAATATAATGTCGAAGTTGATTTTTATAGCATCATTTTTTTACATCAGATAATCATAACAACAATGAAAGAGATGGGACAAACAATAATTTTTTACCTAATCCAATGGGACTAGTGAGCATAGTTTGACGGTTTCTAAGGTTATACGGATAACCATATATAATTTGTGTCATTTGTGTTATCACCAGAATTTTTTCCTAAGCCCAATATGTAGGGGACGTAGTGGGTGAGACTTGGTTTTTTCATAGGATTCTCTTTTTGGGTTATCAGCCAAACATGTTTTTTCATTTAACTTTTTATCACTTGATATTTCCTAAACCCTATAGAGTGTAGGTATAGTGAGATGAGAATCAACTTTTTTTCAGATTTCCCTTTACGGGTTTTCAGCCTGGTGAGTATTATGTCTCTTTTTGAGGGAATATTGATGTCATACATGACAGACTAATAAAAGATACTGTTTTAGTTCAAATAGCTTTGACCATGAATTCAGAAATTAGAACCCAAAAAAAGATTTATGGCTAGGAATGTACCAATATATATATATATATATATATGATACATACAACATCAATCTTGAGTTGGGATTTTGATTTTCACGAAATCTAAAATTTAAAATATAAGAATATATGAGGTATATTCCAAGAATGAAGTTACCACTATATGAAATAATTTTATGGGGGGTGAATTATAAAGTTAAGACTAGGGAATCTGATGCCTAATAAAAAATTGGAATCCTTAGGATAATAGGCCAATTATATGCAAAAGTTATGCAAGGACAATTGGGGCACATACTACATATTCAAGTAAATAATTTTCTAGGAATTTTTACATTCCATTACTGATAGACAAAGGGGTTTTAAGATATGAATTTCTCAAGACCAAAGTGGGTGGATTTTCCATGGAAATATGTTTGATAATAAAACGGACCATCTTTGCGGACACATTCCATGAATGACAAACCACATATACATGAATTTGGTGTGTGGGAGAGGGAACATTTTTCAGAAAGGGGATTTCTGATATTATGTTCTTCAATTTCAAGTAATGAATTAAAGAAATTATGTCGTTCAGTTTTAAGTCATGCAGTACGGAAATTAGGAGACCCGTATAGTTTAAAGTCATGCAATATGGACACTATGTTGTGCAATTTAAATCCATGAAACAAGGACATTATGTTGTGTAGTTTAAATTCATGCAGAAATAAAATTATGTGGGTGTGCAGTTCAAATTCATGTATAAAGGACATTAGGGGAGATGTGAACATTAAAGGCTGGCAACAAGGAAACTAGGGGATTTGATTTAATTAATTTAGCTTTGACCGAAGGTTTGATGGTTCTCTAATTATCAGTAATCTTTTTGGAAATATGCTACTATATTTTGGTATGGAAGGATAAATTTGTAAGATGTGGTTTGGGGATTCCTGAATCCAAAGAGCGATATGGAAAAAGGGATAAATAGAATTAGAGGAGGTCTCTTCCAAGAATGAAGTTACTGCTACTTTAAAACCCCATTATGGGGACTCTATTATATAGGTCCAGCTAGGGAATATGATGTATATCCAAACAGTGGAATCCTTTAGCTTTTTCTAAGAATATTAGGTGGGATAGCCCACGAAATTGATCATAAATCATGAAATCCTCTTTTGAAAAATGGGATAAGAGGTAACCCATAACAAAAAGGTAGGCATATTCCCAAAAAGAAAACCTAAAGGATAGAATTTTATGGAGAAGGCGCTCTCAAGAATTCAGAAATTCTATTTCTAAATGTTGGTGAATGTTTATGGATATTCAAACATTCCCAAGAAAATAGTTTGGTTTATGGAGAAATGTTCTCGAATATAGAAGAGCTATTTCAAGTTGAAATTTCCATAGAATCGGGGAAATGGATTCTCTATACAGGTTTCAACCAAACACAGGAAGTACGATGCTTGTAGTTTAAGGTCATATGACTAATACCCAAATATTTGGGAAAAAATGAATGATATTTGATCAAATTAGAAAATATTATTCCAATATGATTTTAATAAATGATAGGGGGAGTGTAAACCATGGTATTAGAGACATTGAGGTCGAGAAGAATGATATGGGACAAATATGCAAAGGATGAATGCTTTAATCTATGGGTTCATGCGTATCCTCATCGAAGCTTTGAGGGACATAAGAGGCTTTTCCCAAGAACGAAGTTGCTGATATTTGACAAACCCATTATAGGGGATATATTATATCAATCTATCTAGGTTATATGATTCATATCCAACCAGTGGAATCCATTGAATGGCATGCCCGCTATGTAGGTGACATTATGCAAGGCCAACTGGGGGATCCAACTGCATAGTCAGAAAAAAAATGAGCTCGTAGGTAGTAGACATTCTTCTATTATAAACCGAAGAAAGATTATGATGATCTGAAATTTATCAAGATTAGGAGTATGAAATGTGAAAGGGGTAATTTCCAATGCACAAGGGAAGTATTTGGACCAATATTGGCCATGATTTTGGAGTCTCATACATAGATCTGACTCATATGTATAATGGAGACATTTCTTGTTTCCTTGCTGGGTTCTGTAAGAAGAGGACCCAAATTAAAATCTCATGCGTAGAATTTTTTTCATATGTGGTAATGTGGACACTTTTTTATGTTGTGATGCAACTGGGCCTAGGGTTAAATATCTAAATGTCACTACATATCTCACATGGGTGAAAATCAATCCATGCATAGTTCTTAAATAATGATCCCCACCCTGATTGAATTCATAAGTGGAAGATAATGGGGTTTCTTTGAATATAGGTTCATACATAAGATGAGAACGCATATTAAATCTCACTATATAGATCTAAATCATACAAAAAAAGAAAATATATATTATTTTCATCATGTTGCGATTGGGCCTAGGATTGAATGTCTGGACATCACTACAAATCTCATATGATTGATAATGAATCCAAAAATAGTTCTAGAAACTAGTCTCCTTACATATGTTTGGTCCATAAAAAAGGAGAGGGAGAATTTTTTTTTAATGGTAGATGGACTAGGATGTAGGATCTAGGCGTCACTATGTATCTTGCCGAAGCAAAAAATCAATCCATACGTAGTAATTGAAATTCCATGCAGTTTAACGTCATACGATAAGGACGAAGGTTAACTGACATGAAGTGATGGAAATATTATAGTTGGGATGAAGAATAAAATTCTGGGCATCACAACATATCTCATAGGGGTGAGAATTAAGCCTCACGTAGTTCTTAACAGGCTCCCTACATTGATCTAATTCATGTATAGAAATTAAAGGGGCATTATGATTAATTGTGACTGGACCAAATATTGGGGACCTGGGTGTAAATATGTATCTCATTAGGATGATAATCAAACCATACATAGTTCTTGAAAGTTGTTTCCAACAGCCATCATATTTTGATGTGGGAAAAGGGGACTTTTGATAAATTTCAGATTGATGGTCGGACCTAAAGCATAATGTTAAGTATCATCACATGTCTCATTGTAATGAGAATCAAATCATAAATCCAAGAATTTTTCCTTAGGTAGATCTGATTCCTTCAAAATACAAAGAAAAGAAGGTTTTCTTTTCCAAAATCGTGGTCAGGCCCAAGAATCTAAATTGGGGAATCATTACATATCTCATTGGAATGAGAATAAACCCATATTTAGTTCTTGAATATTCTCCCTATTCATGTTTTATTCATTCACAAAGGGGGTGAAGGGACTTTTTAAATAGTATGTTTAGACCTAAGATAGAAGATCTAGGTTTTAATACATATCTTTTTGGGGAAAGAATCAAGCCACACATAGTTCTAACTAACGTTACCTACACTAACTAAGGTTTTATGTGAAAAATAGGGATTTAATATTTTTCAGATATTTTCTAGAATAATGTTTGTTCCCATGGTATAAGATAGTATGATAATCAATCCATATGTTCTGGAAGAATTCCTAGTATACAATTGGTTCATACATAGGGAAAGGGGGTGCTTTTTCTTTTATGGACATGGTTGGGGCCGAGATAAGGGATCTAGGAATCACTACGTATCGCAATATAATGATAATCAATCAATATATAGTTCATTAAATGTTACATTTAGTTTAACATCTTGTGGTATATAAAAAGAACTGATGTGAAAAAGACAGAAATAGTCTACCTGGACCAGGGGATAGGACCGTGATGTCACTATGTATCTTGTTGAGGAAATAATCAAGCCACACATAGTTCTTGAGTATGGTTCCCCATGCCAATTTAATTTTTATGTGAGAAACAGGGGGCTTTAATACATTCCAGAATAATGGTTGGGCCCAAAATAGAAGATGGTTTTAGAATAAAGCAATATTTTCTAGTAGGGGTTCCTAGTATAAAATTAACTCATATACAAGGAAAGGGGACATTGTTTCTTTTATGGTTTTGGTTTGACTTGAGATAAGATATATGGGCATCACCATGTATCTCATTGTAATGAGAATCAAGACACACATAGTTCTTGAAGAACCATTCATTTTAACATCATGCGGTATGAATGAAGGTGAGCTGATAAGAAAGAAACATCGTGGCTAGACTAGGGGATAGGACCCATGTGTCACTACATATCCTGTAGAAGCAAGAGTCAATCCACATGTAGTTCTTCAAGAAATATTCCCTATTTATATTTGACTAATACACACAAGGAATAAATGAATTTTTTTTGGATGGACACAAGATTGGAGATCCAGGTAACACTACATATCTCATTGGAATGAGAATCCATGCATACATAGTTCTTGAATATGGTTCCCCATGTGGGTATAATCTAATCATAAGGATGAAATTGGGATCAAATACCACTAAGTAGTGTCAATGATGTGAGTAAGGATTATGAATGGAAGCTCCTCATAATTTAAGGGCCCACAAGGAATGTCAACTCATGGAATCTAGAAGGATTTTTTAATGTTAAATGAGGGAGACATCAACCATACAGTTTAATTTCATGTGGTAAGGACATATGGTGTTTTGTAGTTTAAGGTCATGTGACTAGGAAATTATGTATTGCAATTTAACGTCACGTGAAAAAGATAATTATGCCATGTAGTTTAATGTCGTACATCATGGATGATGGTTTTAATGCAGTTTGTCATCATACAACTAGGAAGAAATTTGTGTGATTACAAAAAGTAATTATTTATGAACCTTGTATTGGTTGGAGTTGTAATTAGTCCTACATACTTTGAGATTAGGGAATAATGTCCATTAGAATAGAACTTTTGTATGGAATAAGGTCCTTCCCACTTTGGCTCAAGCTTCAGAAGCTTCTTTCCTAGTATCATTAGAGTCCTAAGGACCAAAACCAACTCTCCTTAGAGGAATGGACGATGGGGGACCTTCTTGTTGGAAGCTCATGCTATTTGATTCTGATAGAGTTCCATGTAATGAAGGGTATTCAATAAATTTTAATCCAGTCACTCCAACTCATCCAGTCATTTATAGTATTGCTCGTTAGTGGATAATTGATCACATATGAAAACTTTGAGTGATGAAAATTGAATTTCAATGGGAAGAAATGCTTCTACCTTGTGCACCAATGAATATGGGGTTGACCATGTGGTAGTATGGGTAGTAGTCCAGTAATCCCATAAGCAAGCAAGATTTTATCAAGCCAATATTTCTTATCTTTATCCACCATTTTCTATAATATGTTGCATAAGGTTTTGTTGAAATCCTCTATCTGTCCATTTTCTAATTAATGATAGTGGGATGAATGGTTAGATTTGATATTGAATTCCTGAAATAATTTTCCTACATAATCACAATATAAATTGGTGCCATTATCTGCCAATATGGTATTAGGGACACAAAATCTAGTGATGATATTAGATTTGAAAAATCTAACAATGATTTTGGCCCTAACTACTTTGAGATATATTGCCTCACCCCATTTGGAGAAAAATTGGTAGCATTACGGATGTACTTGAATTACCTAGTTGTAGCTAGGGGATATGGTCCTAAAACATCCATTCCCCATGTATCAAATCTCCTGGATTATTGTATGTATTTATCAAATCTGGTGGTTGATAGACAATGTTGTCATGCACATGGTAGGTATTACACTTCTTAGTAAAATCTATGTAATATTACATTATCGAAGGCCAGAAGTATCTGATCCTTTGGATTTGATCAGAAAGCATGTACCAAGACTGGTGGGAACCACGGGCTCCGGGATGTACTTCATTCCTGACTTTCGTAGTTTCTTCCCTATCAACATAGCTTAGGAGAATTCCATCAAATCCTCGTCTATAGAGGATCTTCTAGTGATTTGGGCCATTATAATGAGTGCAATTAACTGCTTGTCATTGGATTTTTTCTCTTATAAATCTATTCGGTGGAAGTACTCCATCTTTGATATGTTTCATGATGGGTGCTATTCATTTTGTGGAAGGACCAAATGGTTTGGGAATGGGAATGATTTCATTTTTTTCTTATATTATGATTTTAAAAAAATGGTTAAACCACACGACGATGAGAAATAATGATGATTGTTTTATCCCTATTTGGATCGTCCAGGGTTGTGACTTCATTTCCCAATGCATTAACTTAATAATTTTGTAAATTTGGGATGTAATACAATGTTGGTTCTGATGGAAATTCCACCATAATCCATCAGACATAATCACAAAGTGGAATTAACTCTTCTTTTATAATGGTTTAATCCCCATTAATCTATTTGATTACAAATTCTAAATCACCATTTATGTCCAGGAATTTTTCTGGAACTTGGGGTACCAATTCCAAACCTACAATGACAGCCTATTAATCTACCTCATTGTTTGTTCCATCTTCTGATAACAAGATGGAGTATGGAAACACTGCCTTTTCTATAAAGATAAGAATAATTACTAAACCAAATTTTTTAAGATTAGGGTCGTCCATTCTCTTCGCCATTGGAATTCTAGAATCACCATCAAAATACATCTCCCATATTTAAGGGATATTTTGAATAGAGAAGTTTTCTTCATCAGTTAGTTCATTATTTGATGATGTGTCTTCTGCACATAGGTGTTCAACAAGTAAGTATACCAAGGCTTGGCCTTTAACAAATTTCCAGGCACTAACTGTATATCAAACTGTTGTAGAATAACTTCCCACCATTCCAGACATCATATCATCATAGGACAATTGTATATAATTTTGATCAGATTATTACGAGAGACCAAGTGGACCTCATGATGTCGCAGGTAGTGCCTCGGTTTCTAAACTACAAAGATTAATGATTGGAATCGCTTCTCAATATCTTAATATCGATTATCTATAATGAGAATGGTTTCATTGAGATATTAAAGACTGTTTTCATTCCCAACATCATTATTTTGTGCAAGGAAGGTTCCTAGTGATCACTCCAAGGCTATCAGATAATAATGAGAGGTTTTCCTTCAATAGGAGGAATCAATACTGGTGGTCTTAAGAAACCTTTCTTAGTGGTATCAAATTTCTCTTTGTATTCATTGGTCCACTAATAAGTGACCACCTTCTTCATCAATTTTTGTGAAAGGAAAAACAATTTCCAGCCAGGTTGGCTATGAATCACCAGATATATTCCAATTTTCCTAGAAGTACTCTCAACTATTAAAAGTTTAGAGGAGGTGACATTCCATTTAATGCTGTAGTATTCTTAGTATTTACTTTGATGCCACGATAGTGTAAAATAAAACCATAAAATTTTACCAAGGTTACCCCCAAAGCACATTTGAAGGGGTTCATCTTTATATTATGATATTGAAGCCTACTGAATAAGGTCTCTAGGTCAGTCAGGTGATCAGAACATTGTATGGATTTCACCACTAGATCATAAATATATAATTCAACAAATTTACCAATGAAGTGTTTCAATATTTGATTCATTTCACATTGGTATGCCGCACCATCATTCTTCAATCCAAATTTTATTACCCGACATAAAAATATTCCTTTAGGGGATTTGAAGGATTTATATTCTTAATCTTCTAGGTCCATACATATTTTTTTATACCAATAGTATCCTTTCATGATTTAGAGATCCTTCTATCTAGTTGGTACATCAATTAAGAGCTCAGTTATTGGAACCGAGTAGTTATCTTTGCAAAAATGATGGTTCAGATCTCTAAAATCAATGAAATCTCTGATTTTACTGTTCTTATTTTTCATGGAGACAATATTGGGTAACCAATTTGAATATTTCACCTCTCTAATGAAGTAGTTTATGATAATATTTTCAAATTAATCCTCAATTTTTAGGCATGAGTTTGATGTGTTTTTCTTGCTGCTTGCTTGTATCCCCATTGATCTTTTGGAAAACCCAAATGATGGGTGGCCACCTCGAGGTCAACAACTAGAATTTATGAATGATTCCTAGAAAAAACATCCCTATGTTTCTTTAGAAAGATAGTATACACCTATATCTCTTTAAAATTCAAGTCAACACTAATCATATTGCGGCATAGATCTTCCTCTGTACCCATATTTATTTTTCTGAGTTCATCCATAGTGGTGGAAAAGCCTTCCTAAATTTATGGAGGGGCGTCCCGGATGTATTATTCTTCTTCCTTTTCTTCATGTGTTTCTTCATCTACCTATTCATGGAGGATAGGTGATGAATAAATATTTATAGAGCTTGGGGAGGATTCGGTATTTGGAAATATTGAAGAGGATCCAACCATCTCCAGCCTAAATGATGATGAAGGGTCTTTTCGAAGCCCTAAATGGAAAATAATGGGTTTATAATCAGAATCCCTAAATTTTTCCATGAGTATGAAAACTTCTTTTTACCTAGTTGATGAAGCAGAGACTTGTTGAGGATCGGTGGATTAAATGAATACATCTCTATTTAGGCTTTCCTCACTTCTTGGAAAGTCACTAACTTCTTCTATGTGGTCAGGTTCTATTTCCACAACTGAAATTAGGGAAGCCACTAAAAAAGTGATTGGTTTTTTTAGAAACCTTTCAATTAGATTAATTGGTATCACATAATATGCCCTGAGATTCTATAATGGGTTAGCTAGGATTTTTTTGATACCATTCAGAGCATTTATTCTGGTAACTTAATTCACCACGGACTATTTTCCCCTTGTTTGATAGAACTCCACATCAATATATTGAGATTCATATGTTTTTAATTGGGCCTTATCACCATGAAATGTCCCAGTTTGACCATTCATGAAATATTTGAGATGTTTGTGGTATTATGAAGTAATAAATTCATGATTATGTAGCCAATGTATCCCCAACAAAATGTTGAAAGATGTGTCCTATCAGATAACCATGAACACTAAATTAGATCTGAGATCCCCAAACTGATTTCTGAGCAAAATTTCACTGATAGGTTCTTTCAAATTATTTTTGGAACCCTGTAATATAAAATTGGAGGGAGGCAGGTGGGATTCGGTGAGGCTTAATTAGAAAAGTGTCTGAATGGGAATGAGTTGTACTCTTGATCCATTATCAATAACAGCCCATCAGATGTCACTATCAATTATCTTTATAGATAGGTACAAGGGTATGATGTGTCTATGTACAATAACATCTTCATCATGGTCCGTTAAAGATATAACTACATGGAATTCTTTTGGTTCATTCTATTTATGGTAAAATTCTATGACATTAACCTCAACTTCAAACTCTTGAGGACTTGACAAAGCCTTAATGGGTGATTCTTGGAGAACTTTTAATAGACTTAGTGAATACAAGATCGATAACATGGATGATACTTGGTCTAATTTCATTAAAACATATTACTTTTTATCCCATGGAATTTTTTTCCAGCATGGATATTCTCTTTTAATGGTTCCTTGGAAGATGATGTTCTTGATATGGATAGACCCTCTTTTGAGGTAGAAACTGGAAGTATTGTTTCTCTTGGTGTATTAGGTGGACTAGTTATTCCAACTCAACGAGGTGGTGATGGAATAGACTCTAACTGATATTCCAATATGATCATGTTTGGGTATACCCTATCATGTGTGGTAGAATTCCCTTATTCCTATTGAGCATGCTGGAGGGATCTCCTGTGAGTTTCTGCTGCATAAATAGTTCAATCGGGGTTGTGGTTGGAGTAATGGCTTCAAACACAACCACATCTTCACATGTATCCTTGACCTTGATGACCTCTTACCCCAATTCCCAAAACAAGTGCATGGAACTCAGGTTCCTAATTAGAATCAATATTATCATAGGGATCTATTAAGTGAATATAGTTAATAGATCCAAGGATCAACTCCTTATCTGATGAAGATTCTGCCTGATAGGTGGTTTCTTAATTTTCCATTTGGTGGGGCGTTAACTATGATTTTGAGACAGTCAACATGAAATCTTCTAACTCTGGGGATAATTTTGGCCTTGAAAAAAACTCATATTCTTCTATTTTTTCCTTATTCTTCTGGCCATGTCGTTTTCTATTATCCTTCAGAGGTGTGGGATTTTTATGAACATGGTTTCTCTATAAAAAAAAAGTGTAAGGAGACATAGTATGTTGTTTCAACTATATTCATAGAATGGAATGAGTTCAGTTGATTGTTTTCCTAACCATCTAATCATTTAATTTATGATCATTCTTACTTTTAACTTCTTGTCACTTGCCTTCTTCCTCTAGATCGGTAGTAGTAAAACATGCTACCTAGTCTGGTGAATTTTCAAGCTTCAATTTCCCATATTCCACCATCATTAGTAGGTGGTACTTAAAAAACACTCTTATATGGGTTTCCCGAACATTTGATGGATGGATAAATATTTTGGGAGGTTCTCATTTCTATCTTTGTTAAGAATCTTTGTCCTTGTAAACATAACTATGTTGTTTTCCAAAGCTAAGATAAAGTATTTGGGGACTTGGTCAATTAAAAAACTAGACACTATTTTTAAAATCCTCAAACTATCTTCACCTTTGATCTTATTGATCATCTTGATGAGGTAGTCTTTTATTGATGATGCTCGAGAGGTGGAGCCTTATGGTATGATTAGGGGTTTTAAGTAGGACCAGGTATAGGGGCCTTCTTCATTGTAACTATAACAGAATATTCTTTTCTTACTCTTCTTCCTGAAGCTTATGTAATTACTCAGGATTTGGATCTAGTCTTTCATATGGATTTTTCAACCTGTTGAGAAATCGATGCCTGATCCTGAAACCCTCCTATGTATTTCATATGGATTAATCGTGTGTGTGACCCATCACCGAGTTTTTCTACACAAATGGGAAGAAACTCCTATTGAGGGATCAATATATTAAAAGAGTATGATAATCCTTTTGATCGATAAATGAAATCTAAAATACTTCCATTCTTCATTTTCTTGCAGTTTGTGAGATCAATGATTATTGTTTTTTACATTGTTGACCTAAACTATAAAAGGATCTGTTGATAGAGATCTTCCCATCCAGTGATTGGTAGAGACTAAAATCTTCACTACATCATGCTGATTATTGGTCCCCATTAAGGGATCACAATAAGAGTAAAAATATGTCAAGTGTTTCTCCGGATCTCTAGATCCATTGAAGACTGAAAATATGTGATTAACAATGTTTGGAAGGGGAGGAGTTAGATCTACCCATCTAGGGTAATCCTTCTTTTCTGATTGAACCGGTGTGTTCCATCCTTCCATAACTTCCAATCAAGTCTTCAAGGACTTAATGGTGTTCATAAGAATTCTAGAAACCTCTGTCTAAGAAGAGATTTGAACAGGTGAGGCATTTGGAGCCTGAAATGGTGCGGTGACTGGTAGAACCACAGGTGGTGGTGGTGCTAGTATTTTACTTAGATGACCCATGGGGAAAGGTCTGTAAGGATGTTTTTAACCCTTATATAGTTGTACATTCAATGGAGGGAATTCATTATCTGCATCATTAGTTGAAAAATCCCCAATTTTCTATGGTGATACTGCTAGAAGTGCATGATGAGGATCATATTATAAAGTGTATCTAGAAGGAATAGTACCTCTATGTAACTCTTCATTTAGTCGTATCAACTCCTTCATCTCCTCCTATTAGAAAGAAAATAATTCCACAAGTGAAAGGGCTTGAACTTATCTGAGGGAAAGGTGATACATGGTCTAAACATTAACTTTTCTCTTATAAGGGTTCTTTTGAAGAGGTGGAAGTTGATTATTTTATAGGATAGCTAAGTTTTTGTTAAGCCTCTTATTTCAAGTATGCACACCTCCTTTATTTTCTTTGGTATGGACCGCATTATAAAAAATAAAAACATCCTATGAGTCCCCTAAACTGGATACATTTTTTGGAGGATCTTTAATGATGGAATTCATGACATTAATCTATGAATAATGCATTAATATCATTCTATCAATATTTTTGTGTTATATCCTTCTTTGGCGCCCTCCAAGAGACTTTTTCCTTCTATTTTTTTGTTCCCCAAGAAGTGTTTGGTGGATAGTAACCTAAAGGGAGTCCTTAGATAGTTAAATTGTGCATTCATTTTGTGGCTTCTTCCCTAATAAAGAGAAAAAAGACATCCACTTAGGAGGGGATTGTGAATGTGAAAAATACACTAGCCCTGTGAGCTGGGGCGGTTACTGTTCTTATTTCTCAACCCTTTGAGATCTATTTTTTTACTTTGAGGGTTGGGTTAAAAAAATCCCCCAACCCTAGGGGTTGGTGTGCCTTTTGAAATTATATGGCTGATATCAATGTAGATACTCTTATTATTTTATGAATTTTGGTCTAAATGTTGGCTTTGTGCATTATCTAGCCCTCAGTTCAGTCGCCTACTTCAGAAGACCATTGTGTTATTTCATACATTTATGTATTTGGTTGGATGAAATCCTATGAGAAGGATGTCTAGTCAATTTTTTTAGATTCTTGATGAAAAATTATCTCAATAGCTTTCTCTCTTCAGGAATTACTTTGGTGGAAGCCAGTCTAGGACTATTCTTGTTGACAGTCTCTTTGTTCATGAACAGAATTTTTTGTTGTAGCTATCCTAGGAAAATAACATTACTTGAGACCACTTTTGGTGGGATTTTCTTACTTTTGAGTGTAGTGAAATGAAATTATCTATGTGCACAACATCTTATGATATGAACACTAGTTGGGGTATCTACAATCAATTATGTCAACAACGTTAAGGCATTGAGGCTTGCACAATGAAGTAATCCCTATTACTTCTCAATATTTGGATGTCAATAATCCTGGAGATATTTCAATTCAATTTTGTTATGAAACCCTTATATTACCTTCAAATAACTTTGATATTCATCATACAGTAATAATTTGGATTTTAGATGATGTATAGTATTCCATATGTTGAAGTGAATATCATGAATACAATCTTATACCAACATATTTGGAATGTTTTATTGAGAGGTGTCCAAAGGCTATAACATGACTGGTATTTCACCCTTAGAAATTTATTCCCACATGTTCAACATGTCTTCTTCGTCATTTTATAGAGGTTTCTCCACTTGATCAGACCAAATTTGATGTTTTATTGCTGCTTTATCAGACTCAGCAAGATTGGGAGAGAGTTCCTCTATTTATCAGAAAGGGAAGTGGCCCAAGGGTGGTTTAGAGAGTGACCATCACATTGGGAAATCTTCTAGCTAAGAAATTATTTCACCTACTAGTGACAAGGTAATAGACATTATTAACCTTGTGTTTTCAATTTTCTCAAGATAAGAGGTTTTTCATGTCTCTACATTGTCTATTGGATAATTATCTTGACAACATGTATTATTAAAATGTGGAGAACATTCCCAATGAATTCCATTATGGGGAGGAACACCATGGTTGATTATAGAACAGGAAAGACCCTCTTACTCCATGTTCTTCTGGCTACACAGAGGGTTGTCATGAATCTCATCTGTAGATTGGATATTGAGATTGACCGAATTGTCCTAAAGAAAGCCTTCATGAGTAAGTTTTTGATGAGGACCTTGTTATTTACTTCTATTGTTCTCATAATTTAGTAATGATTGATTTGGATCTTTATCTACAACAAATAAATGTCTGAGGGATTCAAGAACTCCAGCATTGAGCTGAGCCAAATCACAACTAGCTCTTGATTTTCCAACTACGTTTGATAAGTCTTTTTCTTGGATCCATTATTAAAAATATTTGGTGCCACATGATATGAAAATTGGTTATCATGGGAAGGTTTATGTTCTTGACTTGGAGTGGTTATCATAATAGTTTGATGATCTACAATTGGAATGGGTGTATTTTCCTGATCTAGTTTTCCATATGATATGGAAGAATATGCCTCATAACCCTCCTATATTAGAACAGAGTTATTTATCTACTCCAGGGTGACATGTTGATGAGCCGCCCTACTTGTGGGGACATAGTTATGCTTATTTCTCTTAGGTATTTTTGTTTTCATCGTGATGATATCCTGGAATGTCTCTAGGATATGAGCAGGAATTCGTGTCTTCCATTTAACCATTGCCAAGATGTTCTGGTAACTTCATTGGTTGGAATAGTAATGTGTGTCCATTCTATATTTGTAGTAGGGGTATGTACCTACTCCTATATACCATTCCCCATTATTGGATATTGTATTTACTTTTTAGTTGGGGAAAAGAGTTGAGTCTGCGCTCTACTTACTGTCAGAGCTTTCCAACTGACTTCTTTGTGTCATGCCAGTTGAGTGTGCTGGCTGGCTTGATGGGCGTATGAAAGTCTATATTTTATCTTGAGGCAATCCACTAAATTATAATGTTGAAATTCATTAGATTCCACCAAACTATTCTTCTAGTTTCTTTATTGATGGTGAATGGGTTTATATGCTCGATCATTGTTTTCCACCAAGATAGGTAGCTAGTCTTTTATGGTGGGGGAAATGGTAGGATCCAACTCCTTGTTGGAAGGTTATTGTCCCCAGTGGGCCATCATGCATTCTTGGGTCTGATGTACTTGTGTCAGATTGCTGAATCCAACACCCTCATCATGTTGTGGTTTTATTTCCACATAGTGTTCACTGCTTAGATTGTTGGAAGGATCCCTTGGGAAGGACCCCTCTATCTTTGTGACGAGGTCGTAGGTAGCCTTTGTTTAACCTCCCTATAATATGGGAGGGATAAGTGATTCCATTCTGGGTATAATATCCCTAAATGGTTGAGGATGTTGGTTGGTACTATTTTCTTATGGACCACCGGTCATCGCTGACTGGACAATCAGGGGTTATTATTAATCTAGAGGATCAGTCGTCTAGCCTTCAAGGATGGAATGGTATTGTTTTAATGGTAATCTCAATATAGTGTGTTAGAGACCAAGTGTTGAAGATTTTGAGTTGGTGATGGTATCCATCATGAAGAATAGGATTCAGCCTGAGTAGAAGCTTGGGTATTCACAGGTGTAAATCATATGGTCTTGGTGAAGGATTCACAATGGTCCATTTTAGAAGAGAGAGTTAATGAAGTAAAAAAACCCTTCAATTAATGGATTTAATGGATGATTTATGAAATGTTTGTGTTGGATAAAAGGTGAGGTGAACCAAGGAGGGTTTCCCATGGTATACACCACACAAGGGGTCTCCATGCGAGTAGTCTTGGGGGAATTGATTTCACCTTAGGTGGTGAACAAACTATATGACTACACTTGGATGAATCTTTGTTAAATCCTTCAGGGTCTCTATAGGGATTACCAAAATTAAGTTGTACATGTTCCTATTGGGGTAATTTCATGTCGTGAAAGTCTTCTTAAGTTAGGGGTTAGGATAACTGGTCATGCAAGTGTTATTTATTTTTAACACTGAATGGACATAACTCTCACTATCACCATTTGATTACATATCATTAGGTGTTATGAAACTAAATTAGAGGTCTTGAAGGACTTGATAGATACACTATGGAGACTAGAGCAGCAATCGGCCTTCATGGAAATTCTTCCATACAAATGAATGCCCTAGGGGTTCATTAATAAGAAAATATGAGACACTGGGTGAAGGTGTTTGGTCACACAAGTTGGGTGGTGCATAAGTACTTACATGAAAATAGTGATTGGGGATACCTTGGGCGAACCACTTTGTGAGCCATTGTAAATCTTGACATTCTTCAACTATTTTCTCCTATATTTCTAAGGAATTTATCTTTTCACTTTTTCATTCATGTGAAGAAACAGAGTGTCAAATATATATATATATAATTATATATATATATATATAATTATATTAAATTATATTTATTCACCACATGAAGAGTCATCTAGAGGGGTAATGTATTTGGAGAATAAAAAATAGGTTGGGGGTTCAAATGTCACCCAATGCAGAATTTTTATATATGGCATGGGTATATACATGGACATGAGCATGTGCATGAGTATGGTAATAATGACATAGACTTGTGCCTAGGCATGAGCATGGTAATAACAATTAATTAATTAATTAATTAATCAATTAATAAAGAAGATAAAATTTATATATATATATATATATATATAAATTAATTAATTAATTATGAACATAAATAAATTAAATAATTAAAAATAAAAAAATTAAAAACTACCGCTAAAGAACCACCGTTAAATCATTCTGTGACAGTTTTGATAAAACACCACTAATTAATTTCTGAAACATGATTTAGTGACAATTATTAAAAACTATCACAGAATGATGTAACGGTGGCTTAAACCACCACTAAATGAAAAAAAAACAACTACTAAATGCTAATTTTGGCATACTAAATCTCTAAACTGCAATAGTAACACCACTAGTTCATCATGAATATTTATTCATTAAACATTTCATGTACAAATAATGAACTATTAACTAGAACATCACATAGGCTAGTGGTAGGTGTTAAACCCTTATTTCCCTTCGGTTATGAGTTTAAGCCCCACGACCTTTCTAGATACAACATGTTATCACTAGGTATGCAGGTTTTCCTTTTTCTAAAACCTTAGTAATATATTTCCTATAACATTGTAATATTATAATAACCCTTAATTAAATCAATATAAATGATAATATAAACCCTAATTGTTACAAAAACCTTTAGACTTATTTGATAAATAGTCAGGGGATTCATATTTTAATAACATTTTCACTAAAACGTGTACTAACATAATGGGTGTAATTTCCCAAAATGTCTCCCAAAATATCATTAATACTTGTATAATACCATCACATAAAACCTAAAAAGGGGTTGTTTAAGTCTTTTATATAATGATTAATCTTAAAAAAAATCCATGATTGTTTCAATAAGTATTAATTTAATAAATACATATATTATTCTGAAATATAACACAATACGTAAATGATTCATGATACTTATAAATAAAATACCATTTGTAAAAATACTTCTTCAATTTAATTCTTTAATCACAATACATAAACACATTATCCATTTTATTTCAACATAGGTCCTTCCAGGGTTTAGGGGTTATCCTTTAAAAGAGGGCATTGACTCAGGTAATTCTCATGTTCCCCATATTTAATACAAAAAACAATAAATATATCCCAATGATGATATTTATTTTCCTTCATCGTACTCTTCATTTTTACTCAAAAAATAATTTATCTAGGTCCTTATTTTCCACACATAAAACATTTTTCTATTCCTTTGAGGTGCATTACATGGTGTCTTGTTCAATATTTATGACATTAAGAAAATCAAGCCTTCATTCTTCAATGGTCTCCACCAATTGGGCTCTTCGAGAACTCCACCATCTCTTATTTTATGAGTTTGAGATTTGGTTAAGGTATAAGTTGTTTATCATATTTTGGGATATTTGATTAGGCATAATCATAATATCTTTTACTCCAATCATCATTCCATTTTTTATCATAGTCACCACATTTTTCTTCATATTCAATGTCAACATGATTCTTTTGGGTTTTATCCCTTTACTAAAACCTAATAGAATAGTGTGAGAAATAATAATCACATTGGGAAAACTATATTATCATTTATTAGGTTTCTAAATCATGAAACCTTTTTTTCAATCTAATACACCTTGTGTTTAACATAGGTCATTCATTTTCATTATCTGTTCAAATCTCTCATAATGCTTTGTAAAGAAAATGTGAATTATCAGTTCTAATATAACGATATTTTCAAACCAGCTAAGAAATAAAGCATATTTCCATGCACCAGGTAATGCATGAGTCAAGAATGATGTTCCTTATCTAGAGTTATTACACTTAGGTACATATGTTCTTGAACCATGTCCACCAATAGAATCTGGACATAGATGTAATTTTAGGACAAACCACATAACCCCTACCATTCCAAAACTTTTGGATTTTAATTTTTTTGGTATCATAAATTATATTGTTGGGTTATGAAAACTAATCTATTTTTTTAAATCTAGTTCCTATGCTTTCTACTAAACTTCCTCTAATGCCAACTGTAATGACCCAGAACCCAGTATACCAGAACTGGTGTTTTTTTTATTACATTTTCATAAGATATAGTTAATTGGAACTAAATGGAACATATAGTTTAGAAGTCTTGGTAAATTAGATACATACATGATACCCAAACTATATTTGAATATAAATTTTTCAACATAATTTTTTTTACAAATATTCTCACATATCATTCATAATATACTTATTAGATTCATGGGAAAGGAAAAAATAAAGGTGAGATCAAATGCTCAGAAAGCGTTACCTAAGGAAGAATCTACCATGAGTAAATTAAGAATAATAAATATGTTATAATCAATATGTAATTGTAAATATCTGAACACACATATAAATTAATAAATAAATTGACCTACATGATTATATAAGGACTAATCAATTTATAAAGGTAAATAACTTAACATACATTTCAATTAAATAACTTTACTATCATGAAATTATAATGAATAATTAATATGAAAAGGTAAATTATTGAACACACATTACATTTAAATAACTTTACTATCATGAATAGATAAGGAAAAATAAATATGTAATGGTAAATAAATGAAACTGCATTCCATTTAATCAATGACTGAAAATAAAATTCATCTAGAAAAAATATCATTAAGAAAATATCATGGATAATAATTATAATAAAAAATTATCAATCATAGAAATTCATAATTATTGTACTTTATGATCATAGGCATCATAATTCCTCTAATTCCATGACCTTTCACAATACAGAATGAAACTAAAGGTGGAATCTTGATTAATTCTAGAGTACTGATTTACCTCATGAAACTATATATCCATTGAGGGGATATATAATATGGATCTTCAATTGTTACTAAATTTCCAAATAATTCCTCATATATCAAATAATCTATTTAATTCTTGAATAATATGACTTATCATGAAATAACTATATTGAGTAAAGAATGAGAGTTTATTGATATTTCACTATAAAATCATATTAAATTCAAAGTAAACACCATAAGAACCATTGGAATATGGTTTAAGAAATAATCATATCCATTATACAAGGAATGTGGTTATTTAATAGAAATGTAATTTCTAATGAAAAATGATCACAATAAGGAGATTTTATCAAGGGAAATGTAACAATCAAAAATAAACAAGAACTGTGGTGACCATTAATTCATCACAAATATAGGTTTTTTAAATAAAATCATGAATAAATATGTATTCATGTTAAATACTTCAAAGGGAAGTATATACACAATATAAAATTTAATATGTTTATATTAACAAATATTTCTCAATGAAATGGAAATTGAGACTAAACCTCTTACAATGATCATATCATTCTTGTGGAAGTATTCAATGAATTGATTATGCATATCAAATTTAAATTCACATAAATCATATGGAAATAAAACATATTATATTAAAAATTCATTACACACATAAAATAAAAACATCAAAGAAAATTAAGATGTAATGTAACTCAATGAAAAGAAATTGAATTCTGAAATAATTTACCACTTGGTAATTTTCAGTTAAATTCACCGTAGAAGAAATAATTAAAATTGAAACATAAAATACCATGCATTATTAATTAATAATTATATTAAATGTAAAAGGGTCATTATATACACTATATAAAATAAATTTTGGTCATAATATGACAGTATGCCTCAATGAAGGGAAATTGGGATGACATCCCATACAATGATCATAACATTGAAGTGATAATTAATCAATAAATCATTTATATGTATCAAATTTAAGTCCAAATAAAAAATTTAAAATTTTACATAAGTTATTAAAGATTAATTACACACATAATCTAATAAAATCAATGATAGTGAAAAAAAGTAATATAACATAATGAATAGAAATTGAGTTATGAAATTCTTTTCAAACTTGTAATTTTCAATTCAATTCCCCTTGGATGAAATAATTCAAATTGAAACATAAAATAAAATGAATTATTAAGTAATAATTCTATTAAATTTCAAAGGTTTAGTACATAAACCATATAAAATATATTAGGTTCATAACATTACAATATGCCTTAATGAAGGGAAATTGAGATGATGTCTCTTACCTTATACTTCTTTTTAGTTGAACGTTATTTAACCTCATGTATAATTGGTTTAATAATTTTATTTATTTAAATAATAAATTTATCCATATAATATCATATACTATCCTTTTATAATTTCTTCACACCTTTTTGTTAATAATATTTCATTGTTTTCGTTGTTTCGCGAGGTAATTGTATTGTTTTTTCATGTGTGTTTTGTCATGAAATATCTGATTATTTTTCATATCATATTGTTCCATAACAACTATAATTATATTAATGAAATAAATATATATTTTTACACTACATATATTTTTAAAATCATTCTTTAAATTTTAACATGGACAACAGATCACATCGCTTCGTTGAGATGATGGGTCATATGTACGCACGAGTGAGTTTATCAATTCCTTAAAAGGAGAAATGGTAATGAGGTGGGAGAGAATTTAATTTTCAAAAATAAATATAATTCCATATATATCACATATATTAAATAATTTTATTCTCATTACCTTACATTTAAAGAGTTCTTAAAAAATGAATCACATCGCTTCGTGAGGCGGTAGTACATTGTACACATGAGCGACATTATCATATTTTAAAAAGAATTTAATTTATGAAGGTATATGAGATATTAAAATTAAATAAGTATAATTATATAATAAATATCATTTAAAATTGTTTAATCCATCATTATATCCATCCTTGAAAGGTTGTGATGGAAAACTAATTACATCTGTTTGAGAGGTAGTAGTTCGTCGTATACACGATCAACAGTTTCGTTACCCATTTGATGGAAGAGGAGATGGATATAGATAATTCCCTTAACATAATAAAATATAAGTATATGTAATATAATGGGGATATTATAAAATAATGGTATAATAATATTTCCATTATATTTAAGAATATATAAAATAAAAATGGTCGTTTAAGAATATTACCTTATCTTCGGACAACTTCTTTAGGTTTACACCAAATTCCTTCTTAGATTGTCTGAATGATTAAACCAAGGGCTCTCGGATGATTTTAGGAGAGTAAGGAAATCATTTTTTCTTTTTATGGACGAACCATATATTTTTATTTGATAATAGGGGAGGATAGGGGTGTCCTTTATAAGTTGGGGAGAGGAAACACATGGAATTTTTTAGAATAATTAATTACGCACAAATTTTTATCATTCCAAAATCATTAAAAATGGGTTATTATCAACACATATAGGTGCCAAGGTCTATAGTTTTCAATTAAATAATTTTTGGACTTGTGTTTTAATATTTTAAACTTTATCCTTATACTTTAACCCCCAATAAATCAGTTTTTAGCTTAAATGTTGTAATTAATTTTTATTGGTTACACTATTCATTATGGTCAAAAATTAAGTTAAACTTATTAGATAATATAAATTAAGATGATTATAAATATGGAATCCATTTTTCAAATTCAATTCGTAGAATTCATAGAATCCAATTTAAAATTATACCCACAAGCGTAACAAAAAGGCGGGTTTCCAAATAGAAAATTATCATAAGTACAGATGGTTTTAATATAAAAATTTAAAAATAAATTTTTTATAATGACATAAATTAGTTAAATTGTAATATAATTGACCTAATTATACTTTAAAAAAATTAAAATATAATTTATCTTTGTAAATTATTTATACATAATTGAAGTTTTAAATAAAAATCCATATTTTTTACTATTTATCGAAAAATAAAACTATTCAGAAAAATCCAAAAAACTTACTATAAGGTAATTTTTATATGACTATTTAAAAAATTAAGTTCATTTTATTGAATAAATTTTATAAAAGTGGTAAAAAATAATCATAAATTATGTTCTCAATAGGAGACTAAACCGTTTTTTAGAAAAGTATAGTTTTTCAGAAAACATTTATTTTTCTTTTAAATGATTTTTATGATATTTATAATCAACAGAGAGCCATAATTTTCATAATTTACAAAGTACTATTCATACCCACAAATTTAATAGAAATGTTATAATTTTATACTATATTATGTTTCATTTATTCTTTGTTTTATGTGTTCCAAATGCGATCAATGAGATTAAATTTAAATAAATATATTTCATGAGTTATTTATGCCCAATGTTATGTATCAAATACATTATCAAATGTAATGTTCTTCATTTAAAATATAATAGAGTTACAAGTAACATCATGTTTGAAAGCATATATGAAACAAAAAACCTAGATTATAAGGGAATATAACAGCAATATACTTTAAAATATATTTCATTTTAAATAAATCTATTATCTTCGATAGATTGTGATGAAAAAAATATTGTGATTAAATGAAATTTCATACATTATTAACGTACTTTTATTTAAAGATGACCATTATAACCTATACATTATGTTGGTGTATATGAATAGGAATAAATAAATTATAAAATTATATGTTTTAAAAAATTATAAAATAAATTCAATTGTTATATATGGATTAGAAATAAAATAAGAACAATTTCAAAGGAAAAGTTATGTTTTCTGAAAAAAATGTATTTTTTGAAAATGTGGTTTAGTTGCACATTGCACACATTATTTAAAATAAAATTTATCATTTTATATAAAATTAATTTTAAAAAATAAAATTCATTTCTTAAATATACATGTCAATATTATCTTTTCTTGAGATTTTTATAATTCATTTAAAAGATTAATTTTTTATGAATATTGAAAAATGCTGATTTTTAATGAAAATTGTCTTTTCATTTAAATTATTTACAAAGTTAAATTATATTTTAAATTTATTTTAAATTAAAATTAATTCAATTGTATTAAAATTTTACTAATTTATGTCATTTTAATTAATTTCATATTATATTAATATAGAAAATTTTTTGAAACTTTTGAAACGTCTTATTCGGAAAAATTATTTCTTTCGACACACCAATAAGATTAATTTTAAATTTAAATATTCCACTTATATAAATAGAACTTTTAAAAATATATTCCATATTTATAATCATAATAATATATATTATTTAATAAGGTGTCCTTAATTTTTTACCATAATGAATAGTGAAAACAATAAAAATTAATTACAACAATTAATGTAAAAACTTATTTACTCGAGGTTAAACTAAAACGATAAGGGTAAAAATGACCTAAAAAATTTTCCCACAACCATTTTATGGCCATATAACGACCATATGTCCTATATGGTATGATAATGACCAATTATGAATCTTTTTTAATGATAAAAACGTGGGTATCACTTTTTCTTTTCAAATATTTCATGTGTGGCGTCTCTCCCACTTATAAAAGGCCACCCACTCTCCCATTCTCTTCACACTCACAAATCCATTTGTTTCAGAAAATACCTAAACATATATATTATTTAATTACTTCCATGAATCTTATAGTCATTCTATAGATCATATATATAATCTATTAATGATTTAGGATAAACCTAATGTGGTTTCCTAAAGAAGAGGTGTAGTTTTTAACTATGTTTTAATTTTACTTCTTATTCTAACTTCTTATAATATAATTAATAAATAATAATATAATAACACCAGTCTATCACATTTAATGAGATTCCATTATGTTAATTTAATTACCTATATCCATATCATCTTCCATCAAATGTGAAATGAAACCATCGATCGTGTGTATGGCACACTACAACCACAGAGATCGATGTAATTAATTTTACATAACTACCATTAAAGGATATATATAACTATATATTTACCGTGTTTATATGATATTTATGAAAAACTTATACATATATAATTATTATATAACATATAACTTCTTAATTTTCTTTCCATGGGGGATATGATAACATCACTCGTGTGTATGACAGACTACAACCTCACAATGTGGCATGATTCATTTTTTACCTAGGATTCACATGGATGGTAGTATGGATAAATTTAAAGAATAAATGTTATATTTATAACATAAAAATAATTATGGAAATATAATATCACATATAAATTATTTCTTTCTAATCCTTTAGAAAAACAATAATGTCGCACATGTGTACATACAGACTATTGCCTCTATAGAGTGATGTGAAATGTTATAATTTTTTTTAAATGTATGGAAATATGGATAGATTAAATTAATATATATTATATTTATAACATAAATATAAATTTTCAATTATTATTCACATATACCTTCTTACTTTTCATTCTATTGGTGTTACAATAACTTTTCTCCTATGTATAGTGGACTACCACCTCGCGAAGCAATATGACTCATTTATCAATAATTATTTACATAGATGGTAAAAAGGGTAGATTTTATGAATATAAATGATATATATAAAATAATAATTATTTTATAGCGGTGAATTAAAATTTATTTTTATTTTTTACCATCTATTGAGAAAAATGGAAATAGTGTTCATGCACACATACGGCCTAATGTCTCCATGAATGGTGTAATACATTTTCTATATATAACATTTATAAATTAATTTAAATACACATATAATAAATATATATTATATTTATATATTTTTTCATATTTTGTATATTATGTAACCATGATCAATTTAAAGTACAAAAATTACCAAACCAAAAATTACATGAAGAATGAAGTAATTATCAACCAAAACAACGATTTTAACAATGAATTATAACTAAATGAGTTATAAAAGACTATAAGTAAATAATATTTGGTAAAAAATATTTTATTATGGTTCTATTTTTGATTTATAATACATCTATATTTGTTTTAAAGGTGGAACATACATGTATGAATGAAATTGGATCTAAGATAGGGTATTTTTTCAATTTTTATTCTTTTATAAATATGTCATGTTATGCACCTATCTTTATTTATGAGGTGTGTTTATGTCCACTTTTATATATAGTATCATTAATATATTTATTTACATGGAATTTTAGTTTTCATTTATGTTATTCTTTCATGACGTTTATCATTCAAGATACCAAAGTAGTAATGGTTTATTTTATAATCTCATCTTTTATCAAGAATATTTATGATTAAATTTCTAATGAAAAAATATTATAATCCACCACTCAAAAAACTCATAAATTTTCTTATCATAGGGTTAGTCATGCAATTTTCATGAAATTCTACTATTTTTATCTTTTTTTTAATTAAAATTTTATGGAAAATTATTTGAATAAAATATGACTTTATTTCTCTCTTCAATAAAAAATAAATTTTCTTCCTAAACTATATTTTCTAAAAATGTATTCAAAATTATCAAAATGATTTATTAAATAAATTTTAATCCTTGTTTTAATTTTTACTAATTTTTTTAAAGTAATAATCTTATCACCTTCCAAACAACTACCATTTTTATTTTACTAAAAATGTGAAAATAATATTTGTTTTAACATGTACAACACTTGTGAAATTTTCCACCTTAATTAACAATCAATATTTTAAATAATCTTTTATAATATTAAATTGTTATTTTTAAATAAAATTATTTTTAAAATATTTTTTTAACCTTTTATTTTATAAATTTTTTAAATATTGAAGGTATATTTTCAATAGGAATGTTTTTAATTGCATTTTTATAATATTTCTAATCATCAATGATATTATCCATTTATTATAGTTATGAAACATTAGGTATATGTTTTATTGATATCATCCTTATTATTTATTTGGATGGATTATGATTATATTGACTAAGGATGTACAATTTGGTTACCATTATCCATATTACTCTGAATGGTTTATGATTTTGTTTATTGATTGGGGTAATTGTAAACATTTCATATGTTAGTTTTTCAATAAAAAAATTCAAACCATTAGTATGTGAAATGCATTAAATTTATTAAATTAAGGGTGGTGAATTTTATAGCTCCTCAATATATCAGTATTTCTCATGATACAAGCTATCATGGTTTTTTTGTCCAAGGCCTTACCAATTTATATAAGATGTATTTTTATGAGGAATTTATGGTCTGTTTATGATGTCCATCATTATTTATTTCCTTATTATTTTATTAATAATTAATGTTCCACGTGATTATTATAATAGATCAAATATCAATGGTTAAATTTCAAGATCACATTATTATTTATATGGAATTATTTAATTATCATCTATCATTTCCAAATTATTCTTCAAGATCAAGTTATTGATTAAAAAGAATTTTTTTACTTCATTTAACATGACATGTTGATTATTCATTATTCATTGTAACTTATAATGTATACAAACCCTAATTGAGAATTTAATACTACCCCTTTATTTTATTTTCATTCCTTAGGATTCCATGATGATTATTATGATTTATATAAAGGGTTATGCTTGAGGAAATAATGATACACTTGTAAAAAACACTTTGATGTACTTCATATTTTCATTTGAGAAATGGGATTCAATTATGATTCTAATTACCAAGACTAAAAAACTATTTGGTCCCTTGGGATATGATTCCTTGTATCTTATGACAATATAATAATGTAACCATTGATTATACTCTACTAGTATTAGATTCTTTACACATCCTAGAAAATTAATATTATATAGAAACTTTGTAATCAAACATAACCATATTTCATGTAATAATTAATTTAATTATTACACAGTCATAAATCATACCAAAATTTTATCATTATACTATAACATTCATTCCACAGTGCCCTTGGATTTGGTGTGATTAAAATTTTTTAGTGAGATCTTAAACAGATTCAACTCCACACCATTATAACATCTCCTGCATTGTGATATGGTTTTCTAGAGGATACATAATTTCATGCATGTTCCAAAAATTACAATCGAAAACTCATTTCCCATTCTTCACCAAAAATCCTAACACCAAAATATGGTTTATACACACATATTCAATCAAAGATAACACTCAATTTACCTAGCCCAAATACTTTGTCTATTATAGATAGATTAGAAGTAAAATTTAGTTGTAAGTAATGTGTAGATTTATCATATCAAGGAGGATATTCCATTTGAGGGGGAGTATTTTGTCTAAATATAAGGAAGAAAAATCAATGGTGATGAGAAATTTAAGTTGTAAAATAAGCTATTATGCTGTAAATTTATAAATCCATATAAAAAATGTGGTATGAGGTGCAGTTCAGGGGTGAATATATAATTCTCTCTATAGACCTTTTTTTAGCCCAAGAATTTCTCCCATAGACTTAGTTTTACATAATGGTTATTCTCTACATTTATTGTTCTTTCTACTGCGTGATTTCATTTAAGGAATTATATATTTCCAATAAACCCAATGGTGGAAAATTTTGGAACCTATAGTCTCATAGTATATTTTCTACCACATTGGTAGAATTATGGTACTAAGGAATTTACAATGGTATCTTGGTGTTAACATTGGTGTATGTGTTATGGTTATTGTCTATTTTGGATGAAATCTGGTGATATTTGTAATATTTGTTACACCATAAGATATATATATATATATATATATATATATATCATAGAGAATACATAGAAGATTTTAGGGGTTGATTAGAGTTATTTGTGCCTAAATTATGAAAATAAATATACAATGGTATATACCATTCCATGAGGTATATTTCATTGGATTATCTATTTTAGGTGTTTGTACATCATGCCACAATGTCACACCATAAGCTTACAAATCACAATGCAAAGAATACCCCATAAAAATTCAATGTTATTCTATTTATTCTTGGTGATTTTATTATGCCAACATAAGGAAATAAGTGGATTAATCAGTGATACAGAAGCTTCATGTGGTAGTATGATGGAAAGTAGTATAGTGGATAATTTTCATATTTATATCTAATGTTATTTAGTTTTTTGAGGGATGAGTGAATCACAACACAAGGCATACATCACACTGTAGTAGTGCATGAGTAAAAGATCCACACTCTACAAATAATGTGATTTCAACATAGTGGGTTAATTTATTATATAATTTATGAAATTCATGTGATAATCAAACATATAATGTCATACTAAAATCAATGGATCACACTAAAATATGTCCAATCGTTAAGGAATTTTTTAGAGATCGCAACATGACCTCTCATGTCTATTAAATAATATTATACCATTATTTTTAAGATATATCTATTGAATAATGATCATTGGATAATAGAGTAAATCACACTATAATTTGTGATATCTTAGGTGATTCTAACCCTAATAAATGGGGTCTTTATGTAAATAAAAAGAGAGGAAACTTCAAAATTATGAATCTATGTCATATTTTGTGCATTATTATTGATTATGAACAACATAATTAAATATTAACATATCCTTTAAATATATAATTAGTGGAATACATGGATAATCTTGAAGTAAATTTTTTTAGAATATTTAACCACTGAAATTGGAAGTATCAAGAGAGAGTTGGAGAAGTGAAACAAATTAGATATTTGAAGAACTAATGGAGTGACTAACATTACAAGTAACACATTCAAGATTAATGTTTGATGGAGGGAATGGAGGATCAAATTTGACACCCACATTAGTTTGTGTTTATTCATTGAGAGTATTTATTATATATTATAATCATGTTGAAAATTATTTCAACCCTCTTTCGAATTTGTGATTTCATTTGGAGAAAGAGGGTTTCTTGTTTGAAATGGAAATAAAACCTTCTTAAACATTGTAATAATCTAATTTTGTAAGGATATCCCTAGTTACATAATGTAAATAATTTGTAGACATATTATAGTATCCCTTTGTTGTGAACCATATAAAATTAACTTGTCACTACTTTAATTTTTTAATATATAAATATTGTGTGTGTTTGAGTTTGATAGATATTCAGGGTTCTTTTCAATATAAGAACAATATACAATTGAATAAAAGATCAATTTTACACCGTAATTAACCCCTACCTTAGCTTAGGGTGTATTTTTTCATGGGTTTGAAACAAATACTAATAAAATATGTAATATATCCCATTCTTACATCACAAAAAATACATTATAAATGTCAACCGAAGTTCACATATAGGTTGTGAGTATAACATTAATAGAATTTATTAAATAAATATTATATTTATCTATTTATAATAAATAGTAATATGAAATTTCATTCACCCAATGATAAATCAAAAACTGTTTAAACCAATACATTGATTTAATCCGACATATTTAAAATTATGGTAAAAAACCAATCAGTTTATTTCATTTCACAAATATAATATTATTTTTTAGAAAACACCGAATCAAAAACCATTGATTTGAAAACTAAAGAAAAACCATGTTTTATGCATAAAAAATCATTTTCAAAAATATACCAATTTTTATAAATATCTAAGAGAACATTATATTTTTATAAATACTTATGTAAACTCTATTTTCTAAAATTTCAATGATAACACATGTTTCCCTAAAATTAATCATATTAAAGAATCCCTTAGTACAATCTAAATAAACCATTGATAGAAAGCTCTTCCATTGTGTGAATCCATATTCACATCTCTAATATACACCATTATGAGGTGTCTCCATTCTTTCCCAATTATCTTATACATTTGTTAACTTAATATATATACTATATATATTTGATTTACAAAAGGTAAATCATAGTGTTTTCAAAAATAGGACTCACTAAAATCAATTTCTTATATTCACCCACACTCCGTGAGAGACCTATATAAACGATTTTAAATCATTTTCTAAAATAAACCCTCTATAAAAGTTTTTTATATCAATAAATTTAACAAATGAATGTATTTATAATTTATAAACATAAACAACATATAGTTTTAAACATTAATTATTTAATAAATAAAATCTTCACCATTAAAAATCCAAATTATAAAGTCTAACACATCAATGGGTGGGAAAACCATTACTTTTTTAAAAAAATTATTAAAAATATATGTTTTTCTTAACAAATTAATCCACAAAAATCATGCCTTATTTAATAATTATCAATAAAAATTAATTAATGTTGAAAATAATATTATCTAATCTAATAATAGGTATAAAATACATCTACTAAGATATCATATTGTAAAAATCTATTAAATACACACTCTAATATCACAAAAACATGATGAATAATTAAATACCTCTAATGATAAATAAGAAACCTAAATCTATACTTACTTATTCAAATATATAACATACCCATGATCACATATGAGAGATATAGAAATAAAGGTTAAGGGAGAGAAATGATATTAAGGTAATACCCATAATCTGAAATCAATCCATTGATCCACACTCATGATCCATCGATGAGATAATGAGATATCTTTAAAATAAACCTAGAATGAAAATAAAATATTTATAGTGCTTAAGAGGATGAATGTGTAATTTTATTTTGTATTTGAGTTATAATTTGGAAATTTTCACTACATAAACCTTACTATACATTGATCATGCATGGTCTACAGGGTCATGCATTCCCCACATTCATAAAAATTATGAAATGAATTGTAATCATGATATTTCCCTATGACTATAAAGGTGACTATGTAAAACTTATTGGCCCAAAAATATCATAAATCATGATCTTTATGTCCATATATGTGACTTATCAGAACCTTGTATCACCTAAAACCAATAATTCATGGTTGTTATTGATGGTATCCAAGATTGAGTTGGTGACTGTATAGCTTTAGTAAAACCTCTCTCAACTTCCATTTGAAACATGAAGTCCCAAAAAACATGAACTCAAAACTAAAAAATAGCATTTTATATGAAATAAATTAATAAAAAAATTATATCATTTAGCTATTAGTTTCTAAAAATAAATCTTCAACAATCCATAAAACATATTTAAAACATTAATTATAAATCCTTTATTCTCTTTCTATATCCACTTTTATATTATTACCTGTAAATTACCCAAGAATGTTTTTGAGATTTAGAGTTTCACGGGTCTTTCTTGATACTACCATCGATTTATTCAGAAAATATCGCATTTATTTATATTAAATAAGGAATTTAATAGAAAAGGGGTGATTTTTTATTGGGGTGATAGATATGATGTTTAGTTTATGGTGCCGAAGAATATAAATAACTAAACACACATTCACATTTTAACTAATTTTGTAAGCTCTATAATGAGTATTCTAATTAAAATAATATAATTTAAATTGTGTGATAATTTTGGAAATTTTATTTATAGAATTCGATTCTTAGAAACTTAGGCCATTTGATAATAATTATCCCACCCATGATATTGGGAATGAAATTGTTGTACATTCACATAATATTTGATGATATTATTTTATTTGTGAGAAGCTTTCATTGTAAGTAATCATAAATATTTTAAGAATATTTTATATTAGTAATATTTTAATGAAGAAAAAATTTTATAGATTGAATATCTCAAGTAATTTGGCATTGGTATAATATATTCTTGGGAGTAATGAAATTCTATTTAATACACAGTGAGTGGAAAATAAATTATTGATGTTGTTTTGGATTTGAAAGATGATTTTAAATATATTCCTCTTTTCATAGAGTTATAGATACCTTTATTTTAGGTTTACATTTATATAGTCATGGGACCCTTGACTATCACTTCATCTTTTATGGTTTCAGTGAAATAATTTCATGATTCAAATTTAATATGTTAATTTTTTTCATGATAGAATAAATAGTTTTGAGTAAAAATATATTTTTTTTTTAAATGTTTATTATCATTTACATTTACATGGATAAAATTTGTTTTTTTAGTTTTATATGAGGATTTAATAAGAGATTTTAATATTTGATTATAGTTTTCTCATCTTAGTTGGAAAAATATATACCATAGTGTTTATTAAATCTATTAGGGGTTGTGGATGAAGGATAATATATTTTTACATTTTTCAAGGTTCCTCAACTTTAAATGGGTAAGAATATAGTATTAATGTCTAGTGGGCATACTTCATTTATTTTCTATTCTAGAATATATGTGGGGTGAGTTTTAAATTGATTTCCTATCCAATTATTGAATATTAACAAAGTGATTGGATGCAGTTTTAGTAGTAATTAATTAGTTGACTAATTTATTCTATTTTCCAAAAACCAGGTAAACATGGATGGTTTATTAGTTGTGAAGTAAATATGTTTGGGTGGTTTTTAGACACCACGGGTTACCAAATTTATATTTGTAATTCATGTCTACATTTTAAAAGGTCTTTCTGTTATAAACCCCTCCTGATAAGGTGTACCCATCTTGGTCCAGAAATGGGATAATATGGATAGTGAAACCTGATTCCCACCCCCATTAGGCCCTAGTTGGGTGGATCTCACTGATGGTATAACAAACATTTTGATGGGAGGCATTATCCCATAAGATAACACATAAAAAATGGATAGATAAGACAAAAACCAACCAAATACTACTCATACTCCAATATAAAATTTATCAAAAGTTTATATATTCAATTTCATGCAAGAACTACTATTAATGAAAGGAAACTTGAAGTACCAATAGAAAGGTAAAGACAGTGATGACCAAAAAATCCCAAACTGCACTTGTAACCACAAGCTAGTAGTAACTAGCCTAATCTCCAAACTTCTCCAACAAACAGGAAAAAACTGTTTATATATAATTATTGTGAGTTTAAAAGTATACTTAGTAGGTTCCTCCCAGAATCCTCTCATTAAAAAGGTAAAGAAATCATCCTAAATAACAGTGAACAACAAGTGAAACTAATTCATCACCAAAATAGTTACACTAAGTTACCAGCCTCACCATGGATAGTCTCACAATGTATCAAATACAATATCCTATAATATAATCAAAGAATATAAAGGTTACCCTTATACCACTTCCCTAGTGGTTTTCCGCTCTGTCCAAACATTGCACGTCCTTGGCATCTCTCTCCAAAAGGCCAGGTTGCTGACACCTAAGTAAAACACCACAACATTCACCTATTTCAACATTGCACCACTTTCATGTAACCAAAAGTTACTCGGTTTTTTTCAGAGAGAAACCATAGCCCATATAACATGTATCATACATTGGGTATTATATCTCAATCCAACACATCCCATGCATCAAGTAAGAATCCTCAACCCATTACATCATATACATGTTTATATCTATGGTATTCCTTAGGAAACTATATCAAAATACATGTCTTTGAAATAAAAAGATATTATATCCCTCTATACACATATATGTGGAAATTTAACCTATGTTCATGCCAATTTATGTAACTACCAAGAGAAGAGACTGGGGACAAATGGGGTAGTCATTTATCCATCCTCCAACTGGGATTTTGGGGGAAAACCCCTCTAGGGTTAAAAATCCTCCCAGTGTCAGTTTATCTAATGGAAAACATGTTTTAGCATATAAAAATACAAAAAAAAAATACATGGTATAATATAGCTCACAACCACACTATGGGGATAACCTAGTCTCAGTCTCAACTACATCTAACATCTCCCAAATTCTCAGCTGCCAGTGCTAAGACCAGATATCCTATAATAACACGACAAATTTAAGGGTTACATTAAATTATTTTATTCTTTTAATTAGTTTCACATTATATTAATTAATTATATAACTATTAATTAACATTTAAAATTCATTACCCCCATAACAAAGTTTATTACCCTCTAGGAATACGCAAACTAAGTCCAAGACTTCTCGTAATTATAAACTCGGCATTGCATCTCGAAAATATCCAACGCTGTGATTTAACCATTTATTCATTTATTAACATTATTATATTACATATTACTAGGAACTCTATGAAAACATCCTAAGATACTGAATAAGGTATGAAACCAAGCACATCCATCTACCTCAAGCAGTAGGGAAAGGAAAGAATATAAACAAAAAACCTAGCCATCATCCAAACAATAGATTGAAATAAGCATCCAACTTTAATATCAAAGGGTAAACCCATATTTGACCCATTCTATCATCTCTGGTGTCCCCCCACCCCCACACTCATATGCATATCCTGATGTATCCTACAACCATAGGAATCAACTTCTACCACAATAATCAGACCTCCCAACTTGATATACTATAACATCTCTCCAAGATTAGTCGTATCATGATCACATCACATCCAGGACCCCCCCCCCCAAATACGACATTCATCTAGGCTCATCTATCCCAAGCTTATATCAAAAGCATCAAGAAATAGTCAAATCAACTGAGCTCTTGGACCTAGAACAAGGCATCATTATTTTACACACAATAAGATCTCATGAATCCAAAGCATAAGGCACTTGGACTTTACAATCAAGTGGGAAACTTAAGATCAACAAGGCATTATCTTTTATCACAAAACCAGTTCTTATTCTATCTTGAATTAACTGATTCACTATCACAAGTTCCGACTACATGCAACCTAAGAAACAAGATATCACAAGATATCAAAATTTAATTAATAGATTAATTTAACATGCCTTTAATTCCTTTATTAACAAGAATTAACATGATTCAGTTTCATTAACCAATTTAATTAAACTTTTTTACTTGCATCAATTTGATTATCAAAAAATTACAACAACAACTGGATTCATTAAACATGACTCTTTAACCATTTACACAATTAATTATGAATTAATTCCAACTTTATTTTATTTAATAATTTCACATGATACTCAAGGAACAATAATAATATCATAGATATCACACTATCTAGAAAATCAAGTGAAAACCCATTATCATGGTACAAATAAAAACATTTCCATGCAACCGATTACAATTCTTTAATCCAGTTAAAGTAATTATTTAGATTGATTTTTTGTGATTCAAGGGGGGAAATCATGATAAATCTATGATTTCATGTAATTAAATAGATAATCAACAAATACCCTACCTCAAAAAGTCATCAATGTTCTTTGCACAAGAACATGACCACACTGCAGATCTCGATCTCCTCTCCCTTAGGAACTCCATCCACCCATGGATGCCAGACCACAATTGTGCCAACAAACAACCAACAAAACTCCTTTATAAACATATAGATCAATATCTATCACATTGAAAAGAGTAATGGGAGGTAACATATTGAATAATCCTTAAGAACAGAGGTATAACATACCATAGATTGAAGATTGATTAAAGGACAGAAGGTAGGGATCAATCCATGATGAAAAAATCCCCAAAACAATGAAGAGAGGGTCGTCGAGTCACTTGGAATCAGGAGAGAGGCGTTTCATCCATAGGATTTGAAAAACTCAAGAATATAAAAATGTTATAAAATGTATATAATTGGGTATTTACATGATGTGAAATCCCATTTCATGTCATGTAATCATCAAGGTTCTATTCCACTGAAAAACACATCACATTTTTATTTTTCTTAACCCAAAAACTTACTCTTCATGAACCTAACATAAATGATGTGTAATTATTACACAATGTGTACTTATAAATGTTTTGAGAAATTCACATTCAAACTCCTCCATACATCCTCTAAGTCTCCTTCGAGAACTATAGTCTTCAGAAACATGAAAAGGTTTGATCCATGTGGATCTAATCCCTTACATTATATACCTCGCAAAATAATCTCATCCTTGAGAATCCAAATCCCACACATAGAGTAAATAGAAAAGGGATCATCTGAATAGTCACCCCATGAGATACCTCTCAAGGCTCTCATCACCATAGCATCTCAGCCACCTCACCAAAGCGCAAGGGGATCAACATAGTGAGTAGATAAACTAATCATCGAGTCATCTTCACGTATATAAAAAAAATTAGACTCATCCAACAATATAAATAAAAAAATATAATTAATGTGACATACCCCGCATGTCTACTTCTCCCATGAAAATAGAGTAATTCACAACAAGCAATAAGATAAAACAATCTCACGAACCAAAAAAGTTCTACAACAAAAAAATGAGCAGTGTTACAATAGAATATCTAACCATCAAATAGGTCAGGGTACTAAGTGAATATTTACGACTCACATTCTCAAGTACTCTCCTCTACACCACTATGTTTCCCCAAGACACAAACCAATGAGATAGAATGCTCATGAAACACATTCTCTTAGTGGTCCTATATCTCTACGGGTCACTCATCGAAGGTAGAATCACTTCCAACATCAATCATGCCCCAATAGATGGAGCGATAGTCCTAATAAAGATAATGATAAAGATGTTACACGTGAAAAATATCTAGTATTCGTCTCATCTATATGGGTAGTTATATCTGATACATCGTGTCTCTAATATGAGCAAACACCTCTATTGTCCCAAAAACCAGGGATAAATATTATTACCATGAACAAACCTTCACTTCCCATTGTGGGGAGTCACCTTTAGGAAAATATGGTCCCCAACATCAAACTACATAGGTATCCTCATATTATCTTCATAGGATTTGAATGATGTTGTACCACTTTGATCGTCTCATGGATCACTTGAACCGTCTCTATCATATTCTGCACTAGTTATGATCTGAGAATTGATGAATCTTTGACACCAGACTACTAAAAAGAAGAACAAAAAAGTCATCCATAAAAGGCTTCAGATGGTGCTATACCAATGGTGGATTGAAAATAATTATTGTAATTGAACTCTACCAAGGGCGTGTGCCTCTTCCAAGAACCTCCAAAATTCTGGACACAAGAGTCATACATGTCTTCAAGAGTCCGGATGGTCCTCTCTATCTGAACGTCCATCTATGGATAAAAAGTAGTTCTCAAGCATATCTGAGAACCAAAATCATCTTGGATACCTCTCTAAACCCTAGAGGTAAAACAAAGATCTTGATCAAAAATGATCATCCTCGGGACCCCATGGAGTCTCACTACCACCTCCAGATATTTCCTCAACAAAACCTCTAATTAGTGTGAATCCTTGAACAATATAAAGTGTTATGATTTCATCTAATGATCCACTATCACTTATATAATATAATATCCTCCTTGAGCTCGAGGTAAACTAGTAAAAAAGTCTGTCAAGATTTCCTCCCACTTCCACTAAGGAACATATTACGGCTGTAAAAAAAACATTAAGAGAATGGTGCTCAACCATCACCCTTTGGTAGACCCATCATCAAGACACAAACACTGAAACAACATGCTTCAACCTAGGCCACCTAAAATGACCTCTAAAATTTTGGTACATATTTTTAATTCCGTGATGTATTGAAAAATGAGAACTATGAATCCATATGAGAATCACCTCAAACATATCTGAAGGAATGAAAGGCTTCCTTAAAACAACACTTGGTGTTGTTTATCCTCACAGAAATTATTAGGGGCTTCACCACAAATAAATCAATCTCTCCAGACTTGCACCTCAAGATCCACCAACTAGAATTCCTCTACCTTCTACTCCCAATATGACTACACCATAATTTGAAAAAAGGAAACCTTTACCCCTAACTTCTTCTTTGTCTATATGAAATACTGAATGTTCTTCAATCACTCTCCAAAAATCACCTAATTCATGCACTACATCACTGCATGATTTTATTCTTATCTCATCAGCTAAAAAATTCATCTTTCTAGGTTTATATGAGATCTAAAATTCTTAATCCTGTAATAACTGCATCCATTTATGCCACTAAAAGTTTATGTCGCAGTGGGAGAAAACATACCTCAGTCTATTATGATCAGTGAAGATAAAAAAACACTTTCCTATGAGGTAATGTCTCCAAAACATCAAGGAAAAAACTACAGATACCAACTCAAGATCATGGGTGTAATAGTTATGATAATGGGGACATAACAACCGATATCCATAAGAAATGATTGATAGCTTCTATATAAAAACATATCCCAATCCAAGATGTGAATCATCACAAAAAAACCTAAAACAAAACAACTTCTATTAGAAGATAAATAACTGGATAACTGATCAACTTCTCCTTTAGATACTCAAAAGTTGTATGACACTAATCAGTCCATACGAATGTCAAATCCTTTCTAGACAAAACTATCAAAGAAGACACAACCATAGATAAACTATCTATGAACCAACTATAATATTCTGTAAGACCAAGGAAAATTCACACCTCTCCCACTGTCTTGGAGAAATCCTATGACACAAATTCTTCTAACATCAATGGATATATATTTACTCCTCTCTACGATACAACATACCCCATGAAACTGACTTATCAATCCCAAAACTCATACTTCTAAAACTTCCCAAACAACAAATCATTATGAATAAGTACCAAAACGGAATGCAGATGATCTGTATTCTCCTCTGTAGATGTATATTACACAAACATTTCTTTAATGAAAACAAATAATAACTTTTAAAAGAACTCATAGAACATAGAATTCATTAACCCCATGAATATATATGTATATAGAATTATTTTTACCAAACAAAGTCATAAAGAACTCATAATTACCATGATTATAATGGAAAGAAATATTGGGTATATCATCATCCTTAACACGCATTTGATGATATATTAACTGCAAATTGATCTTCAAGAACCAACATTAACCCTTATGTTGATGAAATAAATCATCAATCCCTGAAAGAGGATAGTGGTTCTTCACTTTCACTTGGTTTAAGTGATGATATTCGATAGACAACCAAAAACTTCCAACATCCTTATTTGTGAAAAAATTATGCACCTCATAGTGATAAACTTGTCTGAACAAAACCACACTATAAATAAACATTGAGCTATATATGAAAATCTCCCAGCTCATATCGTGACATCCTATAAAGATACATTGAGATAGGATACATTTCTAGCTATAGTTTGATCCCAAACTCTATCTCTTGTCAAGAAGGTGACACTATAACCTCCTCTAGAAAGACATTAAGGTACTCTAATAAGACCCTGGGAAACACAAACTACTAAACATATGATGAACTCAGCATCATCTTAGCCATCAAGGATGAAAATTATGGAACATGCCTATGACCCATCTGAGGGTCTCACTCTCCAAAAAACACTGAGGGATCTCTATCAGCATTGAAGAACACAACCTCCCTCATGATGTAATCCATGATTTCCAACACAAAATACAACCAATCTATGCTATGGATTATTTCTTATAGTTGTATCAGTAAACATAGTAAATCTCTCCTAGAGCAGTGTGGCCCTAAAAATAGATCATAGTATCTTCATAAATAAAATTATTCATCCCATCCTCCAACTGGTGTAGTCAACACCAAGGGAACTGGAAGCCTCCACAATTCAAGTCCCAAAGCATGGAAAAGGTAAGTTTTTATGAAAGTGTGTGACTCTTTAGGATCAAAAATGGAATGCACCTGAGTTGAAAACAATCCAAGGGTACCTCTAACAACTTCTTGCTTTCCTGGTGTTGAAAACGCTAAAGCATTAAGATGGCCACGACCTGCTCCCTGGATTCTCTAACCATGTTGAAGATTACCTCCTCAGCTGCGATATTATCTCTGAGCATAGCGATAATCTTGGTTATTTTCTCTACCTACCCCATCTACTCTCTTCTGATCCCAAACTGGAGTAACCTACTATTTCTAACTCATCTATAAATACCTCAATAGAGGAACCTAATGTGTAAAAACAAGAGTACACTAACTACTCATAAAGGACATGCACTCTCACCTTTTATGATCTCATTCTCTATAATAAAATCATGAATCTGATCCCTCGTAATAGGCATGAAATACTTATCCCCAAAATAAATGATACATTGATGGTTGGGACCAACCCTTAGTTGATTCGAAACTTTTATCTCCTGAAAATTGGGAACCTCGGACCCTTTTTCTTCTTCATGTGGAATCCTAATTACTCCCATATCATGATGATCTGATTCTAGATAATATTCTTTTGATGACCTTTTTTCTCATCAGAACCTTGAGATATGTCTTTTTCATAAACGGGTTGACCCGATGTTGGATCTATTGACACAAATCTTCTAAAAAAATCATTTCTATGGACTCCTCATCTAGAAAAAAATACGAATCATATCACAAATAGGTTCCTAAAGTGGATCTTGAACTATCACACACTAGAGATCGCCTGCCAAAGGGTAAGAAACTCTTTGTGTCTAGCTTACTTCATGGCCGAAGAAAGCAACTCGGTTATAAACTGCTCTTGGAACTCCTCCCGCGTGATTATCGAATCATCATAATCCTTGAGGAATAAGAATCACTACTGCCTCGCTACCCCACACAACATTAGCACCACCAATGATACCTAGTAGTCCATCCAATCATGGATCTAACTGATGGTTATCTCAACCTCCTCCAACCTAGTCTTCCATGATTGTATCTGAAACAAATCTCTCGTACTTCTACAAACTCTGGTGTTGAAACTGTCGGAGTTTCCTCTTACATGTGTCATCGTTTCCAACCTCCACTCTATGATAATATATTGGCGCAACCTATAGAAGATCTTTTACTTAAACCTGATGAGAACATCGACCTGGAGCCATTCTTAAAAAAGAAAAAATAGTAAGATATCCTAATCTAGAATATGGAAGATCGTAACATTAATTAATTTTTTTTATTTTATTCATTTTTCTTTAACATGTCCCAAGTTATACCCATTCAAACATAGGCGCAAAGAAGAATGATTAATGATCCTTTCCTAGGTATCTACCCTAATACTAGTATCACATTGTTTAATATCCATTGTAACCATAAAGATATGTGAATGAGATCACAGTGGGCCCTAAATACCTGTTTCTTTGTTGGTCTCCCATTTTTACAGTGCTTATTAAACATAGTTGACATTGTTTCCCTAACAATCCATGAAACCTCACCAATGACTAACTCCAAACTCCATTATATCCATAAACTAGAACTCTAATACCACTCTTTCATAACCCTCCCCACAAGGTGTACCACTCCTAGGAAAAAATTGGAGAAGATAGATCATGACACCCAAGTCCCTCCCCCACTAGGCCCCGGGTTGGCAACTAGCACCAAGGGTAAAATAAACACATATATGGAAGGCATTAACCTATAAGAGGAAAAAATGAAAAATATAGAGATAAGAAAGACACCAACCAACTACTTCTTAGAATCCGATATAAAATAAACCCATAGTGCACATATGTAATTTATATAAGAACTACTACAACTGAAATTAAACTATAAGTACAAAAAAAGGTTAAGACGGTGATAACCACAACGACCAAACGACTCATATAACCACAATCTAGTAGTAACAATACTGGTATAAAACCAAATCTAACTGACCTAGAAAATATTTTATATATACTTAGGGTGAGTATAAGAGTACACTCAGTAGGATCCTCCTCAGAGCCTCTCATGAAAAATGTAAGTAAACATGCTAAAGTATAGTGAACAAAAAATGAATGTAACTCATCACCTAAACATGTATACTGAGTTCCCAACCTCACCATGGATAATCTCACAAAGAATCATATAAAAGATATTATAATATAATAAATAATATCAAGGGTATCCAACTACCTATTTCCCATTTGTTTTCCACTCTTCCCCAACATCGTACGTCTGGAGAATATCTCTCCAAAAAGGATAGCCGACAAACACCTAAGAGAATCACCACAACATGAACCTCATGTTACATAACTCCATTCCCATATAACCATAAGTAACTAGTTAGTTTCTGGAATCCACCACATCCCATATAACATGTATCATACATCAGTTATTATACCTCAAGACATAACAGCCTATACACATTCTTATCTATAGTAGTCCTTATGAAAATATGTCCATAATACATGTGCATGAAATAAAAACAATCCATACATACTTATACACACATATATGATTAAAACTATCCATTGTACATACCAGTACAATAACTACCAAGAGAAGAGAGTGGTTCAGAAGGGGGCAGTCATTCATCCATCCTCCCACCAGGATGTTGGGGAAAACACCCTCAATGCTCAAAATCCACAGGGTTTCAGTTACCCTAACTGAAAGGGTGGAGTAGTGTATAAAAACACTAAAATTACATGGTATAATGTATCTCAAAACCACACTATGGGAATAACTTAGTCTCAGAATCAACTGTAGCTAACGTGTCTCATACTCCTGGATTCCACTGCTATGACTAGATATCTTATAAGCACATAACCAATTTATGAGCAACATTAAATTATTTTATTACATTCATCATTTTCACTTTATGTTAATTAATTCATTAAAAATTAATTAACCACTTACATTAATTACCCCCACAACAAAGTTCCATGCCCTCTTGGCATAAGCAAACCAATTCCATGGATTATCATAATTATAACCTCAGCATTTCATACCAGCAAGGTCCAAACTCATGGGTTAAGCATTTATTAATTTATTAAAATTATACTTTACATATTACCAGTTACTATAGGGAAGAATCCTATGCTACTAAAAAGGGAATAAAATCAAGCACTTCCATCTACCTCAATCAGTGGGAAATGGAATGTAGATAAACAAAAAACTCATTCATCAGATAAACATGAGATTCAAATAAGATTCTAACTTTTATATCAATGGTTATGACCATCTTTGACTTGTTCCATCATCTTTAGTACCCTCCCCGACACTCATATGCAAATCCCTATACATTATTCCACCACATGTGTCAACTACTACCACAACAATCAGGACTCTCAACCCCATATACCACAAAAAACCCTCAATGATCGGCCATAAAAAACTCAAATAACATTCAATACTCCCCACCCCATATACCAAAATTTCCCTTTAGGATCAAAAATCATAGGTTCGCATCACAAGAAGTGGGAAAAAACAAATAAACCTGGCTCTTGGACCTAAAACATGGCATTAATCCTTTACACACAGTGATCTCTCATGACTCCAAAGCACAATGAACTTCTCCTTTACAAGAATTAAGGAAAAAATGACCAAAAAATCATTTTCTTTTATCACAAAACTAGTTATTATTCCATATTTAATTAACTGATTCATTATTATAGGTTCCAACTACATTCAACCTAAGAATCAAGCTATCACAAGATATCAAAAATTAATTAAACAGCTAATTTAGTGAATTTAATTCCTTTATTAACAAGTATTAACATGACTCGTATTCATTGACCAATTCAATTAAACACTCATAATTTCATCATTTTTATTATCATAAAATTACAACAACAACCAGATTCATTAAACATGCATCTTTAATCTATTATACAATAAATTCTAGCTTTATGTTCCTTATAAATTTCACATGGTTGTCTATGAACAACAAGAATAACATAGATATCAAACTATCTAGAAAATATATAGGCAACCTATTATCATGGAATAAATAACAACATCTCCATATGGTCGACGAAAATTCTTTAATCTGATTCAAGTAATTATTTAGGTGAAATTCCATTACTATAAAAGGGACTAAATCATACTAACTCTATGATTGAATGTAATTAAATAGACAAGAAATGAATCCCCTACCTCAAAAATTCATCAATGTTCTTCGCATGATAATGGACCAATAATGTGGATCCCAATCACCTCTTCTGTGAGAGCTACATCCACTTGAGGACACTAAACCACAACCACACCAACAAACAGCCAGAAAAAATCTTTTAGAGACATGGAGATCATGCACCATCACATGGAAAAGTGAAATGGGAGGTAAAAGATCTAATAAACTACTAGAATGGAGGTAGAACATTCTATTGATTGAATAAGTATCGAAATATGGAAGCTATGGATCTATCCATGATGAAGGAATCCCCAAAACATCGAATAGGGGGTCGTTGGGTCACCTAGAATCAGGACGAAGGAGTTGCATCTATAGGGATTGAAACCCATGAGTGGATGAAAATGTTATAAAATGTACAACATTATTTATTTACATTATGTGTAATCCCATTTCACATCTTGTACTCTTGAGGGTTCTATTCCAACAAAAAACACATCGCCTTTTTATTTATTTAACCCCAAAAACCTACACGTAGTGAACCAGACTTAAAAAATGTGTAATTCTTACTCATCATATAATTCTTCCTATTTCTAGAAATTCATAGTCAAACACATCCAAACTTCCTCTGAGCCTCCTCCAAGAACATTGGTCATTGGAAACATGAAAAGGGTTGATCCACACTGATTCGGACCTTGACACTTACAATAGGGTGTGTCTACTTAGGAGATGATGAGTACAGTTAAGAATCCTTATGATGATAGAAAATATAAGCATACTATTAAAAATATTTGTGATATTATCTATATATGTATTATTAATATCATTAGTTCATATAAGGATCATATATCTATGGTAGGGTTTCTATAAAAAATAAACTTTAATTAATCTTTTATGATAGTGCTAATTAAATACTTATATAACAGGTAATGTCAATAACATTTTTATTTTATGAATGAATAATTATTTTTTCCTAGATTGGTGATGGATTATTCTAATTGGGTTCAGTAAATTTGAATGAGTCTAGATATATACAATTTTTTATAAATCTTATATTGATAGAAGATATCAACCTATTGAGTTTTGTGTCTAGGATAACATGACTCCTTCAGTCTTCACTAATTTAGGGATTCAATATTTGGAAAATAACGGTAAGTAAGTTATTTTTTTAGAAACCCATTTAATATAATATAGATAATCAAATGGGTTGATTTCCATTTGGTTTTTCTTTTAATATAGTTTAATACATTATTATTTTAAAGTGTCTTGATTGAGGAACTATGAATTTGGACCATCTTAAATTATTCCCTATGAGAATGTTGAATCTAAGACATTTCATTCTTCTTTGAAAAAATATTGTGTATCATTATTCATAGTAATAATTACATGAGGTGAATGATTGAGTTACCTGTGTCATTGTTATGGTAGTATGGACCTAAAAAAGATGAAACTTGGGAATGGGAAGTATATATGAGGTCTCAAAGGAACAATTTGTTAATTATAAGATCATAATAATCCCTATAGACAACAGGTATCCATATAGTGGTAATTTTTTAAAAACACTGAATATTTAGGTAGGATTTAGAGTCTATTTGTTATATATAATTATGTATGATTTATTTAGACTGGTTATAAAGACCTCGACTCCAGTTACCTTAGATGGTTGTTACTTTATTACATTGTTTTAAGACAAAAGAGATTGCATAAAAATGACTAAATATTTTAGTTGTCTTCATAAAATAGATGCATTCATGAATATCATATTTCATTTAAGAACATAAAATATAAAACAAAGTAAGGGTAATGAATATTAATCCTTGTAATCATTCAAATATTCAACATCTATATCATAGGTAAAGGATACTAAATAATGGTGGGCTTAGATACTCAGTAAGGGTTAAGTACAATGGATGTTTTCATGAATCAATAAGTCATGAACAGTATGGAATGGTAGATGACTGAAAAAAAATTTAATTTAATCAATAACTAGAGTATGAAATACACCTACGGATAATATCAACATTGTAATATCATGGATAATAATGACTGAATTCTAAATGAATTAAATTAATAATACTTTACATCATGATATTAGACATCAAGATATTTAAACCATAATGAACTTGTGCCTAGACTCTTTAATTAATGGGTAGGTATACACCAAAACCCAATTTAATTCCAGCTTACTGACTTGTCTCGGGATATATATCAATGCATCGAGGTAATATCTATAAATGGATCCACCTATGACAACATATCTAATTAATTCCTCATATATTTAATTATTATTTTCATTTATAAAAAAAATTCTTTATCATCAAAAATATGTAATGAGTAAAGAATATCGACTGATTAGGTTGTCCCCAATCAATCAAACAACATTCATAGTAAAAAACTATGTACGTAAATGATATATAGTTTAAGTAATATGGATATCCATGATAATGAATATGGATATTTAAGGGAAATTTAATGTTCAAGGATCATTGGAAATTAAATATTTCAATGGAATGTTAATGACTACAAAATAAATAAAGAAATGGAATTTCAGTAATTTCCTAGGTAAAACTGATCATCACCCATATATAGAAAGGATAAGGATTATATCATTACAATATATACCCAAATTAGTATAATTAAAATATTTTTTTGTTATAATTTATGATTATAAATACCATAAAATATATAATTAAAAAATCTTTAGGTAAATACCGTTTTCCATTAAAAATAAATTTTCAAAAATAAATGTTTTTAGAATATAAAGAAAAATATTTTCATTAAAAAGAACCTTGTAAAACTATAAAGGTATATTCTATAAAATTATTTTTCATGATGGGTGGAAAATTATGTTCATGTGAGTACTTTAAAATAAGGATTCCCTTAACATTTATTAGTAAAAAGATAAAACATACCTTGTTTAGAAAATGATAATATGGTTCTATTGAAACAATTTATAAAAAATTCTTTCATGTGTAAATTTTTCATTAAAGAATAATTTGATTAAGAAAAATTAATTTTTTAAAACATTTTTGGAAAAATGTATATAGAATAAAAAATTATTTTCAACTGAAATGAGAAATAATGTTTTTTTTAAACATTCCCAATTATTTCATATACAAAATAAAAGAAAATTGTAATATTACTTAAAAATATCCTGAATAATTATAGGAGAATAAAATATTTTTCTTTTAAGATGGATATATCATATATTTCTCTCATTGTATACTTAATCATAAACAATCCTAAATAATGGTGAGATTGCAATATAAACCCTTAGAAATTTGGTAACATTTGATTCTTAAGAACTATTGATAGATAACTTCAAGTGAAACATTATATACCATCAATTTAAAGGTATTAATGATATAACATATAAAAGTTAAATTTTATACACCTCATAAATATAAATATGTGCATAAAACCAATTATGTCTCAATGGACTGAAAATTGAGATGAAATCTCTAACAAATATCATATCACTGATGTCAGAATTAGTCAATAAATTGGTTATATATATTAATGTTAAATACACATACCATAAGATTAAATAAATAATAAATTAGGAAAACTTCATTAAATATATAATATTATAATATCAAAGATAATAAATAAGTAGTATAACCTAATGAATATAAATTGTGATATGAAACCCCTTTCCACATTGTAACTTTCAAGTAAAATCCCCTTGGATGAAATAATATGAATTGAAATTTATGATAACATGAATTATTAAGGTCTCATTATATAACATGTAAATTTGGAAACATATACAACATATAAAATAAATAAGGTGCGTAAAATTAAAATATGGATTAATGAAAGGAAATTTAGATGGAATCCTTTACCTCGGGTATGATTCATCACATATATTATTTATATTCCTAAGTAATAAACATATGTTAAGTATTTAGTTTATTAAGAAACATTTTAAGATTTATTATTTCTATTATTTTATTTACTACAAATTTATATTTAGTTACATAATCAGTTAAGTTCATGTTTGACATTTTGACGATATTCTATTCATATGTCCAAAATGACATTAGTATGTTGACTACTGAAAATATGGTCATTATTACATAATATATATAATAATAACTATGAAAAAATTAAAAATTTTATACATAAATAATAAATTTTAAACCAACCATGAATTGTGGTTATGAAAAATGAACTGTGTTACAATCATTGAAATGGTATGTTGTATGTATTCATAAGTAACGATTCAAATTTTCAATGATCATTATGGAAAGAATGTAAGTATTACATTATATTTTATTAATTTTAATAATATCATAAATACCATATTATTTCTATAAATATAATTATATATAAAAAATTCACATCGCTTCTTAGAGGTGGTAATCCACCTGTATGCATGAATGACGTTATCATTTTTGAGTGATTGGAATGGTAAAAAATCAAATGATATAATATCATTTAATAATGATAAATATGTAATGAATAAAATATATGTACATATATATATAATCCATCATTACAACCAACCAAAAGAGGATATTATAAAAAATGAATTACATCAGTTCTTAAGGTGGTAGTCTGTCGTGTACAAGAATGACAGTTCCATTTCCCATTTTACAGAAAAGGATATGGATATAGGATATTAAATTAACCTAAAAACTTCTAAGTATTTGGTAGATATATATGTTAATGTATCATACTGGATGAATAAATGTTTAATGGGGTGGAAGAATAACTAAAACAAAAATGCCCATTTAATAACTACACTTCTTTATCAGAAAACCTCTTTGAATGACTAAAATTTAGTTTTTATTATCATAAACCCCCTTTTAAGGGATAAGGGGGAACCCAACATGACTCCATGACTTAGAAAATAGTGAAGCCTCTATAGTTATTTCAAGACAAAAACAACATATTCAACACTATAATGTAAGACCCCTACCCAGCATCAGACAACCACTTCAGGTATACCCCAAAAGCTTTCCATATAATATTTTCCAATAAAAAAAGGACTCTATAAAATGGGGATGGAATTAATTAAGGTATTATTTTATATCATTCCAAATTAAAATGGTCCTTGATGTGTATATAGGATATGAGAGGTGGTTCCCAGTCTTTAACGGATGCATTCAACTTGGTTGATGGGAAATACATACTCCTCCCCAAGCTGTTGGAGGGGGTCGGTGAGATACATTTCCAATCCATTCAAGGTAGTGATCCAGTCAACATCATCTTCCAAAGGCTTCTTCTCTATCAGTTCATAGAACCATGAATCGATGTAATGAGACTCACAGGATTCAAATGGGGATTTATCATCTATCAATGTCATTTTTTTCCATTATCACAATATTTGACACACTGATGGTATGATGATGAAATTTTAGTGTGCTAGTATAGTTAGGGCCTCCCTAACAGGATGTTGAAGGATGTACTTTGCCGCACTACTAGGAACTCAGAATCTGAAAGGGGGTCTCCAAGCCATGTTTTAAGCTTTATTCTTCCCAACGTCTTCTACTCCCTTTTTTCATATCCCATCAGATTTTTTCTCCAGGGTGTCAAAATATCCTCATAATATCCTAACTGATGAAGTGTTCATAGTGGGACGAGGTTGACTCCAAAGTCTTTATCGATGAAAATCCTCCAGACATCAATTCCATTTATCTTTCTAGACACAAATAATGGTTTGATGTTCCCTTGCATGATGGTGTCTTCATCCCTATCTGTGAAGGAGATGATGGTGTGACATTATTTGGGATTGGTCTCTATCTGATAGACATTGGACGGTGCTACTTGGGCCTCAAATTCTTGAGGACATAGTAAGTCTTATATGATCAACCCCTAAGGTCTGTGGATCGACTCAAAGCATCCAGGATTGAAAACTTTCCTTGTATTAAATCCAAATTCTTTAGAATATCATATTTCTTCTCTAATGTTTAATGCTTCCTGGATTGAGGTTTCTCTTTCTTAGTCACTTTAGGGGCTTTAACTTTGGACACAGATGGTCTGGCCTCTATGACAAGAGCTAGTGGTGTTGTGGTCCTTTCTGGGTTCGACCAAACTAGTTTGCCAGTATTCCTTGGGAAATTTTATATTTTTTCTTCCTTCGACAGATAATCCAAGATAACTATGCTTGTATTTCTTCCGACAGGGGTGGAGGAACATTATGGTTTTCGTTGTTTCCACCAGAGGGTCCTTTCATGAGTTTCAGAAATGTAAACAATTTTATTTGAGGTGTGGATGGGAATTTTATTCCTACCACGTTCATGCCTTCCAGTAAGCCCTTGATATCTACGACCTCTTCCTCTAACTCTCTAGTTGTGCATGGGGAATTCGGGTTCATGGACTTAATCTCCATCAAATAATTTTTCCATCAATTCAATAACATTAATGGAGACGAAGATCAATTCTTGATTTGAAAATGTTTCAATCTAACTGCCTTCTTCTGATGGTGTTGTTTAGTGGGGTGGTTCTCATTGTACCATTTGGAGGGGAGACTCCCGTTGTACCAATACCACTAGCATGAAGTCTAAAAGTGCCAACACTAGCTTCTACTTTGGATTTAACCCATCTTCTTTCTCCTGCTTTCTGCTCCTCTAGACCTTAGAGGACTGTGGGGCTGAGGATGATAGTTGTGTTGCATTGGGACCTATTGGGGGCATGGTTGGTTGTTTCAACTACTTCTGGAGGATTCCATGAACTCGTTTGACTATTTTATAGATCTTCCAATTGTTAAATTTTTGCTCCTTTTTTCTGGTGATTATTTTCCGTTCCTCTTCATCTCTTGAGCCTACAGTGGAAACATATGCCACTTGTGCTAGCAGAATGCCCAACTTGACTTTCCCATAATATACCATCTTTTTTAAGAGATAATTGAATATGAATCATTCTTAGATGGTGTGTCCCAGTATCTGGTGATAGGGACAATAATTTTGATGGTTTTCGAGACCCACTTCATCATCTCTCTTTGGCTCTGGTAGTCGGAGAAAGTTGCAATTCATGACGAATATGAAATAGTCGTGGACCTCATCATCTCAGAATGAGTAGGCTTTATTTATTTTCTCCTCAAACTGATTTCTTTTATCACAACTTCACTCATATTGATGATGTGGGTAGGATGTTTCCATCCAAGGGGTTCCGCATAGTTTGGTGGAGGCCTCACGACTAGAGCTGGTGTTAGGGGTGGCTCAGGCATGACCTCAGTCGCTTCATCTTTTCCCACTCTTTTTCCTGGTGCTGATGGGGCCACTCGGGACTTGAGATTGGTCCGCTATAAGGATACTTATATCCTTTTTGAAATAATAGAGAAATCTCATAATCCACTTATGTACTTCATTGGGATGAGTGGTGTTCATAATTCATCATGAATATTATCGATGTGCATAGCAAGCATTTCATCTTGGGGAGTGGATAGTTCAGGGAATAAGTCAGGCCTTTACATTTAGAAATGAAGTCTGAAACTCTTTCATTCTCTCACTGCTTGCAGTTCGTGAGATCATCGGTCATTGTCTTGGGTAATTTCGAATAGAACTAGAAGAGAAACTATCATCAGAGGTCCTCCCAGGCTATGATTGAGTTAGATGGAAAAGTAGTATACCATACAAAGTCCAAATTCTATAGGTTTTTTATGAAGCTTCTGATTTTTACTTCTTCTTACTTCTCGGGAGTGCCCATCATGCAGTCAAAGTAAGAGGCATATCGCAATACATGTTGTTCTAGGTCTCCTAATCCATTGAACACTTGGAATACAGGGTTCTAAAGTTTGGTGGTGGTGGAACATTTCTCTCCCAATTAGGGTAGGGTTTTCACTCTGGTTGTATCGGAGTGTGTCTCCCCTCTATGGATTCCAATCGAGCCGTTAGTTGCTTGATGGTATTCAAGATCCCTTGATGCATTTCCTATCAAGCTTGAGCTTAGGTTGGTGTAGAAGTGGCCACATCTAGATGTACTGGTGCTTCTGGAATTTGGGGTGGGTACCTAACTGAGGGTATCCTTTGTGGGTTTACCTGAATATAATCTAGATACCTTCCTAGTGGGGGGAAGTCTTGATGTCCTTTCAGGGTTGGATTTAAGAAAGTTGACGGTCTCGGTGCTAGGATGGATGGGCCTCTGAGCTTGAATTCATTCACCGGGATGAGTGCGTGTGGTAGGTTCACCTTTTCTGGGAATACCTGTTGACATTCCTTAGGGGGGACATATCCAGAAAGATATATCCCTCAACAAAACTCGACATTAATTCGCCTAAGATCTTTCATTTCTTCCTCCTGCTCGGCGAATCTTTCCTCAAGAGTGAGAGACACATTATCAGGGAAAGGAGGTGGTGGGTCATAGATGTTTTGGATTTTATTCTTATCTTTGTTGGGGTTTCTCGAGGGAGGTAATGACAGATTAATTGAGGGGGAACCTAAATTTAAGACCACTCTATGGTTCCGGGTATGCATGCCACCAGGCTTAGTGTGGGATGCCTCTAGGAAAGAACCACCATCTCTCGAATTATATCCCTTTGTATCATTTCCTGTGGGATCAGTGGGGTTGACATTTACCATATTCACTGATGTATACTTCATTGTGGGTGGTGTACCTATTGTCGAATGGTAGGAAGGATTTCTGCATCCTTTGTTGGAATTTCTCCTTCTATTCTTCATTATTCTTCAGGTTTCATGGAAAATATTGACCTAAAGCGATCCCTAATCTAACCTCATAATTAGAATTCATATTGGGGGTTCTAACCATGAGATGGGGTGGAACGGGTGACTTCTCTGCTCATTGTTCTTCCTAGATGGGAGAAGATAGACGTCTGTTGTGTAGGAACATGAGGTAAAAATGCCCCCAACCCTGTAGGATGGGGTTGCTCCTATTCTTTCATTGATATGCTATGACCTGGATTTTTTGGTCTTATGGGGGAATTTTGAGTTGAAAATTCCCCTAGCCCTATGTCCTGGGGTTTTTCCCATATTGTAGCAGTAGCAACTGCTAGTGACACCTTTACAATTTCATGCACTCCCACACAGGTGTGAGACAAGTATGGTGTTGGACTTGTATAGGATTTATGGGATTTTGAAGACATGATCACTGCTTGCTGGTTGGATTCCCTTAGTAAGGAATCCTGATGGATGTTCTCTATTGCCCGGATCATAATCTTTTTTATGGATAGATCTCCTTAGTCCTGGAACTTTTGAGACTTAATCTGGGACAATTTTTGTTAAGTATTCTATCTTTCCTAAGTATCGATTTCATTTGAATGATTCATCTGGGTAATTACATTGCAAGTTATCATTTCCAATGAGGTCTACTGGATGGGACACAGGGTGAACTGTAGAGATCCATGTTCTCCACATCCTCAAATATGAACTTTAGTCGTGGCATCGCCTATCATGAAAAAAAACTGGTGCGGTGCATGGAGGCAAGCCAGTTCAAGTTTTTTCTTTCTCCTTTATGATTGTGGCTTCTGTTTGGATAGGAGGAATTCCAGGTTGATTAGACAGTGAAGCTCCGTGAACATGTTGACATCATTCACATACTCTTTGTAGGGAAGGAAATTTTCTTTTAGCTAGTGAAGAGTCGTTCGTATATTGAGGCGAATGTCTTGCATACATTCCCCAGACAACTCCCTGGTATGTCGAAGTGAGAATTGGTCGTATGCCAATACATCACTAGTATATTATCCTTATCTAGTTGTCTTCTCACAAGCAACATATCCTGATGTTGTTTTTCTGGGGAATCCTCTACATGAGATTCCTAGCTTGACTGTTCTTTAATAATTTCATCCCAAAAAGTTGAGCTGGTGGGAGCCTCATTGATAAGCGAATGGTGCGGGGTTGGCTCCGAAGATGATCATGGTTCCAGATCATCCATTAGTTGAGAAAGGATATCACTCATCAAAGACAGAGTTCTAGGTATGTTTGATTCCATATTTATGAGCACCTTAGCATAGGAGGTCTTTCTCACATTTGTTCCGACAAGGGGAGGGCCTTCTTGACAATATGGATTTTGATTGCGGGGAGGACCTTTTCAATCGGTTCCACAATGGTGAGGGATACCATTTCAACTTGATGCGAGAAAATAGGGATTTTCCCTGTAGTGTATACCCTGGGTAGGACCTTCAAGATGGGATACAGCGAGGTGAGGACCTTCTTGATGACTGCTATGATGGGGAGGACTGCCATCATGGCTTGATACCTGGCTGCAAGAAGAATTTCTGCAGTGTACATATTGGGGAGGGCCTTCAGGATGTACCGCAATGAAGGGAGTACCTTCTCGTTGCTTTATGTCACTGAGGGGATGACTTTCACATCAACCACCATTTTGGGGAGGTCATTCACAATGACTATCATCATGGAGAGGAATACCATCATGACATGACGTTTGACTATAGGGAGATGTATATCTGTAGCATATACAGTAGGGAGGACCATCAGGGTGGATGAGAGTAAGGGGAGTACCTTCTTATTATCTAATCTTCAGGTAAAGGGTGGGGGATACCCTGATATGAATCAGGAGATAAAATTTCTTGATTGATCATTCCTGGCCCACAGAGTAATCCCCCATGGGTGCTTTGGGGAGGACCTTCATATTTTCTAGTAGCGACATTGCGGGAAGGTCCTTCACAACCGCTATTGCCACTTCCATAATTTGGTAATGGACTGATAGGGTCTTGAGCCTTTATTGATATATGTTTGAGGGCATCAAGATCCCCAACATCTAGTAGAGCAGGATCATGTATGTGATCTTTATTTTTTTGTTTCTTTTGGTGTATTTCATTTTTTAGCACTCTCTTGCAGGTAACTGAGGCCGCCTTCAATTGTTAATGGACTTCATATATGATTCCTTGTCTTTTTGGATCCCGTGATTTTGTTGGGATATACCGACAGGCATTTTCAGTTTTAGCGGGGATGTATTCCTACCCCGGAGTAGCCACCGCGTTAGATTGGTGTCCCCCAGTTGGAATAGGTATTTGTTCCCGATCCGATTGTCTGTATATTACGGGATGTTGTCTTCAACCCTCTGGGACTAGAGTAGGGATTCATAACTGCTCCATAGTGGCTTAACCATTTTGTGATTAAGTCGTTCTATTTGAGGAAATCGGGTTGTGGTCCTGGTTTCTCACCTTTTCTGCCGATGCAATGATATCTTGGCATGTTTGGAGGATATGGTCTGGAATTTACTTCTGATATTCCATCATTTCCAGTATTTGTTGAGATACATCTTTGGATATAATGGGTATGAAGGCCCATTTGGATGTTGGAGTATGAGTTTATGCCCATTCCAGTCCCCCATGGGTTTCTAATAGATACTGGCAGTTCTCCTGTTTTTGGATAGAGTAATGAGTCCATCATCATATTTCTTCTCTGGTTGCCACTGTATTTGACCAGTGGGATTCATATCCATGACTGATGATTCTCATATGCTCGCTTTCTTTTGTATTTGTCTCATAGGATTTGTATGAATCTGTAGTAATTTGAGTCTGGTCATATTTGCTTACTAACCTATTTGGATGGAGGGATTAACATGCATCAGCAGGTTTTTACGCCTGCATTTAGATGGATGCCACCCTATATGGATGATGGGATTTATATCCATCAGATGGTATTTGTGCCTGCATATAGCTAGATGTCACCCTATTTGGATGATGGGATTCTTGTGCACCAGCATACATCTGTATCTTCCTATAGTTTGATGATATGTCTGCCCGGCGAGACTAGCTAGAATTAGAAGGAACATGCATGTGATCGTATTATACAACCCTATTTCTGTGGTGGGCTTGAATGGAGGGGGAAATGTAGTATGTATGCCTGTTAGATGTCACCGTGTTTGTAAAGTGGAGTTTCTCTTTAGTAACCAGGGTGATGGTAGGTTCTTGATTATATATTTTCTTCCTTTGGAGGGAAGCCCGAGGGGCCCCCAGTCTTCTAGACTTTAGTAGGTGTCGTCAACATAAGGTCCTCTTCAGCATGAGGAGACTTGGTCACCCAGTGTCGGCGATGACGCTCTATAGATGGGGCCCGGGAGTAGGACCCATGTGCAGTTGAGATGAAGTTGTTTGCATCAGCTTTATCTGCCTCTCTAAAATAAGGTAGGTACTCATTACCACGCTCTGGGGATTGGCTACCGAAATGGTTTGAGACCACCACCAACGCTGTCTTGTGATGGGGTGTTGTTAATGACTCAAGAGGTAGCTGGTGAGATTTTTCAGACTCGAGGGCTTTTATTGTGGATTCCACTATGGGGAGAGTTCCATTTTGGTGGAACTCTTTGATCAGTATGTTGGATACCCAGCGTTGAAGATGTTGGGTAGGCGAGGGGGTCCTAATCTTCATAGGGGCCCTGACCGCCTGTGGGATCACTAAGACTCGGGTATGCATTGGTTTTTAGGATGTCATTTAGATTGAATGTTTCTCTATGGGAACCTGCAATATACATATATGACATATACAGACCACAAAACCTAGTAAAAGGAACATTCTCTTGAACATATCCATATTTGACGATTCATCTTGGCCTCGCCCCTTTTGTTGTGAGGGTAAGGGGATTGAGTGGGATAAGACCACCACCTTGGTTAAGGATTCATGTTGGGTTCACCATTTCTATTTCGACCCGAGGTGAGCATTTAGGGAGAATACAAAATGGTCCTATGAGAATCATCATCCATCTCTTATTGTAGAGACAGTTTTACGTCGGGTTCACCATTTTTTTGACCTCAAGTGAGTGTTTAGGGAGAAGACAAAATGGTTCGACGAAAATCATCACCCATATCTTATTGTAGAGACATTTTTATGTCGGGTTCACAATTTTGTTTTTCACCTCTGAGGGTGGTGTGGGTACATGGTTGAGAAAAATATAAAATGGTCCGATGGGTGACAGGAATTTGTCCATTATTATAGCAACTTTCACGTTACCATCTTTGTTTCAAATTGATCCATCATCAACCATTAAAGGAGGAATGGATTAACCCCGTGAGGACTGGGTAGTTTATCCCTTCTGTATTTTAAGGGAGGTTCTATAGTAAAATGGTCCTAGTGGGTGATTTCATTGGCTCGAATATTTGTGCAATTGGTCCTCTCAAGATATAACTTCCTCGGATGGTCTCCAATGGGTTTATTCATGGATCCAAAAACACCCAACAACCCTGCTATCCATGATTCATGGACCTTATTTCCAAAGGTAGGTGCTCATTCGATGATGATTTGGCCATCGATACTTAAGGACTCCATTGGTCAAGAGTATGGGATGTTGGGCTCACTCCACCCTTGGGGGGGATTTTTTCCTATTTTGGAACTCTCTTATAGATTTAAGTCATGTTCATATGTTCATTAATCATTTGTTAATTCCTGAAGAGTGTGTCCATGGGCTACCCCTGGTTTGCAGGATCATTATAGGAATACATGGAAATGATGATACAGAGGTAATACTGACTTAATCCATGCAATAAGGCACTCTATAGTTTATCCTCAACCAGGGGGGATGGAAGGTGACTTGATGTTGAGATTGGACCCATAATATGGGATTCCTACATAACCTTGGGAGAGGAATTAGATCCCATGCAGTTCGGGAAACTTGGGGATTACGCATGATAGTTTCCCATTTGAGGGGACATGATTGGGAGAACCCTTTTAGAAGGGACCCTTTTGAGATCGGGCCTGCAAGCAGGCATCCTATGAATCCTGGTTTGTTTAGGAATCATATTTCTTGTAGTCAAAAATTTATAGGTATTATGATTTAAGGATTCCCCTTTGGGATGAACATGTTTGGGTGGAACACTTTAGGAAGGGAACCCCTTTTGAGATCGGGCCTTCAAGAATGTGTCCTACAAATCTTGGTTTTTTCATGAATTAGAGTTCTCATAGTTCAGATTTGTGTGGATGTTGTGATCATCACAAATCTATAAAACCATTTCAGTCATCCTCAATGTGATAAATAAGAGGATGTGAGAGATCCAACCAACAACACACCTCCTTTCCTGATGATGGGAGAGGACGGGCCTATGGGGGAAGAGGCTGAGGAGACCGGGGAAGAGGGTGTGGAGAAACGAACCCTTCAATGTGGTATGACATTGGAGGTCATGCGGCATGACCCTGAGAAGATTAGGGACATACCTTAGTGGGAGTTCCCTAATAACGTGTTTCGAGAAGGGGATGAATATCACCACTATCGAAAGGAGAAGTGAACATGATTCCTTAGACTGAACACCATTCCTCGTTGAAGGGAAAAGCAAGCAATCAACTTTAATCCCTAGAATGGGGAGGTTCGTGTTAGTATCCCGAGGTTGGAATCTAGGTTACCCTAGGAATGTATACTTAGAAACATCCCTAGAGTCTGAACCATTGTGGGGAGAGCCTTCGTGACTCCTCTTACCATGGGTATGTAGGCTCAAAGGGGTCTGATGATGTGCCAGATGATCTGATCATACGAGTCTAGTGGTTTTGGAGGAGGCTTTGGCCTGATTCTGGGGGTCTGGTTCATAGAGGGGCTATGAAGGACTGGATAGTAATGGAGGGGTGATATTGGATCCAGAGGAAATAATACCCAAAGAAACCCCATTCCACGTATTTTTTTCTTATGCGGGATGGGGGTGCTCTGTATACCATAGTGGTATGCGGCTAGAGGGGTCATATACGTATTGAAACAGTACGTGGGTTTGGGAATGGACCATCGTGCACCATAGTGGTACATAGTCCTGAATGCGGTCCATCACACCACTTTAGGTTCCATCCAAGTACTGATGCAGTGTGTGACGTCAGGTTAAATCCGCATAGTAATACACTATGTGGAACACAATATTGACGGAGGGTCATAGAGACTATCATTCATGGAGAGTTTATTCGCGAGGAATATGTGGTTTGCGATTTCACCAATTAGGTTCGTTGTTCTCCCATTATTATTAAGTTCCTTATTTTTATGGTTCATGGTAATTTATACCTAAGGAAACATGGTTTTTAATTTGGGCTCAACCAAAGATTTGAGATTGAAGCCAGATCCCTCTCTGAATTCTTACTTCTAACCTCTGGGGTCTCCTCTGTGCTTTATTCATCCATTATTTATTAATTCCTTCTTTTATCCTTTTATAGAGAAATGGGTAAATCATATCTATGGGCATGTGGAACCATTTTTGGAATCTCGGGAAGAGATATCTTGATCCGTGGAAGACTCGGTCAACCGAGGTGTGTGGAGGCTATGGTTCTTGAATCATGGTTCATGAAACCATTCCAATTTTCTTAGTCCATGAACTAATGAGTTTTCAAGATGATATGTGTATGGCCTTTGTGTTATTTATTCCTCTAGTGATGTATTTCATGGTCAACTAGGTTCGCTGGCCATCGCTCCATGGGCTAGTGCCTCACGGTTTGTTCCGCATACTGGTGTTTTGTGGTTCATACGATCCACAAACCCTTCCCGGTGATTCTATGCGGGTCACTTAAAACCCCATTAAAAAATTTAATTCCTTCAAGTTTATTCCAGAGTTTTCAACTCAATTTGATTCCATTCTATTTACTAGACTTGTAGGAATTCTTTCTTCTTACTGCAAAGTGATTTTGGGTGTATTTTCTTCCCTTGGAAAAAGTTCTCAAGACCCTACAACCTCATGATAATTCAATCATGATAGATCATCAAGAGAGAGGGTGTGTACAAAAAAGATATAAAAATTATGGTGATTTATGATCTCTTACATTTGATTCATCACTAATTCACTCAATATAATAGATAATCACACTGATATATGATAAATAATAACAAAAAAGTATCCATAAAATACCAATTTTTAATAAAACATGAATTACGATTTTCATGATAATCAATATCGGAAAAATAGTTTATTAAAAAGAAAATCATAGTCTTTAATATAGTGCATGGTTATATTACAAGGTTTTGAAAATAATTTGTTTAACTACACATCAAAAAATTCAAAATAATCATTTCATGTGGTTTGATCACATAGTGTGGCTATACATGATCAAAACCATATTTTTTCCCTAAAATTACCCAACATTAAAATTTTGGTATAAAAACTCCAAAACTCAAAGGAAAGATTACATTACATATACATAGTTTCATATTCCTCCATGCCACTTGAAATTGAATCACAGATAATACACCATGATATATACTCCATGAGTAACATTGTCCACTTCTATCAGATATAATTTTCTCCTACATCAGTCTCCTAAAGAATTATTCTATTCTTCCACAACACTCTCACAAAATGTATAATCCATACTTTTATGAACTTATCCTGCCTATGAATAATCCGTATTATTTTTTCATTAATGGTTTCATCTAATTTCAAATATATTGTATCATAGAGAAGATCTTGAGGATAATCTGGTTGTTATTTCCATAGTTGAGAAACATATAACTCATTATGCATTTTAATATGATTTTGTGGAAATGAATAATGTTATTCCACTAATATTATATTCTCAAAAATTATTAATAGGCCAATATAATAGTGTTCTAACTTCCCATGTTTTGTAGTAAATTAATGTTATAGTCATTATGATACTATAAAAAATAATGGAATACTAACTAAAAAACTTAATGATAATTATCATTGCTCAACATAATAATTCACTTAAGTTTTAGTTATCATTATCCTCTTCAATATCAAGTGAACATAATAAGTTATCTATGACATTAAATTATTCCTCAATAGAATATATTGTCTTACTTTATTCAATCATAGTATTTATTAAATTTTTACTTCATAAAATTCATCAAATATAGCCATCTGAATTGATACATGATAGCTATTTTTTGTAAAAAAACTAAACACAATGGACATGATACTCCCATTGTCTCATAAAATATAGGACAAAAGAATGAAAAATATCCTCCGATGTTTATATATTATATTTTTTATCACATATCAAAGGATGATAAAATTTAATCATCAAAAATTTAGTATATATCATATTTTGAAGTCCTTTATGAATCCATGAAGTGAACTATTGGAATTTAACAGAAATCATCAATGAAGAAAAACTATCAAGTCTCATAAAATTATTCATTAAAATATTATCATGATATTTAAATAAAAAATTCTCTGTAAGGGATAAGATATGAGCCAATTTCAAAAGATGATCCACAATCACTTAGATATAATCATGATTATGTTCTCACAATGTTTTCCAATAATTAAGTCTATACTTATATTATCCAATTTTGATGTTGGCACAAAAAAATTATAAAATAATAAATTATATCTAAATGTGAAATTTTTAATCATTATTTATGGGTTCTTTTCAAGGGATTATCCTTATAAATAATCAATTTTGAAAAGAATACATCACAAATAATAATTTTCAAAAAAACTAGATCATAATATATTTCAATTGTGATGTGATATTGGTAAAATAATTTTTTATGATGAAATATTCATCCATTTTTAAGAGGTTGTTTTGATAGAAACAGAGTTTGTCATATTTGAAAATGAATAAAGTATTTTTTATGAAAATTAATATTCATAAAAAATAGTATTGGTGATGGATAATTAATTTTATATCAAATTATTTTTTACAATGGATTGATAATTCCATCCTAAAAAAGAGAGAGAAAATAAATTAAATAAATTAAATAAAAACAATTATAATGAGTTTTTTATGAAAATTAAATAAAATTTAACACATTTGAGGTATATAAATATATATATATATAATAAATTTATTATAGGCGAAGGAGTTACATTGAGATTCGGGTGGGGGAACTACATCCCTAAATAATGATCAAGTCATCTCATATACTTCATCATCTTCTCATGTTGTTGACATAACTCCTATTGTTGATGCTCCTCCAGTTGATGGTTCTATTCCTTCTCTCTGTGTATTATTTTTATAATCAAATCCCAAACTCACAACCTCCACTCATAATCAATATCAGATAAAGTATATAAATGACTTCCCTTTAAACTGGTCAATGAAATAATAGTAGTATCACAACAATATATAGAGTTCAATCATGAACTAACACTGTGGATCTGGCCTTACATGATTCCCAACATGGTCACCCGCATCCAAGATGAGTAATTAAAACATGACTCATAGAATGACTTACTCTAAATCTCACCATGAATCTATCGTATGTGATAACTGATAACGTCATACATCTTCTTAATATTCAATTATAAAATAAATGGAAAATAAATTAATTTTAGTTATTTTTAAAATCCAATAAATATATTTACATTAATTTTAGGCTATATATCATTAGTAATCTCTCCTAAAATGTGATCGATGTACACCCACTTTTAAATATCATACTCCATAAAACTATGATTATCTACATCATATAAAAATTTAATATAAAACTTTATATTAAAGGTATATATATAGTAATAAATAATTAATTATGATGTTTCGTTGATGAATACTAAAAGTATGGCTCCTAGATATTTCAATCACTTCCCACCACCCCATATTTTCTCAACCTGGTGATCCTCTCCTTTGAAATGTCTTCCCTATCCAATATGACCATGTTACATACCAACTCTAGGATGGTATGTAATCTGGTTGATAAAAAAATATATTAGATCTCCCTTCATGGATCGCTTTCTTTGATTTTGTAAAAAGTTATAAAAACACTCACACATAAAAATTTTGTATGCCACCTAGCTCAATACTCTCATGATATCATCAAAAATAGACTACAATCCTTAAAATAATTAATAATATAATGTATTATTGAAATAAATTAGAAGAAAAATATCATTTATTTATATACCATTTAGTGATCAAGCATGATATTTTGAACATCGATGGGAACCTAATTCCATGGCACCAATATCCCAAAAACTAAACACATATAACTTGATTCACCATATGAAAATATATATGTGAAAAAATGTGAAAAAATATATAATAAAACAATTATTATGTAAATAGATTAATGATAATTAAATAAAATATACTTTTGACAAAATTTTGTAATAATGGATTTAAATCAAGAGATGTACTTCACTCAAGAGTATATTCTAGAATCCTAAATATCACTAGGATGAAACTCCTGCTAGTTAAATGTGCATCAGTTGTAACATATGGGTCAGATGACATGTCATCAGGTTGATCACCGGGATACTCAGCATCCATCATGGAATAAAACAACTCATCTATATCTTCTCCAACCATTTGAAACATAAAAAATGTAACCCCAAAATAAGTGTTTATATATAAAAAATATTAAATATAAAAAAAAAATATTTATAAAAAACAAATAATTTATATTAATTATGAGTAAAAAATGAGTATAATTGTTTCATTATTCATCTTAATATATATATTCATCATTTTTAACTTCTCATCTTCATCTTAAACATCATTAATTTCTATATGAGCTTCAATTTCATAATCCTTTGTTATTTTGAATTCATTGGTTACATAAATGATATTATCAAGACCATCGATCACTAACTGTGGGGTTTTTTCATCGATATCAGTATATATTCAAGATAAATATTTATATGGTAATGTCTCTTAATAAGTTTCAATATCTTATACTTCAATAGAAACAAATTCATTTCCCATAAACTAATTTTCATGACATTTATTTTTTAATTACACTCTACCATTATGTGAATCTTATCAAAAAACATTGCAATTTGCATAATATACTTCATGTGCTTGATATACCCTCATAAATGGTTTATTTAATATAATAAGGAATTTATATTTAATTTAATTGATTCCATGTCATGGGAAAATATATAACCATTTATTAGTATCAAAAAAATTAAATTTAATCATTTTTAAGTAATATTTTCCCAAAATCAAATAACACAATAATTTTATTCCACATTCCATAAAATTAAAATTCATATTCTTTTTAATGTGATCCATTCAAGAAAAAACCATTATTCAATGATTTATTTTATTCACCCGAAGTGTTTTTATAAAATATAAATCCATTAAAAACATATTCATTATAAGATTTACCCAATTTAGATAGTGGTTTGGGCAGTGAATATAAGGTTTTATAAGTAGAGTTTCATATATTTAATAAGAGGGGGGTTTATTGAGTTTCTATAATTTTTACCATAAATATAACAACCCCCTTAGAATGGTTCAAACCTATCAAAATATTCTTAATCAAATGAAAATTTGAAATTAATAAATTATAAGGAGTATGTCATTGGATATTTATAATGGTTCAAGGAAACATGAAATTCCCCTAATCCTCTCCACCTATGTACAATATAGGTTGGGGGATTTTCCAAGACCATGTCATTTTTTTAGGGACCCTAATAGTTTAGTTCCAGAAATAGTAACTTGTTACAAGGATCCATAAGATTTTACAAGGGTATCATTTTATAAGTCCTATCCATGGACTTCATATCGTATTTTATAACAAGTTCCCACTTACATTAATAAAGAAAAATGTAGAAAATATATTTGGTTTAACACACATTTTCAATTATAAACCATTATAAAATGAATAAATCCTTGATATAATTCATAAGACATTAATGACCAGATCATAATGTTATCTTCGACTATAATTCATTTATACTTAAATGAAAAAGAAGTATAATTTTTTTATTCATTCGTGCATAATGAGTGGCATGAAAAACAATGTATGCACAAGAGATATAGTGTCTTTTTCTTGAAAAAATTATCAAGTATATAAAAAATCTTAAAAACACATAATATATGTTTTATATTCCCTTTATAAACCTGTAGGTTATTTCCATTCTCCTTTTCACCATATTTTTATCATATATCCATCATGAATTAATTTAAGATATTTATAAAATATATCTGGTCTTAGTATTCCATAATTTTGTTAAATTAATTTGTATATCGTGAGTAATTGGATCATTGGGATATCTCCAAATAAGTTTCCTAATTTTATAACTTCAAATGAATTCCAAATTAATAGTAATAAATCATAGATCCTTTTCAAAAATTCTATAATGTTCGAATATTTAAAAAGATAATATTTTTAAAATATAGAGTTTTATATTGTATCTACAAATAGCTTCATAAATATTCTATGGTAATCGATTCATCACAATTTACTAAATAGTAAGACGTCAAGATTCTCAAATGAGTTCCTTCATACCATATAACTTGTATAATTTTTTAAGTCTTATTCGTCTTATGGGTCGTTCTCTTTAGAAAATATGTCATTTTTATTTTCAACCTAGATTTCATTTGTAGGAATGTGTCTTTAATCACTAATATACATGTATTTCAATCAAACATAGGTTTCATACAAAAATTCTGAAATTTACTGTCCAATATACATGTGAATCTCTTCGTAAATTTATTTGATTCAACCTTAGTGTATGTGGGATTTATCTAGAATGTATGTGTGATTTTAAACTATGTAGGTGTGTTTGTTCTCTTCATTTATGTCATTAATAATTTGTAATATTTTCTATTTAGTGTAGGTGTATTTTTCCTTTAGTTTATGTGTAATCAGCATGAGGTAATGTGTGCCGAACCAAAGCCTAAATTTAATACAAAACATAGAAACATTTTTTAATAGAAAAATATTAAAACATAAAAACATATATTGGAAATTATGTACACCTGATTAATTAAATTTTAATAGAAAAAATATACCTACCACTAAATAAAAAATTATTTTTCAAGAAACAAATCTAAGGGAGGAATTTGATATGATAGAACAACATTAGTATCACAAAAAATATCCCCTTTTTAATGATCATAAAACCCATAAAATTTATACATGGAATCTTAATGCATAAATGTTTAGATAATATGATATTTCATTATAGAATATTGGAAAATTCTATAGATCATAATAGTTAAGAATATTAATAGTAATGAAAATTTAATTTTATTCTCCCCCTTTTTGATATCAAAAATAAATTTTAATTAATTGATATGACACCTTCAAAATTTCACAATGGAATATAAAAATTTAATAAAATCTTATGAAAATGAATTAGGAATTGGGATTTGGAATGCATAAGATTGATAAAATTAGAAATTAAATAAGAAATTATGAATCAATATTAAACATCCAAATAATGAGTATAAATAAGAATATATCATATTATTTTATTTAAAAATAAAATAATTTAAATGAGGATAATTTAAATTGTCCAAAAAAACAAAGAACCAGTTTTCTGTATGGCTATTATTGGGGTTGGATAATCGTAGAGAATCTAAAGGCTTGGTTCTATGAGGAGTTTCCTTAAAAGATACTAGAATATAATTATCTAGTTAAAAATCATTTGGGAAAAGATAATATTGATGGTGACTCACAGTAAAAGGTACATCTTAACATGAATCATCTCCAATAATGAATCTATCAAACTTGGAAACCTTCCTTGTTCCATACATAATGTTTTCTTATATTGAATTTTTCTTTTCTATGTCATACTATTCTAATGTTGAAAAAGTGATCTTGGTAGTTTGAGAAGGTGTAGTGACTAGTATGACTTGTTCTACACTCTTCTAATTCTCTTTCTAATATATAATAGATGGATCAAAAGTAGAATGTAACATATTCTTTACATTTGGATACCTATTAAGATGGATAATACCTAGATAACATTAACCATAGATAGAAAAAAATTACATTTTTGTATATATCAATCATTCTAATGATTTCTTACCAACAAAACTCTAAGATAACATAATATCCTTGCTAAAGATTATATCTAAAAACACTAATACCTTCATATAAATATGATTTGTATTAACATATAGAGAGAATATTCCCCACCAATTCTACTTGGACAATTCAAAACTCCGATGAAGATATAATAGGGATTTTGACTGGTTGTGTTACTCTATGGGAAACCACTTCTTTTCCTTTAGAAAGGCATATCTAGGACTCAACCTATTCAAGAAATGATTCATTAGAATATGAAGATCAAGATTTTTATGACTATATATTTTATGCCAATTCAATATAAAATCATTTATGAATGTCTTTGATCTTTTTAAACAAAATCATAATATTTTCATTTAATATTGTTTCTCATCGTGTCATCGTGTAGACAGTATTCTTTCAGGATGAATAGTTATTGACTGAGGTTTCCTTCTAACAGAAATGACATTCCTCAATAAAATCATTAGGCACAGTTAATAATTTTTTAAGATGAGGAATCCTATTTCTATATTAAATTTTAAAATCCTTGATCTTATTAATTAAGTTATTTTTAACCATAAGAAATTTTTCTAATTATATTTATTTTCACTGTATGGATTCCAGCATTTTTGGAAAATAATCATTGTTTGATGAAACAACTATAAATTTATTCTCTATAGGTTCTGAAAAAGAGTTATGTCTAGCTAAACCAATTTTATTAGGTCTTATAGTTATAATAATTACATATTGACCTTTCACCAATTCACATAATCTCTAACATAGATACTAGATTGGGTTAAGTATGAGGAATTCATGTAAGGAATTCATATTAAGAACCTTTATTAGTTTGAAAATTAAAATCAGTCATAGAAAAGAATCAATTTTCAATTATTTTAAATTTTATTTTAAATATTAAATTTCTTATAAATATATACAAGAAATACTTATTTTAATGTGTTATATATTTCTAAAAAACTCAATTTTTTAAGCCAACTTCTCAATTATTTTATTAAAATCCATCTTGGAGACTGAATTTCCCATTAAACTATACAATTCTTCCATTAAAACATCATGTTCCTACTTGCGCTCATTTATATATACTTTTACATTTTAAAATTCATTAAATACTCAATTAGAAAATGTTTTAAAATTCAATCTGATATCATATTGATCTTATTCTTTGTTAACTGAGGGAACAACATCTTCTTTTTAGTATTATGAGAGGGATGTTTTTTAGTATCACAAGATAATATATGCTCTAGGTCCCTTTTTTAACTAATTTAGTTATTCTCTAAAATAAAAATCATATTACATATCCTCACTAGAGAAAAGTTAGTATTATCCATTTTTCATTCCATAATATCCTAATAATTTTCAAAAATATTTTTCATGTTCTCCTGATGAGACTCTTTAGTTCATACTTCTTCATCAAACCTCTACTCAACAAAAAACACTTCTCTAGTTTGAACATAAGAGACTTAAAATTCCATAGTAGCTATGGTGGTGGATTCAATATAATTGTTCACAAAATTATCTCCATTATAAAATTCATTTCTCTAAACATATGTAGTAATATTTGATTCACTGGCATAAAATTATTCATCATTCTCCCAAGCATGCTTCCCTTCAAAAGGTGGTCCATCCATAGGATTTTTATGATTAACTACTCCCCATTGTTGTAGGGTTCTCCTAATCTTTATCTTCTTTTATTTATTCTTCTTTTACTTTATTCATGATAACTAGCTTATTCATATGGCCACACCAAGACAACTCTATATTCTTTAACATTCCAATTGAGAATATATTATTTTTTGACATTTTATAGCTTATAATTTATTTACTTAAATCTATTTATTCATGTAAAGAGGTAATAAATGACCAAAAGGATAAAAGGTATCATTTTATGACATAATAACACTATGAAACATTTACCTTAACATGTACCTAGTCTGATTTACTTTTTTTCTTTCTAAAGAAAATATAGGAGATACATGTCTTGAAATTAACCATTTTCAGAATCGCCATCCCTTTTTTAAATCCATGACTGAATAAGGTTTTCAAATACTACTTTTTCATGTTATAGGTCCCTTTAAATATGTTAAATGATATTATCATGACCAAAATAATCAACTTTACAACCTATTGGCTGGAAGAGTCACTTGTCTCCAACTTAAGGATACACATAAACCTTCCCATGTGAGTAACACTAATTAGCCTAACTAATTACTCAAATGAAATGGGAAATTCCATCTTATTAGAATTTGATATTATAAAATCCCCATTATCTATAAACTTAAATCAAGAATATTCATATAGATCACAAACATCATTATCAAAGAAGATATATAATTTCTTTTCATCAAATAAAATCTTCCTTTTTTAAAATCTTAAAACATTATTCAAGAGTAGATATCTGTAATTTATCTATATGAAATAGATAGAATTATATGGGATAAGTAATATTCTAAAAATGGTAGTATTTTAATTCTTAAAGGATTATAAAGCTTTGACATCTGATCTCTTAGGCATTCCCAGGATTGTAAATCAAATGAGATGATTGAAATTTTGGATTCAGATTCAAAGATAAGAGAGATAAATATCAAAGGAAGTGTGTTTACAAAAGAGTGTTTTTAAGACCTAGTTTGTGAGTAAAATCATGATGTGCCACTGAAAATGATAAAAATATATATATAAATGACATAAATAACCAATAGTGAGAAATAACTAGTAAGAATATTAAAACTGTTAAATAAAATAACCAGAATAAGATCAAATAATCTTGAACATACCAAACTCAATTTTAATATAATAAAATCTATTAGCTAATAAAGACTTTATAAAAATATTAATAATAATATTTTCATTACTAATTGATTTGGGAGATATATCACTTTTATGTGTGATCTCCCATGAAATGATTTGAAAATCAATGTGATTTTCAAGAATAAACTTTTATATTTATAGTAATGATGATTTCCAAATTTGTATCACATTTAATTATCCAATGATCCAAATTTAATACAAAATCCTTCAAGGTGTGTTTCAACAACAACACATTTTCAAAAAAAATATTGGGTACAATGTATTCAAATTAATAAAATCAAAAACAGAACTCATATTGTATATTCTACTTGACTATGAAACAAAATATTTACTTAAAAAGTGTCATGTGTCTAATGCAATTTTTTATCAAATCTATGCCCTAAAAAGTTGGCATCAGGATATGAAATTAAACTAAATCCAATTTTTTTGGAAAATATAGCTAAAGGGAATTATTGTATTTAAAATATCATAAAATCCATTTAAAATCATTTAAATGTGACTCTTTTGTGTTTTCGAAAATATAGAACATAAAAATAAATGAACAATAATATATGATCTACTGGTTGATATATATATATATATATATATAATAAGATCCCAATACATTATATATATAGCATGTTGTTAAATGGTTTACCAAATTCATCCAAATCAAGATAAATTTTGGAAGTTAAGGGAGTTTCTTGAACTTTAATTTTTTTTAATTCCAAACTTCTTAAGTAAGCTAAATATGTATTTTATTTTATTCAGAAAATTCAGATAGTCTTTCTAAAAAAAATTAAAAACCATGGAAAAATTTAAATCACCTTTCATGATCGTATCAAATTTCATTATGTTATTTATGAATACTCATTACCAAGTTTTTGATTTGTGGAACCAAATATTATATAATCCATATAAACTTGAACTCTAAATAATATATTTTGATAATTTTTTGTTAAATAATGTTGGATTTTCCTTTCTTATAGTAAAACCATTTCACAATTTAAATAAACTCAACATGTCATACCAATCCCTAGGTTATATTATAAAACCATACCATGTTTTTTTTTGTTTGGGAATTTAATATTGAAAATACAGATATTCAAAATATGGTGGTTGTTGAACATAAGATTCCTTTATAATAAAATCATATGAAAATGTTGATTTTATATCCATCTAAAATAATTTAAAATTTATATAAGTTAGACAAGGAAAAGGGATCCAAATGTACTCTATATTATACGTATGATTTCTCATCAGTGTATGTGTTATTTTCCTCTTAATTAGTGTGTTTATGTTTAGTTTATATTTTATTGGAAACATAATAGGTTTTCTCTTCAATTTAGGTGTCTTTTTTCTTCATCGTACATGTTATTGGATGGATTTTACATGTTTTGAACCCGATATTATGTGTCATCCAATGCTTAATAAAGTATTCACAAAAGATAAATAATATCCACACATAATATCATTTATGGAAACATATGTAAACCTAACTAATACTATTTCAAAACACCTAAAATGACATATCATTAAACAAATAAGGATTTATGAGAATCAAATATAAAGGTATAATTTGATATATTAGATTAACATTATCATAACGAACACATAACTGACTATGAATTTTAATTTCTTATTATGATGCCAAAAATAATTAAAAAATTAATAATAGGTAAAATAAAAAATGATTCTATATTTATGACCAAGTTAATATACATTTATTTGAAATCAATTGGTACAGTTACACAATCCATGTTCTTCCATAGCAGTCACTGTAATTTATGTAAATTGTTTTTTTATTTTATAATAAAATAATCCAAAAAATTAATATAAATTTAATTTTAAAAAATATTTAAGATAATAGATACAAGACACTAACTACAAAAATTGTGTCATTTTCTCTATATTGGACTGATAATATATACAAGAACTATTTTTTCATCATTCGGAAGGAATTGTACATGGATACCACTAAAACCATTCTCAAACTGATTAAATACTGATAATCAATTTTCCTTGACGTAATCATAATTTTTATCATTTTTTATTGTTTGATTGTGTTTTAAAGGATTATCATATTGAAAATAATAAGAGTAGAAATTCAAAATTTCCTCTTGTAAATACACTTCTGTAATTGATCCTTTAACTATTACATTTTTACACACCTTATTAATCTTTTTTTTATATAAATATCTCATATGGGTACATCAAATAAAAACTATAACATTTGTCTATAATTTTCATCATATGAAAAATGTAAAAATAATGGTTTTATTCAATCAATGAAGGCTGTTGGATTTTTTCTCCAATTTACATAAAATTAGAACAACATCCTAAAATAGTATACTCAATGAATCATTATATGTTGTCTCTACATAAATATCTCGGAAACAATATGATATTTAATCAACACATCCCAAATCAGATAATTCAACAACCCTATAAAACCAATCAACAATAATATATCCATTAGGGAATGACAACCCTGACTTTTTAATTTGTTGATATGACCATTCCTGACACAGTGAGCCTAATTAAATGCATATCCACATGGTGACCTTATATCTATTATATATTAACAAAATAATTAATGTGATTCTTTAGAATGTGCATAATTTTATTTTATATTCATTTAAATTTATAATCTATCAATTTCAAAAAACTCATGTCGAGTAGGCCTATAAATTTGGGAGTGATCTAATCTTGCCTTTATAGTATCTTAAGTTTTACTAGATATATCCAACATGGTATAAAATATGTTCTCAAAATGGTTCTTCTCAATATGTATGACATTTAACATGTGACAGTCTAACAAATCAAACCAATATAGATGGTTCCAAAAAATACTCTCCATTATATAATATTGATTTCTCACAAATATGCCTAATTTTTATAGCTTTATAGTAGGTCCAAAGAAAATAATATGTAATGAAGAGGCAATATATTTTACTTCAATACCTGAGATCATAGTTTTTGGTCTATATCATTCAGTTAAACTATTTTAAAAATTATTTTTACTCCTTCAAAAAGGTGGATTTGTATGAGGAAATCATTATTGATAGTAAAAAAGGCTTCATTCCATTTACAATAATAAATGCTTTGATGATACATAATTAGTATAGTAGTGATTTTGGACCGTTTGTGCTCTATATTGATAACATTCAATATGATTGATGGTCACCAATTTTAAATTTTAACACTATGATCATTTTCAAATAATATTTTTCAACTGAATCATATATAGTTACATCATCCTTCCAAAATACAGGTAACACATCAATCGGTAGTTTTTAATAAACATCAATATTAAACTTTTGATGTCTGTTAATTTCTAATTCCAAAAACATATATGGTTATTTCATTGACATACAAGGAGGTATGTTTTATGTAGTTATGAAAACATGACAACAAGAATATTGCCTATTATATGCACCAAATGGACCAAACCCGTTAGCAAAAAAGATATAACCATGTGTTATAAGGTTAAAAAGAAATGGATGTAAGAAACCAGCATACCGATTCCACGAATCATCAAAACAATGTTAATTTATTCTTTCAATATAAAAATATTGGATATATGTCATGTCACTAATATGGTAGGGTTTTGAGATAGAAATAAATGTTTTAAGCTATGTGTAAGTAGAAAATACCTCAACTATTTAATAATATCTAATCTAGAAATTCTATTTTATACATATTTTTACTTTAATTATCTATTATAGGATAAGTAATTAATAATTGATATTCCCCATAATATAAGGTGTAATCAATTAAACATGAATGGAATAATTTAAGAATAGAATAGGAGCAATTCATAAGAAATACTAGTTATGGTTAGTCTGATAGAAATGAATAATTTTGGAGGGGTTATCCAAGGGATATTATAAAATTTAAGACCAAAAAAAGTTTATATTATTACTAATTTTAACAAGTTATTACAAATTTATAGTGTTTATTAAAAATTATTACTAATTTTTAGTAATTATTAGAAATTATTACTATTTATTTTCGCTTATTAAAAATTATTATTAATTATTAAAAATTATCAGTAATTCTTATTAATTATTTGTAATTATAAGTAATTCTTTTATGTCATTATAAATTATTATTCATTATTTTTAATTATTAAAAATTATTAGTTATTATTTACAATTTTTAGAAATTATTAGCAGTTATTAGAAATTATGACTAATTATTTTTAAATATATGTAATTATTTTAAATCATTAGTAATGGTTATAAAATATAATTATTTATTATTTATTATTAGTAATTCAAAAAAAATTAGTAAGTATTATAATTTATATCAATTTATTACTAATTATTAATAATTATTACTAATTATCACTAGTAATTAAGAATTATAACTTATTATTACTAAATATTACTATTTATTACTAATTATTAGTATTTATTACTATTTATTACTATTTAGGAATAAACATTACTAATTATTATTAATTATTACTATTATTACTATTTTTTACTAATTATTAAAAAAAAAATATTTTTTACTTTTTTGTAAATAATTAATAAAAATTTTTACAAATTATTACTTATTATTATTATTTTTAATAATTACTACTAATTATTACAAATTATTAGTAATATTTAATTATATCTAGTAATTTTTACCGATTAAAAATAGTTTTTACCAAAAAAAATAATTTTATTATTGAATTATAGTTATTTTTTTAATCATATCTTGTGAAATTATAATTTATAATAATAATATCATTATTCAATAAATTAAATATTATTTTAACATTTTATATTGATAAAAATTTTAAAATGTACTCTATTTTTTATATTCAAAATTATAATATGCTAAATAACTAGAAACATATGTTAAATTATAATAAATAGTCTTATATGAAAGAAATAATGGCTAATAAATTGAATTATAAAAACAAATCTTATAAAAAAATTTATAAATCTTTTTAATATCATTTTTAAACAAAAAGGTTAAAAACATACCTTATAACTTATGTTTGGATTGATAAAAGTATATATACAACCCAAAAATCTATTTATAGAGAATATGGAGACTTATTTATGATGGAAATGACTATTTATGATAGAATCAATGTCCTTCGCAATAAATGTCCCCCATAAAAAAATTGACAGCTTATCCGGAAAGTATTTTTGATATAAGTAATGAGTCATGAATGATCATGTTGAAAACTATATAAAATTAATTTACTTCCCTATTATAAGTAATTATTTCAACGATAATATTTGTGAAATAATTTTGAAATCCCTAGAAAATAATCCTTACCCAACATTGTGCATGTAGTGGAGCCAAAGATAATTTTTATAGGATTCTAGTCCATAACATATATTCATCATAGAAATGATATTCGTGATGGAAATGTTTTATTTTTGTATCTAATAACAGGTTTCATATCACAATTTTTGAAAGACATATAGTCCATCACAAATACATCATCTCAAAAAAAACCAAAAAAAATTAGAATCTCTATATTCATTCCAACCCACTAAAAAAATCATCCCAAATTGTATATATTAATCTCTCTAAGAGGAATTTACATTCTAGAGTTATGAATCACATTCATAACTTCAATCTTTAAACTTAATATAACCACTACTACATCTTTGAAATAAAGTGTATATTCATCAATTAGTCATGGTATATAAATGGAATGTCCAAAATTTAAGGTTTCATTATTATAAATATATTTTGTATCATCTATTTTTCAATAAATATCCAATCCATAAGTGTTTAATTGGATATATTCTAATATAATATCATTCATTCTTTTAACACTTAATTATATATATTGTAAAGGCATATGACCTTGAGTGTTGAGAAATTATGAGGTAATTTGAATTTTTCTTTATCCTGGATGTTATTTATTTGATAACCAATGATTGGATCAAGATTATGAGAGATTTAACTTCACAAGGGGATGGTTCTATACATGGATCAAGGCATGTGAGGCATTACAGGAATTCATGTGGACATTAGGGCAAGGTTGAGTGAGTTATTGGTGCCTAAGGTTTATCCCTATCAAAAATGTGGATCACCACAGCATATTGCTCATTTTAGAGGAGGGATAAAGTGGTTTTATGCCTAAGGGAAAGGTTCATGTTTTTCCTTAAGGATCATTGGAATCTTAGAGGCCTATCACTAAATCTAATATGCCATGGTAACCCTAGTCTCAACATTTTAGTTGACTATATTGAGATCTACACTGTAGAGCTCCCCATGTTGTCTGATAGTGATTATAATGAAAATTGGGTTGATCAAAAATACTAAGGTTGGGAATTTGGACGATTGGGGTACCCTTGGGACAAAGGTACCAAGGAGAAAAGTAGGGACAAATGATGCGATCATATCCACCAATTAGGCATCTCAGTTGGGTGGCCCCATAGTGAGAAATGATAAGGGGTGATGGAATATACCATGTCCCTAAGAATTTTTGGACCCTCATGAGATACCAAGGCATACACTATGATGCAGTTCCTATCATGGTGCAAGTTATTTTTCATTCCTCATTCTGAGTTAAGGGCTAGTTTTATATTTTTTTCCCACCATCCATTTTAAACACCCTTCCTCCTATTTTCACTTATTCTCACTCAATTCATATTTATGAGGTGCTCCCCCTTGTCCCCATCAATTTCCCTTTGTATGTATGACTCGTTGGTTTATTTTTTTCCATTGATTCAAGGGGATATTTCCCCTCTTATCTCCATTTTTCTGCTTTTTATTCCTTCTCTGATCATAGTTTATGCAAATATGGATTTGAGTGACAATTCCATTGGATCTTGGTGGAATAATATTGTTATAATGTCACATTGTTGTGGCTTGGAAAAAGGATGGTTTTGAAGTTTATCACATGTCATTTTGTGATATTTTGATTAAGGTTCATTTCCTTAAAGATTTTTCTAGATTTTTATTTTAAATAAAATTACATTGATTATTCAATGGATGTTGTGTGTTATGAATTTAGAATGAGATTATGTATGGATTAGGACACTAACCATCCATTATAGATTGGTTACAGTGTTGATGTGATGAGGTAATCAAGTTAGTTATTGTTAAATTGGGCCTAATAGTTTTAAAATGAAACATTAACTATTCCTTCCTGTAATAAATTAAATAAGATAAAGAATTATTTAACAAATGTTGTAATAGGTTTATTTAATAATTATGGAATGATTTGGGACCTTTCATGGTATGTATATGGTCAGACATACTTGGATGAGTATTGGAAGGAGTTTTTGGACTTTAGTAAAATGAAAGAACTCATTTGAGGTAGGTCTCCTTGAATTTTATAATATTATGATTCATTTTGTGATTTTACTTTTGTATTCCATAATTATTTTATATTATTTAATATTGTATGACATTTTTTATTCCATCATGGATTGGGATGAACTTGCATCATCCTAATAGTCAACATAGATTTCATAACTTGTTAAACTGTTCGATGGTGGTAAATTGGTTGAATGAGTGTAGGTGGGCATCCTTAATGAGTGATTGGTGGGGTGTGTTTTATTCTAAATTAAATATGTATTCACTTCATGAAATAGTTTTTAAAAAGTGTTTAATTAGAATAGGTATTTCAAATGGGAAATGGTGATTTCACAAAAGGCATGGAAATATTATATTAAATGAGTATGGGTTATTTAAAAATGTTTTGATATGATTTTGGCCAAGGGTTGAGAATGATTAAAAGAAATAATTTTATGCCTATTCTAAATTATTTTTTAAATTATATTTTGACTTAATAAAAAATTGGTAATCCTCAAAGGATTAGATGAATTATTTGGGTTTTTTGACCTCATGAGGGTGATTCCCTATTTTTTAAAGCATGAGTGATTTTATGTGTGCACCATACTATGAATTCCTTATGTCTTACTTTTTTATTGATGATTCTTGTTATTCATGTTGTACGATGATGGTTTCTCCTAGTGTCAAAGTGGAGGATTGATCCAGATGGATGTTACATACCACATAGAGTGTAGAGACAACTCTAAAGCATCCGAATAGAAATTTAAAAATGATAGAACCATAATTATGGACAGAGGTCAAGAGATTGAAATATGATCAAGGAACCCCATGTTAGGTACTCATACAATGGTTTGACCTATGAGACCCATAGTGGGTGCTCTAGTTTTATGTTGTCCCTAAGAGGGTGTGAGTGAGATATGGATGTTAATGATTACATGTCTTAACATTGAATCAAAAATTTTGTCGGACACCATTATGGTTTAGGTAGTGATAATGCATAAACTTTAAAGGTTTTCCTATGTCATGTGAGATGGGTTTAGGTTTATAGTCAACCTCATTGAGATGAATTATGTGATATTATTTGAGTGGGGTGCACTACCCACCAAGATGTATTATATACATGGTATTCCTTGGATATTTTCATTAGATTAATCATTTGTACCTATGATAATGATATAGATATGAGGGACTCAGTTCCCCACATATGTTTAGTATATATAATGATGATGTGTGTTAAGCACAACCCCCCCCCCCCCAAAGAAATGAATACATAATATGATGTGGCATGGATTCACTTCCCATTGATGAGATGTTTAAGTGAGATGATTTAGGTTAGACACACTTACCCCTGACTGATCAGTATACCATGAGATGACGTAGGAGGGACACACTTCCCCCTAATGAGACATATACATGAGATGTTCTATTAGTGACGTGATACCCCCAAAGTGATAAATATACTTGTGAAATGTTTATTTTTGTTGTTCAGAGACACTCTAGACTTGGATAAATAAAGTATGAAATTGAGTATTGATTTCATGGTAGGACTTGGTTCCCATGGATGGTATGAAATTTTTAAAGGCACTCCATCATTCTAAAAATTATGTATTGTTGGGGTTCAATGGTTTTTGGTTGAAACTTGGTGACCCAACATTTATAATCGATAACCTTGTGTGTTATATATCCTGATGGGTGTGTTGAACAGAAAATAATTCACTTCTTATATATGTATTGAACATATACCAACATTATCATAAGAGAAATCATTATTTTTGAAACATTTGAGATTCCTACTAGTTTATTAAACTCACCCCTACCCACATACATGATAAGGGTTTTTATATAAATGGGTAGACCTTTGTGTTTTCTATCATGGAATAAGTTTTTCTTAGAGATGGGAGTATATTATAAGTTTATCAATTAATAGTGGTTGAGTATTCAATGAGTTGATTATTGTGAGTTGGTTCATAGTACAATTTACTTTTAATTTTTATTTTTCATGTCACCAGTCAGTGTTCCATTTACTATATATCATGCATGTTATGCCATATTTATTTTCTTCTACACTATTATATACTATTTCATCATATAAATAGATTTAAATATTTCTATTATAGACTATGAGGGTTGTGGGGATCCCTATTTCATGTCTATATTTTTTTGTAATATCTTTTATATAATAAGGTCATTCTAAAATATTCGTAGATTCAGGAAAGATGCTATGGAATTATATTAGTGGGAATAGGCTCCCAGTGACTATTTGAGGCCCTCCTTACTAGTTGAAATTCTTATACATATGAGGAGGTGTTCTTGAGGTCACAATTCATCCCCACACGGGTGTCATTCAGGCGATCCATCCCATGTTAGGACATATGTAGAATTTTTTTCATCATACGCATTCATTTTCATGAGCTTTATGTTTATTTTACCACTTGAGTTTCTTTATTTAAGATATCCACCATAAATTACCCTTATTTGATGAAAAATAAAACTCCATTTTGTAATTTTAGATATTCCCATCCCATATCCTATTATTTATGATTATATCTCAATGGGATACTATTTACTTAACACACTTATGATCATAATACACCATTAATCTTTCAACAAATTGGTATGTGCTCAATCTCTTCTAAAATTAAACAACCACCAACAAATCTAAAAAATATATGTTTCATAGTTAATTTCATGAGTCTATTATTATCTCAATATAAATGAAACTATATTATTACCTTACGTATGTAAGCATCCCAATCTCTCTCCAGAGACATCACGTTTCCCAGAATACCCATTATCTAACTCTGTTAAGATCAACATTGATGTTGATCTTATCCTTTTATCAAATCCATTAAATGGTCCATATCACTTTTAATATAATTAAAATATTATATCATTATGGGTTAATTCTAACATCTGTAATTTTTTTATTTTGGAAATAAAATATAAGATATAAAATATTTATAGTATCCAATAAAACTATGAGTAGTGAAAATAATATAAACATTCTTATGACACTCCTATGACATCACTACTTCAAATTTATCAAGGTCAACTAAAACACTTCCCCTGGAGATAAAATTTACTATGAATTTCACATTTATAATCAAAATTTTCAATTTAGAAATATTTATATATAATATCAATTCTCTAAATATCTTTAAAAATATTCCTAAATAAATTTAGTGAGGCACCCAAGGACCAACACTCTATAATCTGGTGGGAAAAAAAGAAATGTGTTACACATTTCCTTTTATGAACATCCATAATTACAAGATAATAGAACATTTACTACCAGTGGAAATTTTTAGGTTTATATTATTATATAATTAGGGAAAATATTTGACAATTAGCACCCATTTTATTTGTATCAAAAGAATATTTTTAATACCATTTACAAGACTACTAAATACATAAAAATATTTCAAAATATAACCTAAATTATTAGTTGAAGATTATCTTCTAGAGAAATCATACATAATACTTCCTTTCGTGACTTGGGGAAAATGGAAACATAATAAAAGGTGATATCAAATTCTCTATAAGGGTAGGCATAAGTGATAAAAAATCAGTGATCATAATTTTGTAAAATATGAACCTATGGGTATAATCAAGACACATAATCAAATCATACCCAATAATTATTAGATAAAAAATGATTCAAGGAGTATGAAATGAAAAAATATATATAAAGTGTCACAAGTGTGTGGAAAAGCTATTTATTAAACATGTTCTAGGAATGAAAAACAAATTCCAGATAATTAGAATAAAATTATAACATCATTCAAATATCGAACAAACATTAGTATCAAGAAGCATTACTTTAATCATACCCAAAATCAACACCCATGCTTATGAGAAACTAAATGTTCTCAAGAATAATTTTCTCATGAGATATAAAATTTTAATCAATGAATTGGAGGGAGATATATGTAATGCTAGGATTGGAACCGCTGGGTCCAAGATGGAGAACCATAAGATCTCATGCATGCCTCCCCATATGTAAGAGTTTTTTTAATATCAGCAAGGGTATGAATGCTATAAATTGGGAGACCATACCCTTAATATCATCATGATACAAAAAAAATTTATAAATAAAATATAAAAAAGTTAGTGTAATAAAGTTGAAAGATAATGAATCATAATTTGATTATAAATTGAAGGAATGTCATAAAAAATATAAAGAGAGATTTTAGTGTGGCCAACCAAATATGATTAAATATGATATCATTATATAAAGAGAAAAACACTAATGAATCGCTGAAATTATATTTTGGAATGGATACTAGCTTCATACTCTACTTCTCAGTTGCTTTCCACCGACCCCTTTCCCTTTTTCCATATCCTTATACATGAATTCTTCACATGAATTATGATGATCTTACAGGGTCTGACTAATAAACCTTGTAAAACCACACCATTTTATAATTGAAATTTTTTAAAAAAGTAAAATAGATGAATTCAATGATATAATAAATGTACAGAATTAAAAAAATTATTTTTGTGCACTCGTGTTCTAACCAAGACACCATTTTCCCTAGAGGTACCTGCATTTGGCTCCATGATAGAAGGATAGTCGGGAATTATGTCATAAGTGATCAAGAGGTATCCTCAAGACTTAAAAACATGTCCATAAAAATCCATAAGGCATCGAGTGAACCTATCACTAATATGTTTCATGCTAGAAGGTTGTAATATATCAACACTCCCTTAGGGAAGATTATAAGGCCATTGTAACTAGCATAATGTCTCCATCCAGGCTATAGACTACTATATCCCAACCCTATTTGTAGTTTCAATGTCATCATCATGATAAGTGTTGAGAACTCCCCTCTGTGGGATACTCATAACATTAAATTCCACCTATTCCAAGCACACAAATAAATTCCTCTAGATGCATAGTAATACATACAATAGGTAAGATCATATTAAGGAATGAAAAGAATTTCATTATGGGAAAAGGGTAATGACATACATAAACAAGTGATAAACATATGTCATGGTAACAAGATACAAAATCAAACTCATGGAATCAAGCATCGTAGACAGGTCTCACGGCCTAGATACACACCCACATTAAATATCTATCAAGAATGATTGACAAGTTATACAAACATAGGAAATATATCAAGGAAACGAGTCTATATAAGGTCCCTAAATACTAAGGAACTTTCTAACTTAATGTTTTAGTGCCAACATCAATATTTTTCAAGCGATTCACCACTCAAACCAAATTATCACAGCAAATAGATAGGCTCTCATTACAAGAGTTCGTAGTACAAATTCCATAGAATGAAACATGGGTTATAGATAAATACATATGAAAGGGGGAAAAGGAGGTTTCATCAATACTTACCCAACTTTTATTTTCTATAAATGGTTACAATCATGTTTTTTAAGGAATATAACCTTTGAACCTCATGTATAGTGATAACTAATGATAATCAGGGATATTAAAAGTCTAGATAAAAAAGAAGTCAGTCATTTCATGACTGTTCAAGAGGAAAAAAAGAAATTTGGCTAAAGGAATAATGACTCACCGAATAGAATCCATTGAAACTCATAAATTAAGAAGCACCAACAAAGGAAGAGGAACCAAGTCCTTATATTTACCAAAGAAAAGGTAGGATTGAGTCATACAAGGAAGTAAATAAAGCCAATATTATAGTTGTACAAGGTCAGAACCTATGTCTCATGTCTATCGGAAGAACCATCTATAAATTAGAGGAATTATCAAGGAGGATGAACCAATCAATTTATAGAACATAAATGATTTAAAATGAATTTAAGAACTCCATTAAAGTCCCACACATTTTCCCAAATTGATTAGGTTAACACCAAAGAAGAAATTAAGATTTTTTAGTTGTTTTAAAAGATATATTGGAAATTTCAATTTCCTCCACCATGACTTAGCCTTGGACGTAGAGTTATTAAGAATGCCAGCCTGAAATGGCTTCTACTAGGGTATTTTTCTCACACTAAGGTTGTCTTGGGCTCATAATGACATCTAAAAAGGATCGATTGTTCATTTTTCATTTCTTGTTTTACAATGAAGTACACCATTTACAAAACATATTTCACTAGGGAGTTGTATTTTTTGTTATGAAAAGAAAGCACAGAAACCCACATTAATATTCCAAAAGATACTCAAAGGACACTAAGATTAATACAAGCATTTTCTAAACCAGATACTGAAAAGTAAAGGATTGAGATAATGTTTTCTCATATGTGAAACAAAAAATATATAATATTGTTACAATCAATCCCATTAAATACATCTTGTCCTCAAGAAAAAACTCTAGGAATCATGCTCGAACAACTCTAACCATTTAACCCAAACATCGACCCACACTCCATTGATTCCACCTTCATCTATCCATGCAACCAATGAATCCATAATGTGTATTTTTATTCCTCTAGAATACTTTTTTTATCTGGTCTAGAATCTGTACTAGGTGTTCCACATATGATGAATTAGGTTCCAAATCAACATCCTCACAGTCGATGACATGCATAGGATTGGGCATGTACCTACAGATACAAGATATAAGAAAAAAATCAAGCATAATTTAGTATAGATAAAGAATATCCAGATTGTACGCCACTGTTATAATAACTTTAATGATATTTAAGGGTCTCATATAACATTTATCTATCTTTACTTTCTTTCTCAAATGTCAATGGCCTAATCGATGGGTCGGTCTCGGAAAACCCTATTCTAATATATAAAATTATTAAAGTCTCCTCAAGTTGTTTTCACAATTCATCTACATATTATGAGTTCAGAACAACCTATTCTTAATTATATTCACTCTATTGGAGATCTCATGAACCATATTTACCCCCACAACTGTTGCTTTAGAAAAATTGTGCTAACAATGCAGTGACAAATATGGCCTATCATAAAGATCCACATAAGGATCCATATGAATCAAAGCCTAGTACCATTTTTTCATGAACTCAACCAACAATAAGTGACTATTATATGCTCCATAAAAATCCAAAACAAAATAATAGATAATATACTATAATATAAGAATCATTCACTTTGGTTATTTGTCTATCTGGGATGTTTTGCTACGCTAAATCTCAACTAATTCCCTGAAGACATATTCAACCCCTTTCAAAAATGTGATGTAAAATGTGTCACTATATTACATAAAATTTCCAATGAAAATCCATGAAATTAAGCTATCTTAAAGGGGTATGGCTTTCCAAAATCATTTACTGAGTGTTTCTAATGGATCAGTAAGAAATAAAAAAACATTTAGTAGCTGATCAAAAATCACCTCACTGTATTAATGGTCCTCAGTGTCTTAGGTAACCCCATTAGAAAATCCATCAATAAATACTCCCGCATCCACATGGTAAAAGGAAGAGGTTGGATTAAACCAATGGGATGTTTGGGCTCGGCCTTTACCCTCCTGAATGTAAGGCATCAGAGAACAAATCCAGCACTGTACCTCATCATCACTGACGACTAGATCATACCTCTAATGCAATGGTACATATTTGTTACTCCAGAATGAAATTAAAACTTATTGGTATTGAATTATCTTAGGAACTCTTCCCTGGTGAATTAAAGGGATACAAATCTCCCACATAGTAAGATTACATCATCACTATACAATGACTACCTAGGAATTGGGTCACCACCTTCTAGTTGTCCTCACATCACACCACGTTATAAATCAGATTCCTGACTATCCTTCACATGGTCCACTATAGAATATTTTTTCATTAATGGTCAATATTCCATAAATCCATACTCTTTGAAATCATCTAACCTATAATTGGCCAACAAGCTCATATCATGCCACTGTTCCTCCAAAGTCCATTCACCATGATCTTTAGCTACCTGCATCTCACAGCTAAAAGATTTTTCAATGAAATTACCTCCACCATTTACATAGCACATGTCAATGTAGAGAATATATATGTACTATACCTAGTGAATCTAAATTAAATTTATATCCCTCTTTGAGAAGATATAGTAGAGAAACTTTTGTGTTTTAATAGATAATAAACTTATCGCCAAAGAGATAGTGTCTCCAGCACTTGAAAAACATGGACCATGACTATCACCTAAAAGTCATTGGTAGGATAGTTTCAATCATGAGGTCGAAACTGGAATGACCCTTAAGCTACTGTTATCTCCTTTGTCTTCAATACTTCCCCCAAACTAACTATTAAGGAATATCAATATATGGTATGTATAATCCTAGGATAATGAATAATCAACATTGGATTTATAATCAACCTCCTCTTTAGTTCAAGAAAAGTCTCTTAACACCAACCTATTCCCAAAAACCTCATCTCTTTCTTTATTAGTGTAACCATGGGCGCTAATAAATTGGAGATGACTTCAATAAAATTCTAATATTACCCCACTAAACCTAGAAATCCCCTCATATCATACCCTTTTCAAGAACATTTCAAGGATATAATTTCCTCCAGTTTCTTTGAATCCACTGATATACTGGTTTTAGAAAAATCATGAACCATGAATTAGAAATCTAAAATCAAAAGGTGAAACTTCAATAGATTGGAATTAAGATATTCTTCTCAAAGTTTAGTCAATGCTATCTCAATATGTATGGCATGTTACTCTAGGATCAATGGTGGAAAGAAACTTCTCAAGCCTTTTAGAGGCTTCGGTGAGTGAAAAGGTTCATCGGTGTGGGAAACACACCCTAGTGGAATATATTTCCATATGGAATGTTAGAGAACACCATAGGAACGTCCAATCTATGGTGAATGGTTTTGAGATGGTTGGGATAGATTTTCAATAGTAAAAATATCCATATTTCTTCTCTAATATTGACCAAATAAAATGGAAAAAATGTGGGATTTTAATGAATGTATTAAATGAATTTTAAATATAATTTATTCATATATTTATAGTTTAGTTCAACCTACTTGATGATTCTTATAATTTACAGATGTTTTTTCCGATGCACGGAAGACCAAGGTTCTGATCTTTTGCAACCATTATCCGAACATGATTTCATTCCGTGTCTATCTTGATCCTACCTTTAGGAAAACCAATATTTTTTATACACCTTAATATATGATATATTATATTAATATCACATAATACAATCAAAAAATATCATGGGGCAGAATGTATATGGGTAACTAGATACATAGTACAATAACATGAAACATAATTATCACTATATTATTTTAAAACTCTAAAACATGTCATTATACTCCACTGGTCATCTAATACTATAGAGGATAACCTAGGGACCTACAATAGAAAGAGGTGAGATATAATTTCAATAAGGGATTAATCCAATAATATCATGATGACTGTAATAAATGTGAGTCAAGAGTCATTTCAAGGTGACTTAGGAGTGTAAATTTTTAACATGGTAACAATATTTTAATGTGTTAACAACATAAAACATGGTATCATAATCGTAATTTATTGAAATCCACCCTGAAATCCTAACATAGTGTGAATAGTATAACTACTTACGTGTCATACATTATACCTCATAAGATAAGTGAAGGTTCCAGGCACAGTGGAAGATCATGGGTGGATGTTCCCACTTGCCTTTTTGTCATTAACAATGATTAATCTGGGATCAATACGATGATAAACGCCTAACTCCATGGATCGAATCACAAAAAATAACAAAGAATAAGAATATTCCCGGAACCACAGATGAGAATCATCACAGGTTTATTATAATTTATTTAATTAATTGACAAGAATTTCCTTTTATGTCATTCTTTCTTCGTTGATATTTCTGATCATGCTCTGATGTGATTCATCATTGTGTCGTGGAATCCAATTGTAGACTTACTCTAGTGTTGATCTGCATGTGCACTACGTATCTCTGGACGTCGCCAAAGTAGTCTTCGAGTGCTAGCATGGAGAAACCATTGCTTGAGTTGTCCGCCTTAGATCGCCCTGATCAGATGGAGGAGGATCGCTCTCGGTCTTGAGAGAATTATCCAGAATTATTGTGCACAATGATTAGGAAAAGTGTTGGGGTTGTGGGGATATTTATAATCGGGTTTGATGTTATGGAGTTATGAAAATAAATAAATGTGTTACGCATTTTATTTATTTCATTAACTCTTATTTAAAACCCCATGTCGAATAGTTAATTCCTTGAAATTCACCCACACTGATTGTAATAAATTTCCTCAAAATCTCGACAGGAAAAACTACATGGCATGTAATCATTAATACACGGCATGTACTTGTTTTCCAAAATGAAAACTATACGACGTGTAATCATTAATACACGGCATGTAATTGTTTTTCATTTCCTTTGGAAAATGAAAACTATACGCTCTATAATCAATAATACATGACGTTTACTTGTTTTAATTTTATTTCCAAAATGAGAACTACACGGTGTGTAATCATTAATACATGGTGTTTACTCATTTTATTCTTCCTCCGCCATAAAAATGATTTAGGATTCCTTGAATAATTATTAAACCACGTATAGGAATAATCTTTATTCTACTTGAGATACTTGGATACACTTAGTGTGTGACCCTCTTGGCCTCTTTCTCGTTGGCATTAGGCGGGCTTGCCTAAAGTCCAAGATTACTGTCTAGCAATGGGTCAAGGAACCCAAGAGAAATAAGTCTATGCCACATTGACGTGTCACCTCATATGAACACTGACCATGTAATTTAATCCCTTTGTCTCAATATCTCATCAAGCAGGTTTCATGGCAGTGTCATAAACCTATATGCTTGATTTTTCATTCTTTGACTTCCAGAAATAAACTCATCATTACACCATGGCCATGGAATTTGGGAGATAGTTCTATTTCAATCAAAGGGCCTGAGATCAACACGTGTGATGAAAGAAATTGGAGACCGGATCGGTCACTTCCTAGAGTGGGATTTCTCGGACCCAATCCAATGGTGCCCCTGGGTTCGAATAAAGGCTGAGATCAATGTGTCTAAACCCCTAATGCGAGGAATGTTCCTGAAAATTGATGATTCCAACACCTGGATCTCGTTCGAATTCGAAAAACTACCAATCTTCTGCTTCCTGTGCGGACGTATCGGCCACATTGAGAAAGCGTACGGTTCAAAGTCAGAGAATACCACTAAAAATATTACCCTTCAATATGGTCCGTGGCTCCGGGCCAAAGCACATAGAGAGGCATATATCCCTGAGGCGGAGAGACAAATGGATCGGGACCATCTCATTGCAGCCCATCTAAGGCGACCGGAATCTGGAAAACCTTCGGTTATAAGGATGGGACCACCTGTCTTCCCTAAAGAATCCCTAGCTGAGCTTAGGGGAACTGGAAACACCTCCCAATATATTATCGTCAGATGCAATGATGGGGCTCGGTAGGACAATCACCCGATTCAGGGTAACACCAACTCCGACTTCGTTTCAACTGCACCGAATTTAACGATCTTTACTTCAACTAGGCCGCTACCTAAACCAAAAGAACCTCCAGAGAAATTTCCGAGGTAGAAACATGTTTCCTTGGATCCGCCTGAAGCTGAGCCGACCCCAAATATGATCCCAACTGATGCCCTTCTGCATGCTGATTCTGGGATGACTGAAGCCTCACCTTCAGGACATGTTACTCGTAGAACGTGGAAAAGGGCACGCGGTGGTGGTAGAGGCGATTGCCCAGGGGATCCCAATCCAGGAGATCTGAAACGGAAAAGCGAGTCCAGTGGTATGCACACCAGTCCTCCCAAAAGGAGGAAAGCATCAGGTACATCCTTAACCCCACAGGAGTCAAAGGCGGAGGCGGGTCAGGCCCGGCCCCGCCTAGAGCAATGATTGCATTATGCTGGAACTGCTGTGGGCTTGGCAACCCACGAACGGTTCGTATGTTTCAGTGCCATTGCGCTCAAAGTTTCCCTAATATGTTTTTCCTATTTGAAACCATATTGGAAAACAAGGACATCACAAATCTTGCTCTAAAATGAGGTTTCCAGGGTTGTTTCCCGGTTCCCCGACAGGGTCATTCAGGGGGATTATGTCTCCTTTGGAAGGATAATGTTGATGTTAGGCTCCTATATTTTTCCCAGCGCCACGTGGCTACAACCATTTATGATTCCCACAACCCCCCCCCCCAGACTTTTGTGGGCTTCTATGGCTGGACCTCCCAGTCTGAAAAGTGGAAATCTTGGGATCTCCTTTATAAACTCCGTCGTGATCTGCCAAGCCCCATTCTGTTTGGAGGGGACTTTAACGAGATCCTTTTTCAGAAGGAGAAAAAAGGTGGAGTTGTGCGCTCCTCCACGTCTATGTCTGATTTTAATGATGATATCCTTAAGGCAGAGCTGATGGACCTGGGTTACATGGGTAATCCTTTCACATGGTTCTGAGGCAGTTCAGATGGGAACCGAATCGCTGAACGTCTGGATAGATTCCTTGGCTCAATGGATTGGATGAACCTCTTCAAAATGTACCATATCAGACACCTCACGCTCAACTGCTCGTATCACTGCCCAATTGTCATTAACTGCACCCATCATGATCACGCTACTAGTTCCAGGAAACCATTCAGATTTGAAAGCTTCTGGTCAAAAGATCCCGAGTGCGAGGAGGTTATCCGTTCAGGCTGGATGAATGGGCAAGCTGATCTGAGAACCAACCTTCACCGAGTGGCGTCTGATCTGAAGACATGGAGATACTCAAAATTCCGTCACCCGGATCGGCACTGCAATTTTCTTGAAAGGAAACTTGGCTATCTTCTTAGAAAACCCCCTTCTAGCAGCATTCTCTCCAAAATTAGTGAAACCCAACGAGATCTGGATGTTTCTCTGCACAATAAGGAAGGTTTCTGGGATATGCGAGCGCGTGATATTCATATAGCAGAAGGGGACTCTAATACCCGTTATTTTCACCATAAGGCTTCAGCAAGACGCCGAAAAAACTTTATTTCTGGCATTTTAAAATCAGATGGTAGTAAAGTGTCTGACACAGGGGGAATCCAAGAAACATTCTTGAGCTATTTTCAGAAGCTCTTCTCTACAGGCCAATCTAACATTTCTCCTGAGATTGAGGACTGCATCACACCCATGATACCTGACGATATGAATAGACAGCTTTCTAAAGATGTGACGAATGATGAGACTCTCAATGCCTTAAAGCAAATCCACTCTACGAAGGCCCCGGGACCAGACGGATTACACGCCCTCTTTTTCAAGAATTACTGGCACATCATTGGTCCAGACATCTGCAATCTGATGAGGGATATTTGGGCTGGGAAAACGGACCTGTCTTCTCTTAATGAAACTATTCTTACCCTCATTCCCAAGATGAAAAATCTGCAAGGGGTTTCGGAATTTCGACCTATCAGTCTGTGCAATGTTTCGTATAAGATCTTTTCGAAGATCCTGGAGAATCGGTTGCGTCCATGGTTACCCGACGTCATTTCAGAGAACCAAAGCGCTTTTGTGGAAAAAAGGTTAATCACTGATAATGCCATTATTTCTCATGAAATTTTTCATTCCATGAAAACACGAACACGAGAAAAGAGAGGGATCATGGCTTGGAAATTGGATATGGCTAAGGCCTATGATAGAGTGGAATGGAACTTCCTAAAATTGGTGATGCTCAAGATGGGTTTCTACACCAAATGGATTGACATGATCATGCAATGCGTCTCGTCAGTGTCCTTCTGTATTAATTTCAACGGGGTGCTCACCTGAGGCTTTTCCCCGTCCCGTGGGCTTCGCCAGGGAGATCCTCTTTCACCTTTCCTCTTTATTTTAGTGGCTGATGTGTTTTCTAACCTCCTTTATAGGGTAGCTTCGTCTTCCAGAATTCATGGGGCGAAAGTGTGCCGCAAGGGCCCTCTGATCTCCCACCTCTTCTTCACCGATGATTGCCTTCTATTTTCCCGAGCTACCCCTAATGAGTGTACTACAATCTGCCAGACGATTCAACAGTATGAACGGGCTTCAGGAAAAATGATCAACCAGAGTAAATCAGAAATTTCTTTCAACTCTGGAGTCCCTCATCCAAAAAGAGAAGAACTCTGCTCTTTAGCAAGCATCCCTGGGGTCGATAAGCACCAGAAGTATCTTGGGCTCCCAACAGTGGTTGGATGGTCAAAGAAAGAAATTTGTTCAGCTATTGTGGATCGAATTGAAAGAAAAATACAAGGTTGGACCCCTAAAAAATCTCCAAGGCCGGGAAGGAAATCCTCATCAAGGCGGCACTTCAATCTGTCCCCAGCTATTTGATGTCTATTTTTAAACTTCCTAACGTGGTGCTTTCACAGATTCAATCCAGCACATCTAACTTCTGGTGGGGTCGAAAGGACGGCAAAAATAAAGTCCATTGGATCACCTGGTCTGCTCTCTGCCAACCAAAATCTGAAGGCGGAATGGGCTTATGGGACCTTTCTCTTTTTAATGATGGTTTGCTGGCTAAACAAGGTTGGCGTATGATTAATAACCCATCATCCCTATGCACGCGAGTTCTCCGGGCTAAATATTTCCCACATAAGGATTTCTTGGATTCCCATCTTGGCTATCGACCCAGTTTTCTCTGGAGAAGCATTTGGGGTGTTCTCAATCTTCTGAGGAAAGGACTGGGCTGGAGGATTGGTAATGGTTTAATAGTCAAGATTTGGACTGATCCCTGGCTTATTGATCAGGCAGGTGTGAAGGCGTCATCCCCTATTTATCCAGGCTCTGAACACGCCACAGTATGTTGTCTTTTTGATAATCAAGAGGCGGGATGGTGTCTGGAAAAACTCTTTTCATGGTTTAATGAGAGGGATAGGAGAATTATTCTGAGTATCCCATGTGTGCCAGACTCAGGGCCAGATCATCTCTACTGGACAAACGACACCTCAGGAGAGTACACGGTGAAAGCTGGCTACCGGCGAGCTCTCACTGCTCAAATTACAGAAGGAGATGTGAGGCCCTGGACATCAATTTGGAATCTTAATGTTCCCCCTAAAGTCCGCTTTTTCTGGTGGCAGGTGTGCACCGGTATCCTTCCTACTAAGAGCCTCCTAGACTACAAACACTTTTCAAACGACAAATCATGCCCCTTCTGCCCTACTGTGCCTGAATCCCCTCTCCATGCTCTCATTCAATGCCCCAGGGCTCAGGAGGTTTGGAATGGTTGGGGATCTACTATGGAGCTGTCCCTGGATGTCGCCTCGGATCTTACCTCTCTCCTGATGCGATGGTTCTCCTCCTTTTCACCGGATAAAGCAGGCGCCCTGTGCATTCTGACTTGGATTATCTGGGATAGGAGGAACGAGGCCATTTTCAATCATTTTCGGAGGCCCCCCAGATTTTGGATTGACCGGGCATCATCATGGATTGCGGTTTGGCAGAACCACCGTGAGCAGCAAAGACTTTTCACCCCCTCTCCTCATTCCCAACATTGGTGCCCCCCACCGGAAGGGATTATTAAGATCAATGTGGATGTCTCTCTCCCTAAGGATGGCCCAGTTGGACTAGGTTTGCTGGCCCGAGACAACCAGGGAAATCTTATCGCAGCCAAATACGAAGCACGCTATGCACTTTGGGAGTCCTCAGTCACGGAGGCCGCCGCCATCCTTGCTGGGTTAAACTTTGCAAAAGACCGTGGTTGGGATTCCATTCACATCGAATCTGATTGTCTCACCGTAATCAATGCCATCAATCTCACTGATGGCGGGCTTCAACCTTTTGGCTCCATTACTTGGTGTATCACTCTCTGAGACAAGGCTTCACATCCTGCAATTTCTCATTTATCAAAAGGGAAGCGAATGAAGCCGCTCACAAGATGGCAGCCGTTGGCCCTCCTTACGAGGATTTTCTCTGGTTTAATCATTTTCCATCGTGGTTATGCGGCTGTATTTCTACTGATCTCCATCATTAATGGATCTGTCTTTTTTGTCAAAAAAAAAGTAACAATGCACACACTCGTAGATAGTAATTTACAATGACACCAAGACATGAGGAATTACTACTGGTAGGTCTATTATCATAATCTCTCATCTTGGATATTACCAAGTGAGAACTCCATGAGAGAGAGTCTTGTCTTCTTATGAGTACTCGCACATGATGGTCTGTATAGTATGTGTCTTATCATAGTATGAAATCTAACCATAAGACTTTATTTAAGAATATTGTTATAGAATTTGAAGGTTCTCATCATAGTGGGGATCTACCATGACCTTATTAATACAAAAAATATTCCATTACATTATTATATTATAGTCATGTAGAACAATGACCAATATATAATAAGATTACATTCATGTAATCAAATTTCAAACAGTTGGTTCTCAGGACACCAACTTTAACAAACTCCCACTTGGACTAGAGCCAACTGCCTACGACTTTTAGTCCGCTAGACCTCAGATGATGATCATCTTTTTTCTGAGTTAAGGCTTTAGTCAAGGAGTCCGCCATATTGTCTTTTGTGGAAATACTTCTCACTAAATATTCACCTCCCTGAGAAAAATATCTCAAGAGATGATACTTCCAATGTATGTGCTTTGTCTGCTGATGTGACCTTAGCTCTTTTTCAAGTTCCACCGTTGTAGTATTATCACAATAGAGTGTGATAGGATCTTTACTTCTAGGTACTACATCTTGCTCTTGGATGAAGCTTCGCATCCATACTGCTTCTTTAGCTGCCTTAGAAGCTGTGATATACTCAGACTCTACTGTAGAATCTTCCACCACACCTTGATTTTAGCTCTTCCAACTCACTACACCTCCATTCAAACTGAAGATGTATCTAGTATGTGACTTCATGTCATCTTGATCAGTTTGGAAACTAGTATCGACATGTCCTCTGATGACTAGTTCTGCATATCCTCCATAAACCAGGTACATATCCTTAGTACGCCTCAGATACTTAAGGATATTCTTGATTGCCATCCAATAGAGATCTCCTGGATCAGCTTGATATCTGGCTACCACACTTAATGCGTAAGAAACATCTATCCTTGTACATAGCATGGCATACATGACTGACCCAATCATGGATGCGTAAGGGATCCTTTCCATTTTCTTTCTTTCCTCATGTGTTTGAGGACACATTTTCTTGGAAATATGAATGCCAAGTGACACTGGAAACAATCCCCTCTTGGACTATTCTATATTGTATCTCTTCGGTATATTGTCAATGTATGTACTTTGACTCGGGCCTAGAATTCTCTTGGATCTATCGTGATGGATCTTGATCCCAAAAATATATGTTGTCTCTCCAAATTCTTTCATAGAGAAGCATTTATCCAACCATGCCTTAACTGACTGTAAGACAAGTACTTTGTTTCCAATTAGTAATTTGTCATCAAAATATACTAATAAGAAAATGACTACACTTCCACTAAACCTTTTGTAGACACAAGGCTCACATTCATTATTTACAAATCCAAATTCCATTACAACTTAAACAAAACGAATGTTCCATGACCTTGATGCTTTCTTTAATCCATAAATGGATTTCTGTAACTTGTATACTTTGTTGGCATCCTTTGGAGTAACAAACCCTTTAGGTTGTGTCATGTAGACATCTTTTTGGAGGTTCCCGTTAAGGAGTGATGTTTTGACATCCATTTGCCAAATTTCATAGTCATGTTAAGCAACAATGGCCAATAGGATTCTAATGGATTTCAGGATCAAAATCGATGAAAAGGTTTCATCATAGTCAATTCCTTGACGTTTTCTAAAACATTTTTCAACTAGTCGTGCCTTATAAGTGCTGACTTGTCCCTCCAGGTCCAGTTTCTTCTTGAATAACCATTTATTAACAATAGGTTTTACATCTACTGGAGAATCTACCAAAATCCAGACTTCGTTTTGGTACATGGAATCCATTTTAGAATTCATGGATTCTTGCCACTTGGAAACGTCTGTACCTTCAACTGCTACCATGTAAGTAAGAGGATCATCATTTTCAACCAATAATGAGTCACCATCCTCGGTGATAAGAAAACCATATCGTTCTGGTTCTCTCACCTCTCTCATGATCCTACACAGTTGTTGTGTTCCTAGAATAGATTATTCTTCCACAGGTTTTTGTGGAATCTGTTCTTGTACCAACTTCTGTGTATCTTGAGCCTCGACTTCATCGAAGTCTATCTCTCTCCCACTATCTCTTTTGTATATTTTCTCACTCTCAAGTAATATGGCGTGTCTTTCCACTGTAACCTTTTTATCTGAGGGGTTGTATAAGTAATATCCCCTTGTTTCCTTAGGATATCCTATAAAGGTACACTTTGTGCCACAGGGTGTAAGTTTGTTACCTGAAGAGGCCTTAACAAATTATTCGCTACCCCACACATGTAAATTTGATAACATGGATTTGCGTCCACTCCATAACTCATATGGAATATCATTTATTGATTTAGTTGGTACTTTGTTTAGTATGTGTGTTTCTGTTTGTAATGCATATCCCCAAAAGGATAATGGAAGACTTGCATGACTCATCATTGATCTCACCGTGTTCAACATGGTGTGGTTTATCCTTTCACTTACACCATTCCACTATGGCGTGTAAGTAGGAGTGTGTTGAGATAGAATCCAAAACTCCTGTAAGAAATCAATGAAGTCCTGATTAAGATATTCTTTTCCTCTATCTAAGTGGAGTTTCTTACTCTTCCTACCAAGCTGGTTCTCAACTTCATTCTTGTATTCTTTGAACCGATCAAAAGAATCTGACTTATACCTCATTAAGTAAATATATCCATATCTACTAAAATCATTAGTAAAAGTTATGAAGTACAAGAACCCACCCCTTACATCAACTAGAAATGGTCCACACACATCTGTGTGAACTAATTCTAGAAGCTCTTTAGCCCTTTCACCTTCCCCACTAAATGGGGTTTGGGTCATTTTTCCTAGTAGACATGCATGACATACACCAAGTGGTTTTAGTTCAAAAGAATATAAATACCCATCTTGATGTAATTTGGTCAAACGTTTCTCATTGACATGACTTAGCCGGTGATGCCAAAGTTGGGTGTGGTATGAGTCATGTGAATTAACTTTTTCATCAATTGTCATTACTTGGTTTGTGTAGTCTGACACATAAAGGTCGTTATATAAATGTTCCCTACCAAAACAAATGCTATCTTTATAAAAGTAGCAACATTCATTTCCAAACTTGAAGATGAATCCATCAGTATCTAATATGGATACAGAAATAATTTTTTTGGTTATAGAGGGTACATAATAACATCCTTTTAATACCAAGACCATCCCAGTAGGCAATGTGAGGTGGTAGTCTCCGACATATACAACAATGAGTTTGGCTCCGTTGGATGCTCGCATATCCACCTCACCTCGGTCAATCTTTATGAATCTACATGGTTCCTATATTTTGATACATATGTGAGCACCAAAAGCAGTATCTAATACAAAATTAGTAGAAATAGATAGATTGCATTCGATAACAAATGCACCTAATGCTTCCCCTTCCTTCCTTGGCTGGGTGCAGTTTTTCTTTCAGTGGCCCTTCATACCACATACGAAACAAATAGCCTCATGTTCTCTTTCCTCCCCTTTGATATTCCTTTTCTTATAATGCCTTAAAGAAGCTTTGGGATTAAACCTATTAGCCTTCCCTTTCATTGTATTCACCATAAGGACAGAAGGCTTTTCACGCTTCATATCATTGTCTACTTGGTGAATGAGGATAAGAAGATCAGATAGAGACTTGTCAATGTTGTTTATGTTGAAATTTAAAACAAAGTTAGACAATCTCTATAGGATTGATGCATGAATGAGATCAGTACCTAGTTCTTCAGGGAGTTTAAACCCTAGAACCTCCAAGCGCACAATGTAGCCAATGAGCTTGACTACATGAGGCACAACTTGGGCATCCTCTCCAAGCTTGCTCTGAAATAGAGCATTGGAGATCTCAAACCTTTTCTGTCTTGCTCTCTCCTGGTATAGACCATGGAGGTGCTCGAGCATGTTGTAGGCATCCATTTCTTCATGAGACTTCATGAGCTCACTTGACATTGATGATAGCGTCAAACATTGAACGTCGAGTGCATCGCTCAAATGTTGATCATAGACCAGAAAATCTTCATCACTCACCCCTTAGGTGGGTGAATCAGGAAGTGAGGACTCCAGCAAGTGAAACTTTCTTTCATGGTGTAGGATAAACCGAAGGTGCCTAAACTATTCCTAAAAGTTACTTCCAGTGAGGATATTGCCTTTATCCAGAATTGATCGCAAAGAAAATGTGGTTGACAAGTTTGTCATATTAATTCTACAAATTAAAAGAGCATATTTATCGGTACTTTATTGATTACAATTGATGTGAAATAATAAATTTTATTATGTCTCACACTATTTTATCAAGTCCCAATGGCCCTCACCATTGAACTTGGAATGTCCAGTTTCTTTGACATTCTAGTGGCAAGGATCCATATTCCCCTTCGTATAACCCCTAAAAGGGTTGGTCAAGCAATTTAAAGGTATTTAGGTAGGCAGGTCTTTGCCAACTATGAGATTACAGTTCCTTGATCTATTGAGTGGACTCCGCAACCCTGAAATCCTGACTTGGATTTCCTCAACACTTGCCTCCATATTACAACAAGTCTAGTAAGGGCTACTCCTCTTGATGTAAAATGTTTAAGTCAACTTGAAACTTTCATAAGAGCATCCTTTATAAAAGTAAGTGTCCCAACAAGGGTTGGTCAAACACATAGTTTTATTGAGTCTTTCCCTTAATCAAGTAACAAAAGTCTTGGTCTAACATAATATGGTATTTGAGGGATTTTAATCTTTTATGCGTAGTTTTGCATTATCACATGCTTGTTAATATTAGGTGATGCTTGCTTAATTGATTAACCATGTTCTGATAATGTTTACGCATAGTCTGGTTATTATTTTATTCCATCTTTGCATGCTTGTTTATTTCATTAACTATGTGATCACAAAAACACATACATAATAAACAAACCACGCAATCAGATAGAAATAAAATAAGATGGCATGATCATGAGCTTCTATTGGTTATCTTATTTAGCGGTTTTGATAAGCTAACCCTGACCTAGGGAAAAACACCTTGATCCCGATGGTTCGTGTTTTTCAGCTCCCACCTATCCACCTTTGTATCTTCTTGGGTTGGTTTTGCCTCAGCTTTGAAATTTGAACCGTCTCCTCTGGCTTGGGAGATCCTCCATTACATGGGGTTTACATTAAAGAAATCATGGGCACGCAGGCCCTATATATTATTGGAAGAAGGCTCGCAGACCAACAAATTTAAATTAAATAAATTTAAATGAAACCATACACACACAAAGGGTCTTTGGTCTAGCTCATGATCATTTATAGCATGCAACGACATTTACGCATATTTAGTATTCAAATTCTTTTAGTCGTTTTATTATTCAAGATAAAACGCACTTGAATTCAATTAATTATGATCTTATTATTAATCAATTCATTATCTTAAATTCCTTTCTGAATTTCCTTGAGATTCTTGTCATCCATATTCCTTGTACGAATCTTTGTAGTTTAGAGGAAACCTGGTGAAATTCCATTTCTGGAAAGTACACGGCGTGTAGGCTATATTACCCGTCGTGTATTTGTTTTCACCATTTATCCAAAGTACACGCCGGGGCTTTAACATGTTTTCTGTACTTTGGAAATTTTGGAGTAAACAGCGTGTAGATTAATCTAACATTGTGTGTACTTCTGTGTTACGCGGTTACCGGCCTGGCAATCCCGTGTACGCGGTACGCGGCTTCTCCTTGTACACGGTTTCACCTGGGCCAGATCAGACTACACGACATGTTGATTCAATATACATGTCGTCTATTCCGGTTTCCACGCGCCATTCAGTTCTGGTCAACATGGTGTAATAAATACTTAGGTATACTTAATTCACACGGTGTGGTTTGGCGGACCAGTACCGGTTCGTTGAACCAAAGTACACGGCGTGTAGTTTTGACTACACGCCGTGTATTCTTGTGTTGTACAGACAGAAAGAGCAACTCCTTCGGATGAGTTCCTCATTTTTATTTTAATCAAAATTAAAATTGAAATGTTGTTTCTGTGATGTGAATCGAAAAATGAAGGAGGAAGAATAGATCTCATTCATTCAGATTTATAGAATGATTAATCTTGAATTGAATCATATATAAATGCGTAAATTATCAACGAAAATTAAATAACTATAATCAACGTTGTAACCTTGCTCGGATACCATTTTAAGGTTTCGGGCATAGCGGAAGCTCATGGGGGGATGTGCCCACTTGGTTTTTTATCATTAACAATGATCAATCCAGGATCAATACGACGATAAACGCCAGACTCCATGGATCGAATCACATAAATAGACAAAGAAGAAGAATAGTCTCAGAACCACAAATGAGAATCATCACAGGTTGATTATAATTAATTTAATTAATTGACAAAAAGTACCTTTTATAGCGTTCTTTCTTCGTTGATATTTCTGATCACGCTCCGATGTGATTCGTCATTGTGTCGTAGAAGCTAAGTGTAGACTTCCTTTAGCGATGATTTACACGTGCACCACGTATCTCTGGACGTCGCCAAAGGAGTCTTCAGGAGGTAGCGTGGAGAAACTTTTGCTTGTGTTGTCCATCTTATATCGCCTTAATCCGATGGAGGAGGATCTCTCTCGGTCTTGAGAGAATCTCCAAAATAGTTGTGCACAATGATTAGGAAAAGTGTTGGGGTTGTGAGGATATTTATAATCAGATTTGAGGTTATAGAGTTATGACAATAAATAAACGCGTTACGAATTTTATTTATTTCATTAACTCTTACTGAAAACCTCATGTCGAATAATTAATTCCATGACATGCGCTCACGCTGATTGTAATAAATTTTTTCAAAATCCCGACTGGAAAAACTACATGGTGTGTAATCATTAATACACTGGGTGTACTTGTTTTCCAAAATGAAAACTACACGACGTGTAATCATTAATACATAGTGTGTACTTGTTTTTCATTTCCTTTACAAAATGAAAACTACACTGTGTGTAATCATTAATACACGATGTGTACTTGTTTTCATTTTATTTTCAATATGAGAAATACATGGCGTGTAATCATTAATACACGGCATGTACTCATTTTATTCTTCCTCCACCATAAAAATGATTTAGGCTTCCTTGAGGAGTTATTAAACCACGTATGAGAATAATCTTTATTCTACGTGAGATACTTGGATACACGTAGTGTGTGACCCTCTAGTCCTCTTTCTCGTTGGCATTAGACGGACTTGTCTAAAGTCCAAGATTAATGTCTAGCAATAGGTCAAGTCACCCAAGAGAAAGAAGTTGACGCTGCATTGATGTGTCACCTCATACGAATGTTTACTGTGTAATTTAATCTCTTTGTCTCAATATCTCATCAAACAGGTTTCATGGTTGTGTCATAAACCTATATGTTTGATCTGTCATTCTTTGACTTTCAGAAATAAACTCGTCGTTACACCATGACCAAGAAATTTAGGTGACAGTTCTATTTCAATCAAATGGCCTGAGATATCTACTTCCATAAATATGAAAGCGACAAATCCTTTGTCGACTTATCCATTAACAACATGTCATTCGTGACGCACCCAACGCACCCTACTTCCCGCCAGCTTTCTTCGTGACGGTTTTTGTCAGCCAATCTAAGTGCGCGAGTCATGACATTAGTTAATGATAATCTTCCAGTCTAAGGACCATTACACATGCTCGTAGATAGTAATGTCTGGTGACACCAAGACATGCAGAATTACTACTGGCAGGTTTGTTCTCATAATCTCCAAACTTTGAGATTACCAAGTGCGAACTACATGAGAGAGAGACTCATCTTTATACGAGTACTCGCACATGATGGTATGTATATTATGTGTCCAATCATAGTATGTCATTCAACCGTAGAACATTATTTAAGAATATTGTTATAACATTTTAAGGTTTTTATCATAGCAGAGATCTGTCATGACCTTATTAATGCAGCAAATATTCCAGGACATTATTATATTATAGTCATGCAGAACAATGAACAATATATAATAAGTGTATATTCATGTCATCAAAATACAAACAGTTGGTTCTCAGGGCACCAACCCTAACAATAAGAACATTACAAAATGCATTGGAGGGATATATAATTTTGGTCTCACCCGTCATATTCATATCATGTTCATGTATTTTTGTGCCACAGAGATCATTCAAAATAATAATAACATTTAATACATTTAATACATTTAATCAAAAGTGTTAGGAGTGTGGGTTTAATAGATGGGAGTCTCTAATAAATGAATTATAGTTATATCTAGGTGAATGTCATTGAGTAGAAATTTGGATGGGTATACGCAACAAAAAAGTTTGGTATATAAAATCAAGAGATAATGTGGGATCAAAAAGGGTGCATATAACATTTTATGAAAGTTTTTAATGAGAGTGAAAAGTTGTATATAATTACGTGGGAATCATATGAATAGTAAAAAGATGTGTAAAAAAATATTTCATCGTCAACAATCAAAAATAAAAAGGCCAAACTAAAATAAAGTTCATGAATAAAGAGGAGAGAATCTCATTACCTTGATGGGGTGCTTCTATAATATTTGGAAAGAGATTTATAAGATCATGGAAACAACCTTATAGGTATTTAGAGAGGTATAGAGGGTATAAATTCTTTCCCAATGTGTTTTTAGTGGAAAGGAGTGGGAGGTTGGGTGAGTGTTTATACCAAAATATAGAGGAATTATTTATTAATTTCTATGAATGTGTTTTGAACACAAAATGATAAAATAATCAAGTCTAAAATCCTTCTCTTTGTTTTTGCTAATGGTTTAAACCTAGGAAGAGTGGTATTCAATATTTTATAATGCCAGGATCCGAACATGTTCTTATAATACCATTTGTGACGTGTGAGTCATGTTCACAAATAATTGATATTGAAACTCAAAAAATTAATATATGTTTTTAAGGATTCATTAAAGGTGTATAAAATTATTTAAATAACCTAAAAACACATTATTTAAATGGGGAAGCATACATTTGTTTTTGGATTTCTTTTATTGCATTGCATTTGTTACATTATTTTTTTTGGCTATAATGATATCTTTATAAATAATGCATATTTATACAATATTTAATTTCTATCCAAAAATTGGATTATCTTGGAAAATTATGAAAGGATAATTTCAACTTCCAAATTTCGAAAAGAATATTTATTTTACCAAAACAATTTTCTAAATATAAGAATTTTAAATTTTAAATAAAAATCATGATTTACTTGAAAATACTAGTTTTTACAACACGGACAATTTTTTGGCCCTATGAAAAATTACATTTGACTTAATTAAATTATACTATAATTTATATTTAAGTAAATCATATTTAATAATAGGGGTCTTAAAAATAACCTTTATTTGTAAAATAATTTAATTTTTCATAAGTGCGTCTTAATTGAAACTATTTATTTTCTTCCAAAAAATAAATTATTGTCCACTTCGTTTTTTCATTTTTCAAAACCCGATTTAAGGTATAGCTGTAAACGTACATTCAAAAATGAAAATACAGTCAACCCCATATTCCACAATACAAGTTCAAAATAAAAAATGATTCTGAAAAAAATTCTCATATTCAAAAACTGAAAACCACTCACGTCCGTGCATCGATCCCAGCGTCACCAAACTAGATCGAGCTGCGAGATAACCCGTACAAACACCAAGAAATAAAAAACCATTGAGAAGCTGATTCCATGTAAAAGCCAAATCAATTCAAAATCAACAGGCTGCGACATGATGCATCGATCCCATCGCCATCACCATGACGCTGCCGATGACAGCCTCGAGCCACCCGCATACTGCTTGCCGAACACCCTTCTGAAGCCAACGCCGCTGCAACTTTGCCGATTAGAGCCCTCGCCGGAAGCCAAACCGAAAACAAATACAGAGAACCATTTGCAGAAAAACTCACATCTCACAGTGAACAACTCACGGGTGCTCTAATCAACTGAGCTACGAGAGCAGATTTAATTACAAATCAAAAGTAGGATGACTTCACAAAACAATTATAATGTAGTACTAAAAAGGGATAATTAAAATCATTATTTTATTTTAAAGAAAATTAAAAAAAAATTACTTCTAGTTTCAATAAATATAGAACCTTATTACATCAACGTACACCCTAAAGGGAATGTGTTTGATGGTGTAACTTTCTTATGATGGTTCAGTGAAAGTTGTTTGGACCATGATCTCCATATGATTTAACTTCTCCTATAATCAGTTTCATTTTTATTTTATTTATTTAATTTTAGCCGGGGGTTTGTCAATGGGAAATCCTAGTGATGTGATATATCTCAGAATCTATAATAATTAGGCTTTATAGGGTATGATCATACTAGTCCTGGCCATTGTTTCTTCTATCTGCGTCAGTTAGTATTTGTTATAGTCATTAATATATTATAATTTTTATGGTTATTTTACAATAGCTATTTTATTAATGCTTAATATACTTAATGGTACTTTAAATCTTAATGGCTATATTTTATAATGGTCCCAAACAACCAAAGTAGTGCATGTTTTTTCTATAACTACACTACTAAATAAAAGAATTTATTCATACAAAATAGGAATTTCAATTATAAAAGTATGAGTTATTATATTATTCATCCCTCGCAAAATTTATCCCTTGAAATTTAATCTCATAAAGTAAAAAATATGAGGGTACTTCTGTTTCATCACCTCTTTTGGTTTCCATGTTGCCCCTCAATTTTTTTGGTTCTACCATAGAACATTGACAATGTGAGTTGTATTGATCCATAGAATATTTTCGCTACAATATAAGATGTTCATTGTATTCTCCTCGTATGAAAGATCATTCTCCAAGGATACCATCAATGAATATAGTACATGTTATGAGTCTTGTATGTACTTCCTTAAGTGGGATACATAGAACATATCATGTACATGGAATAGGATAAGTGAGATTACTTGCTGATTTACCATAGATCTAATGTGATCAAGGATCTCAATTGGTATGATGTATCTTGGACTAAGGTTTCCCTAATTCCTAATCTGTAATTATTTCATCCATGGAAATATACAAAAGAAGACCTTATCTTTGAACTCAAACTCTAGGTCTCATCAATAATTATCTATATTGATTTTTAACAACTTTGTTTGGATTTCATACGATGTTTAATGGTTTGAGCCTTCTTTGTCATATCATTAATAAGATATGGTGCCATAGTCTTCCACTATCCAAATCCATCCCAGTATGTTGGAGTCTGACACCTCTCCTCATACAGAACCTCACGAGGTTCCATTTCAATGGTAGAATGGTAACTATTATTATACGAGAACTCCAATAAGAGATGGTGTCAGTCCTAAAATCCATGTAAATTCATTGAACATGATCTTGACATATCCTCTAGATTTTTAATAGTTCTTTCAAACTGACCATCCACATATGGGTCATAAGCAATATTAAAACTCACCTCTATATCCAATGACCATGAAAGGCTTCTCCCGAACCTAGAGGTAAACCTCATATCTTGATTAGATATAGTGAGGAGTGGTACTCCATGAAGTATTACCACTTACCATAGGTATATCTTATAGATTTTTTCAAGAGATAAATCTTCCTTAATATCAATGAAATGTGCTCACTATGTAAGGTGGTCAACTACCACACAGATGGAATTATTTATTTTAGGTACCCTGTGTTGTCCTGAGATGAAATATACGGTTATGTTCTCCCATTTATATAATTTTATAGGAAATGGTTTCATCATACCCTTATACTTCTATAATTATGTGTTTAGTTGTTGGAATACCATGCATCGAGATACAAATTCTGTAATCTCCCTCTTCATGTTATCCCACATGTTGTTTTCCTTCATATCTATATACACCATAGTTCTTCTAGGATGAACAGATAAGGATAAGATGTGTACATCATCCAGAAGAACCCTATTTAGTTATATTTTTTATGGGACACATATCCAGGTTCCAAACCTTGTAACTCCGTCTTTAGAAGTGTTGAACTCTGGAATAATCACTACCATTCTCCAAGCTCCTCGTCATCATTATAAACCTCCTTAATCCTCCCATGAATTGATGGTTGAGATGTTATTTGACAAAGGTAGGATGAAGATCCTTTTATTATTCCCATGTTCAACATTTTATTTTCAATGAATATTGGATCCCTTTTAGTCCTTATCATGGATAGGGTTGGAGGATCCTTTTCACATAGAGAATCTACCACTTTGTTTCCTTACAAGGATGGTAATGGATGGAAAAAACAAAATCCAATATAAACACATTATTCAATGCATATTTCACTGAGAGAAACTTGAGAGATTTGTAATCCATATATATGTCACAATTCATCCTATAGAGATAATGTTGCCAAATAATTAATGCAACGATCACTGCATCCAATTCCAGATCGTGGGTTGGGTTTTTATTCTCATGGATCCTTGATTGGATAGAGGCATAGGCTATTAATTTTTCATCTTTAATGAGTGCACAACCCAAGCCCTTTTGGATACATCATTGAAGGTCACAAATCCTTCAACACTGGTGGGTAATGAGAGCACATGTGTAGTGATTTTCCTCTTCTTTAAATCTTTTAATCTCTCCTCATATTCATTAGTCTATAAAAACATTAATCCCTTCCATGTTAGTTTGTTTATTGGGATTTTAAATTGTGATAATGTTCTCATTAATCAATGATTATACACAACTAATCGAAAGAAACTACAGATCTTCATCAAATATGTTGTTCCAGGACATTGTACAATTTCCTTTATTTTTGGAAGGATATAATGATATCCATTTTATAATGACAACATGGTAGAGTAATGTTACTTTATCTATCTAAAAATCACATTTACTATCATTAAAATATAAATTCACTTTTTTTACGGAATTTAAAACAACATGAAAATACTCCTCATTTTCTTCCTTTCTTTTGGAGAAGATAAGAATTTCTTCTATAAATACTACCACACATTTTTCTAGGTAATCTCTAAAGAATCCATTCATTAAGTCCATGAAGATAATTGGAGCCTTAGTGAGTCCAACTAGAATCACTATGAACTTCTTGTGATCATACGTTGTTTAATAATGTATTCATTTGGAAATCCTCCTTCTTCACTATTACTTGATAATTACCCAACCAAAGATCCACTTTAGAGGGGTACTAGGCACTATATAGCCAATAAAAAAAGTAATCAATATGTGGAAGAATATACTTTTCTTTATTGTGACCTTGTTGATTTCGTGATGAACAATGTAGAAGCCCATTGACCAATCCTTCTTCATAATGAAGATGAAAGACAAGCCCCATAGTGATGCACTTTCACATATTAAACATTTATCCAGATTCTCTTGTATTTTCATGTTCATCTACTTTAGTTAAATAGTATAAATTATCTTTATAGTCCTTGATATTGGAAAAGCTCCATGTATATGCATCATTGAGAACTCGACATAATATATTAGTGGAAGACTAATAAATCCTTCAAGAAATACCTCATCATATTCTATTACAAAGTGCACATAAATAGGGATTATGTTATTATTAGTCTCAATCCTTTGAGATAGATATGATTTATTATAAGAAAATAATATTTTAACTTGATGGGATGATTACAAAGGAGATTAATCCTCTTCCATGTACTTTTATAGAATCATAAGGGGTTTGTGATGGGAAGATTGATTTCCTTCACTTTTAAATTTATATTGGATCTATATAAGGAAATAAAATTCATACCCATAATACAATTGAATTCCACTAATGGGAGTATCACTAGGTTTTTTGGGAAAATTGCCCACAAATTTTAGATCAGGGAGAAGTTATAATCTTGAGATAAAATAGTTTCCCCATTATTAATTTTCATTTATATCTACACTTCCATTTTTTAGGTGGTGTTTTAATAGTTCAAATAAACCCGCATGCTATGAAAGAATGTATAGAACCAGAAAAAAAATTGTACAATCACTATCCTTGAATGAAGAACTACTGTACCTCTAACAATTTCATTATCAAGATCCACCTCTATAAGACCCTAATGTTTTAAGAAATATTTTTGTCGGCCTCCTCTAGTTTTAATGCTGAAAAATCATCCCTAACTATGATAATTATATTTTATTAAGATACATTGTGTTTAATCACGTTCAACTATAATTTTATCCACTAGTGTTAGTGTTTACATCATAAGATAGAATTATCTATTTTGGTTATGTATAAGTCACCAACAAGTCAAAGCCACTAATAAGTATGAGCTACTGATACTTGTCCTACTGATAGACAAGTCCCTGATACATGAGCTACTGATAACATAAGCTACCGATAGGCTGAGTCACTGACAGTGCAAATCAGAATTTTTGCTAAGTATGAGTCACCGACATCTTTACCTACCAACGCTTGACCTACCGACGCATCACCTACCTACACATCACCCACTAACAACTTGATTGACCGATGCAAGTTTGATCTGCCGATAGTTTGATCTATAGAGAGAAATGATCTACCGATAGAATGAGATACTGATAGAATGATCTACCAAAAACATGAAACACTGATAGTCTGAGCTACTGATATATTGAGTCACCGATGATCTGTGTCTCAAATTTGAACTTATCTCCAACAGTCATATTTATGAAATTTAGTACTTCCTGGTATATTAATGAGTCCGTCTATCTTTTTTAGACAACATTTAATGATGTTAGAGACCAATACGAGGTAAGAGGTACTAGAGAACATAATTCTTGTATATATAAAGGGAATATCTCGATCCATAAGAAAAAATGAGATAAAAAAAGGCAACTTGGAAGAAATAAAAAAATATGTTCATGCACCTTAGAGAAAAACACAAGGGCTTCGTACTATGCATACATGAAGATACTGTTATCAATCAAAAGACCAAAAATATCTACAGTAATGACTTAGAAGAAAATAACACTTGGAGACTCACTAAGAACATAAGATAGAAGAAAACAACGACTCTATTTTTTTCTGTCTATTTTTGGAATATGACTTTAGCTTCACTTCTACTATCTTGAAAGAGTCTAAAATTCGCATAGAACATCACACATAGTATTCTAATCCCATTATCATTACATTTATCTACCTATGCATATTATTTACATTTGGAGATGTTTGTGTATCTCTATTTTATAAGTACACACTTACACCAGTGATAAGATGGAAGATACACAAATATCTTCACCAACTCATATTTTTACACATTACATTCCCACAGATAATAGAGGAAGAGGTCTATATTTGGCCAATCTTTCTATTTTTTTTAAACTCCCACAAGAACCTTGGAGGAGGTATAGTGACTTGGATAGTTTGTATAATTTTTTTACCATGATCCATGTTATGGATGAATTTTATTTAATATAAATAGCTTGGTGGAAGGTGATCACCAAGTGGAGGGGATTAGGTCTCAGCTAGAGAATTAACCTCTTGTTTACTTCTATTGTGTGTTTTCAAGTTTCATTTCACTGTCCTTTTAATTATCTTAGAAAAATTAACATTGAATTGATAGTTAATCATAGATATTATTTATATTAGAATATATTTTTGTAAACTGATTTCCAAATTTAGAATAATAACATATATGGTTTTATCTAATAATTTATCAATCTTTGAGAAATCCTTTGAACAAACAAAACTTTTATAAATATTCTACTTTAGTTAACTGGGATGTAATGTTTTAAATTGAGTTTTTTTAAATAATCCTTTTGGATAGAAATTTTTATATGAACTCAATTAACCCCCTCTTGAGTGTCCTACTTTGACCAACATTTTCTATATGAGGTTGTTTTAAAGATTTTTCAAAAATCCTTTTCAACTATGATTTTAGTTGTGTTTTAAATATCTATAAATTTCTATCAATTATAAATTTATAGTTCATTAATTTTTTTTACTATTTTAAAATTGATAATAGGCTGTAATGTTCTACTACCAACATACCTCCCTACTTTAATGGAATGAATTATTCTCAGTGGAAAATTAAAAAGAAAATGCATTTGTAAAGTATGGGTTATGAAATATATTCTTCAATTGTAGATGTATATAAGATTCCTTATACTTATAGGAATACAAGGGATGATGCCACTAAGGTAGCCTACAATAATAACTTTAAATATATAAATTCTTTATAATTCTCTTTAGGGGATGAATAATTTATTAATATTTCTATATGTAAAATAGAACATGAAATTTGGGATATACTGGCTGTTTAACTTGAAGGAACCACTAGTGTTAAAGAAATAAGACTTAATTCATATACTATTAAATATGATAACTTTAAGATAATTCTTGATGAACCCATTTTTGGCATGTATCTTAGGTTCAATGAGAGAGTAAATACAGTGGTCTCTCTAGGAAAGTCAATTACATCCAAGGAACAAGTAATATGAATTCTCAAATGCTTACTAGAAAGATGGAGAGTAACCTTAGTATCATTAAGGGAATCCTATGATATAAATAATTTACCCTTAAAAAAGATGACAGGTAAACTAATGATGTATAAGGAAGATATGGAGTTAAATAGAGAAGAAAATGATGAACCAAAGAGAAAATAAGTGGCTTTCCAAACCACTACCTCCAAAAAAATAGAAAGTGTAAGTTCATGATGAAAGTTATAGCAATGAAGATTCATCAAGTGGGAGTGGTGAGGAAATGTCTCAGTCATCCATGATATTTAATAAGTTTTACAAAAGAAATAAGTTCTTCAGAAATCCCAATTATAAAGGGAAGTATGACAATAAAGGCAATTGAAAAAAAGGATTGGAAGCGAAATGAAAATACAAATGCAATAGTCTGCAATGAGTGTAAGAGAAGATTACATGTAAAGGCTGAATATCATAAATTAATGTTCAAAAGAAAATATGAAGATAAATATAGAAAGTAAAAATTGGAAATGAAGGCCAATTGGAGTGCTTCTGAGGACAGTTCTAGGGACTCTGAATATTTACACGAGGAGAAGGCTGACAATGCCAATATGTGTTTCATGAAGAACTCATCTGAGGAATCCTGTCTGAAGATTTCCTATAAAATCTTACAGTACTTGGAAATTGGGTGTTCAAGACATATTATAGGGGACTATTATATCTTTTAGAATATTTTCAAGATTTATGGTGGGAATGTCACCTTTGGTGACAATGAAAAATGCATGATAATTGTCCTTGGCCAAATCAGTAACACTAACTAAATTTTAAATTCTAAAGTTATTTTTGTTGATGTTCTTATGTACAACCTGCTTAGCATTTCATAATTATGTAATAATGAATTTCATGTTAAATTGGAAAATGTTTCTTGTAATGTTTTCAATTCTGAAAATGATTTAGTATTCACTGTTTTTAGAAATAAAAATGTTTATTCTGTAAATTTATATTCTTTAGTTTCTAAATATGTTTCTTGCTTGAGCATTTTTTACAAAGATTCTTATCTTTGGAATAAGATATTGGGCCACTATAATATTCACTACCTTATAAATCATACTAGAAAATTACTAGTCAAGGATCTACCTAAACTAGAGTTTCCAAATGGCAATGTTTATAATATTCGTCAAAAGAAAAAAACATAAAATATATTTCAATCCAAAGAAAGAAGTTTCAAATTCTCAACCTCTTGAGCCAGTTCATGTGGATTTTTTTGGACCATATAGAGTTTCTAGTTTAAATTGGAAGCACTATGTCTATGTTCTAGTAGATGACTTTTCTAGATATACTTGGACTTTCTTTTTAGCTCATAAGAGCGAAGCTTGTTCTTACTTCACCAAGTATGCTATAACTGTAGAGAAATTAAGTGGTTATAGAATTAAAACCATAAGAAGTGATAATGGATTTGAGTTTTAAAACCTAGAGTTTGAATATTTTTTCTCAATAAATGGCTATAATCATAACTTCTATGCTCCCAGTACACCAAATTAGAATGTAGTTTTATAAAAAATGAATATAATATTACAAGAAATTGATCAAACTATGATTACTTAGTATGACATACCAGTTTATTTTTGAGAAGAAGATATGAATATAGATTGTTATATAATTAATAGAGTTTTAATTAGACCTATCCTTAAGAAAACTCCCTATGTGTTATGGAACAATATTAAACTTAAGGTTAATTATTTCTTAGTTTTTGGTTGAAAATTATTTATCCTTAATACAAAAGATAATCTTGATAAGTTTTCCATTAAAAGTGATAATGGAATTTTCCTAGGTTATTCAGCCTCTAGAAAATACTATAGGGCCTTCAATAAAACAACCAAGTGTGTGGATGATTCTATACATATAAAATTTAATGAAAAAGATCCACATGAACATAAAACAACCCTACAAAATATTTAGGATGATCTGTCTAGACTGGATATAAATGTTAAACCTACTGAATCTGCTGTTAAGAACACAGAAAAATCCCCCAGTTTTGGAAAATCTCTAGACACTATTCATAGTGAACCTAAACCTGTATATGAACCTGAAATCACTAGCCCTTCATTTTCTAGAACGATTTTAACCCTTAATAACCATCCCTTAGATGTTGTAGTTAGAGACTTAGATAAGGGAACACAGACTATAGCTTCTCTAAGAAACTAGGTTTAAGATCAATATTTCTTTTCACAAATTGAACCTATGATCATCAATGATGCAATAAATGATGAATTTTGGGTAATGGATATGTAATAAGAGTTGAATCAGTTTGAAAGAAATAATGTATGGAAACTTGTTGATAGACCCGAAGACATCTTGACTATAGGTACTAAATGGGTGTTTATAAATAAAGTAGATAAAGTTAGTATTATAGTGATAAATAAGTCCATATTTGTTGCAAAAGGATATAGTCAAGAAGAAGGAATTGAATATGAAGTAACTTTTTCACTGATTTCTGGACTTGAATCCATTAGAATTCATGTTATCATATACAACATATATCTATTTCAAATTATGTCAAATAGATGTTAAATGTGTATTACAAAATGGGTATATAGTTGAGGATGTTTTTTTGAACACACCATGGTTTTACAAACCCTCATTTTCCAATTCATATTTTTAAATTAACAAAATATTTGTATGGTTTAAAACAATCTCTAAGAGATTGGTATGATAGGCTCATCACATTTCTTATTTCAAAAGGTTTTACAAAAGGAATTGTTAATCCTATTCTTTCTATAAAAATAACTTATAAAGATGTTTTAGCTATTCAAAAATATTTTTATGAAATTATTTTTGGTTCTTCTTAAAATTATTTTTATATTGATTTTTCAAAAATGATGCAAAGTGAATTTGAAATGAGTTAAATGAGTGAACTCAAATTCATTCATGGATTTCTATTTTTTCAAAATAAAAAAGTTATTATTTTAAATCAAAGTAATTAAATTAAAAATCTTTTAAAATGGTTTGGCTTTGATAATATAAAATTTAGTGATACTACAATGTGTACCACAAGTAAATTAGATCTTGAAGAAAATGGAAAATCTTTTGATCAAACCAATTACATAGGTATGATCAGATGTATACTCTACTTGACTACTTGCTAGCCTGATATTATGTTTAGTGTGTGTATGTGTTCACCTATTCAAGAAAACCCTAAAGAATCCCATTTAATTTTTGTTAAAATAATTTTAAAATACTTTAAGTATAATACCAACTTAAGATTGTTCTATCCTAGAGGACAACCTTTTGATTTAGTTAGTTATTCTGATCCTTATTTTGGTGGTTTCAAGTTAGATAGAAAAATCACCTCTAGAATATTTCACATTTTGGGAAAGTCTCTAGTATAATGGTGTATTAAAATGAAAAATTATGTTCCATTATCTATTATCAAAACTGAATAAATAGTTGTTGGTAGTTTTTATGCTTATATTTTGTGGATGAAATACAAATTACAGGATTATGGATATCTGTTTAGGCATTTCCCTATAATCTGTGACAATAGATGTGTTATTAAGATTTTTAATAATTTAGTTTCTCACTCTATAACAAAACATATTGATGTAATACATCTCTTTTTGATATATCATTATCAAAAAGGTGATATAACTCTTGAATTTATGGGCACAAAATATCAGGTTGCTAATATTTTTAATAAGCCTTTATATTATGAGAGGATGAGTTACGTTATACATGAGTTAGGGATGACCAATTTTTGAGGACTCACTGATGATGTCTCATTAATGTGACTCACCGTTGATGTCTCACCGACGTGAATCACCGATGATGTCTTACTGATGTGAATCAATGATGAGGTCTCACTGACATGACTCAATGATGATGTCTCACCGACATGAATCACCAATGGTGTCTCACCGACATGACTCACCGATGATGCCTCACCAACGTGACTCACTGATGATGTCTCACCAATAGGACTCAACGATGGTGACATACCGATGGATCTCACCGACGTGTCTCCCCAACCAATATTTTATTTCTCTGTTTAGAATTTGAAACATCATTGTTTTATTAGTTTTATTTTATTTTAAACCGAATTTTGTATTATTTGCTTTGAAATCCCATTGTTATAAAATTAAGACTCAATCCAATACTTTTTTCCCTCATGCTCATACTCTCAGACTCTTACTCTCAAACCTCTATCTCCTGAGCTAGTACCCTTTTTATTTAAATGATTCCTTCAAACCTCTCTCAATTTCTCTTCTTAAGCACATTTCTAAAATATATGAGGATGATTCAGACCCATCCTAGAAGAAAAGAGGTGAATCTAGTTAGACTAAGCCTAGGCTGAAACATGTTCATCTGGAAGTCACAAACGATATTGTAACCCCTAAGAATGAAGTTAATTCTAGATGGATATTGTCTAGTAAGTCTCTTTTACTTAATGTGTTGAAACCCCAAGGTTGGTTGGAGTGGTTCTCCAACAATGAGAGGCTGTATTATCTAAGGCTGATACATGAGTTTTACCAGTATGTTGTGTTTATTTTATAAGTATCTTAAGTGTTTTGGATAAAGTCGATAGTGGATGGAAAGAGAGTGTCTTTTTCATTCAAGCATTGGGTATAATTCTTAAAGGTAACCCATGAGGGTGTTTGTGATGACCATCAGGGAAGTGATCCTCCAAAAAGTGACCTATTCAGTTATGAGCCATCTTTGGCTGGGTTGATAGGAAAAAGAGGCATAGGAGGACAATTTCTATATATCTTGATGGTGAATGCATGATTTTATTTAAATTTATCCGGCATCAGTTATGTCCTAGAAAAGTGGACTTTGATTCTATTAAGTTTAAAGATGTTCACTTGCGGTATCTGTTGAAGAAAAGGTATAAGGTATATCTATGAAGATACTGGATGGTCCATATCAGTGAGATGATCAAGACCTCTTGGAATAAAAACTCATTATTTTATCCAAGAATTATCTCTACCATGTTGAAGGATAAGGGATTTGTAAACAAAGGTGAAGATTTAATCTCTTCTTATGATGATTTCTATCTAAGAAAAGTTATCTGTAAGAGAATGAAAATTAATTGGAATACTTAGAAGAAGATGTGGGTTGAGAATAGTGACAACCTGTATGATGATTTTAATCTGGTTGAGCATCCCTCAAGGCCAAGGAACATGGATGATCATGGTCTAAGACCAGATGAATCTGGTGGGTATTCTTATGAGGATGTGGCTGAGGAAGGTCAAGGAAATGAGTCTTTTGTATATGATAGGAGTGATTATGACATTGCAAATAGTCTACTGAGGATCCATTATGTTTAGGTAAGTCCACCTAGACCTCTACCTTATAAAGAACCTATTCTACCTTATAATGATGGTTATGAGATAGAATAATTAGAAAATGATGAATATGAGAGCACATATGGTAGTGAAGAAGAATCAGGTGAAGAAGAAGTGCTAGTGTGAAAGAATATGAAGCTGAGGATGATGTTGGAAAATCTGGAGAGTATGATGGAGAAGATTAAAGAGACAGAGAATATATAGAAAGTGATGATTTAGATAGTGGCTTAGACCATGTTGATGATGAACATGGTCCTGGTGGAGATGGTGTTGATCTAACCCTAGATCACGTTGAACATGATAATCCTACTGGTCATGCCTTAGGGGAACAAGAACCTATTGTGTAATCCTATGGGGCTATTGAATAGGTTATGATTCAGGAAAGGTCTCCGGATACTCATGTTGAACCAGCTGTAGTTGAATATAGAGCTCCTATTGTCCATGTTTAGCAGGAAGCTCAGGTTGTAAGGGATGTATTTTTTTACTATAGTGAGGGAGTTGGTTTATTCAAGAAATACTATATAAACTAAGGGGGAGAGACAGACTAAAAGAGAAAAGGATGATGTGCTTTCTCCCTTGGATGATATTATGGTACCTATCTGGAGGAAGAACCTATGGTATGTGACTCTTGGATTGGATTCTCCTAATATAGAAGAGAGGATTGCTACTACTCCTATGGTTGGTTTATAATCTGTTGAGTATATCATCAAATATAATTTTAATACCTTTAGGGAAGTGATATTGGCTTATGCTTGATCAACCAATTTATAACCACCTACTCTAGTTTCCAAAATCAGTGAAAGAGATACTGAGTTGATTACTGAGAAATTTTTATCTCATGTTGAGACAAGATTGATCACTCTTGAAAATATATTATTCTAATAATCAAAATTTGGGAAATGAGTTAACTACTATGATTTCATCCATTAACGGTCTGACACTTGAATATAGAACATATTTTGAAAATTTCCTGAATGGTCTTGGAGACAACGATTCGGAATCTTCTAAGGAAGATACTCCTTCTCAGACTCCAAGTCTTGATCTAACTCAGTTGAGAACAGATATCAGAGATATAGTGTAAGGTGCCTCTAACTCATCTGATCCTACTGCTCACTCTCCAGATACTGAGATGGTTAGGAATGTGATTAGAGAGAAAATTCAGACTATGATGGGTAGCACTGACTAGGAGAGTATCTCAAAAATCAGGCAGAATTGTGATCATATTTATTATATTGTTAATTTTTATTCCACTGGTTTTACAAAGGATCAGGAATAAATAACCCATAAAGTATATATTTTTCAAGTGTATTTACACCAAAACCAGTTGACCAGTCACTTAAAATATTTGGTTGAATATTTGAGGATACTTCCAGTGGATCAAGAATTTGAAGAGCCAGCTAGCCAGTTAAAAGAGTTTACTCATACTCTGGAGAAATTTATGGAAAATAAAGATGATTTTGAGAAGGTAATTTAATATGGTGGTGAAGTCAATAAGGACTTCATAAATTTGTTGAAACCTTACATGAACTATCACAATAAAACTATTATTGATCCTCCTGATGCTCTTATCATACCAGTCCGACCTATATCTAAATCTTCTTCAACACCCTTGGAACCATTGACCATGACTCCCACTCAAGCTCTTAGTCAAATTCGACCAGTTATCCAATAGGACCTCATAGGACCAGTTTCATCATCTAGACCTAGCCTTTCTCCACCGGTCTTTATTGGAGTTCCTCTTCCATCCCTCACTATTGGATCTATGCCTTCCACCACTCCTACTTTAGAACCTTAAGCTCCACCCTCCTATGATTATGATAAAGGAAAGGAATTTATTGAATCGGTTGTGCCCTAAAATTAGATGGATCCTTTTTTGATAGGTATTTGATGTACTCTTTTTATTAAAATATTTGTGTTATGCCTTGTAATGCTTGTTTAATGGAATACCCTCTGTGATTTCATCTTAATGTTATTACTTTTTCTCTTATTTCTTTTTCATTCACTATTTCCTTTTTGATAATCCCAAAAGGGGTTGAAATAATATGGCATCATCTCTCATCATCTTGTGATTAAAAGGGAACATATAATTGCAAAGTCCATTTAACAAGTAATATGTACTTGTGTTTCTTTTAAAATTTAATCTCACAAATTTGTGCAATATGTTAAGAATGTTTTTCCTCTAACACTCATAAATTAATTCAATTGTTTTGGTATATAGTTCCATGATTTGTGGTCATCAAAAAGGGGGATATTGATGAACTCCTCTAGTTTTGAGGATAAAAAATCATGCTTAACTATGCTAATTATAATTTATTAATATACTTCGTGTTTAATAATGTTCGCCTATAATTTTAACCTCTGGTGTTAGTGTTTACATCATAAGATAGAATTACAGATTTTGGTTAAGTATATGTCACTGAAAAGTCTAACAGAACAATAAGTATGAGATACTGATAATTGCCCTACCGATTGAAAAGTCACCAATACATGAGCTAGCGAAAATATAAGCTACTAGTAAGATGAGTCACTAATAGAGAAACTTAGATTTTTCACTATGTATGAGTCACCAATAGCTTGACATACCGATACCTGACCTACTGATGTCCAACCTATTGACAAAGTGGCTGACCGACACTCATAATTTCACTATGTTGATCCACTGATGCATCACCTACCGATAACTCGATTGACTGATGCAAGTTTGATCTATAGATACTATGATCTAACAATAGAAATGGTATTATGATAGATTGAGCTATCGATAGAATGATCTACCGACAACATGAGACACTAACAGTCTAATCTATTGATAGACTGAGTCACCGATGATATGTGTATCAATTTCGAACTTATCTCTAACGGTCACATTTTTGAAATTTAATACGACCTATTTTATTAATGAGTCTATTTTTTTTGTAGAAAATATTTAATAATGTCAGAGACCAGTACAATGTATGAGGTACCATAGAACATGCTGCTTTTATATATAATTGGAATATCTCAATCCACAAGGGATATAGAGAGAAATGGGAGACTTGGAAGAATTACACAGATTTATCTGTGAACTTTAGAGAAAAAACACAAGATCTTCCTACTCTTCTTATAAGAAAATACTACTAGCAACCAAAAGACCACAAATATATGCATCAATGACTTAGAAGAAAAGAACACTTAGAGACTAACTGAGAACAGAATAAAAAATGACTCTCTATTTTTCTATCTATTTCTGAAAGATGACTCCATCTTCACTTACACTATCCTAAAAGAGTCCAGAAGCCGCATAGAACATCGCATAGAACATTTTAGAAACTATTATTTTTTACATTGCTCTGCCTGTGCATATTATTTACATTTCAAGTAGTGTGTGTATCTCTGTTTTATAAACACACATTTACTCCTGTTCAAAACTGGAAGATACAAAGATATCTTCACCAACTCATCTTTTTACACTATACATTTTCATGGATAATGGTGGAAGATGTCCCTATGTGGCTAGTCAGTTTGACTGTTTTACAATCCCAAGAGAATTATATAAGAGGATTAGTGACCTAGATTGTATGTATACTATTTTTACCCCAATCTAGGGTGTGGATCAAGTTTATTTAATATAAAATGGTTGGTGGAAGGTGATCACCAAGTGGAGAGTATTAGGTTTTAGCTTGATATTGAACCTCTTGTTTACTTCTTATGTGTGTTTTCATGTTTTTTTCACTTAAATTTTAATTATTTTAGAAAACATATATTTTCTTTGAAAGTTAATCCTAGATAGTATTTATAATAGAATTATTTGAAAACTGATTTCAAAAGTTAGAATAATAACATATATTGTTTTAATCGATAATTAATCAATATTTAAGAAATGTTTTTAACAAAAAACATTTATAAATATGCTACTTTGGTTAACTAGGATATTTTGTTTTAAATTGGGGAATTTTTTTAAATAATATTTTCGGATAGAAATTTTTATAGAAACTCAATTCACCCCCTCTTGAGTGTCCTACTCCGACCAACAATTTTTTTAAATAAATTTAATTAATTTAATATCATTAATTACATGAAACACATTATTTTAAAAAACCAAATTTTGAAATATATATATGTGGATCCTAATCAATACTAATGTATTGATTAATACATATGAAATATGCACTCATTTTTTAGCAAAATACATTTTATGATTCAATATTATGTTTCATTACAAAATTATATTTATTACTTATGTGTGTGCATAAATTATTCCATTTGTACTAAATTTAGTTATTTTATTTTATATAAATTATAACTTTTTTCTAACAAAATCATATTGAAATTAGCTTCTAGTGATTTTTTTTTATTTTTTTATAATATTTGGTTGTCAATTAAAATAACTTTTTTCTAAATACTGTCATTTCCTATCATTAAATAAAGTAATTTAATGTTCTATTTTATTTTGGATTTGGTAGTAATGTGACATATGACTCATTTTATTTATAATAATATAATAATTTTCTTTTGGATAAGAGAACTTGAATATTTTATTATAAATTTATTTTGATACATAATGATGTTTTTTTTCTAAAGATTACTTTTAAGTGAATAATGTTTTTCCAATTTAATTAACAAAAATAACCCATAATGAGGAATGGTATAAATGAAATTTATTGATTATATATACATATAACTTAATGGAAATTCATATAATGAAATTTACTAGTCATAGAGATATTATAACATCATTTATTCCCAATAAAAAAATGCATTTTTCCTGAAAACCATTTTTATCCCTATTTACTCACATATATTATAATTAATTTTATAAAATTATATAAAATTTATTTTAAAAAATAATATTAATTTTTATAATCTTCATGTAAAAATTATATTTGTGTTAATTTCATGGAATTTCCTAAAAATATTAATTTTTTGATGAATTGTAATTTTTTTTGATTTTATTTAAAAAGTACCTTTTTGTATAAATAATTTAAAACTACAATTTATTTTAATATGGTTTTAAAAGTAAATTAGGTTGTGTTATATATTTATTGCTCTAATTTAGGTAATTTTAATCTGTTTCATATTGAATTTACATTTTAAAACATTATATATTTATGAAAATTGTCTCTTTGGAAAACTGATTTTATGTTGCATCTGGGGATTTAATTTTAAATTAAATACTACCTATTCTATGAATTGAATTTGGAAAAATATAGACAATATTTTTAATATTAATAATTTATATTAGGTAATAAGTTCAATTTCATTTTTTTTTCACAATGAATATAAATAAAAGTAATAATTATTTACCATGGTTAATGTAAAAATGGGGTTTGCGTGTTACATGTGCTTGTGTTAAAAATAAATTTTCCATATACATAGGATTTTTATTTAATAAATTATATTTAAAATATATAGTCAGTGTGTCTAAATAATATAAAAATACTCATTTTAGGTTTATGATAAAGGGATAAATCACCTAGGTAAATAAATAAAATAAATAGTTATCATGGTGAAAACTAAGATGTTTAAATTAAGTAAACACAAAGGATAAGGAATAACATACTTAAAAATTGAGTTTATTTTTTGGTGGTGGTGTTGGTCAACCATATTTTACCACCCTTTAATTATAAATTTTATAGTTATTTAGGTGTTAGGGTGACTTATCATTTTTTAATAGTTTTTCTTATTAACAAAAAATGTCACTCCTCCCCAATTAAAAAATGGGGCTTCCTCCCCTCACTTATTCGCACATCCTAAGAAATTTGGATCAACCAACCCCTATAAAAATCCATCCACAACATCAATATCCATTTTGTAGAGCTTCTAGTAATCACAAAAGACTTTACCCAGGTTTGTTAGTAAAAGATCCAAGTGTGGTTTTTCTAATCAAATGTAATTATATTCACTAAACTCATTCTTTTTTACTTTTCTATTTCCACCTGAAATTATGTATGAAGTAACATCTCAACCCTGGTTCTAATAAAATAGTACCCCAATTTAGTTCGTCGCATGGCCTTAATCATTCCTTCCAGTACACATGATGTTTCTTAATACCCATAAGGTTCCAAAGGTTGTACAGTGTGGAGACTATACCCAATAAATCTTGATAGATAAAACTTAAGAAATAATAAATAAGAAGTAGAAGAAAAATAAAATAATTTCTGAGAAACAATAATAAATAAATATATAACCATTCATGTAAATGATTCAATATAAAATAAATAATCATTGAAAATTTAATATACATAATACAAGGATAATAAAAGGAAAACAAAAACCACAAAGGCTATCCCCATGATCATCATGAGCATTAGATCAATCCTTTTCTCCTAGCATCCCATGTACAAGTGTAACAACAGAAAATCATAAACCATGTTCCTGAACCTACATTCAGATAACATTGATTCGGGGACCAAAAAGTGGTCTGGATAGGGTTTGAGATATACTCAGTAAGCCTCCACAAATGGTGTCTAAAAAATCCAGTCCATGTAAATAAAATATAGTAGTGTACAATTATATCAAAAGTAAGTTAGTGTGGGAAAAATTAAAATTAATCTTGCTGGATTAGGTTCTTCAAGGACACCTAGCTGAACAGACCTAATTCATCCTAAGCCAGAATGTCTCTAAAAGGAATTCACTATGTGAATATATATACATATATATATATATATATTAACTTTATACATATGAATTTATTTAGCCTCATATATAGATATGTATAAATTAACATTATACATGGGAATGCATACAACCATATATATATATATATACATTGTGCTATATCGGACCCAGGCTGTAACTAGGCGTCCATGCGTAGTCACAAGAGTGTCATAGGGTAGTCAGGGACTCCATGCTCGAGTATTATGATCATATGAAGGATTACATGCAAGATTATCATAGTAATAAGTAATTCCATGCCCAGGTATCAAAATCATAAGGGACACTCTACCTAGATTTGTCACCATTAAAGATAAGGGTCATTCCCAACATCCTATTCGAGGGGGTGTGAAACGTCATGTACACTAACCCATGTGATGTGACTGTCCATGTACAACCTCCTCAAGCAAGGGGGTTTGGAACACCATTCCCATAATCCTAAGTGATATACCTCTATATAAATACACAAATGGGTAGTTTCACTCGCCTGATGGGCCCTTAGCGAAGGTACTCCATAAAAAGGAACCTAACATCGCTCATGTTGAAGTGTACCTTTGTTATTATAATTCATTTAAAAATTAATGTAGTCTATTTTTTCATCACTTATATAAAATAATAGGGCTATGGAATAAAGTACATTCCATTTCCACTTAGATAAAAAGAACACCTTCATTTATAAACAATATGACTCAGGGAACCCCCATAGAATATTATAATACAAACACATTTCAAGAATCACAATTATTTTAGATGGTAAGATAGCACCCATTAAAGGTGGGTTTATTATAAAATGAATGTTTTTTATCCCCCTAATTCTTTCAATCCAATCCAATTATTATTATTTATGAACTAAAAAATGTCAACAATAAATTAAGCTTCCACAAAGAAAGAGGTTTATCAAAACCATTTATTTGATTAAGGAATCTATCAATGGCCAAGGTGATATACTCAATATTACCCATGGGAATATTTAGGTTCTAGTTTAAAACATACAAACATATTTATTATGGTGACGTTGAATATCTAAAAATTCTCTAAGTATTTAATTTTAAGTGTTTCATTATTTATGAGCAACATTATGAATGCCTGATGTGTGGTATAATGTAAATATTATATAAACGAAAAGGATTTTTCAAAAAATAAATAAACCATATTCCTCATGCTTAGGATTGTACACTCATAAAATACTGTTCCTTGATTTGAGTTGGAATGAGATAAAGTTGATGTATTTCCTAACACCTTGAAAATAGGGAAAATGAACTTGCAGAGAAATTATATCAAAAATGATAAAAGAAGATGATAAAAGAGGCATGAGGAGTCGTGGAATTAATGAGGGATAACCAACACGATGAACATTATTTTATACTGGGACCAAAAGTGGGAGAATCCACTATGGTAAGAGGAAGAGGAGAGGTATGTGTGTGGGATGCATCTTAGGTGAATGAGGGAGGAAAATGGGTTAAACCCCATTTAAGTGCATTGTGGAAAAAATCAATATCCTCCCTTTAAAGAGGTGTAAATTTAGGACACATTTTTTTTAACCATGTACCATCTGTAAAGGTCAAAGTACCCAAGATCCATACCCCACAACATTTTAGGGCATGGTTTGGGATAACATTGTGCCAACCATGAGGTTCTATTAGTTTAGTGGCACTAATCATGCGGTCTAGGTTCATTGTTTGGAAACCTATGTGTAGTCCATGTTCCTGACTATATAACTTTATGTAATAATTCGACACATATGTGTTTTCTTCCTTTAATGAATTAACAAACCGCATGTCACCCATTACTAGGAAGAATGGTTTCTCCTAGGGAGTCACATGGATTAAACTAACTGTTTGACCCTGTCAATTTATCTTGGAGAATTTTTTTTCAAAGACCTATGATATCTAAACTCATAAAAATTTCATATATACCTTTTGTTACTTAAACCTCATACAAAATAAACACTATTAAGTGATAAAACTCCAATAATTCAAGTCTAAAGCTAAATTTAAGATTCATCTCGTCCACCAAATGTAAATTCAATACCCTTTAGAACATTCAGACCAGTCTAAAAATATGAGACCTTAAAATATCCTAATATTATTTCTTCTCATACCTAAGAAGCCTTGTGGAAACAATAGAAACAAAACCTACGTATATTGGATCAAAAGTTTCCTTCTAAAATAGTCTTGTCGCATTCTCAAATGCCCAATTCAACTCAAAGGGTCATTTTAAGCATACAAAACATAAAACATTAAAACTCAAGTAAAAGATTAGATCTAAATCTGAAACATTGAGACAAAACCCACCCTATCCCATCTTACCTAAGACATAATCTCATCATTATATTTTTTTAGTTAGCCTATGGCTCTTCCCACCATAGGTCATAGATTTCAGTAGCCAATTCTGAGTCACGTTAGTCCCACTATAATAATATCCTAAAGGGACACGTCATTTGTTTCATAGAGACACTCTTGGGATGTTTATAAAATAGAACATGTGGAAACCATCTTTGTTCTATGATTATATCAAAATGTTCGAATCCCAGTCAACGATGCTTAACAGGTTGCACCATACATTCCATGAAATTCCACCACCGACCTTTAAACTGCACCCATATCACCCCGATAGCATGTTAAACACAGTTCCATACTGAACAAATAAAACTAAAAAAGTAATAAATTAAATCAAGAATTTCCTAAATATTTTTGAAATATCTTGTATTCACAACCAATTTGTCACCAATAATATTTTGAAAAACATGTATGCTAAGGTATACCAAGATAATTTTTAGCACACTTACTGAAGTCATACCCATTTTCTTATGACATATACAGGAAGAACAATCTCTGTATCAAATTTTTCTTCATGGTATAGCCCCAATACCAACACTATCCTGATCCTTCATCCATATATCTTCATAATCTACATCAATTTTAACACCAACATATGTATTTTACCCAAATCCACAATTAAACCTGTATCAAGAATGTACCAAGGATTCTAGCCATACATTGATTACACTCGACTAATAAAATATAAGACTAAAAAAACATACAATGACTAGTCTCAAGGTACCCTAACCCTTATCATCTGAGATTCACCCTATAGTGACTGAATTACCAATCTCCACCTTTGGATCATCCTTATCGTCACTTAAACAAAATTAAAACTAATTAACAAATCACATGCCTCATCTACCCCAGGCATAACGTTAAGCATGGATAAGAACCCGTACATAACAGAGTGATAATTAACATCACCCATTACACATTTCCACTTTCAAAAAATGGTTTCCATATTCAACACCTAATTTTTACTTGTAATTATGGTTAGTAACATTAAACAACCAAAAATTTACTACGCAACACTAGGATTTATTTAAACCAATCATTCAGCGCAAATCCCAAGGAGTCTATTTGTAAAAAACTAAAATCTATTTAAATAGGTTTCTAAGAATTTAGTCGATGATATATCATTATACTCAGGGTGTTTTCAGGATATGAGACCTAATCTCCTATGTACTAGAAGTATATATACATTTTATTAATAATCATGAATTTCTCTCCCTATACACACTCACATCAAACAAGATACACTTTCCTTAACCAACACCTAATAACACATATCCCAAACATGTGTTTTCAAGTAAATTCATGGGTTAAATGTCTCATGTCACCTAGTTTATTCTTATTTTCCCTTATCATAGGATTCTTAATTGAATTTACCCTAAATCATAGGATCACCATTCCCATGATAATAATATTTTTTGAAACCATCGATCCTTGGTTTTCACCTAGCCATTCATCGATGTTAAATTTTTAAATAGTTTCCACACCAAACCAGTGTGAAATGACTTTTCATCTACAACAGTTGTACTATATCATACCACTCGGTTTGAGGCCGGACTCAAGCACCTATAAGTCCTTCATCAAAAAGGTAATACTAGACATTCTACATGGTATGTCAGTTTCTAACACACTAGGAGATCCCTTGGAACTCCTATTCAATATAGGAACCCAACCTATGACATGAATTATCAAAAAACCACCCACCTCACAATGTTCCTAATGCATGATCAATCCATCCCACTAAAGCTGCTATTTATCCAAAAGCACCATAGGTTCCTTGAAAACCCATGAATCACTATGCTTATAATGAAAATATGGAACAATAACCATGAATAATTCTATAAATGAGCACTAATACCAAGATCATTACTTTTAAAGAAATAAAAATCCTTCGAAAAACATTCCTTGCAGGTTTACCTCGATCAAAGGAAACACATCAGACCTAATAGGGCCTGGTTAAACTGAGGGTCTATATGACTTTCGTTGAGACCTATGGTCTATCGCATGAAAACAATTCACCACATAGTGGATTTAATCACATAACATATTATTTTCATGTAAAATATTTCAATAGAGGTAAAACATGATGTAGGAAGGAAAGATCATAAACTTAAAAGGGTCACACATCAAAAAAAGTGATAAAATATAACACTCAATTGCTCTTTTCATACGCCAAAACCTCTTTCATGTCAAACTCACTAGAAACCCACCCTCTCACTGGATGATGTCATTTCATTAACTAAGAGTCCTACTTAGGATAACCATAAACCAAATGACACAAATTAACTGACAACTGTGAGAAATAATTTACCGATACTAATATCCTTAGATGGTACCACCTCAATAGGGTAACCCTTCATGAAAAAGTAAACTGTCAAACATAATACTAGGTTCATGCCTTAAATATCACCAGTATCTTCCACCTATCCTTTATATTCATACAATAGAAGGAGGAACCAAATGAGGTTCAAGGATAATTATCATGTCCTCACCCCAATGAAACATTAAAAATTACCCTTACACAAGGTTTCCCTATTATTAACACCTCTAAAAGGATTCATTTTATGTCACTTCAAAAATGATAATTTCATTACAACATTTAAAAAAACTCATAATTAATGGATAAAATGTATCGGTTTTAAAAGAGTTGTACTAACCACTTTATTTAGCTGATGTCATGCATCATTATGAAAATTATCTCATAATTTCCTTTCAAACCCATTTCTCTTAAATGACATGTTCTCACAACTAACTTAGTTTAATAAAATTTTGATATCAATATTTATCAGAAGATATAATTTATGTTGTAATTGGTATTTTAATTAACTGATGCCTCAAAACAATAAATCTAAAAACAAGATAAAATATCTTTTAAAATTTTAGTTGGATGGTCAAGTAAGACTCCACCATAATCTTATATGTAACACCATTTAAGAAGTTGTAAAAACTTTAGATAACCATCACATAATAATAATACCCCCATGATGTTAATAACCAGGGCATATAAAGAATATAATGACCTCTGAGGGTCCGATCATGCCAATCTAGTTCAATTATATGGGATTTCATTCCCAATTTACGGAGTCAATGCTCTATGGATGATATATGGAATCCCATTTAAATACAACCCATGATACTTATTTCATTCAAGATTCAACATGTATTTAATGGGTTTATTTTACAAGTAACATTCCCTAACTAATGAACTTGGGTTTAGTTGGGAATTTTGGTATTTAGTTATATGCCTCTTCATGCCCAAGTAAAAGATGTACTGTCCTTTATAAATCTATCCATTTTATGTATGAAATTCAATTCAGAATATATATATATATATATATATATATAGAAATAATGGTTCAGTTAGATTAATTAGAATTCAAAAGTTATAAAGGTACTTTACATTATAAGTTACTATTGACATTATTGTAATTGCAACTTATTTTTTACCATCAATGTTAGAATATAACAAGTCCATATATAATGGTTTGATTTAATGTCTTACCCCTTATAATTTATAAAATCCTATATGGTTTTTAAATTTTAATAGGATTCTATTTATTTAAAACCATAAATGTTTCATCACATGGAACCAATGGTCTATGGCTCCAATATGACATTACTGGTTAATTAAGGTTCTACCATCAAGATATATGGGAAAACACAATTTAGGTTGATGCAAACACTTTGAAAACCTGGTTTTTTATCATAATTTAATGAGGCATTCCATCACAGCAACAACGATAGTAAATATAGTAATAATTATGGAAATCTACTATATAAGAATAGAATATAGGAAAACATGGAAAGATCACCAAAACATGGTATAAAAGAAAATAATGTGATAAATGAAATAATTCTAAATAACCATAGAAGGAACCTGTATCAACTATCAAGATTTAAAATAAAAAAGTCCCATATCATGAGCTATTTACCAAGTTACAACACATTACTTGCCTCCATAATGAGTTGGTTGGACAGAACAAGGCATGAGATATTTACTAAGACACAAAACATTCCTATCCTCCATTACACTATCCCAAAATATTATGATAAAGGGAAAGATATTCTCTAATACTACTTTGTATCATCCTGACCTAGGAGCCAGTTAAACAGTGCCACGAGCTGTTTGGTTATGTGGTCTCAAGCATGAATCTTTATACACTAGAGGCTACAACCAAATATAAATGGTATAAAGGTGGTATAGTGGGGAGACTATATCCTCAGGATTAGTGTATGATACAATATATATAATAATAAATAAACAATAATAGAAGAATAAAATAATGTTTGAGAAATAATAATACGTGAAGGTGTAACTATAATGAACATGTTACAATGTAAAAGAAATTACCATACATTACATGATACATAAAATAAATGGATAATAAAATAAAAAAAGTCCATAAAGGCTCTACCCAAGAGAATCATGAGCACTGGTTCTATCTTGTGCTCCTAAGTTCCCATGTACAAATGTATGAACAGAAAGTAAAAAACAATGGTACTGAACCTGTAATCAGATGACATATGTTTGAGTACCAAATGGTGCCCCAAATAGGATGTGATATATACACAGTAGGACACCACCAATGGTGTATAAAACACTCTAGTTTGTGTATATAACATAAATCTGTGTGAAGTTATATCAAAATTAAGGCTGTCTAGTAAGAAAATAAATTTAATCAAGTCTTCTTAGGTACCTCAGGGACACTTGGTCGACTATACCAACTTCGACCTAAGACGAAATGTATATGAAATAAGGAACCACATGGATATGTATATATATATATATATTATATATAGGAACACACATATCAATATATATTTTCACATTATATGTATTAATTTATATATCCATGTATATATAGATGCGTATTATTATCTAGGACCCACGACATAACTCAGAAATCCATGCATAGTTACAAGACTATCATAAAGAAGTAAGGGATTCCATGCTCGAGTACTGTGATCATATGTGGGACTCCATACTCTATTATCATAATCATAAGGGTTTCCATTATTGAGTATCATAATCATAAGGGACACCATGACTAGGCTTCAAAATATTAAGGAGAATGGTTATTCCTAACATCCTGTTCAATGGGGCATGGAACATCATATCCAACAACCAAAGTGATGTGTATTTCCATATCCAACATCCTCAACCAAGGGGGGTTTTAACACTATATCTAAAACCCTAATAGAGGTTCCTATATAATAATATGGTAAAAGTCAGTCTCACTTTCATGATGATACCTTAGTAAATGTGTTCTATAAAATGGAACCTAACATCGCTCATGACACAATGTACCTTTATTATTATAATTCATTTATAAATTAATTTAGTCTATGTGTTCATCCTTTCCATAAAAACAGAGGTCATAGGAATACAATTCAATACATTATCAAATCCACTAAACTAAGAAGAACCATTTCATTTATAAAGAATAGGTCATGGGTATCATGACCCCCTCCCTCCAAAGATACCCCTCCTAGGATGGAAATGAAGAAAGGGATATATTGGCCTCAATTCCCACCTCCAATAGGCCCTGATTTGGAGACTACCACTAAGGATATACAGATCACTAAATATGGATGCTATTTTAACTTTTTTTAGACAAGATAGGGTGATACGATGGATCATCCACAAAGAAACTCTAATACTTATATAAAAGAAATCCAAAATCCATCCCATATGCATGAATAAAATAGAACTAGTATAAGTACACTAAAAATTCAAAGTAAAGTACCCAAAAGTAAGCTATAACAGTTACTCAACAACTATCCCAAAGCTCGAGATAGTAACACCCAACACGGTCTACATAATACTCTTAGAAATATGAATAGTGTTTTATATACATAGGGTGAGTATATAGGTATACTCAGTAGAAAAAAATTCTCTCATTCCCATGTGAGGGAAACATACTAATGATCTCGTGAGAAAATAGCACCACCAAACAACACATAACAAGTATACTAACCATCCCAACCTCACCCAAGAACACTCACTAAATAACCCATGTCAAGTAAAGTAATATAATAACCATCAATGATAGGGTACCTCACACCACATACCACTAATTAGTCACTCTTTACTAATGAAAAATGTCCTCATGCTCTCATCTATTTTGAAAGTACCACATCACAACCAGCTCTCAAACACATGGGCCTCGCAAAACATCACATCCCACATGTAGACACCTGGGACACAAAACACATCACATCCCTCTTATAGACACTTGGGCCACAAACCACATCACATCCCACCCCCACAAACCTTGGCCACAAACCACATTATGTCCCACCCATAGACACTTGGTCCATAGACAACATCACATTCCAAAGACACCTAGTAAAGCATAACACATCCCATCCAGAAGACACCTAGGAAAGCACTACACATCTCATCCCATGGACAACTAGGAAAGCATAACACATCTCATCCTGAAGACTCATGGGAGAGCACAACTCACCCACACAAACTTGGGCCTCAAAAACTAAAACCTTCCTGAAGAACCATGACCTATAACTACCTGGAAGAGAGAGAAGGGAATAGTAGGTGTCTATCCATCCATCCTCCCACCAGGATTTTTGGGAAAAACACCCTCCACCATGATAATGGGGTTGTTTGGAACATAGTGGTCAACTAGGGCAGGGTGTATATAGAAATAACAAGGAAAAATATAAGTATATACATATATGATACCAAACCCCCTTCCCATCCTATGTCTTCTCAGATAAACCAAAAACGCGCAACACTGTCAGCATTTTATACTACCTCTAAAAGCACAACACCAGACAACAAGCCACAAACCCATTCCCATACCAAACCACTTTAATTAACCATTTACATCCTGTTAGCCAAAAAACACCAATTTATTCTAGAATTTATTAATAAATTATTTATTTAATCCATCATTACTCAGACAACTAATAAGTATAACACACATCATGAAACAATGTTCTCAGAAGGTGAAGGGCCCGGATAAACTAAAGGGACTTCACATTCCCTCAATGTTTAACACCCATTCATGGTATATCAGATATCGATATCCAGATACGGTGTGATTATTTCATCAAGTTACTCATGGATAAACGCCAGTAGAATTACCCATAACAGTCACTATTTTCCTCCTTCAAACTCATCCCACTCAGGTCACATACCAATAGAACCAACCCTCAACTCACAAACCCAAATGATAACACATTACCACACAACCAGTTTTGTATCCTCGATGCATAACACTTCTCATCCATAACAAAACCAATTGATATTTCAACCTAATATTCAATTAGCCAACCCAAGAAATCCCATGAAACATAATCAGGATCACAACCAGACTATATCACAAACCTGATCAAACCCACACATCACAACATAACCACATCACATTACATCAGTTCTATGCACACAACCTTAACCATTCCATACATAACAACATATACTCTTTACATTATATCATTCCCATGAACACAACCAAAACCATTCAACACATCACATCATAGACCATGACACAACACATTTCTTGATTTAGAAAAGGGTGAAATTATCCAATTCCACTTTATTATTTAAAGGAGTTATCACACAGAAAAAATCCTTAGACATCCCTTTATTATCCAGATTTACATGATTAACCAATTTCCATATGTAAGCATTAAATAGGAAATAAAAAACATGAAACCTATTTAGTGTGAAAAAAATGTACTCCAATGGCCATGATTTTCAGTAGGTCACCAAGCCCATATAATTCACAATATCACAATCATAATATCAAGACTGTAAAATAGAAACTCCATACCCCTTTAATTTTCATTTAATTGATTCTTATCATTGATTAGCATAGAAAACCCATGATCTATAGGTGAAAAATTTATATCCATTCCATATTATGCTCAAATGAAGAGAAAAAAAGGGAATCCTACCTCAAAGAAGCTTTTTTACTCGTCTGTACACCACATAGCGAAGAAGTATGTCCTCAAGCAACAACTATAATACTAGAAATGTGAATCAACCTATTCCACACCAAAATATTATCAAAAAACTTCCCAAACATCCAACTCAATACAACCCATACCACGACAGTAAATCCATGGGATATAACAAGGGGAAACAGATGAGAAAGAGGAGAAAACTCACCATAGATTGATCGTGGATCGTTAATGAACAACCATCAGGATTGATATATCATTGAGGGAGGAGTAGGGATATAAGGACTACTCAAGGAGCTTAGGGTTTGTCTGGAATGGGAGGGAAAAGAAAAACATGGCTAGATGAATAATGGTTCAGATGAAAATAATTATTAATGGAAAACTAGGTTGGGGTATTACACGATGTATAATACCATTTAACATCGTGTAATACCCAGGGTTCAGTTTTCACCAAAAAATGTATGTTCTATTAATTTCATTTCATTTTTCTAATCCCAAAATATTACATGTCATGAAACTCCTCTTCACACTGTGTAAAAATATTTTCACATTGTGGAAACTCCATGACAAGCCATGAAACTGAATTTTACATCATGTCATCCAGTTAAACGAGGTGTAATCCCCCTTTTTCAGCCTTTAGCAACCCAAGTCCTCCAAACTCCTTCTGAACCTCCTCTAAGCACTACCAATGACTGCACTCACAACGTAATGGACTGGTAATGCATTGAATTTGACAATGGGGTTTACCAGTGGAATAATGTACGATAAAAAAAATCAAGAAGCTCATTTATTTTAATTGGAAATAATGAAGAACTAAATTTAGTTTTGTTGGAAAAATTATTTTTGATTATCACACCAATTCATTTAATCAAATTAAATTATTATGATTTACCAACTAAAAAATTCCAAAAATAAACTAAGCTACCAAGAATAAAGAGGTTTATAAATATAATTTAATTTGTTAAGTAACATCTCAATGTTCAATGGAGATATGATATATCATACCCATGGGGTGGTTCAGGTTGAGGTTAAAAATGTCCAAACATATGCATAAGGGTAAAATAGCAAATCTAAACAAGGTATAGGTATTTAATTTTAATATTTTCATTATTTAGGAGAATCACGCAGAAAGCCCAATATGTGGTACAATTAAAATATTATATAATGAAATTAGAATCTTAAGTTAAATAAATAGACTACCTACCTCACCTTTAGGATGACCCACTAGTATAATTTTAGGCTTTTATTTGAACTAAAATGAGGGTAATCAGAAGAATCACCCAACACCATATAAATAGGGAAAATAATCTCACATTTCAATCACATGAAAGGTGATAGAATAAATTGAGTAAAGAGGAATGAGGAGTCAAGGAAACATGAATGATAATCCAAAGTGACAAAAAATGATCAATTTTGAGATAAAATGAGAGATAACCCACTCTGGTTAAATTAGGAGGTGAGGTGCACATGTGGGAGGCCTCTTAGGTGAATGAGGGAGGAAAATGGGGTAAACCCCATTTGAGGGAAGAGGGGAAAATACTCATTTTCCACCATTAAAGAGGCACATGTTTAGGATGAAATTTTTTTCTAATCATGTGAAAACCTTAAATCTGGAACTTCCATAGATACATACCAATTATGGTTTGGTTTCATGGTTTGTTCTAACCATGTGTCAACCTTGTTGTGTTATTAATTAAGTAGCACTAACTATGTGGCCTAGGTAAATGATTTGAAAACCCTTTCCCAGCCTATAAAACTATCATTTAAATTTTATAAATACATTTTTATAGACTGTTAAATACTCCTTTAATGCTTTAACAAACCATGTGACACTCTTTAAAATGCCACACACAATCTTATAGGTGTTGGCATGGTTTCAACTAATCACACACCCCTATCAGTTTCTCCTAGAAAATGTGTTTTTAGAGTGTGATGTTATTTAATCTCATAAAAAACTTTGAGACATATTTTTTTCCAAAACCTATCCCAAAATCATGACTCTTATGTGGTCCAACTCTCAAAATTCCAATCCAAGGCTCAATTTAATATTTCACCCATCCAGCAAATGGAAATTCAAATTTCTTTAGAGCATTCAACCCAGTAAAAAAACACGAGACCTTACATATTAATAATTACAATCTAATAAAAAAAATATCTACCATATTCTATGTATTATTGTGTTGATTTAATAACCTATATCCACCTCATATTCCATCAAATGGGAAATGAATCTGTCGATCAAATGTATAGTGGACTACCGCCATGCGAACTGATGTAAATTATTTTCCTTCACCACCTATCACAAATTGATATAATGATGGATTTAACATATGAATATGATATTTATGATATAATTATAATTATGTAATTATAATATCACAAATAACTACATACTTTCCATTCTATTGAAATTCGATAAATTCACTCTTATGTATTGCAGACTACCACCTCACGAAGCAATGTGATTCATTTTCAATTACGATTTACATGTAAGATAATAAGAAAAAAATTAACTACCATATGTGATATATATGAAATTATAATAACCATATAAAGGTGATAAATTATTTACCCTCCTTTTGTTACATCCATTGAGAAAATCAAAACATTGGTCATGCATACACACAACCTAACGTCTCCATGAACGGTGTAATTAATTTCCACTCTTTGAAATTTATAGATTACTATAAATACATAGATAATGAATATATATGATATTTATGTCATGGTTAAAATTATAAAGCTGATATAATCATAATAAAATTAAATGGTCCAACAATAACAAACAAAAACATAAATAGAAAATAAAACATCTATTATACAAAATGAGATTTTTTTCAACGAAATTATTAGTAAATGAGTATTAAAATGTAGTAATTAAATCATATATGGTTTTATATATATGATTATATTTCTATAATACATTTATAATAAAACTATATCAATTATATAGGATGTTTAAATGTGTACAATGGAAGTCAGTATATAAGTAAAGTGATTTATAGACTCCCTTTTATTTCTTGGAGACATATGCCATGTTCACCACACTTTTCTTTTTTGTGTTTTATATAAAGGAAAATTGATATTTTATACCATGGATTTCTTTATTATTAGGATATTAAAATTTTAACTTGTTTTTATTTATTCACGGGGCTTACAATTCAAAAGTTACCAAAGCATGTAAGGGATTTTTATCTCAAATTTACATCTTGGGAAACCAGTTATGTTATCCACTAATATTCTTTTAGGAGGTGTATATACTTCGCCAATGACATGTTATATCATGAGTTTGTTTTTCTATGACATATATTATTTTTTAATGTTATTTTTTCAAAGTTTGTATAATTCAAATAATACCAAAGTGGTAGTGATTTTATGTTACAATATCTATATTTATCTGGATTACTTATGACTAAGTTTTCGATGATGATATCTTATGATATATCTCTAAAAAACTCAAAAAAATTATTATACTATTTTTTTGACAATACATGGTTTAATTTTATTTTACACTCTTTAAGAACATAAAAAATCATAAATATAATTTTAAGGAAACATTACTTCTTTTCTCACTTCTTTAGAAAATCCTTTTTCTTCCATGGCTATGTTTTAAAAAAATTTACTAAGGAAAGTTTTTACTATTACACAATTAGTTTGGAAAGATATTTTTACTTATGGTATACTTTTTAAAAAATGTTTTTAGAATAATTTTATAATAATTTTCCAAATAAGTTTCTTTGGACATTTACTGAAAATATAAATGGAGTATTTATTTTAACAAGTACGGAATGAATAAAATATCCCGCTATCACGACCACCCATTATTTCAAATATTAATTTTTAAGTTTAAATATTATTTTCAAGAATATTATTTTCACATTTTTTAACTTTTATTAAAAAAGATTATTTTCAAAGTGAAAAGGTAATTTTCCATAAGAAAAGTTCTATGTGATCTTTTAAAATCATTTTTCATATAAGATGACATTGTTTTATGTTAATTAAAAATATATGGGGATATTATATAGGGATAACATTATTATTATTTATATGGATGGGTTATGCTTATGTTAAAGATAATTTTATGAAACTATTTTTTTTTCTATGGGCTATTCTCTGATGAGTTGATGAGATGATTATGAGACCCATTTTCATTCTATTGGTTATGCAATGATATAATGTTCATGAAACCCTTTTATTTTCATGATTTAAAGAAGTAAAAAACATGATCAATGTAATAATTGATAGGGGGTGGGGGTGAATCAGTGATATATTTTTCTTTTATGATATCTATCATTTATATCAACATTCTCCTCCTATTAAATATTTATCACCTTTTGGAAAACCAGATAGTCACACATCCAAAAGAACATAAGTATTTACAATGTTAAAAACACAAATAGAGTTAGTATTACATAGAATGGTTTGGAATGAATCTAATACCAAAAAATCCACTAGAAAATAATCGTTTTATTTGGATGAAACAAGTATGAGATACACTTACACTTTTGTAGCACTGTGATAAATACAAAAGTGCATTTGATTTTTCTACCACGAGAGATGTGAAAAAGATGTTGTAAAAAGTTTAGATACCTTGTGCAATAATTTCTAATTTTTTTAATGTGATGATTCAAAACACATTTAATTTTTTAATTATTCAAAAAAAAAATCTTCCATTTATTATCTAGCAGTAGGTAGGAAAAACTTCTCTGGACATCATACCAATAAATAGTCTAATTTCTCACTCTGATTACTCCGTTCAATTCTTCAGTCAATAAAGAAGTTTAATTCCCTTATCCAGAAACATGTTCTTTCCTTCATCTTTATTTTTTAGAATAGGTCGGTCTAATTTTTTAGTCTAATTTGATGATACTTGATCCCTACTTATATGAACACTTCTTTAGTCTATAAATATTCCTATTCCAATTCTATCCTATAAAAAAATCTAGCACTCTCACTCTCCCCCGTATATGAATAATGTCATAGTACATTGTTCTTGTCTTTTATTTATAGGTTCCTCAGAATAGAAAATGTATGGAAATCAATTTCACTTTCCCACTCACACAAATTCTAGAATCCCATATTTTATATTATTTTGAAATTCATTTTTACCACTTCTCAAGTATTCTCAAATCTTAAGTATTCTTCCCTAATATTATAGATATATCTAGAACATCTAAAATTTTAAACTCATTTTAAAATGAACATTACAAATTCTATGTCAGGAAAACTATTTTTAATTCTGATTCACTTTATCCAAATATTCCACTCTGATGTATCCAACCAACTGAAACTATTTTTGCATTAACATCATTGTAACTTCCATAGACATTATAACTATTTAATAGAAATACATAATAAACATAAATATGTTTCTCCTTCTCATAATTCATTCAATTTCACCTCAGAATGATGAAACTACATCTGATTAAACTCATCTTTTGATGAATTTTCAGTGTCACGCCTTATGAGATGATTCTTTACTCAATTGAAAACAAAAAATATCCAGATACCACACTCCAATTCTTCAGATCACATAAAAATGGTTGCCTATATTTTGGTATTTTATTTTATTACTAGGTACTCAAATCCATATTGATTCATCGGTTCTAAAAACTCATCTAATTAACTGGTGTCAATAACATCCCTTTTTTGTCACACTCAACAACCTTGATCCATTTGAAAAAAATGGGATATCTGATGTTCTTCCTCCACTAGAATTATTCATTTGATGCCTTTTTGGTGCCGACCACAATTATGATGGATCTATGCCATAAATTGTATAATGGAATAGTGTGTGCATCCATATGATGGAATGGTGTCCTTACCCATATGATAGAATAGTGTATAATCCTATGTGATATAGCAGTGTCTGTATCTATCTGATAGATTGGTGTTAACACCAGTATGATAGATTACTGTCTACACCCGTCTGATGGATCAATGTATGCACCCATCAGGTGGATTAGTGTCTGTATTTTTTCAAAACTTTTGATTGTAGTAAAATCAAACTCATATCCTTCAAACAAACTCTACATCTAATGATTCTAAATATAATGAACTTAAATAATAAAGCCTTAACATCATAAAAACACAAGAGATTCACAATTCCATTTTCTTCACCCAAACACAATTTCTCCTCTTTATTTTAGAAAGAATAGATCATAAGTTTTTTGTCAACATATTATAGTGAGATATTCTATCATAGTAAATAATCATCAAATATACTGTCGAACAACTCTAAAGACATTATGTATCTAATATAACTTCCCACTAAGTTCTGTATAACTTCATTCTAGAAAAATTATTCCAAAAAAAACTTCAGAATAGAAAAATGTAAATGATGGACTTTTTTATTAAATATGAAACTAATCATAGGAGTCAAATAAAAATTCATCTATTCACCATAATTTTCAAAGTTAATTTATTTCTTATAAAGGTAACAAAATACAAAACATTCAGCAACGACTTCTTCCATCATCCTTTCAAAATCTAAAAAACCATCTCCATCCATCTTAGTTCAGAAAACATCCCCTTTGGATTTTTTTGTCATCAATTGTTCATAAATCACTAAAACATTGTATGCTCAATTTATGGATCACTAATAATTAATAATATCCATATGTGAGTGAACTCATTATAGAAAATAAGAATAATTGAATTGTAAAATCATGTTGTCCATATGCAGTGACCTAAAAAACTTCTCTCAAACATAAATTTCCACATATTCAAACACATATTTTACATTCCTATAAATTTTTAAGCACTTAAAAAAACTATTAGAATAGTTCAAAGACTCAAAAAGTGAGTCCACATCTGACCCCTTTTAATAACTCCCCCTAAATATATGATTTCTTAAAAGGTTTAACATATACCAATTGATATATTTATAAAACACTATATTTATCCCCCTTGAAAACACTATATGAATATTATATGATATCAGGTACAAAAAACCATACCTCAACCTTGAAGAGAAATATTTTGGATGCCAATGATTAACCTTAGTTTGTAGAAAAATTCCCTCTATAATGATTTTATAAAAATATTAGCAACTTGTTCCGTTGTAGGAACATATTACAACTTTACTTCATTCATACCCACATGATGTTTGATGAAGTGATATTTCATATTATTAATGTTTGAATGATAATTTTTTACTAGATTTATTATTAAATATATAGCACTCTAATTATCCCAACCCAAGAGAAGGGGTTACATTACTTCCACTATAAAAGTTTCCAATAGAGTCCTTATCCACATATGTTGTATTGCTTATTGAGTGGAGACAACATATTTATCTTCAACCATGCTAAGAGTCAGACAATTATTCTTTTTATTATGCTAACTGACACTAATTTCCCCCATGAAGAAAACTACACAAGTTGTATATCTTCTATCATCCACACTTCATGCCCAATTAGCCTATGTATAACTAAACAAGTCAATTATTCATGAGATGTCATATTATATACCGATGTATGTTGTGCTTATAATATATATATGAAATTGTTTTCATCCTAATATATGAGATTCATTTGGGTCACATTCTAATCTCACACACAAGGTAACAACATACATAATATCTAGTCTTAAAGCATTCAGATATAAAAAACTTCTAACCAACTTCTGAATTTCATTAGAATCAACTTAATTTACTTATCTATATTTATAAAACTTGGTTCCCACTAAAATTAGTCTAGAAATAGGTTTTTAATTTTCCTTTCCCAACTTGAAAAGAAGTTCCTTAGCATACTTCTATTGACATAGAATAAAAATAAATATATATTTTATATTTGTGATCCAATAAAGTATTTCAATTCACAAAGAATTGAAATTTCAAAAAACTTATTCATCTACCTAGAAAAATTATCACATGTTCTTTAGTCATTCCTAGAAAATACAATATCATAAAAGACAATTAAAATGAGAGAAATATCCTAATTTTAATTAATGTAGAGATTACTTTCAACTCTTCATTTCGTGAAATTCAGCTTCCTTAAACATGCATCCAATTTGGAATTGAAAGATCCTGAAGCTTTCTTTAACCCACAAAAAAATTATTGATCTTGAATAAATAACTTTCATCTTTTACAATCATAATTACACATGGTTGTTGAATATAAATTACTTCATCAAGTTCTCCATTGATATATTCTTATCACACATCCATCTGAAAACATTTATAACATCATTGTTTAGTAGTTTCAAGAAAGATTCTAATTATTTTTAACCATTCCACCAGATAAAAATTATCATTAAAATAAGTTATTTAAATTTGTGAGTAAGCTTTTCAAACTAATCATTATGTATTCCTTATTACTTTACCATCTTCATTCAACTTGTTTAGAAACACCCAATTTGTTCCAATAACATTTTTAACATTTGGTTTTGGTATAATTTACAAATTATAATTCTTCTAAATCTAGTACAATTCATCATACATATCATGTATCCACTCCTGATGCTTGAAATCATCATTAAAATTTTTTAGATCAAATTTTTATTAGAAAGAGGTATGTGATAAAACCTTTGATGTTTTTATTATTTAAAACTTTTTCTTTTTATCACTAATGATGTTTTGAACTTGGAACTGTTTCCTCATCCTAGGATGAGATGTATGATGTTCTTCGACATTACTATAAATAATTGAGTCTGATTCATCCATCTATATGGCATCACCATTGATGAAATTCTTTTCATAATTCTCAATAACAACTCTTTTATCCTCTTTATATTTATTTTTTTCATGTGTTTGTGAAACATCTTCTTTATATTTTTCATGAAATTTTACATCAATATAATCAACAATATTTCAGGTTTCTTGATGGACACATATATATCCTCTACCATTTGATGCATATCCAAGAAAGAAGAAATGTTCACCTCTTTGATCAAAATTTCTAAGATTTTCACCTTTGTTTTTTATGATATAGGGACTCCCAAATACCCTTTAGTGTTTCAAACATAGAATTTCATTATAGAAAATTCCATAAGGATTCATATAAGAACATGGTCTACTGAAACACTGATTCAAAATATAAATGGTTGTACTCATTTCCTACCTCCATAAGCAGTGAGAAAGTCCATGTTTAATTAACTTAGTCTGTCCCAATTACACTAAACATGTATTATTTATTTCATATTCAACATTCTGTTGTGGTGTGTATGGTTCACTAAAATCAAGATGATTTCTATGCATTTAAAGATAAATTATAAATTCATTATTATTTTATTCACTACTATTATTAGTTCTTACCTTCTTTACCAAATATATACATTATTTTTATACTCTTATCCTAAAACACTTAAACATATTTACTGCATTTGATTTAGGTTTCAAATACGTAATAAATATGTTGCAAGTAAAATAATCAATGAAATAAATAAATTAATTAACTCCAAATGTTTATTGTTTTCTCATTGGAACAAAAATATTATAATGAATTAGTTCTAGGGTATTAGTTGAAGAAATATCATCCTTCTAATGCATAGAGTTTTTAATCTTACCTTTCTGAAAAATGAACAACACCAATCACTTCTTCTTTTGATATTATAAATATCATGAACACTGTATTTATATATTAACATTTTCATATTACTATGAAATATATGTCCAATACAATTTTTCCACAATTTATTGTCTTCCATCATGCTTATAAATCATGAATTCTGAACATCATCAACTTGAAACAATTTCACCTTTATAAATTTTCATCTCGTAAAAACTTTTCCATCTGCAAATATTTCCACAAAAAACTATATCTTCTAAAAACAACTTTATTACCTTTATCTCAAAGTTTTACAACACTCAACAAGTTATATTTCATCCCATCAACAAACAATGAATTTTTGGACTTCAATTTTTCTTCCCGAATAATAGAAGACCTAACACCTTTGATTAAAAGTGATTCATCATTTCCAAATGTTACTTTTTCTTTTTTGAAATCTACCACATTCATCAACATCTTCAAGTATCCTTTCATATGTGAAGATCACCCACAATACAAAATCTTTGACCCTTCTCCTTTTTTAACTTTGATAGTAGTTTCAGAAAAAATATATTTTTATTTTACTTTATCTTCCTTCAAATCAAATTTTTGAGAATTTTAATAAAAATATTTTTGTACTAGTAGAAAAAAATACATTCTTTAGTAAGGTTTTCAAAATGATCACATCTTTCATAAAGAGTTTCCAAATATTGGAACCAATTTTCAACATTCAAAATAACATTATCAGATTATATTATCTTAAAGGATTGAATTCTATTAAAAAGTATCTTCTTGTTACTCATGGTATAATTTTAGTTTTTTTGACCAAACTAACACATATTTTTCATGTAACTAAATCCACCACAATACTAGCAGTATGCATAGAAAGAAGGCTTTTATTTATAGCATTCACACTATCTAGAGTTGTAAAATTGTTTTCCAACAACATTATTACCTTTCGCATTTGGACAATATGAAGCCCCAAACTTATTGGTATCACTTGGAATATTATTCTTCAATTTGTATTTTTACCATAATTTTACATAATCAAAAGTAGAAGCAACCTTTTTTTAGACATTGAAATTTTAGAACTATCTGAATTTTAAATAGCGTTGGTTTTAAAAACATACATGATTTTCTCAACATTTTTTTTCTTAAAAACATCTTAATTTTTATTATAAACTATTAAAGGTAACTTTTTTATCTTTATTTGGTTCACACTTTCCATAACATTTACAAAACTCGTTGATATAGTTCACGAAACTTGTATCTCCTTTCTAAATTTTAGATAAATTTTATTAAAAATATTCTAATTCATTTTCTTTAAAAATTATATTTACTTCATGTAGCTCATTATTATTCTTTTCATTTTCAATATATTTATTCAAATGATAAATATCTTCAAATAACTTAGACTTATCTTTATGAAAATGTTTTTTACTATCAATTTAAGAATGTTCCTTTTTCAACTTCTTGATTTCTCTTTCATGTATTATAATATTTCTATAAAAAATTGAAAAATTATTTTAAGATAAAAATCTAACTGGGTTTATTCATCTTAAAAAATAATGCTTTTATCACCAAAAAACACTTCATCATTTCACTTTTTAGAAAACTTGTTTCTCCAACAACTTTATTTAATTTTTTAGTTTCAATATCATTATCCTCTTCTTCATCATCTTTAGAAAAAAATATTCTCATTTTGGATTTGTATTTCCTTGTATATTTTCCATTACAATATGATTTTGACTTTTCAACATGTTTCTTCCAAGACATTTTTGACTTTTTTTCATCTTCATCACTTTATTCTTCACCCTTTACTCGTGGGAGAAGTTTATATAAAAATGACCAATTAGTCCACACTCAAATAATTTAAGAGCAAAGATTTATTTGTACTTACCTTTACCTCTTTTAATATTTTTTATTAAACAGGGATATGAATTCTCAGAAAATGTCACTAACATCATTATTTTAATCAGAATCACCAACTTTTTCATTTTTGAGAATATTCACATATTTTTCTTACCTCGTATCTTTAAAAGAATTTTTTCGATCAATATTTTCCTTTATTTTAATGACATTATATCTTCTCATTTATTATGTAATGAGATTTATATGTAAGTCAACCAAATATAGTGATTTATGATATCTATCTTCTAAAGATGAAACATTAGAAACAAACATGTCCAAATGAATTCGTAAGATCTTTTCAATAATATTTGATTCTTATAAATTCTCATTAAACATATTATGGTTTTAACAATATCATTCACCCTTGTAATGAAGTTGCAAATAGATTCATACTCACCCATTTTTTAGACTTCTTACTTTGGCCTCAAGATTTGTAACTTTTCCTTCTTCACCATTACATTTCCTTCATAGATATTTTTAAACTTATCTTATATACCTTTTAAATTTCCAAATCCTTTCACTCTAATAAATTTACTTACATAGAGTGATTAAAGTAAATAATTCATAGCCCTTTCCTCATTTTCCAGATTTTTCTTATCAATAAATATAAGAGAAACATTTTCAAAAAGATAAGGAAATCCATATATATCATCTTTCAAAACATAATAACCTAGAGAAAAATAATATATAAATAGTATATATTTCTATATATGATATTTGATTCCATAAAAATTTAGAATCTCATTATATTTACATAACTCAAATTCTCCATAACAACTTCTCTTAAAAACATCAGAAAAGGGAACATTGATATGATACCGATTAAAACGGACCAACCAAGATCAACATAATCAATCATAGGGGAGGTGATGAATTAGTGATATTATTTTATTTTATTTTATCTTTCTTGAATAACAACATTCACATACTATTAATTATATATCATTTTTTTAAAAACCAAACATTCTCACATCCATGGGAGAAAAATTATTTTCATAGTAAACTACTCAATAAGAGTATTTGGTCCTTGGAATTGTTTGGAAATAATACAATACCACACAATACACTAAAAAGTTTCCTTTTGTGTGGATACAACAAGTAGAAAATACCCTTACACTTATATAGAAAAATTCTAAATATAAAAGTTCATGTGCTTCTTCTAAAATGAGAGATATGAATAAAATGATATTAATATTTTAGAAAAATTCACCAATAGGTTCTGAAAAATTCATTTTTATGCTTCAAACAACTTATAATTTCGTAATTCTTTCAGAAAAAAATCTTCCCTTTCTTACCCTTTAGAAGGTAGGAACAGCTTCACTAGACTTTATATAGAAACTCGTTATGATTTCTCAATCTAATTCTTTTATTTTATTCTTCAGTTCAAAAATATGTATGATTATCTTGTCTAGAACCATGTTTTTTCCTTCATATTTCTTATTTAAGATTATGTAGTCTAATTTATCATTATAATCCAATAAAACCCGACCACTTCAGCATAAAAATATTCCTATGTCATTTCTGTCTCATAAAAAAACTATAGTTCTCTTGATATCTCTTGTATGTGAATAGTTTCAGAGTATGTTGTATATTACTATTATTTATAGGTTCTTTATAAGGGAATGGGAGGGAAAAAAATTTCTCTTTCCCTTTAGAAAAATTCTAGAATCCTGAATTTCATATTTATTTGAACTTTATTTTTCAACACATATCAATGTTTCTCAACTCATTTATATTCTTGTCGATTATTATTGAAATATCCATAACTTATTGATTCTAAAAAACAATTGAATCAAAAATTTATAAATTATGATTCTTGAAAAATGATTTTCATTCTGATTCACTTGATTCAAACTTTCCGATCTAAAGTTCAAAACAAACAGAAACTGTTTTCCATAAATAGTATGGAAAATTATATAGACTTCGAAACCCTTCAAAAATAATCAGTTGGTAATTTTAATATGTTTAACATTTTTATAAATATTTAATAATCCCTTCAAACTGATGAAACTATGTCCAATGAAACTCGACCTCCAATGAATTTTTAGTGTCATAAATTATTAGATGATTCTTGTCCTAATTGAAAATAAAAAAACAAGATACATCATTCTGATACTTCATTTAATATAAAAATATATGAGTAATTATTGTATTTTATTTGATTTATCATTCTATAAATATATTTTCTAATAAATAAACTTATTTACTAGCATCAAAAATATCTCAACATCATCACACTCAATAGAACTTATCCATCTAAAACAATTTGGGATGTATGATGTTCTGCATCCGATGGAATTTTTCATATGATGCCTTGTAAATACCAACCACTTATATAATAAATCTGTGCCAAAACATGTCTGGTGGACCAATGTGTGCACCCATATTATGGAGTGGTGGATGAACCCATTTGATGGGTCGCTGCCTTCTCCTGTGTAATAGAATAGTTTCTACAACCATCTGATAGATCTGTGTGTGAACTCGTCTGATGGATCGATGTGTACCCCAATCCGATGGATCAGTGTGTTAAGTATTTTAAAACCTATAACTATATAAAATTCAAAACCCTAAACTTCAAACAACTTCTAAGTCTAATGCTTCTCAATCTTATTATCTATGACCATAAAGCTTAAAATTAATAAAAAGACATGTATTCTCAATTCATTCATTCTTCTCCCAAGACAAATTATCACACTTTATTTTATAAATATTGGATCACATGTTTTTGGTCATTTTATGATGTCGATAAATTTTACCATAGTAAAGCATCATCAGATTTAGTGTCAATCATTTCTAAATAAATTCTGTATCTAATAAAACATCCTACTACATTTAAAAAACTTCATTCCATAAAAATGATTTTGAAAAAAACTTCACTAAGAAATAATATTCAAAACAGAAAAATTTAAATGATGTACTTTCTTATGAAATATGTGTCTAATCTTCTAGGCCTGATACAACTTGTCACGAACCAGCCCGGGTCGACCCTGAACCGGTCACCCGAGCCGGTCCGCGGCAAGTCCCGAGGGGCGTTCCCGATCCCCCCGGGATGGCAACAAGTGCCGGGCATTAAAAATTTCAATCGTTGGGAACGATTTTAGCCCAAACTGAAAACAGGATCAAAAGAACGAATGTAAACTAAACAAACGGACAAACACTAAAGACATAAACAAAACTAAACCACGACGTACCTCCACGTGACCTCGCGGGTCACCACCCAACTACAACCAACGTCGCTCCATCACTGAGCGACTCAATCTAGGAAAACTTGAACACAAGGAACCTGCAACTGAAAAGGTAAAAGATAGGCGTGAGCACAAAAGTACTCAGTAGGTGAGCCCCACAACAAATCCCGATGCACCGCCAGTAAATAAAGAATCTACATAATCCAGGTTTGAACTATCATGTATAAAAGTAATTTTTTATAATGCTTTACTTGAAAATCAAACACGAGACATTTCCCTTATTTTTTTTGAAAGATAGTTCCATTTCATTAGTTTTAAACTCATTCTGAAAAGAAAAGTGTTACATTTTCAAATCTTACCCAACGTGAATAAAGCATTTTCATTTGAAAACCATTTTCCCCAAGGTCTAACAGTATAGGATGTGAAGGATGACTGAAAGTAAACAAGCAGGGAAACAAGTGCAAGTAAAGGTAAACAGGCAAGGAAAACCAAGTGCAAGTAAAAATAAACCAGAAGTTATCAGCAATAACCATGGGCGATCCTGAACATCCCTAGAAAACCCCTGGACGTACTCGGGTTCAGACTACCTGCCGACATGGTACTCCACAGTCAATAACCAACTGGCCGCCCTAATAGCCAACCAGTGGCACATCCCACCTGGCCTGTCCACAACTCCAGAGGGTACCAACCCGTCTAATCAGGGTTAGCAAGCAACCGTCACTCGATAATCTACAAGACGCCCAGGAACCCATAGTGGTTTTTGTAACACTGTGTAAGTGGGAGACCCTCACACGCGTGACTCATCTCACCGCACTTGCCAACCCCTTACACGGACATCGCTACACGACAACCCTCGAAGGGATGTCCCCCTGTAGAAATTCCCTCACAAGTACGTATATATATATATATATATATGTATAATCACTTCACATTTATTAAAGTGCCAACCGGGCTGTCATATCATTTACATTTTGACCATTTCATATTAAAGCATTTCTAAAGGGATATTACACACGCCATTACATTGAAAACCAAAAACACACTTAGAACTTTGTTTAAGAAACCCAAATCAGCATATCACCCTGGTACACAATTGTTTCACAAGTAGAGTTATTTTCTAATATCAAAACGCACCCCACTTTTATCAAGATCCAAACGGGCCTTTAATCACCTTTTTAAGGAATACTATTTCTCAAGTGAAATCCAAACTTTTGTTCACACAACAAAGGAAAACATCTTTCATCAACCAAGAACCACACATGAAGTTTCCAAAAACAATTTCGAAGGGGTCACACGACGTTTTCTCTAATCAAGGTTCTCAGAAAACACCATTTTCCATAAACGATACATCTACTAATTTACACACGCCAAAAACATTTCAAAACCCAATTCAACATGTCTTTCATTATTCAGGAAGAACCATCTAGCAACACTACCATGGAAGCACACAATTAAATCCAAGTGAACGCTTTTAAAGAAACACTAGAATTAAAACAACTTTTATCATCAGTAGATCACCAAACTATAGATAACTACTTAATAATACTTTTGAATTTGCTGAAACTTAATAAAAAGTCAAGGAATAAATAAATTCTAAATTTAAAGGCGAGTGCAAAGGGAGACCTACCTCAAGATCCAAGCGCGACGGTAAAACGACCTTGGAACCAAGGCGTGATGACACGACGTGTGTCCGAAGCCACGTGATAAAGTACAACACTCTCGAAACTGAGGCGCGGAGACGACAGAACCTCGGAAACAAGGCGCAGTGATGGCGCTCTCTCGGAAACGCCCTGCGCGGGTCCTAAAATCCTAAACCTACCAAAAACAAATATAAGTTGATGAAGAAAGCCCCTAACAAAGTACAAGTGAATGCCAGAGTAATAATAATGTGAAAATAATAATAACAATCATAATATGACATAGTTAAAATATAATGATACAATAATAACAATAATAATATAATAAAAATAAAAATAATAGAATAATATTAACATCATAATAATATAACAATGATAAAATCACAATAATAATAATATAATGATAATAATACTGATTATTTAGCATAATTATAGTATAATAATATAAAAATGATAGGATAATAGTAATTATAATAATAAAAAAAATAATCATAATAATAATATAGTAATAGTAATAAAAATAATAACTTAATAACATGATAATAATAATGATAATAATAATAATAATGTAGTAATAATAACATAATAATAATAATAATAATAATAATAATATGAAATGATAATAACAATAATAATAATAATAATAATGAATAATAATAATATAATAATATTAATAAAATAATAATAATAATAGAAAAATATTAACATTATAACATTAATAATAATAATAATATTATTAATATGATAAAAAGAACAAAACGTAATAAAAATAAAAAGAAAACTTACAGTGTAGGGGGAAAGGGAGCGCGCAGGGGGGGGGGACGCCGGACGGTGGTCCGCCGGACAGGGGGAGACGGTGCTGCCGTCTGTACCGCTGGAAAACAGGAGGGGAGCAGCGGCGGTTGGGACGGGGAGGCCGGGACGGCGCAACGCGCAGGGGAGTCGGGAGCCGGACGGAGGTGGGGCTCGACGACGAGAACAGGCGGAGGGAGGGGACGGCGCGGGACCGCGGAGGAGGCCGGGAACAGCGATGTGCAGGGGGAGAGGAGCGGCCGGGGCGACGCTGGGGTGAGCGGGACGGGAGGAGGGTGCAGGGGAGAGGGCGGCCGGGCGCGGCGGCTGGGTGCAGGGCTCGGGACGGCGGCTGGTTCGCCGAAAGGAGGGGAGGGCCGTGGTCGCCGGAAGGAGGAGCTGGGCGCGGAGATGCAGAGGGATGGGGATGAGGATGCGGGCTCGGGACAGGGAGAGGAACGGGACGGAGGAGAGGGCGGCGTGCGGCGCTGCGCGCAGGTTGTGGGCTGGGTAGAATAGGGTTAGGCTAGGGTAGAAAAATAAATAAATATATATATATATATAATTGATAATAATAATAATAAAAGGATAAATAAAATAATGAAAATAAATAAATGTTAGTTAATTATAATAATAATTATTATAATCAAAATACACACACATATATATATATACACATACCTAAACATATATATGTATATATACCTATATATGAACACATACACATAGATACAATATATATATCTATATAAACATAACATATTAAACCATGTACATATGTATATATATATACACATATATAGACGTATATATATATACTTATACACAGAAAATAACTACAATAATAATACACAACTTAGATAATAATAATAATAAAATGTCAACATAAAAAATTATAATATTTAAAACCCCGAGTGAACACACTATCGCCCGGGCTGAACGCACGGTCACCGCTAACGATTCGGTGACCGCGCACCGGCGCGACACCGCCAAAGCAATTAATCTTCGAAAAATTTAAACCGGGACCAAGAAAGAAGAAAAATTACGGATGTCCGCGGTCGGGGTGTGACAATTCTCCCCACCACAGACACTTTCTGCCCCCAGAAAGTCACCAGGTCACAAGTCAGCCAAAAATCCAAGTCTATGCCCAAACAGAACTAAAGGAACTGAAGAAAACTGAGGTTCTCGGGGATGACCTTACTCTACACAGGTCACACCCGACCGATTCAAGAGAAAACTGGGGTCCGAGGTTAAGGGGAGAACACGAAGGGGTTCTCCCCACCACAAGAACTCAACTAGTGCCGAAAAGTTTGACCATCTAAATAGAAAACCCTGGGAAAGGGGGGGGGGGTCGACGCGGGAACTCCCAACCGATTCAAACCAACTCTTATAGCACGAGTGAAAAACAACCCCTTCGTCGAAACGTTGAACCCCCGACCAAAGTCAACGACCTTCAACACTAGGGGGAAAACCCATGGAAAAGACTTAACCAGACACCGAGTTGAAAACGTGACCCATTGAAAACCATGAAACATAACCACATCTGACGAGCATTGCTAAACTAAGGTCAACCCACCGAGGGGTCAAACACACTTTTAAGAAAGACACATGATTCAGAATATCACATCCACACAAACCAGTCTGCTTTGATTATAATAGAACAAGTCCATCATTACTTCATATCAAAACAACAAGCTTACAAAGATACTAAAACCTTAACAGCAGCGAACAAGTACAAAAAGATATTAATTGTTCCACCATCAATACGAAAAACCTAACCTGGACTAAGGCTTCACAACCCTGGGAACTCCTGACTGTGCGCGAGCTTCACCCCGAGACTTGTGGCTGGGGCTCTGATGGCTGAAGCATCTTCTGCCTCACAGTCAGGTACTGACATTCTCCAATCACAGCTTCCTCTTCAAGCGACGCTTCTTGAAAAACTTCTCCATATGACCTAGACAACCGCAACGATGACACGTCTTCGGAGGGTTGCGACAAGACGACTTTAAATGCCCGAAACGACCACACTGAAAGCATACCATCGAACGATCTGATGAACTGGAAGCTGGGACCAAAGGGGATAACTCGTTAGGAACAGGTATCTCTGGCATATTTTCCACACCCGAGGAGGAACTCTTACGAACTACTGTGGATGCTGAAGTACTAACCACCCGCACACCGGAAACCAACTCAGCCAAGAAAGCTTCCTCCACCAGCTTCTCGAAACAAAGGTCTTTATAAGGGAGGACTCGCTTCTTGATCTCTGGACGAAGACCCCCAGATAAAAGAGAGACCTTCATGAGCTCATGCGACGCTACCTCTGGAGAAAAGGGAATCAGTTCCTTGAAATGGTCAACATATGTCTTCACCGTCCGTTGACCTTGTTGAATATTCACAAGCTCTCCCTTTTTCTCCAGCTTCACTTCCTCAGGTACAAACCATTGGATGAAAACGACTCTGAAGACATCCCACGTCATTTCACCTTGCATTGATGATGGGGTAACCCTCTTCCATTGGTCCAGAGCTGGACCCTCAAACAACTCCATAATTGCACGAACCTTAACATTATCGGGAGTTCCCAACATTCTAAAGACACGCTCCACTTCCTCGAGCCATTTCACTGCCTCTAACGGACCCTGATCACCACGGAGAATAGGCAAAGTCTGAGAAGGACCAAAAACTGGGCATGACCTATCAGAATCCTTAGGGACCTTTCTGGGCAGCATTTCCTGAGCGACATATAAAACACAAGGCCAAAACCAACATCAAATCGAAGCAACATCAATAAAAGTGCCTTCATCATAAACAGTCAGCACAAGGACCAATCAAATACAACACAACCCAAAATAAAATCTCCTCTTTAAAATTCCCTTTTCATTTTTGATTTCAAAACCACCCTTTCTCAAGATCACTTTCCAAAAACCAATCCATTTTCAAACCAAAACTTTCCAAAACTGTTTCCCATTTAAAACAAATTTAGAAAACAAAGTCAAGCCTTTAATTTCAAATACACACCCAGGTAATCTCATGAACCATTGCACATGTCTTTATCCACTTTCCATTCATACTCGCACCAACATACGCTTTCCATGCATTCTCACACATGTGCAAACGTTCATAAAGAGGACCTGGGGTTTCATCCCAAATCATTCTTAACCAATTCCAAGCAAACAACAGATTTCCAAATCAAGAGATTTCAGTTTCTAAAACCCATTTCATACATTTAAAGTCATTTAAAAGAAACCAGTCCAATTTTCAAAAACCCTTTTTCATTTACAACTACGCACTCACACAGACCAAAACGAAAACAACATCCAAATTTGCATCAATCACTGAAATGAGGGACTATTAGTCACGCTCAACCTGACGACATGGTAGTGGGCCATGTCCCAAGTAAGCGTCGACCACTAGGAGGAATTCAAACCATGTACTCGGACTCCACATGGGTCACTACTCCATGTGAAATCACGATGTAACGTCGGCTTGCCTCCATTGTCATCTCTCAATCCAAGACAAACCAGAAAAGACAAGGACACAATTCCCGAACTACCCCTGGTAACTCGAGGATCAGTGTGAGCAAGAGTTCGCGACGCTCTTCCCATACCTACCCCTCGAGTTCCAACAGTCCTAATCTCCTTCTACCAGACAACCCAAATAACAAGAACCACCTTTGATACCATTTTGTCACGAACCAGCCCGGGTCGACCCTGAACCGGTCACCCGAGCCGGTCCGCGGAAAGTCCCGAGGGGCATTCCCGATCCCCCCGGGATGGCAACAAGTGCCGGGCATTAAAAATTTCAATCGTTGGGAACGATTTTAGCCCAAACTGAAAACAGGATCAAAAGAACGAATGTAAACTAAACAAACGGACAAACACTAAAGACATAAACAAAACTAAACCACGACATACCTCCACGTGACCTCGCGGGTCACCACCCAACTACAACCAACGTCGCTCCATCACTGAGCGACTCAAGCCAGGAAAACCTGAACACAAGGAACCTGCAACTGAAAAGGTAAAAGATAGGCGTGAGCACAAAAGTACTCAGTAGGTGAGCCCCACAACAAATCCCAATGCACCACCAGTAAATAAAGAATCTACATAATCCATGTTTGAACTATCATGTATAAAAGTAATTTTTCATAATGCTTTACTTGAAAATCAAACAGGAGACATTTCCCTTATTTTTTTTGAAAGATAGTTCCATTTCATTAGTTTTAAACTCATTCTGAAAAGAAAAGTTTTACATTTTCAAATCTTACCCAATGTGAATAAAGCATTTTCATTTGAAAACCATTTTCCCCAAGGTCTAACAGTATAGGCTGTGAAGGATGACTGAAAGTAAACAAGCAGGGAAACAAGTTCAAGTAAAGGTAAACAGGCAAGGAAAACCAAGTGCAAGTAAAAATAAACCAGAAGTTATCAGCAATAACCATGGGCGATCCTGAACATCCCTAGAAAACCCCTGGACGTACTCGGGTTCAGACTACCTGCCGGCATGGTACTCCACAGTCAATAACCAACTGGCCGCCCTAATAGCCAACCAGTGGCACATCCCACCTGGCCTGTCCACAACTCCAGAGGGTACCAACCCGTCTAATCAGGGTTAGCAAGCAACCGTCACTCGATAATCTACAAGACGCCCAGGAACCCATAGTGGTTTTTGTAACACTGTGTAAGTGGGAGACCCTCACACGCGTGACTCATCTCACCGCACTTGCCAACCCCTTACACGGACATCGCTACACGACAACCCTCGAAGGGATGTCCCCCTGTAGAAATTCCCTCACAAGTACGTATATATATATATATATGTATAATCACTTCACATTTATTAAAGTGCCAACCGGGCCGTCATATCATTTACATTTTGACCATTTCATATTAAAGCATTTCTAAAGGGATATTACACACGCCATTACATTGAAAACCAAAAACACACTTAGAACTTTGTTTAAGAAACCCAAATCAGCATATCACCCTGGTACACAATTGTTTCACAAGTAGAGTTATTTTCTAATATCAAAACGCACCCCACTTTTATCAAGATCCAAACGGGCCTTTAATCACCTTTTTAAGGAATATTATTTCTCAAGTGAAATCCAAACTTTTGTTCACACAACAAAGGAAAACATCTTTCATCAACCAAGAACCACACATGAAGTTTCCAAAAACAATTTCGAAGGGGTCACACGACGTTTTCTCTAATCAAGGTTCTCAGAAAACACCATTTTCCATAAACGATACATCTACTAATTTACACACGCCAAAAACATTTCAAAACCCAATTCAACATGTCTTTCATTATTCAGGAAGAACCATCTAGCAACACTACCATGGAAGCACACAATTAAATCCAAGTGAACGCTTTTAAAGAAACACTAGAATTAAAACAACTTTTATCATCAGTAGATCACCAAACTATAGATAACTACTTAATAATACTTTTGAATTTGCTGAAACTTAATAAAAAGTCAAGGAATAAATAAATTCTAAATTTAAAGGCGAGTGCAAAGGGAGACCTACCTCAAGATCCAAGCGCGACGGTAAAACGACCTTGGAACCAAGGCGTGATGACACGACGTGTGTCCGAAGCCACGTGATAAAGTACAACACTCTCGAAACTGAGGCGCGGAGACGACAGAACCTCGGAAACAAGGCGCAGTGATGGCGCTCTCTCGGAAACGCCCTGCGCGGGTCCTAAAATCCTAAACCTACCAAAAACAAATATAAGTTGATGAAGAAAGCCCCTAACAAAGTACAAGTGAATGCCAGAGTAATAATAATGTGAAAATAATAATAACAATCATAATATGACATAGTTAAAATATAATGATACAATAATAACAATAATAATATAATAAAAATAAAAATAATAGAATAATATTAACATCATAATAATATAACAATGATAAAATCACAATAATAATAATATAATGATAATAATACTGATTATTTAGCATAATTATAGTATAATAATATAAAAATGATAGGATAATAGTAATTATAATAATAAAAAAAATAATCATAATAATAATATAGTAATAGTAATAAAAATAATAACTTAATAACATGATAATAATAATGATAATAATAATAATAATGTAGTAATAATAACATAATAATAATAATAATAATAATAATAATATGAAATGATAATAACAATAATAATAATAATAATAATGAATAATAATAATATAATAATATTAATAAAATAATAATAATAATAGAAAAATATTAACATTATAACATTAATAATAATAATAATATTATTAATATGATAAAAAGAACAAAACGTAATAAAAATAAAAAGAAAACTTACAGTGTAGGGGGAAAGGGAGCGCGCAGGGGGGGGGGGGGGGACGCCGGACGGCGGTCCGCCGGACAGGGGGAGACGGTGCTGCCGTCTGTACCGCTGGAAAACAGGAGGGGAGCAGCGGCGGTTGGGACGGGGAGGCCGGGACGGCGCAACGCGCAGGGGAGTCGGGAGCCGGACGGAGGTGGGGCTCGACGACGAGAACAGGCGGAGGGAGGGGACGGCGCGGGACCGCGGAGGAGGCCGAGAACAGCGATGTGCAGGGGGAGAGGAGCGGTCAGGGCGACGCTGGGGTGAGCGGGACGGGAGGAGGGTGTAGGGGAGAGGGCGGCCGGGCGCGACGGCTGGGTGCAGGGCTCGGGACGGCGGCTGGTTCGCCGAAAGGAGGGGAGGGCCGTGGTCGCCGGAAGGAGGAGCTGGGCGCGGAGATGCAGAGGGATGGGGATGAGGATGCGGGCTCGGGACAGGGAGAGGAACGGGACGGAGGAGAGGGCGGCGTGCGGCGCTGCGCGCAGGTTGCTGGCTGGGTAGAATAGGGTTAGGCTAGGGTAGAAAAATAAATAAATATATATATATATAATTGATAATAATAATAATAAAAGGATAAATAAAATAATGAAAATAAATAAATGTTAGTTAATTATAATAATAATTATTATAATCAAAATACACACACATATATATATATACACATACCTAAACATATATATGTATATATACCTATATATGAACACATACACATAGATACAATATATATATCTATATAAACATAACATATTAAACCATATACATATGTATATATATATACACATATATAGACGTATATATATATACTTATACACAGAAAATAACTACAATAATAATACACAACTTAGATAATAATAATAATAAAATGTCAACATAAAAAATTATAATATTTAAAACCCCGAGTGAACACACTATCGCCCGGGCTGAACGCACGGTCACCGCTAACGATTCGGTGACCGCGCACCGGCGCGACACCGCCAAAGCAATTAATCTTCGAAAAATTTAAACCGGGACCAAGAAAGAAGAAAAATTACGGATGTCCGCGGTCGGGGTGTGACAATTCTCCCCACCACAGACACTTTCTGCCCCCAGAAAGTCACCAGGTCACAAGTCAGCCAAAAATCCAAGTCTATGCCCAAACAGAACTAAAGGAACTGAAGAAAACTGAGGTTCTCGGGGATGACCTTACTCTACACAGGTCACACCCGACCGATTCAAGAGAAAACTGGGGTCCGAGGTTAAGGGGAGAACACGAAGGGGTTCTCCCCACCACAAGAACTCAACTAGTGCCGAAAAGTTTGACCATCTAAATAGAAAACCCTGGGAAAGGGGGGGGGGGGTCGACGCGGGAACTCCCAACCGATTCAAACCAACTCTTATAGCACGAGTGAAAAACAACCCCTTCGTCGAAACGTTGAACCCCCGACCAAAGTCAACGACCTTCAACACTAGGGGGAAAACCCATGGAAAAGACTTAACCAGACACCGAGTTGAAAACGTGACCCATTGAAAACCATGAAACATAACCACATCTGACGAGCATTGCTAAACTAAGGTCAACCCACCGAGGGGTCAAACACACTTTTAAGAAAGACACATGATTCAGAATATCACATCCACACAAACCAGTCTGCTTTGATTATAATAGAACAAGTCCATCATTACTTCATATCAAAACAACATGCTTACAAAGATACTAAAACCTTAACAGCAGCGAACAAGTACAAAAAGATATTAATTGTTCCACCATCAATACGAAAAACCTAACCTGGACTAAGGCTTCACAACCCTGGGAACTCCTGACTGTGCGCGAGCTTCACCCCGAGACTTGTGGCTGGGGCTCTGATGGCTGAAGCATCTTCTGCCTCACAGTCAGGTACTGACATTCTCCAATCACAGCTTCCTCTTCAAGCGACGCTTCTTGAAAAACTTCTCCATATGACCTAGACAACCGCAACGATGACACGTCTTCGGAGGGTTGCGACAAGACGACTTTAAATGCCCGAAACGACCACACTGAAAGCATACCATCGAACGATCTGATGAACTGGAAGCTGGGACCAAAGGGGATAACTCGTTAGGAACAGGTATCTCTGGCATATTTTCCACACCCGAGGAGGAACTCTTACGAACTACTGTGGATGCTGAAGTACTAACCACCCGCACACCGGAAACCAACTCAGCCAAGAAAGCTTCCTCCACCAGCTTCTCGAAACAAAGGTCTTTATAAGGGAGGACTCGCTTCTTGATCTCTGGACGAAGACCCCCAGATAAAAGAGAGACCTTCATGAGCTCATGCGACGCTACCTCTGGAGAAAAGGGAATCAGTTCCTTGAAATGGTCAACATATGTCTTCACCGTCCGTTGACCTTGTTGAATATTCACAAGCTCTCCCTTTTTCTCCAGCTTCACTTCCTCAGGTACAAACCATTGGATGAAAACGACTCTGAAGACATCCCACGTCATTTCACCTTGCATTGATGATGGGGTAACCCTCTTCCATTGGTCCAGAGCTGGACCCTCAAACAACTCCATAATTGCACGAACCTTAACATTATCGGGAGTTCCCAACATTCTAAAGACACGCTCCACTTCCTCGAGCCATTTCACTGCCTCTAACGGACCCTGATCACCACGGAGAATAGGAAAAGTCTGAGAAGGACCAAAAACTGGGCATGACCTATCAGAATCCTTAGGGACCTTTCTGGGCAGCATTTCCTGAGCGACATATAAAACACAAGGCCAAAACCAACATCAAATCGAAGCAACATCAATAAAAGTGCCTTCATCATAAACAGTCAGCACAAGGACCAATCAAATACAACACAACCCAAAATAAAATCTCCTCTTTAAAATTCCCTTTTCATTTTTGATTTCAAAACCACCCTTTCTCAAGATCACTTTCCAAAAACCAATCCATTTTCAAACCAAAACTTTCCAAAACTGTTTCCCATTTAAAACAAATTTAGAAAACAAAGTCAAGCCTTTAATTTCAAATACACACCCAGGTAATCTCATGAACCATTGCACATGTCTTTATCCACTTTCCATTCATACTCGCACCAACATACGCTTTCCATGCATTCTCACACATGTGCAAACGTTCATAAAGAGGACCTGGGGTTTCATCCCAAATCATTCTTAACCAATTCCAAGCAAACAACAGATTTCCAAATCAAGAGATTTCAGTTTCTAAAACCCATTTCATACATTTAAAGTCATTTAAAAGAAACCAGTCCAATTTTCAAAAACCCTTTTTCATTTACAACTACGCACTCACACAGACCAAAACGAAAACAACATCCAAATTTGCATCAATCACTGAAATGAGGGACTATTAGTCACGCTCAACCTGACGACATGGTAGTGGGCCATGTCCCAAGTAAGCGTCGACCACTAGGAGGAATTCAAACCATGTACTCGGACTCCACATGGGTCACTACTCCATGTGAAATCACGATGTAACGTCGGCTTGCCTCCATTGTCATCTCTCAATCCAAGACAAACCAGAAAAGACAAGGACACAATTCCCGAACTACCCCTGGTAACTCGAGGATCAGTGTGAGCAAGAGTTCGCGACGCTCTTCCCATACCTACCCCTCGAGTTCCAACAGTCCTAATCTCCTTCTACCAGACAACCCAAATAACAAGAACCACCTTTGATACCATTTTGTCACGAACCAGCCCGGGTCGACCCTGAACCGGTCACCCGAGCCGGTCCGCGGAAAGTCCCGAGGGGCGTTCCCGATCCCCCCGGGATGGCAACAAGTGCCGGGCATTAAAAATTTCAATCGTTGGGAACGATTTTAGCCCAAACTGAAAACAGGATCAAAAGAACGAATGTAAACTAAACAAACGGACAAACACTAAAGACATAAACAAAACTAAACCACGACATACCTCCACGTGACCTCGCGGGTCACCACCCAACTACAACCAACGTCGCTCCATCACTGAGCGACTCAAGCCAGGAAAACCTGAACACAAGGAACCTGCAACTGAAAAGGTAAAAGATAGGCGTGAGCACAAAAGTACTCAGTAGGTGAGCCCCACAACAAATCCCAATGCACCACCAGTAAATAAAGAATCTACATAATCCAGGTTTGAACTATCATGTATAAAAGTAATTTTTCATAATGCTTTACTTGAAAATCAAACAGGAGACATTTCCCTTATTTTTTTTGAAAGATAGTTCCATTTCATTAGTTTTAAACTCATTCTGAAAAGAAAAGTTTTACATTTTCAAATCTTACCCAATGTGAATAAAGCATTTTCATTTGAAAACCATTTTCCCCAAGGTCTAACAGTATAGGCTGTGAAGGATGACTGAAAGTAAACAAGCAGGGAAACAAGTTCAAGTAAAGGTAAACTGGCAAGGAAAACCAAGTGCAAGTAAAAATAAACCAGAAGTTATCAGCAATAACCATGGGCGATCCTGAACATCCCTAGAAAACCCCTGGACGTACTCGGGTTCAGTCTACCTGCCGGCATGGTACTCCACAGTCAATAACCAACTGGCCGCCCTAATAGCCAACCAGTGGCACATCCCACCTGGCCTGTCCACAACTCCAGAGGGTACCGACCCGTCTAATCAGGGTTAGCAAGCAACCGTCACTTGATAATCTATAAGACGCCCAGGAACCCATAGTGGTTTTTGTAACACTGTGTAAGTGGGAGACCCTCGCACGCGTGACTCATCTCACCACACTTGCCAACCCCTTACACGGACATCGCTACACGACAACCCTCGAAGGGATGTCCCCCTGTAGAAATGCCCTCACAAGTACGTATATATATATATATGTATAATCACTTCACATTTATTAAAGTTCCAACCGGGCCGTCATATCATTTACATTTTGAACATTTCATATTAAAGCATTTCTAAAGGGATATTACACACGCCATTACATTGAAAACCAAAAACACACTTAGAACTTTGTTTAAGAAACCCAAATCAGCATATCACCCTGGTACACAATTGTTTCACAAGTAGAGTTATTTTCTAATATCAAAACGCACCCCACTTTTATCAAGAGCCAAACGGGCCTTTAATCACCTTTTTAAGGAATACTATTTCTCAAGTGAAATCCAAACTTTTGTTCACGTAACAAAGGAAAACATCTTTCATCAACCAAGAACCACGCATGAAGTTTCCAAAAACAATTTCGAAGGGGTCACACGACGTTTTCTCTAATCAAGGTTCTCAGAAAACACCATTTTCCATAAACGATACATCTACTAATTTACACACGCCAAAAAAATTTCAAAACCCAATTCAACATGTCTTTCATTATTCAGGAAGAACCATCTAGCAACACTACCATGGAAGCACACAATTAAATCCAAGTGAACGCTATTAAAGAAACGCTAGAATTAAAACAACTTTTATCATCAGCAGATCACCAAACTATAGATAACTACTTAATAATACTTTTTAATTTTCTGAAACTTAATAAAAAGTCAAGGAATAAATAAATTCTAAATTTAAAGGCGAGTGCAAAGGGAGACCTACCTCAAGATCCAAGCGCGACGGTAAAACGACCTTGGAACCAAGGCGTGATGACACGACGTGTGTCCGAAGCCACGTGATAAAGTTCAACACTCTCAAAACTGAGGCGCGGAGACGGCAGAACCTCGGAAACAAGGCGTAGCGATGGTGCTCTCTCGGAAACGCCCTGCGCGGGTCCTAAAATCCTAAACCTACCAAAAACAAATATAAGTTGATGAAGAAAGCCCCTAACAAAGCACAAGTGAATGCCAGAGTAATAATAATGTGAAAATAATAATAACAATCATAATATGACATAGTTAAAATATAATGATACAATAATAACAATAATAATATAATAAAAATAATAATAATAGAATGATATTAACATCATAATAATATAACAATGATAAAATCACAATAATAATAATATAATGATAATAATACTGATTATTTAGCATAATTATAGTATAATAATATAAAAATGATAGGATAATAGTAATTATAATAATAATAAAAAAATAATCATAATAATAATATAGCAATAGTAATAAAAATAATAACTTAATAACATGATAATAATAATGATAATAATAATAATAATGTAGTAATAATAACATCATAATAATAATAATAATAATAATAATAATAATATGAAATGATAATAACAATAATAATAATAATAATAATGAATAATAATAATATAATAATATTAATAAAATAATAATAATAATAATAAAATATTAACATTATAACATTAATAATAATAATATTATTATTAATATGATAAAAAGAACAAAACGTAATAAAAATAAAAAGAAAACTTACAGTGTAGGGGGAAAGGGAGCGCGCAGGGGGGGGACGCCGAACGACGGTCCGCCGGACAGGGGGAGACGGTGCTGCCGTCTGTACCGCCGGAAAATAGGAGGGGAGCAGCGGCGGTTGGGACGGGGAGGCCGGGACGGCGCAGCCCGCAGGGGAGTCGGGAGCCGGACGGAGGTGGGGCTCGGCGACGAGAACAGGCGGAGGGAGGGGACGGCGCGGGACTGCGGAGGAGGCCGGGAACAGCGAGGTGCAGGGGGAGAGGAGCGGCCGGGGCGACGCTGGGGTGAGCGGGACAGGAGGAGGGTGCAGGGGAGAGGGCGGCCGGGCGCGGCGGCTGGGTGCAGGGCTCGGGACGGCGGCTGGTTCGCCGAAAGGAGGGGAGGGCCGTGGTCGCCGGAAGGAGGAGCTGGGCGCGGAGATGCAGAGGGATGGGGATGAGGATGCGGGCTCGGGACAGGGAGAGGAACGGGACGGAGGAGAGGGCGGCGTGCGGCGCTGCGCGCAGGTTGCGGGCTGGGTAGAATAGGGTTGGGCTAGGGTAGAAAAATAAATATATATATATATATATAATTGATAATAATAATAATAAAAGGATAAATAAAATAATGAAAATAAATAAATGTTAGTTAATTATAATAATAATTATTATAATCAAAATACACACACACATATATATATACACATACCTAAACATATATATGTATATATACCTATATATGAACACATACACATAGATACAATATATATATCTATATAAACATAACATATTAAAGCATATACATATGTATATATATATACACATATATAGACGTATATATATATACTTATACACAGAAAATAACTACAATAATAATACACAACTTAGATAATAATAATAATAAAATGTCAACATAAAAAATTATAATATTTAAAACCCCGAGTGAACACACTATCTCCCGGGCTGAACGCACGGTCACCGCTAACGATTCGGTGACCGCGCACCGGCGCGACACCGCCAACGCAATTAATCTTCGAAAAATTTAAACCGGGACCAAGAAAGAAGAAAAATTACGGATGTCCGCGGTCGGGGTGTGACACAACTTCATCTGATAATGATAATTTTAAATATAATTGATTTATTGTAAAGATGAAAAAAATACAAAACATTCAACAACCACTTCTTCCAGCATCCTTTGAGTATCCAAAAAATAATCTTCATCCAACTTGGTCCCAAAAGGGTTATGATATGATGAATGTTTTATTATATTAAGGCACACAAATAAATAGATTATGTGATGGGTGGGACCTATATCTCACTCCAATTCATTGGTTAAGGATTTATATCTCATAAGACAATTATTGGAAATAATCGTCGATGTGCTTGATCCACTATGGTAAACAAGTAAATGTTCTTGATCTACTTTGGGAAACGATCATGATTCCTAATACATTATATTATTGGAAGTGGGTAGGGATTCTTGATCCAATATGATTTGATGGTCTCAAGAGTTAACCTTGACATAGTAAATATATTCTATAATTACAATGTTTCCACACATTTATGACATGATCTTATAGTTAATGAATTATTAATATTTTACACTCTTATGAATCATGAATTTTGAAATGATAATTATTTATTCCATGGATCATATTTATGATCTATGACAATATGGGTATTCAAATTGTAATATATGTTCCCGAACTCATACCCTTATGATTATATAATTATTTATTATAATCATAATATTATATTTCCCATGATTACCCTTAATGATCATCTTATCCATCCCTTAATTAGGTTTCCTTTCCCCAACTTATGAAGAAGGATTTTAAGTAGGGTTTGTTTATGGATATTACAGAAGGGGAATATTTTTATGAGAGATGTTAAATATTATTCATTAAATAAGAATATTGTGAACCTAGTCTCCAATGACACTAAACCATTATGTTCCTCGGTCATTTATTTATGAAATTTATGAATATTAATCTAAAAATATTTGATATTTATGTATAATAATACTAGGTAATTATATTTGGTATCATAGAAAGGTTTTAGTTAAACATTGGTAACTAAGATGAGAAAAAATTAGTGAGATACCCAGAGATATATATTTTTATATATCTAAGGATATATCTAAGGATAAGTCAGTGTATAGGAAAATATACTGGATTGGTAAAGGATGGAGAAATTGGTTTTCAGGTAATTACATCCATTTCTAGATACTATAAGTGGACGTGGAAATGGAACATTTGTACCTAGGGGTAATAACTATAAAAAATGTGAGTTGATCGGCACTTGATCATCACCTGGTGCATGGAAAAGGGAATTTCTCCTCACCCAGTTTTACATTCCCAGGGGATGTACTTTGGAAATTGAAAAAATATTAATGAACCATCATGAATTATTTGAATAGAAGATCATTGTGGATTACCAAGGTTAAACATAGGATATCTTAGATTGAAAATAAACTGTCAATATTTATCCATATTATGAAAAATATTCATGATTATTTTGTTTCCCAATATAAATATTTTTTTGACTATGCATTTTTTAGTTAATGTAGAGAACTAGAAAGAACTATATTAACATTAAATGTGATAAAAATGTGTTGTTGAGAAACAAAATAAGGCAATGATGAAAGTGAAAGATATTTTTATTATTTGTAATCAGTTATCACGATATATGATTAACAATTGTCATATTAACCAACCCTGAAACTCGATAAAGAGGGGAATGATGAAGTTCATTGAGTATTCGGGTAGTGGGAACTATAGAGGAAAGAAGATTCAATTTCCTATAAGTCGAGAATTTTGTTAGAAGCACTCAGGTGAATGTCTCAAAGGATTGTGAATATGTTTTATGTGTGGAGTTAAATGGAACATAGTAAATAATTTACCGGGTAAAATATAAATTTTAGCTAATGAAATGGGTGAGAATGATGGTTTCCTAGAGGAATCATCAATTGTTGGATGTTGTAAAAGTTGAAAGGATGGAAATTTTAAAAAACAATGTTGTAGAAGAAAATATCAAGAATGGTATCAATAATGATTCACATGTAAATGTTTTTCAATTAATTATTAAGAGACTACAATAGACATATGAATGTAAAAATGTGTTAAGGAATAAGATGACAAAGCATAGTTGATGGTTTAAGAATTAAATTCAAGGATTGAAGTATTTATGTAATGAAAATCAAGAATTATTTTATGTGAATCATGTATAATGATTATTTTGTATATTTTTTATGTTAATTATTTTCAATAACATGTTAAATGGAACTAATGACTATGAAAATTGATGTAATGGCATGGTGATATTTTATGGAAAAATGAATAAGGGAATATAACCCTCAATATGTTCTTGATGTTCAGAAAATGATGTTTAGTTTGGATAAATAGATGATTGATAAGGATAATTTAAATTGGACAATATTGATAACATTGGAATTGTTTAATGATATAATGAAAAGGTACTTCAAGTTATTATTTATAGATATTTCATCATTTTTGGACTTATTGAATATATCCAATATTCTATGTTTTAATTAAGGAATGAATAAGCATGTATGTTTTCATTGAATTTTTATCCTAATTATGGTTATTACCATATTTTTAGGGAATCAATGACCAAGGTGTTCACATATTTTATATGTGACAATTAATAGATACTTTATTATATTTTGGGGGTTAATGTGAAGTTGATTTTGGGTAATTTAGTATCCTTATTTTTATTTTTTTGAATTTTTGATTGACCTTAAGGTTAACACTTTATATAATGGTTTAGGTTGAACTTTGAAGGTGGTTTTGGAGATTAGTATATTATTTCACTATATGAATATTTATGAATATTGGATAACCTTTGATAACCATTTTTGATTAAATAACTACTATATAATGAAATAAAGACTTATCACTGCTTTAGTAATCTTTTGATCTATTAGTGATTCAAGAATAAAAAGTAATTTTTCATTTCATATATTTAGCGATTAAGTGGAAGTAGATCAAACCACAACCAAATGATGAGATTGTGATTTTTAAATGGAAATAATTCAAGTAATTATATTTTCTTTTTTTCTATATCTTGATATTAAAAGTTAACTCAACTTTATATCAAAGGATCTTGAAGAAAATGATGTCACATTACCTTCATTTAAAAATAATTAATGGCCTTATCTTCACCTATTTAATTTATTATTATTTTTCCATTAACTTTCTTATGGTCATTAATTTTTTGGTGATCAATGATCTATGAAAATTACCTTTCTTCTATTTCCATATCATTACATCCCACTAATATTTTCCTATTTGGAAACATAGTTGTGTGTCCTTCCAAATAACCTTCATATTTCTATTTTACTTTTATTTTATGATGATGTTTTATCAAGCATTTTAGGATGTGAGTTTTCAAAAATGGAATTTTTCTAATTTCAAACCTTTTATTACTAAGATCAAGTTTAAATTGGTATGACGCAAATTTTTAAGGAAGGTAGATTGTAACACCAAGAGATTTTATGAAATATTTTTTGTAAAATATATTATATTTCTTTAATATATTTAATTACATGTAATGATAAGTTTTAACAAACCAAATTATGAAATATAGATAATGGTCCTAATGAATGAAAATTTATTGATTAATTCTTCTGAAATTTGAACACAATTTTCTATAAAAGTAATTTTATGCTTCAAAAATACAGTTATTTCAAAAAATATTTTTATTAAATTTTTGAATGGATAAAATATTTAATTTATGGAATAATTTATAATTTTATTTCATAAAAAATATACCATTTTTTAAAACACATATCAAAACTATCTTTCAATGATATTTTCAGATTTATCTAAACTGATTTTATTGTTAATGAAAATATTTTTTTTGTAAATAATATCATTTCCTTTCATTAATTCAAGTAATTTAAATTCAAATTTAAATTTGTATTTGGTAATAAATTTACATATCATCCATTTGATTTATAATAATAAATATAATTTCATTTGAATCATAAATTTTAATTATTTTGGAATTAGTATTTTTTTATTCCTAAAAATGATTTTTTTTCTAAAAACCATTTTCATGTTCATAATTTTTTCAATTTTAATTTAAAAAAATCACCCATAGTGGAAAATGATAAAAATAATTTTTTTATATAATATATCTATCTATATTTACTTATATTCAAAAAATTAAATGTTCTAGTCATAGAGTAAATGTAAAAGGATATTTTCATTAACGAAAATATATTTTTCCTAAAAATCGTTTTTCAACACTTTTTTCACGCTTTTTTTATAATTAATGTAAAAATTTTATTTTAATGAATTTTTGAGACCTTTTTGAATATATTTTTTTTGATGAGTAGTAAAAAATCAGATTTTATTTAAAAGATACCTTTTTTCTTAATGAATTAAAAAGCTCGATTTTATTTAATGATTTTTTTAAAAAGTAAAATTAGTTCAATTATTAATTTATTAATATATTTTAGGTCATTGAAAAAAATTTCATATTTAATTTAGAAATTAAAACATTCTATACTTATGAAAAGTTTCACTTTGGAAAACCAATTTGACATCATGTTTGTGGGTTTAACATTGAATTAAATGTTTCCAATTATATGAATTAAATTTTATAATTGGATTAAATATTTTTTATAAGTATAATTAATATTATATAATTTGAAAATTTTAATTTTTAGTCATAATGAATAGTAAAAATAGTAAAAATTAGTTATCATGGATAAAGATAAAATGGAGTTTTTCATGTTACATGTGCTTATGTAAAAATTAATTATTCCACAAACATAGTACTATTAATTAATAAATTGGATTCAAAATTTATAATATGTGGGTATAAATTATCTAATAATACTCATTTTAGTTTTATGCTTAAGGGATAAATCATTTTATTAAATAAAAAAACATAGTTTCCGTGGTGAAAACTGAAACTATAAAATTAAGTAAACATAAAGTATAAGGAAAATAATGGATAATTTTTTTGTTTTTTGTGTGTTTTGGAGGTTTTTATTGACTATATATTAGCTCTTATCCATTAATTATCAAATTTTTAGGTACTTGGGGTGATTTTTACTTCTTATTATTGAACAAATTTGGATGTTTATAAAAATGTCCCTCCCCCTAAATTTTAAACGAATAATTCCTACCCTCACATTTTCACACCTACTAATCCATTTGGAATGAAAAAACTGACCAAAATACCTCTCATATATCCTTATAAATTTTCTTTAGCTTCCAGTCATCTCAAAAGACCAACCCTTATGGTCCTTAATAAGAGATCCAAAGGAGATTGTTCTTAGAGAAGGTAATTGTCTTCGCTAAACTCTTTATTTTTTTACTTCACCTCTTTCCACCTTCACTCATGTAAAAGTAATTAAAATTTAATAACACCACTATATAACATATACTAAGATTTTATTATGTATGTATAATAATCCATATCATCTTCCATCAAATGGGAAATGAAACTATTGACCATGTGTACGATCGACTACCTCCTCGCAAACTCATGTAATTATCTTTCCATCACCACCTCTCAAGGATAGAATTAATTAATTATTTAATATATTTATATGATATTTATGAAATTATTATTCTTTTGAAATTATAATATCACATATAACTTCTTAATTTCTATTCAGTGGGAATACAATAACATCACTCATGTGTACAGTGGAATACAACCTTAAGAAGCAATGTGATTCATTTTTCAATTACACTTTACAAGAAAGGTAATAAGGAAAATTTTAATGCATATATGTGATATATATGAAATCATACTAACTCTATAAAGTGTAAATATTATTTAACTTCCTTTTTTCTTTCCATCAATAAAATGTAAACAACGTTAATGAGTACATACAACATACCATCTCCAGGAATGTTGTAATTCATTTTCTATCTCTAACATTTAAGGATTATTGAAAATAAATATATAATGAATATATATTATTTTTATATCATTATTATAATTCTAGATATTATTTAACCACGTAAAAATTAATATGATAAAAAATACCAAACCAAAACATGCATGGAAAACAAAACAGTTATTACCCAGAATGAGATTTTAACAAGGAAATGGTTAATAAAAAAGTAGTAATGTGTTGTAAATTAATATAATTTGGTATTATATAAATGATTATGTAATTTTAATATATGTATAATAAACATATATCTATTATACATTATGTTTTAACATGTATAATGGAAGTCTATACTTTATGTATTTGATTTTATTCTCTATTATTTCTAGGATACATATGCCATATTCACCACTAAATTATTTTGTGTGGTGCATATAAATACTATTTGTCATGATATATCATGAATAAATTTATTCTCATGATATTTAAATGATTATTTAATTCAAATATCACCAAATAATGTATGGTATTTTTTTTCTCAAATTGCTTCTTTGGGACAAATGTTATATTATGTACCTATCTTCTTTTATGTGGTGTATATACTACCCATTTGATAGATTTAACATATTTATATGATATTCATAACATAAGTGTACTTCTGGAATTATAATATCATATATAAAATATTAATTTCTATTTTTTGGTAATAAGATAATGTTGCTCATGTATACAGCGAACTACCGCCTTGTAAAACAATGTGATTCATTTTTCACTTACACATTACATGGAAGGTGATAAGAAAAAATTTAATGAATTTATGTGATATATATGAAATAATACTGACTCTATAAAGGTATTATATTTTTTACCCTTATTTTATATCTTTTTGTCAAGAAAAGGGATTCATAGTTCATGAGTATATACGACCTACCATATCCACAAATGGTGTAATTTATTTACTATCTCTAGATTTTATGGATTATTAAAAATAAATATATAATAAATAAATATAATATTTATATCATTATTATAAATCATTAGATTATGGAACCATGGTAAAATTAATTAGATCAAAAATACCAAATAAAAAAAATATGGAAGACAAAACAATTATTACTCGAAATGACATTTTTATAAGAAAATCATTAATAAATAGGTAACAAAGAGTTTTATGTAAATAATATTTTGTATAATATATATTTTTATATTTATTTAATATATTTATAATAAACCTATATTTATTATACAGGATTTTTGAGCATGTACAATGGAACTCTATATTAAATTCTAGGGATTTCTAGTCCCTCTTTTCTTTCTTGGATACATATTCCATATTCACCACTCATTTATTTTATCATATAAATCCCATGTGACATGTCATATCATGAATATATTTATTCTCATGATATTTAAATATTTGTTTAATTTTATTTTTTCATGGGGCATACAATTCAAAATTTTCCAAAGAATTTAAGGGATTTTTTTCTCAAATTGTCTTCTTTGGGACAAAAGTTATGCTATGCATATATATTATTTTATGTTATTTATATACTTACCTTTTGACAAGTTATATAATTAATTAATTATTTTTTATGATATATAATGTTTTTTAATGTTATTATTTCATGGGGATTATGATACAAATGTTACCAAAGTGGTAGTGGGTTTACGATACAATCTCATTGTTTATTGGGATTGTTTACAAATATGATTTTGATGATAATATTTTATAATCTATATCTCAAGGAGCACATGAATTGTATTCTTATATTTTTATTTATTAAGAATAAAATTTTCACTTTTTTCAATCTCTTTATGAACTCAAGAGATCAAAAATATTTTTTTAGGGAAAGCAGACATTATTTATCCCTTTATTCAGAGATACTTTTTCTTATATTTCCATGTTTTTTAAATGCATTAAATAATATTTTATATTATTCCATTATTTTTTAAATATCTTTTTTCCCATGTTTTAATTTCTAATTTTTTTAATGTAATCTTCTAATTGTTTTCCATATGGGGATCTTTTTAGTTTTTCCAAAAATGTAAAAGGAATATTTATTTTAACATGTACAAAATGAAAGGAATTTCTTATATTCCAAACTATAAAATGTTTTATAATATTAAAAGGTTTTATTCAAAGAAATTTTTTTAACAGTGTTTTTTGAACTTCTATTTTTAAAAATAGTGATTTTCAAAGTGAAAAGTTTATTTTCATTAAGAAATTATCCAAGTGATCTTTCAAAAACAATTTTCATCTAAAATAAAATACTTCATTGTTACTTAATCTTTACTGGGGATATGATCTAAGGATGCCATCCTTATTCTTTTTTTGGATCATTTCTGATTATGATGAACATATTTTGATGAAAATCATTAATTTTCCATGGGTTATGGTATGATGAATTGATGAGATTATTACGTGACACATTTACTATCTTTGGGTTATTATATAATGAAATATATATGAAACCATATTCCATTATTTTCTTATGATATAATGAAATTTTTATAATATTATAAAAGAAAAAATTATGGATTATGTAAGGGTTGGGACCTATATATCTCTCTAATTCATTGGATAAATATGTATACAACATGAGATAATGATGGGAAACAAGTTGATGTGCTTGATCCACTATGGGAAACATACTAATGTTCTTGATTCACAATGTGAAACAAGTCAATCTTCTTGATCTACTAGTAGAAACTAATGATTATTCAAGTTCTGTTATGTTAGGATAAAATGGTACAGATTTTTTATACATTATGACTTAATTTTCTCAGTAGTTAACATTGACATATGAAATGGTATTTATACATATGATGGTGCCAAATTCATACGAAATAGTCTTCTAGTTTATGAATTTTATTTATTTAAAACTCTTATGAATAATGTCTTTTTGAATGACAATGATTTATTACATAACTCATGTTTATGATCAATGATACGTTGGGTTTTAACTTTTTATGTTTTTTATCATCTCATACCCTTATTCTTATCTTATGCATTCATATAGTCATAGAATGATTTCTCCCATGCCTACCATTATTGGTTATCTGAGCTCATCCTAACTTATGTTTCCTTTCACAAGGTTATAATGAAATTTTTTTAAGTTGGGTATGTTTATAATGAGTACAAAAGGGGAATATCGTTATAGTATTCTTGAAGATCATTCATTATATAATAATATTGTGTACGTAATATCTAAATACACAAAAGCATCATTATCCTCAGGCATGTATTTGGGAAGTGTATTCAATATTCGTATAAAAAGATGTATTATTTATTTATGATATGCTTGGTTCATTATATACCAATTAGTTATGATATAATATACTCTCTCTTCCTATATAGGCCTTGGAGTATTTTTTTTCTCGGTTATCACAGACAACCCTTTTCTTAGTCAATTGATTCTCATAGTTTTTTTATTACTTACATTTAAAACATTGGATAATAGTATAGGGGTTAACTAGAGAATTAATTTCATTTATAACATTAGTGGGTTTCTTCCATATCCATTCACTATACATGTTCCTTCTTTACCAAATCTAATGGAATTTCTTATCCTCTTCAGGAAATTTTCTGGGTGTTTCTTCCCATAATTATTATAAGTGGGATGTTAGAATTTCTTTCCACCATTATATTTCTCGGTCTCTCTAATAGAATTAAAATATATTCACTAATTAATATCTCTATAATCTTGAGATTCATATAACTCCATATTGACTTTGAGGTATCATGAAACAATTTCCTCATAGTTGTTATAGTCTTGAATTTCCAAATCTCTTTATAGATTCAGATTTATCCATCTAAAGAATCAGTCATCTTTACCTTTAGGGTTAATAAAAAATCAAAAGGCCTATAATGAGACTCTTTTGTTGTTCCCAACATACACCCCAATGGATTCATAACCCATATTATTGAGTATAAGGAGCTCCCCCTCTATTTTTTATGGAGATTGCGAGGAAAATTTTTATCAAAAATTATTTTCTAATATTATTTCCACTCCATTGATTCAATATCCTAACTAGGATTTGTATTTATTTTATCAATGTTTACCACTGATCATCTTATCCCACTATGCAATAAACATCTAGAACAAACTTCTCTTGACGAATGTATTGATGGATGAAAAATATTTTTTTATTGGATTTGATCCAATTTTTCACTATTAAATGATCTAATGATCCACTAAAATTTTGAGGTCTTTTTCAATATTAATGGGTTGTGGGTTATCACATAATTCAAGTTTTTTTTCAAAAATTAAGTTAATTGAGTGATTATTTTCATGAAGTTATCGGATCCTACAACTATAAGAGCGAGTGTCTCTTTTTGGTGGTTATCATATTGGTTGTTTACTTTGTCCATCTTATCTCCAGCCATGGACTAAGTAAAGGAAAAAATAGAGATGATAATTTTCAAACTATTAATAATTTTAAAGGGGAACTATGATAATTTATGCGATAAATAATAAATATCATATATTAATTAAATTATTAATATCTAGGATATAATTTCAGTTATTCATGTAATATTTATTAACATAAATTTTTAGGGGAATTTTTCTTCCCTTCATGATTTTTCATAAGGAAATTATGAAGTTACCAAATAATATCCCCAATTATTTTCAAACCAAATGTATAGAAAGGATGCTTTTTAATACACCAGGTGGTGATCATGTTAATACCCAATGAAACCTTTCCAAGGTTATTACCCCTTGATACAAATATTCCAAATCCACATCCACAGGTAGTATCCATATATGGATTTTGTTTCTTATAAACTACATAATTAATATAAAATAATGATTTATGGATTTTTTACTTTGTTTATTATTTTAAAATAGTATTTCACTAAATGTTTCTAATCCAAATCCCAAAAATTAAGTAAACCATTCTCTGATATCATCTATAAAGACCCATATTTTTAATACACATTAATTCGTGATTTATTAAATAAATATACACATAATAGAAACCCAAAATATCATGAGGAATATTGTATCTGTGTAATTATATACATAGCACAATAACTTGAAACATCTGTATGAGAACATTATTTAAAAACTACATAAATTACCATATATTCCATTGATAATATAACACCACAATGGATAACCATGGGACGTACATAAGAAAGGGGTGATATATAAATCTATGAATGTGAGTAATGAACTCATAACATGATTAAATTAATATAGGTGAGTAAAGAGGCATATCAAGGTGACATATAAGTCCTGATAATCATAATCTTGAACATAAAATCATGATATAATATGATAACATCAAGGAAACATAAGAATCTTGAAACAACATAAAATATGACATCATAATAATAAATAAAGGATAACCACTATGAAGTCATAACAAATGTTAATATGATAACTTGTCATGAACTATACATGGTATATCATGAGATAGAAAAATTACCAAATGTATTCAATGGTTATATAATTATGGGACCACCTCTCACATTCATATCATGTATATACATTTATTGGCCACATAGATCATAAAATATAATAATTTATTTCATCAATTTAAATCTAACGATTATGAAGAACTAGTTATATACATGGTATTCCCTAATAAATGAAGTATAGTTACATTTAGGTGAATACCCTTGAGTATAAATGGGGATGGGTATACACAACACATATATTTGGCATAGAAAATCATAGGATAATTTCAACAACATAACTGGTGTACATAAAGTTTTATAGAGGGGTTTAATGAAAGTGAAAGGTGGTATATAATAACATAGACATAATGAATAATGTAAAGTTATGTGTTAAAATATATTCCAACATTAAAAATTGTAAATCAAAATGCATAACTCAATGAATGTTCTTTAACAAATATGAGGAGGAGATAATATCTTTACATTGAGAGGGAGCCTATAAAATCTTGGGAGAATCATATTAAGAGATTAGAAACACCATTAATTGGATTTAGACATGGTTAGGGAGAGTAAATTCAATATAATTTTTTTAGTGAAGAGGATATAGATTTTGTGTGGGTGTGTATAGAAAAAGAGAGGTAAATTATTTATTATTTTTATAAATATAATTTTTGGATTCTATATAAAAAAATAATTGAAAACACAATCCTTCCCATAGTTTGTTCCCATGATTTCTAAAAATATGGTGTGGTTGTTAATATTTTATAAGGTTAGGAACTGAAAATATAAAACCAATACCATTGGTGATGTTGATGTGAGTCATGTTCCTAAAAGATTGATTTTAAAACCATAAAATAACATATAGGTTTTGAATGATTTATTAATGGTTTATAAAATTAATCAAGTAACATAAAAAATAAATTATTTGAAAATAAAAACTTATATTTGGTGGTGGGTTAATTTTACAGAAATTATTACTTCCTTCTTCAGCTATTATAATGTCACAATAAAGACCGTATATTTATATCGTATTTAATTTTTAACAAAAAATTGAATACATAAAAAATTATGAAAAAATCACCATTATATAATTTCAAATAGATAAATTAAAAAATAATATTTTTTTAAAAAAAAATCCCAACCATTTCAATTTTAAATTTTAATTAAAAAATATTATTTATTAAGAAATACAAGTTTTTATAACATGAAAAACTTTTTGACTCTTATAAAAAAATCATTAGACATCATTAAATTGTATTATCATTTATATTTATGTAAATATTATTTAATATTTTTTTATTAATATAACATTTATTCTAAAATTCATGAATTTATCAAAATAGTATCTTAATTTGATCTATATATTTCATAAAAATACAATTTTTATTTTTTCATATCAAAGTATAATTTTCATCAAACTCATTATATAATCTTTCATAACATAATATTGAAAAGGGATAAATATAATCCTTATTTTATTTAAAGGATAATATACAAATTAATACATCTAAGATCTAGATACATAATAACTTATTACACCAAAAATACACTCTAAGGGTTTGGCATTCGATGGTGGCACTTTCTTGAGGGTGGTTTGGTGAACATGGTTTGGGTTGAAATATCGATAGCCTTGAATATATCTCATAAATGGTTTCATTCATGTTTTAGTTTTTTAATTTCATATTGGGATATGGTCATTGGAAAACCCAGTGACACCCTCTCCCTTATAATCTTTGATAAGTATGCTTCATATAGTAAAATCCTACTGGTTTAGTCCATCAATCATTCCATATAGTTTAATTAGACTTTATCATAACCCTTAATATATACTAATCATATATTTAATTGTAAAAAATATATATTATGAATGTTTAATATTCTTAATGGTATTTTAAATTTTATAGGATATCATTTATAAATTTATAATATAAATAATTTAGTGAATGGTTTTTCTATAATTACATTACTTAATAATGAATTTATTCATTCAAAAATTAAATTGCATTTATAGAATTATAGGTCATTTGAAACTTCCCTTTAGTAAATTAAAGGTCTATCTTCATATTCCATTGTTGGTGCTTTTGGTTTTGGGTGTTTTAGTTGACAATATCTTATGATTCATTATTCCTTTAGATGAATGCTTTATCTACCACATAAATTATCATGGTATGATGTTGTTCTCATTGATTTAGACTTTTAGAAGCCTTGATTCACTTCACTTTTCATTATTCATGGGTAAATAAGTTCTTCTTCCTTCAACCAGAATCAATGATTACCATTTATGGTAATTGGACATTCGGTAAGTGTTAATTATACCCCCATGGATTTTTCATTAATTTTCCCTTTTCTAGAACCCATGGTATTGTATATGGAATTGGATCTATGAACTCTTGGAATGTGATATTATTCTGGTTTGTGCAAGAATATGGTTCGGGTGGTGATGTTATTGATGATTCTTGAGGTTGACTGACTGAATGCCCCGAAGGCCGAAATTTTTATTGATTTTTGGATAAACCCCCTTTTAATGGTAAATGGGGAAACCTAACAAGACTTCAATACTTAAAGATACAAACAATGTCCAAAAAAAGAGACAATCATCCTAGAACAGACTCCATAGAGATACCCCTCCCCAGTTTCAACATCAATATGGAATGTCCCCACCGGTGCATGACTTCTCAACACACTGTCTCGTATAGAAATGCACGGGCCTGGTACCGATGGCTATGCCATACCCTCTCAAACATCCAAATATGAATAGCCACACAAGGTGAGGGAAACCTGCTCAAAATCCTCATCTGAAGAAATTTATGGAAGAATGTATGACATAATCCAACAACAACCAAATACACCACAAAAAGGATTCCACGTAGACAAAAGATTCATCAAATACAGAAGCTTTCATGAGTCATTTTCAATTCCAACGATGATAGTAACGTGGATTAACCTTGATTCTCCACTTCATTACCACCACCACCGTAGCTATAGAAGCCCACATGGAGTTTGGTATAGGGTCAGTAGGGAGAAGACCATTGCCATCACCGAACCATAGCTCCACCACAACATCACCTACAAAACCAAAACCATAGAACAAGATCCCCCCCTCTGGTCACTCTAGAGCCGACACTTGGGTTCAAGCCATCCAAGGAAGTCTTTGACGCCGATTGAGCTTCGGGGAGGAATCATCCTACACCACATGTGGAGGTGATATCAGATCTGATACAAGACTACTCCATACGCCGACGTCAATTGAGCACTGCCCACGAAGCCAAGATGGGGACCAAATCGAGACCTGACGAACCTCCGCATACTAATTACAACTGAGATTCGAGGAGGAGTATGACAATGAAACACACCTACACTGAGCCAAGCCAGGACACCACCACCGAGGAATCCACTGACACTGATAGAGCTCTCATGAGGATAGAGACAAGAACCACACACAGAGACGAGCCAAGATCTGATCCAAGACCACTATGTACGCCGATGTTGAAGGAGCGCCGCATGCAAAGCCAAGCCGAGGACCGAACATAGACCTAAGGAACCTCCACAATATGATTCCAACTGATATCTGAGGAGGACTATGATAGCCATCGAGAAACTATAAGCCACTCTAGAGGAGGAGAGACGACAAACTAAGAGGTAACCTAGCACCATGGAATGAGGGAAAATCTTCCACTTAGAGGTAGGAAGTTCGTTACCATTCTAAGCCCTTGTAAAAACTTTTTTCCTTGATATTTTTCCTTTTCTGGAATAACTTTTTGATCTTTCTTGATATTGATCGCATGTGGGTGTGTGTTTGGCATGTGAGACCCACTTATGATGCTTAATTATATGGGTATGGTTATATATCTTATTAACATGTTGGATGTTGATCACATGTTTATGTATGTTGATACTATTATGTAATGATGAAATTATTGTGTTACCTTTATTTTATCCCCTTTTATATGCATTACCATACCTTTGAAGGCATTATATTTTTACTCAGAACTGGTGGATTGTCATTATATGAATATCCCTTAGAGGGGGAGTACACATGACATGTGACAATGATGACATAAGACTGATACATTGGGTACTAGAATGATGTACTTGTGTCCTAACTTGAGTCACAATGTTGGTTTTAATGGTATTATAGACTATCCTAAGGGTGTTTCAAGATATGATGGACTTTGGGCTCAATCCATTATAGTTAATGGTAAACTCAATGCCTGGTGGATATCGAGTGGCATGTTCATCATCCTTGAGGCTATATATTTATCATTTAGGATATATTTCATGATTATCCCATTATAATGGACCCAAAGTTGGTACGGTCAGGACCCATGGTGTCATGGTTAGAACATGAGTTCTCGTAATATGATTGTTTATGTTTTTTGGGAATTTATTATATCATGGAATACACTTTTTATACATGATAATGCATGTTAAGGATGAAATAGTGGTGTCCTACTAAGTTAATTACTCACACCCTACATCAGAATATTAATGTGTGTATAGAATTTATGTATTGGGATCTAGGTAAAGAAAAGGGGCCCATATAATATAGTTGGGATGTTGATCATAGAGCTAGTAGCATTACCAGAACTGGACTTGGAGGATTTCATAATGATTTTATATTTATCTACTTGAACCTTATATAATATCTTTTTGATTTACACACTAGCAGAATCATTATCATTATTATTATTATTATTATTATTGTTATTATAAGTGTTCCATCTATCATTACATTACGATTCTTTATATTCCACCTTAATAAATTTATGTTTTTGATATTATTTTTTTGGTTCCTGGATTTGATGTTGAGGGTATAGTATCCATATTGATGGTGTTAGGACCCTCCTTGCTAGTTGGTAGCCTATTGTATATGAGGACATACACATGAGGTCTTGTGGATCTTTAGCTCATACCCCCTACATTGGGTTGAGACATTAAAAAATGGTATCATAGAACAATTTTCTTCTTTTTTTGGGGTTTTTGGGACACGATATAAAGATGATATGTTATGTGAAACTTGAGTAGGGGAGATTATATGTTTCTGTATAGATCATGTGTAATGGGATTCTATGTTCTTACTGATAGGGTCATTTTTATAGTTTTATGTGATTTGGGTGTGTTCATGGATCATGATTAGGAACATAGTATCATATATCAAACACACACACAGACACACACACATATGTCTATTATGTACCGCATATTAGTTGTATAAATTATTTTATTTATTCATTCTATCAGTTTTGGATAGATATGTATTCTCTATTGAGTTATATACTTGTATTCTCAACTCATTTGATATGTCTTTTTTTGGAATTAATTAATTAAAATTAAGAAATATTTTGTGTTTTGTATATATATTATTTTTAACAACATGAAGGTAAGAATAACATATTGGGGCCACATTTATTGATGGTTTTTTGAATATCTGTGAAGTTATTGTATAAGTTTTTTGGAATGTATTTTCTTGTGTTATCTATCACAAATTCTCCTTAACCTTTTAAAGCATTCAAATGTGGATAATAATATGAAGATAGTATAATTATTTTTTGACCACATCCATGAAATATACGAATCCATAATGAGATGTTTATATAGATTTTTATTATGAATGTTTAAATCAAATCATGTGTAAAGTTAAATGGATATAGTTTTTCATGAAGTATAAATCTGGTGATTATTGTCTATTTTTATTTTTTCCAACATAATAATTTATAGGAGTTATCATGATCCAAGAATTAGTATAATGGGGGAGAAAATAATTTATATGTACAGAGTTCATAATATGATATTATGGGGATAAATTTCAGATAGAATCTTTTCAACATAAGTACAGATGAAAATAGAAGGTATTCAATGTTAATAATGTTCTATTATTGTGGTTTTTCTATGGGATGTTGTTGAAGAATGTTATTGAATGAAGTCCAAAAGGATAAAATATAATCAAAAAATTTCTAATCAGATAAAATATTTCATACGAAATGAAGGTCTAATATAAGTCTTTGAGTCATCATATAGAATTGGTTTGGTTTAAGTCACCAGATGAATCTTTTTCAAGGTGATCATTGGACACATGTTGGTACATGAAGGAAAATTACTAAGAATTCTAATTCAAGTCCTCATATGTGGGATATTTCTAAGAAATACTTCTAATAAGTTTCTATTAATTTTTTAAAGAAATATTTGAATAGACTCTAAATGTATTGAATAATTGAAAAAAATTATATATGGGTTTTTTTAACATAGGTATCAGTTTAAAGGTCTTCACAATGTTTTCATAAAGAGAAAAAATCTTACTATGAAAATATTTTCGATCATTTTTCTAAATATTTAAAAGGAAATATTGGTAGGGAAAATATTTTAAATTAAATTTACAATGAATTTAATTTTTTTAAACCCACCAAAGTGTTACTTTAAGATAAATTTCTACATTTTTATGATATTGGCAATATTTTGAGATTAATAGAAAAAATGGCCCATTTCGGATTTCTAACTGTTTTAAATCATTTCTATATTTTGGCCATAACATTTTCTAAACTAATCCAAATTGAAAAACTATTTTTTTCCAAGATTCTACACATCAAGGAATTTATTTCATCCTTATTGACCAAAAGTTCAATCAGCCATATGGAAGCTCAAAAGAAGCTCACAAGTGGGATCATGAAAACTGTTTACTCATCCTTCGTGTTTTGGTGTGGGGTCTATATGGAATTAGTGGTGGGCCCAATTATTGTGAAATTCGGTGGGTGGACACGAAAGTAGGTTTGAAACATCTTTCATAAAGGGAATTCTGCGTGAATTGGGCGTTTTAATTGACATTAAAGCATTCTAATCTGGAGGTTTTCGATTTGAAGAGTCTGACAGTACATAATAAATGGTGAAAGTAAAACAGGAATAACTCTCAGGATAATTTTCCAAATACGATGATATTTTGAGGTGAAATGGAAAATATAATTATGAACAAAATTCAATAAGGGTTAAATGTGTGAAGAGGTAATTTAATGGGGCTAAAACACGTCAAATTTTGGTGAACAGATTATGGCTATAAAAGGAGGGGAGCTCATCACTCTCAAAGCAACTCTCATTACATCCCATTCTTCTAGGACACCAAGGAGGATAACTTTTTGTATTCCTCTATTTTATTTATTTTCTTTTCCATAGTTTTTTATTGCATTCTTATTCCCCATTCATCTCGATTAATCATACCATGGTGGGGTAAACATTTGGAGTGATTGGGGAAGGGTTGGTTTTCTATTTTGTAATGCTTGGGTTCTTGGATGTAATTGAATGAAATTTCTTTCTTCATCAATGTTGTTTGCAATTTCATATAGCATATTTCATTATAAAGTGTGATCGTTCTTGAATTTTAATTCTGTAATTGATTTTTGTGTTGGTAAAATAATAATTATCTCCCTCCACTAATATCTGATTTATATATGATGGAATAGACTAGGGATTAGTGGTGAAGTACTCGATGATCTTCAGTACATATAAAAGTGGTAGTGAACGTTCTTGATTGTTTGAGACAAAAAAGAAATGATCAGGTATTTCCCATATCAATTGAGGATATTCAATACAACTATTTTTCACATTGAAGGAGAGTTGACCAAACTGAGATCTTGGTAATGTTTTCTCTCACCATCATAATTTTACCAATGAAGTGAGAGGAAATGATTGTGGAAACTCACTATAATAAACTAAAAAGAAGTGGTTTGAATTAAATTTAACAAGGATAAAATTATAATTGGGAAACTGACCCAAACCTAATCACCCTTTTAATATCATAGTTTTTCAATCATTTGAATTTCATTTTTCATTTCAATCATTATAATATTAATTTATTTTAAAAAATAACACCCCATTTTTACCCTCATTTAAAAGTGAAAACCTATTTTGTGTGCAATAATCATTGGGATACATGCTAGGGTTAATCACTAGACTACACTTAAGGAAAATAAAAATTGATTTTCCATGCCCTAAGACAGGCATGCGTCAAAATTGGTGTTGTTGTCAGGGAGGTAGTGCCACAATCTAATTGTAAATATTTGACCTTTTTAAAATTAAAAAAACAAACATTTTCCAGGTTGTTTTCAAAAGATTATTTCTAAAATTAATTGAAAACTTACCCATAAGTACAATAACAAGTTTCTAACTCACCATGGTCTACAGAGTATAATATTTCTTTCTTGGCTAAGCAGATTAGAGAAGCTCGAATCCAAATCATCAAGGAGGATGAATTGAAGGATCTAATTCAAAAAATTAAAGGGAACCTCTAATACCCAGTATTGGAGGGTTTTTCTATAGAAATAATTGAACTCTAGGAGTATTTTCTAGAATTTTATCAATAAATAGTTGAGGTACAAAATGATATTTCACAGGTGCATCATCAAGAAGACAAATATGTTTTAGAGAATAAAAAATCTCAAGTGAGGGAAATAAAAGAGGCCATAGAAGGATTAAAGGTTCAAATAGGAAGGCTAATAGAATATATCCTTTCCACCTAATAGAAATCAGATCCTGAGCTACATGGTAGGGATCAAAAAGTTTTGAATGAGTTCTGGAATGAGTGTGAAGAACAACTTTGAATCCCAAATCAAGAAGATCTAGAACCATTAAAGGGAGAAACAACTAATATGGTATAATTTTAAGAACAAATAGAGGAGCCTGACTACCTACCACTATATTCTACTACTAAACTCCAAGAGGTGACTTCAAATGATTAAGAGATTGAAGTTGAATAGAATCAAGGAGATGATATTTTCTTGAACTCATTGTCTTATACTTTTATTAAAAATGAATTGTGTATCACCTCCCATTGTTTTAAATCTTCAGATTAGGTCAACACATATATTTCCTTTGTGGTTGAGGAATAAAAAGAATATTATCCTGATGAAGATCATATGGATCCCTCTAAGCTTCTTTAACACATATCAGAAAGAGTTAAAGAGGATACAAAAGTTTCTTTTATTGAGGAAAATGAGATGCATGATACTCACATTAATTTGAGTGCAATTGATATTGATTATTCATGATTTAATTTTGTTCAAATAGACTTACAATCTGAAATTACCTATGATTATTCCCTTGATACAACATATCTTGAGAAAGCACTTGTGAATGAATGAGAAATTGTGCAAGTGGAGACTATGAAAGAGGAGGACTCATTAATTTCCCAAACCCCACCATTCATGTTGTATCTCATTAAAATGGGGGTGGACTTGTTATAATATATCCATAGAGTCCTCAACCAAAAGGATCAAGTGAATGATAGAAAAAAGAATTCATGTTGGTTCTAGAGAAATAAACTTCACCCACCATCAGATTGGGGATAACTGATTAGAACTGACCCTCTGGAGGCAGTCAAAACTCAAGGCCCACTTGGGGGATTAAACCAATATTTATCCTTTTATTCTCATTCAAATTATATTTTCATTTCATTTAATAAATTTCTTATGTTATCTCTTTAACTTTTTTAGCTTTTCAAATAGAAATACTTAGGAGCCTAACTCAACATTGCATTGCCAATAAGTCAGGTCGTACCTATCCTTTATACTTACTTGTTTGTTGTGAATCAATCAAAAATATTCTTACATGTTAAATCCAGTTGAATTCACTGCGGATAGAGAATCATTTATTGGTGGTGGAGGGAACCTTTTTAGTTTAGGATTTTCATTTCTTATTTAGTTTACTGTTTTTTTAAATAAAATTTGTTTTCAAGTTATTTGTGTGTTTATTTTTAAACTGTAGTGTGTTGTAAAAACTTTTGAGATAAAATGATTATAATTTCTATTTTTGAAACCCATGTTAATTAGATAACCAATCAATTCTATGAAACTAAGCTTAAATTAATGCCGAAATGACTTTGTTTCAAGTTCAAATCTTTTGGAATTTCATGAAAAGTACTCTGATTTATAAATCCCATGCCACATCTCGCTGTATTTATTTTTGAAATAAAATTCATGTGAGGATTATTTACCATTTTTGTCATATTATTTACATTCACCTCATTTATTTAAAGTACTAGACCATGATTTTTTTAACTAGAATTTGATTTATTCATGTCAAAACATGAGGGTTTTAGGTACTTGTGGTTTAAATGATTGATGCATTTATTTGGTTTTAAGCCCCATTTTCAAACTAATAATTTTTATTTTGGACTACCTTATAAATTAATCCTTGTATCCCTTAGAATCCATGAACATACTCTTAGGTTTGCCACATTACTATCCAATTTTCTCTATCAAACCTGCTCTTGAAGTAAAATTTCATAATCTAGTTGAACTTAAGTGAGGGGGAAGCTGTCTTGTGGTGTACTACCTCATTTGTTGATACTTTGGGTGGAAAATAAAATTCTGAAGAGCTACTGTTTCTATTGAAGCGTTCATTTTGTAAAAATTTGTGCCTTTATATAGCATTCATGAAAAAAGATGTTGTGCCTTTCCAGAGTTTCCAAAGTAGAAAGAAAGTTGTCCCTATCCGGAGCTTTCAAGAAAAAAAATATGTTTGAGAAGAAATTTTTCTGGTAAAATGCTAAAGGCATGAAAATTCCTTGAGTTCTCATGATGGTGAAGCTGATTTTCTACAAAGGGGAAGAGATGAAGAACATTCTTGAGTGAAAATTAAAATCATGCAATTTTTCTTCAAAAAGAGAAAATCCCTCCTTTTTTGGCCCTAGAATTTTTAACATCTAAATCCTACCAACCGAAAGCCATAAGAAAACCCAAAAAAGTCCTCATGAGAAAAATCTATCCTTGAATCACATTGGGTAGAGAAGTAGGAATTTATCAATCCTACGGTAACTCTTGTGTGAGTTTGGATGCGGAAAGCCTTATTGAACATTTACATTTGTTAGATGAAAGAAAATTTATGTGAGGTAGGTGTTTTGTGTGCAAGGGATAAGCAATAAAATGGAAATATATTAAATAATATAAAATGGAGAACTTGAAATATTTTTTTGATGAGGTATGATATCTTTTTGTTTCTTGGTATTGATTTGGTAGATCTCATGGGTAATTGTTTTGAATTTTATTTGATTTGATTTTGATGTTTACTTGTCCAGGAGTCCTAGTGCTAAGTGTGGGGGAATTGGTAGAGAAAATATTTTAAATTAAATTTACAATTGATTTAATTGTTTTAAACCCACCAAAGTGTTACTTTATAATAAATTGAAACATTTTTATGATACGGGTAATATTTTGAGCTTAATAGTAAAAATGGCTCATTTCTGATTTTTAACTATTTTAAATCATTTCTGTATTTTGGCCATAACATTTTCTAAACTAATACAAATTTTAATAACTCTTTGTTTTCCATATTATAAACATCAAGGGATTCATTTCACCCTTCATGGACTAAAGTTTAATTGGCCATATGGAAGCTTAAAAGAAGCTAAAAAATGGGGGCATCAAAACTATTTATAGATCTGTCGTGTTTTGGTGTGGGGTCCATAACACATTCATGGTGCGCCCAATTGTTATGAAATTCGGTGGGTGGACGCAAACGGAGTTTTGTAACATCTTTCATGAAGAAAAGGTTGTGTTCATTGTCAGTTTTAATGGTCATTAAAGAACTATAATCTGGATGTTTTCGATTTGGAGAATCTGAGATGACAAAATAAATGGTGAGAGTAAAATGTGCTTAACTCTCAGAATACTTGTCCACATACGATAGGATTTTGAGAAAAAACGTCCATGATAATTATGAAAAAAATTCAAGAAGGGTGAAATTCGTGAAGAGGTCATTTAATAGGGATACAACGCATTATCTTTTAGGGGACATATTCTGGCTACAAAAGGAGGGGAGCTCCTCCCTCTCAAAGCATCTCTCATTCCATCCCATTCTTCTGGGACACCAAGGAGGAGAACTTTTCATCTTTCTATCATTTATTTATTTTTTTCTTTTCCATAGTTTTTTAATTCCTACTTCTTCCCAATTCATCTTGATTACTCATACCATGGTGGGGTAAACATTTGGAGTGATTGGGGAAAGGTTGGTGTTCTATTTTGTAATGTTTCAGTTCTTGGACGTAATTGAATGAAATTTCTTTCTTCTTAAATGTTGTTTTCAATTTTATATAGAAAATTTTATTATCAAGTGCGATTATTCTTGAATTTTAATTTCGTTATTTATTTTTTTCTGGTTAAAATAATCGTTATCTCCCTCCACTAATTTCTTGTTTATATATGATGGAATAGACCATGGATTAGTGGTGAAGCATTCAACGATCGTCATTACGTTTAAAAGGGGTAGTAAAGGTTCTTGATTGTTTGTGATAAACAATATCCAATCGAGTATTTCCCATATCAATTGAGGATATTCAATACAACTATTTTTCACAAGGAATGAGAGTTCACCAAACTGACAACTTGGTTAGGTTTTCTCTCACCATCATAATTTCATCAATGAAGTGAGAAGAAACTATTGTGGAAACTCAATTTAATAAACTAAGAATAAGTGGTTTGAATTAAATTTAAAATTGAGAAAGCTTCCCAGAACTAATCACCCTTTTAATATCATAGTTTTTCAATCATTTGAATTTCATTTTTCATTTCATTCATTATCTTATTAATTTATTTTAAAGAAGAACACCCCATTTTTACCCTCATTTAAAAGTGACAAACTATTTTGTGTTCACTCCTCTTCAGGATACATCCTAGGGTTAATTACTAGACTACACTTAAGAAATATAAAAATTGTTTTCCACTCCCTAAGATAGGCATGCATCAAACTTGGCATCGTTGTCGGGGAGGTAGTGCCACAATCAAATTGTAAATATTTGAAGTATTTCAAAAAAAATTAAAAAAACAAACATTTTCCATGTTGTTTTCAAATGATTATTTCTTTAATTCATGGAACACTTACCCATAAGTGCAAGAAGAAGTTTCTAACTCACCATGTTCTACAAAGTATATTATTTCTTTCTTGGCTAAATAGATTCCGGGATCTTGAATCCAAATCATCAAGGAGGTTGAATTCAAGGATCTAATTCAAAAACTTTAAGGGAACCTCAAATACCAATTTTGAAGGGTTTTTATATAGAATTAATTGAACTCTAGGAGTATTTTCTAGAATTTTATCAAGAAATAGTTGAGGTACAAAATGATATTTCAGAGGTTCATCATCAAGAAGAAAAAACAGTTTAAGAGTATAACAAATATTAGGTGAAGGAACTCAAAGAGTCCATAGAAAGAATAAAGGGTCAAATAGGAAGGCTAACAAAATATGTCCTTTCTACCGAATATAAATCAGATCCTAAGCTACATGGTAGGGATCAACAATTTTTGAATGAGTTCTGGAACGAGTGTGAAGAACAACTTCTCCACCCAAATGAAGAAGATATGGAACCATTAAAGGGAGAAACAAATAATGTGGTGGAATTTGAAGAACAAATAGAGGATCTTGACTACCTGCCTCTATCTTCTACTACTAAACTCCAAGATTTTATTTCAAATGAAGAAGAGATTAAAGTCAAACAAAATCAGGGAGGTGATATTTTCATGAACTCACTGTCTTCAACTTTTATTAAAAATGAATTTTGTACCACCTCTCCTTGGTTTAAATCTTCAGATCCAGTCAAAAAATCTATTCCCTTGGTGGTTGAGGAAGAAAAATAAGATTCACCTAATGATGATCATTTGGATCCCCCTGAGATTTTTGAACACATATCAGAAGGAGTTCAAGAGGATATAAAAGATTCTTTCTTGAGGAAAATGAGATGCATGATACTCACATTAAATGGGGTGCAATTGATATTTATTATTCATGCATTAATTTTGTTTAAATAGACGTAGAATATGAAATTACCTTTGATTATTCCCTTGATGCAGCATATCTTGATAATTCACTTGTGAATGAAGGATAAATTATGCAAGTGGAAACTATGAAAGGGGAGGACTCATTAATTGTCATAAACCCACCATGAATTTTTTATATCATTAAAATGGGGGTGGAATTGGTATACTATATCCATGAAGTCCTCAACCCAAAGGATCAATTGAATTATGGAAAGAATAATTATTTTTGGTTCATGGGAAAAAAACTTCACCCACCATCAGATTGGGGATAACCGAGTAGAACTTCCCCTTTGGAGGCAGTCAAAACTCAAGGACCACTTGGGGGATTAAACCAAGATTTATCCTTATTTTCTCATTAAAATTATATTTTAAGTACATTTAATTAATTTATTATGTTATCTTTATACCTTTTTTAGGTTTTCAAAGAGAAATACTTAGGAGCATAACTCAAAACTGCATTACCAATAAGTCAGGTTGTACCTCTCCTTTATACTTACTTGTTTGTTGTAAATCAATCAAAAATATTCTTACATGTTAAATCCAATTGAATTAACTAATTACACTACATCATTTAAGTTTGGTGGAGGTAACCTTTATAGTTAATGATTTTCATTTCTTGTTTGGTTTACTGTTTTTTTTTAATTTGTTTTCCAGATATCTGGGTGTTTATTTTTAAAATTTATTGTGTTGTCAAAAATTTTGAGCTAAAATTATTATCATTTCTATTTTTGAAACCCATGTCAATGATTGAACCAACCAATTCCATGAAACTAAGATTAAATGAATGATGAAATGACTTTTTTTCAAGTTCAAATCTTTTGGAATTTCATGAAAAGTACTCTGATTTGTAAATCCCATTCCACATCTCACTGTATTTATTTTTTAAATCACATTCATGTGAGGATTATTTTCTATTGTTGTTGTATTATTTATATTCACCTCATTTCTTTAGAGATTTAGACCATTCTTGCTTTAACTTGAATTTGATTTATTCTTGTCAAAACTTGAGGGTTTTAGGTACTTATGTTTTAAATGATTGATGAGTTTATCTGGTTTTAATCCCTCTTTTCAAATTAATACTTTTTATTATGGCCTTCCTTATACATTAATCCTTTTATCCCTTGGAATACATGAATATCCTGATAGGTTAGCCACATTACAAGCCAATTTTTTCGATCCAACATGCTCTTGAAGTAAAATTTCATGATCTAGTTGAAATTAAGGGTGGGGGAAGATGTATTGTGTTGTACTACCTTATTTGGAGATACTTTGGGTGGAAAATAAAATTCTGAAGAGCTTATGTTTCTATTAAAGTGTTCATTTTGAAAAAAGTTGTGCCTATCTGAAGCTTTCAAGAAAAAAAATATGTTTTAGAAGAAATTTTTGCTTGTAAAATGCAAAGTGGAATGAAAATTCCCTGAGTTGTCATGATGATGAAGCTGATTTTCTACAAAGGGGAAGAGAAGGAGACCATTCTTGAGTGAAAATTAGAATGATGCAATTTTTCTTAAAAAAGAGCCAAGCCCTCCTTTTTTCAGCCTCATAATTTTTAACATCTAAATCCTACCAACAAAAATCCACATAACAACCTTGAAAATTCCTCATGAGAAACATCTATCCTTGACTCGCATCAGGTGGAGAAGTAGGAATTTATCAAGCCTATGGTGACTCCTGGGTGAGTTTTTATGAGAAAATCTTAGTTGAACATTTATATTTGTGATATGAGAGAAAATTCATGCAAGGTAAGTGTTTTGTGTGCATGGGATAAGAAATGAAGTGGAAATATATTAAATAATCTAAAATGTAGAAATTAAATTTTTTTTTGATGAGGTATGATATCTTTTTGTTTCTTGGTATTGATTTTGTTGATCTCATGGGTATTTGTTTTGAATTTTATTTGATTTGATTTTGATGATTACTTGTCCAGGAGTCCAAGTTATAAGTGTGGGGAAATTGATAGAGAAAATATTTTCAATTGAATGTACTCTGAATATAATTTTTTAAACCCACAAAAGTGTTACTTTATGTTAAATAGATATATTTTTATGATATTGGTAATATTTTGAGATTAATAGTAAAAATGGCCCATTTCAGATTTTTAACTATTTTATATCATTTCTGTATTTTGGCCATAACTTTTTCTAATCTAATCCAGATATTAAAAACTCTTTTTTTCCAGATTCTAAAGGTCAAGGGATTCATTTCATCCTTCTTGAGAAAAATTTGAATCGGCCATATGCAAGATCAAAATAATCTCACAAGTGGGGAATGAAAACTGTTTATATATCTTCCATGTTTTGGTGTGGGGTCCATGACGCATTCATGGTGCGCCCAATTGTTGTGAAATTAGGTGGGTGGACGCACAAGGGGTTTTGGAACATCTTTCATGAAGGCAAGGCTGTGTGAATTGTACGTTTTAATGGTCATTAAATCATTCTAATCTGGATGTTTTCAATTTGGAAAATCAGAGAGGACATAATAAATGGTGAGAGTAAAACAGGCATAACTCTCGGAATACTTGTCCACATACGATGGGATTTTAAGGGGAAACGTCCTAGATAATTATTAAAAACATTAAAGAAGGTTGAAATGTGTGAAGAGGTAATTTAATGGGGCTAAAACGTATCAACTTTTAGGGTATAGATTCTGGCTATAAAAGGAGGGGAGCTCCTCCCTCTCAAAGCATCTCTAATTCCATCCCATTCTTTTGGGACACCAAGGAGGAGAACTTTTCAGATTTCTCCCCTTTATTTTTTTTCTTTACATATTTTTGTAATGCCTTATTCTTCCCCATTCATCTTGATTACTCTTACCATGGTGGGGAAAGCATTTGGAGTGATTGGAGAAGGGTTGGTTTTCTATTTTGTAATTCTTGAATTCTTGGACGTAATTGAATGAAATTTCTTTTTTTCTTCAATGTTGTTTTCAATTTCATATAGTATATTTTATTATCAAGTGAGATCATTCTTGAATTTTATTTTCGTTATTGTTTTTTTCCTTGGTAGAATAATCAATATCTCCCTCCATTAATTTTTGGTTTATATACGATGGAATAGGCCAGGGATTAGTGGTGAAGTACTCGATGATCGTCAGTACGTTTAAAATAGGTAGTGAACGTTCTTGATTGTTTGGGATAAACAAGACCCCATCGGGTATTGCCCTTATAAATTTAGGATATTCAATACAACTATTTTTCTCATGGAAGGAGAGTTGACCAAACTGAGATCATGGTAAGGTTTTCTCTCACCATCATAATTTCACCAATGAAGTGAGAGGAAACGATTGTGGAAACTCACTTTATTCAACTAAAAAGTAGAGATTTGAATTAAATTGAACAAGGATAGAATTATAATTGCGAAACCAACCGAGACCTAATCACCCTTTTAATATCATAGTTTTTTAATCATTTGAATTTCATTTTTCATTTCAATCATTATATTATTAATTTATTTTAAAAAATAACACCCCAATTTTACCCTCATATAAAAGTGAAAAACTATTTTGTGTGCACTCCTCTTTGTAAGAAATCCCAGGGTTAATCACTAGAATACACATAGGAAACATAAATTTTTTTTCCAGACCCTATGGAAGGTGTGCGTCAAACTTGGCGTTGTTTCTGGGAGGTAGTGCCACAATCAAATTGTAAATATTTGACCTTTTTTAAATTAAAAAAAACATTTTCCATGTTGTTTTTAAATTATTATTTCTTTAATTCATGGAACACATACCCACAAGTGAAAGAACAAGTTTCTAACTCACCATGGTCTATAGAGTATAGTATTTCATTCTTGGCTAAAAAGATTCGGGGAGCTCAAATCCAAATCATCAAGGAGGATTAATTAAAGGATCTAATTCAAAACCTTAAAGGGAACCTCGAATACCTAGTATTGGAGGGTTTGTCTAGAGAATTAATTAAACTCCAAGAGTATTTTACGTAATTTTATCAAGAAATAATTGAGGTGAAAAATGATATTTCCCAGGTGCATCATCAAGAATAAAAAGTTTTTTAATAGTATAAAAAATCTTAAGTGATGGAACTCAAAGAGGCCATCAAAGGACTAAAGGGTAAAATATGGTACAAGATGATATTTCGCAGGTCTGTCATCAAGAGGTTGTTTTATAGTATAACAAATCTTAAGTGAAGGAACTCAAAGAGGCCATATAAGGACTAAAGGGTCAAATACGAAGGCTAATAGAATATTTCCTTTCTACCCAAGAGAAATCAGATCCTGAGCTACATGGTGGGGATCAAAAAGATTTGAATGAGTTCTGGAACAAGTGTAAAGAACAAATTCGCCTCCCAAAAGAAGAAGATCTGGAACCATTAAAGGGAGAAACAACAAATGTGGAGGAATTTGATGAAAAAATAGAGGATCCTGACTACCTGCCTATATCTTATACAAATCAACTACAAGAGGGGATTTCAACTGAAGAAGAGATTTAAGTAAAAAAAATTTAGAGATATGATATTTTCTTGAACTCATTGTCTTATACTTTTATTAAAAATGAATTGTGTATCACCTCCCCTTGTTTTAAATCTTTAGACTCAGTCAACACATCTATTTCCTTGGTGGTTGAGGAAGGAAAAGAATATTCACCTGATGAAGATCATTTGGATCCCCATGAGCTTGTGGATCTCATATTAGAAGGAGTTCAAGAGGATACAAAAGTTTCTTTTCTTGTGGAAAAAGAGATTCATGATACTCACATTGAATGTGGGGAAATTGATATTGATTATTCATGATTTAATTTTGTTCAAATAGACGTAAAATCTGAAATTAATTTTCATTATTCCTTTGATGCAGCATATATAGATAAAGAACTGGTGAATGAAGGAGAAATTATGCAAGTGGAAACTATGAATTAGAAGAAATCAATAATTTTCCTAACCCCACCATGCATGTTGTATCTCATTAAAATGGGGGTGGACTTGGTATACTATATCCATGGAGTCCTCAACCAAAAGGATCAAGTGAATGATGTATAGAAGAATTCTTATTGGTTCATGAGAAAGAAACATCACCCACCATCAGATTGGGGATAACTGATTAGAACTACCCCTCTGATGGCATTCAAAACCCAGAGACCACTTGGGGGATTAAACCAAGATTTATCCTTCTTTTCTCTTTCAAATTATATTTTAATTTCATTTAATAAATTTCTTATGTTATCTCTTTAACTTTTTTAGGTTTTCAAAGAGCAATACTTAGGATCCTAACTCAACACTTCATTTCCAATATGTCAGGATGTACCTCTACTTTATACATACTTTTTTGTTTTAAATCATTCTAAAATATTATTACATGTTAAATCCATTTGGATTCACTGAGGAAACAACATTATTTAAATGTGGGGGAAGGAACTTTTTTAGTTTTGGATTTTCAATTCTTGTTTGGTTTACTATTTTTTTTAAAAAATTGTTTTCCATATATTTGTGTATTTATTTTTAAAATGTAGTGTGTTATAAACACTTTTGAGATAAATTGATTATAATTTCTATTTTTTTACCCATTTAAATGATTGAACCCATCAATTACATGAAACTAAGCTAAAATGAATACTGAAATGAGTTTGTTTCAAGTTCAAATCTTTTGAAATTTCATGAAAAGTACTCTGATTTATAAATCCCATAACACATCTCATTGTCTTTATTTTTGAAATCACATTAATATGAGGCTTCATTGCCATTTTTTTTCGTATTCTTTACATTAACCTCCTTTCTTGAGAGAACCAAACCATGCTTTATTTAATTAGAATTTGATTTATTCCTGTCAAAACTTGAGGGTTTTAGGTACTTGTGTTTTAAATGATTAAGGCATTAATTTGGTTTTAAGACCCCTTTTCGAAATAATCCTTTTTATTATGACCTACCTTATACATTAATCCTTGTATCCCTTAGAATCCATTAGCATCCTATTAGGTTATCCACATTACATGTCAATTTTCCCTATCCAACTTTCTCTGGAATTAAGATTGCATGATCTAGTTGAACTTAAGTGTAGGGGAAGTTGTCTTGTGGTGTACTACGTAATTTGGTGATATTTTGGGTGTAAACTAAAATGTTGAAGAGCTGATGTTTCTACTGGAAAATTCATTTTGTAAAAATTTGTGCCTTTCTAGAGCTTTCATGATAAAAGTAGTTGTGCCTTTCTGGAGCATCCAAAGTAGAAAGAAATATGTGCCTATCTGGAGCTTCCTAGAAAAAAATGTGTTTGAGAAGAAATTTTTGCTGGTAAAATGCTAAATTGCATGAAAATTCCTAGAGTTTACATGATGATGAAGCTTATTTTCTACAAGTGGGAATAGAAGGATACCATTCTTGAGTGAAAATTAGAATCATGCAAATTTACTTCAAAAATAGCCAAGCCCTTCTTTTTGGCCTCAGAATTTTTAACATCTAAATACTACCAACTGAAAGCCACATAACAACCCTGAAAATTACTCATGAGAAACACCTATCTTTTACTCACATCGGGTGTAGAATTAGGAATTTATCAAGCCAATGGTGACTCTTGTGTGAGTTTGGATGAGAAATGCCTTTTTGAACATTTACATTTGTGAGATGAGAAAAAATTCATGTGAGGTACGTGTTTTGTGTGCATGGCATAAGAAATGAAGTGGAAATATATTAAATAATATAAAATGGAGAACTTGAAATAATTTTTTGATGAGGTATGATATCTTTTTGTTTCTTGGTATTGATTTGGTAGATCTCTTGGGTATGTGTTTTGAATTTGATTTGATTTGATTTTGATGTTTACTTGTCAAGGAGTCCAAGTGCTAAGTGTGGGAGAATTGATAGATAATATATTTTAAATTAAATTTACATTGAATTTAATTATTTTAAAACCAAAAAAGTGTTAATCTATGATAAATTGCTACATTTTTATGATATTGGTAATATTTTGAGCTTAATAGTAAAAATGGCCCATTTCAGATTTTTAACTCTTTTAAATCATTTCTGTATTTTGGTCAAAACATTATCTACACTAATCCAAATTGAAAAAACTATTTTTTTCCAGATTCTACACATGAAGGGCTTCATTTCATCCTGCTTGACCAAAAGTTGAATCATCCATATGGAACCTCAAAAGAAGTTTGCAAGTGGGAGCATGAAAATGGTTTACACATCTATCATGTTTTTGTGTGGGGTCGATAATGCTTTCATGGTGAGCTCCCTTGTTGTGGAATTTGGTGGGTGGACGTGAATGGAGTTTTGGAAAATCTTTCATGAAGGAAAGGACGCATTAATTGGTTGTTTTGATGTTCATTAAAGCATTCTAATCCTGTGGTTTTTGATTTGGAAAGTCTGAAAGGACAGAATAAATAGTGAGAGTAAAATGAAAATAACTCTCAGAATACTTTTCCAAATATTATGAGATTGTTAGGGAAAACGTCCAAGATAATTATGAACAACATTCAATAAGGGTTAAATTCTTTAATATGTCATTTAATGGGTCTATAATGCAACAAATTTCGGGGGACATATTCTGGCTCTAAAAGGAGAGGACCTCCTCCCTCTCAAAACATATCTCATTCCATCCCATTCTTCTGGGACACCAAGGAGGAGAACTTTTCAGATTTATCTCTTTTATTTATTTTCTTTTCTATAGTTTTTTAATTCCTTTTTATTCCCCATTCATCACGATTATTCTTACCATGGTGGGGTAAACATTTGGAGTGATTGGGAAAGGGTTGGTTTTCTATTTTGTAATGCTTGAGTTCTTTGAATTAATTGAATGAAATTTCTTTCTTCTTTAATGTTGTTTCCATTTTAATATATAGGATTTTATTATCAAGTGAGATCATTCTTGAATTTTAATTCCATTATTGATTTTTTCCTTGGTAAAATATTCATTATTTTCCTACACTAATTTCTAGTTTATATATGATAGAATAGACCAAGGATTAGTGGTGAAGTACTCGACGATCGTCAGTACATGTAAAAGAGGTAGCAAATGTTCTTGATTGTTTGGGATAAACAAGACCCAATCTATTATTGCCTATATCAATTGTGGATATTTAATACAAATATTTTTCATATGGAAGGATAGTTGACCAAACTGAGATCTTAGTAAGGTTTTCTCTCACCATCATAATTTCACCAATGAAGTGAGAGGAAACGATTGTGGAAACTAACATTAATCTACTAAGAAGAAGAGGTTTGAATTAAATTGAACAAGGATATAATTAAAATTGGGAAACCGATCCTGGGTCTTTTTTATGTCATGTAGGAGCCTTTAACACTTGGGTACAGGCTTGTTGGCATCATATGATTCAATAATTTTTTTAAAGGGGGATAAAATTGTTTCTTTATACTATCTCTATACAATGACATTATTAGGAAGTTCTCTTGATATAATCTTTCATACCGAAGTATGGTTGAAAAGATTTTGTATCTTAAATTTTTGAAGTTTTATTGGTGTTGATGTTTAATGGTATGTTTAAAATGAATGATATCAGATGATGTCCAAATGGGAAAAAGTATAATAAAATAAATAAAACTAAAAAAAGTACAATTTGATGGAGTTTATCAAAAAATGATCTAATAGATGTCTCAAAATCATCAGACATAAATTTTTTATCAAATTCATTACATTAATGTTTTTTAAATGAGAGGCACAACTTTAAATGTCTTAATGATGTTTACTTAAATATAATAAATGTGTTGATGTAAATATGTTCTTTAAAGGTTCCAAATATCTTGAAAGTAAGATATTTTATTTTCACAAGTTACAAGTAATTTTTTTTAAGGTAGTGAAAGATTAAGTATACAATAATCTTCAATAATACTCTGAAGATCTTCATAAGAATCATGTGAAATTGTTTTTGGATGAGATGTTCGATGTTTGAGATTTCATTGAGTGGGAAAATATATATGGGTTCCCACCTTTAATACTTCAAGAACTACTATATAAATGGGGAGTTTGTATAAATCAGTGTGAGTATTGTTCAGCCAAAAAAACATTGAAGTGGTATAAAAGTAGTATCAGGTAAAGATACCATATAAAAAATATGGAATATAATGTTTGAGAATAGAATGTTTCAATCCAAGTAATATCTTGGTTAAAGAAGAAGTTTTTATTGGAAAAAGAGTCGGGATCAGAAGCATCGATCAATGGACATAGTTTTTATATCAGGTGGAAATGGGTAGATTGTATACAGAGGTGAATAGATTTATATAGTGTAAGAAACATGTATTGATTTTTAAAAGGATCTCAATAGAGCTTACCAGATGGTGTTTACTATATGGAGAAAAAAATATGAATAGTGAATGGATAGAAGTTTTTTTATGAAATTAAAATGGGTATGTTATTTCCAATTTCTAGATATAAAAATGAATAAGATGTTCTTGAAAGAATAGAAAGAGTAATGAGGTACAACAAGCATATTGACAACACATTGGTTCATAATAGTGATTCTTTTCAACTATTGACATAAAAAACTTTTTTATATTTTTATCTTTATGAAGTGAACTTGAACTGTTGTATTTATTATAGTTAAAATTAAGTGTAGGGATATTTCCTTCTTGATGTAACCACTAAAATGATTATTTTTAGAAGAATTTTGGGAATTTTATTTTGTGAAAACCATTCCAAGGACAAGATACTAATGTTGAGTAGGCAATCCTATAAATTATTTTATTCCTTTGGACTGTTATCATTTTCTTGTTTTTAGAGATATAATAATTATTTAATTAGAGTTTAAGGTTGTTTCATAAGTAAGAAAATATTAAAAATAAATGATCAATCATTAACCCCATCCCCCTCTCAGTGATCACACATATCCAGATTGGTCCTTTAAGAAAATTTGGTGGTGCTATGAGGGATATACATTGGGTTATGGGTATCCTCCTACTGAATCATTTTTGTGATCTCATAGATTGGTCAGTATCATTATTAATAGATCTGTATGTAATAAATGTTCCATCCATATTCCATAAGATGAAACCTAGAAGGAGACAGATGGGGAAACAAACTGACATGGGTTGGGAATCTTCTGCTATGGAGGATTCCCTTATTGCACTACCCATGGTGTATAGGGGTGAAGCAGAGCATGCTTCTGAACATACTCTGGTGGCACGGGTAGTTATCCTACCTTAGATGGGTGTCCTTTTTCTGGTTCCTACTTATGGTAGAGGGGAACCAAAATATATTGTCCAAAACTATATGTAAATCTATATCTAACATCCACAAGAATTTTTGAACACTATAGTGATGTAGAATTCATAAGAATAGATGACATCATCAAGGTAATATTTCACCATTTTGAGACACCTTGGGACATAAATGTGAAGCTGGAGACCTCTTCTGTATACATAGATGCATAAGATGTTTTGTGGAAATCTAGATCAAACTTAGTGGTTCAGACCAGGGTTTTACAATATAGGACCCCATCCATCATACATCCATACCTCCATGAACCACTTGAAATAAATCATTCATAATTTCATCTTGAACCCTTTGAATAAATATAGGATACATTCATCATATTATAATTACCCAGGGAATGAAAATAGGTTTCAGGTCCTTTTCAAATGGAGTTAAAAAAATAAGTTATTCATAATTCCAATAATAATTATAACATGATAAAACCTTTCAAAATCAATGGGTATCCAATGAAATCAAGAAAATTTATAGGTAAATACCATTCAATTAAGATAATAAAACTCAAGATATTTAAAACATATAGATAATGGGAATATATATAAGTCAATAATTTCCCCAAATCAATCGATGTATGGAATGTAGGTGAACACCCTTCAATAAGTGGAAGGATTGGCTATATAGATGAATCAGCTATGTGAGAAAAACAACTATATGGATTATCTATGTGAGATAAATGACTATATGGATCATATATCTTTATTAGATACATGACTATATTTTCTATATGGATTGGCTACATAAGAGATCAACTATGTCATTTGGCTACATGGAAGATACTATTATGTAGGTAATTTAGCTATGTTGGGAATTCATCTATGTAAGGAATTTGACTATGTGGGAATTATGGTTACATGGTGAGTTTGGATACATAGGGAAATGACTATGTGGTGATTTTCAATATATGGTGCTTTCGGCTATGTGAAATATTCTACATAGAGATTTCCACCTGTTTTGTAAAATAGCCATACATATCTTTTAATTCCTGGTACTTTTTTTTATGTTCTCCAAATGTGATATTATCTATAAACTATGATATGGGTAAGGGAGGACTGGATGTGAAATGATCCTTGAATGGAAAATAATAGGAGGGGTGATGTGATTTGGGTGCAGTGTACTAAATGATGTGGTACTATTTGACACTTGTGATAGAGTGATTTCATTAGGATATGCATGTGGTCGTTGGGGATGGAACCAGATATGAAGAAATTGGTTGAAGCTAAGATTACCAATTAATGTGATGTTGAGAGGTGGGATTATATCTTATGAATATTTTTGATGGCCAATGGATGGGTTTATTGTATTATCAACATTCCCTCCCCCATAACATAAGGTAGCTATATGTGATTAGTTGCATGATTCCTCTCAATGATATCTTATGATAGATTCCCTAGAGTTCCTAGTTTATATAGTGATGTTAATAGTGAATAAATAATTCTCAAACCATAGGTTTTTTTATGATGTAATATGAATGTTGAATATATTTTATTCTTGAGAAACTATAGACACAGTTTGGATTATGATTGGAGGGCATGGATTTGGCTTCATGGTTAAAAAAATGAAATTTTGATTAATGTATTTGGTTAATGAATGTAAAATGAAATAATTTACATAAATTGAATTTTTTGATGAATGAAAAAAAGTAATTAATGTAGCTCTTTAAAATTCATGTGTGCTTATTGGATATCTAGTCTTAGTAGTGGAAACTGGGAGTCTGAGCAGCATTAAATGTATTTGATTCTAAGACTAGGTTATACCCATAGTTTTATTTTGATCTATATTATAACCTGTATATTTTTTGATTTCATACATTTCCCCACCCTTTTTGGTTAGGGTTCTTAACACCTGGTGGACTTTGGGAGGTTTTTTCCCCAATATCCCTATGGGAGGATGGATGGATGACTACCTCCTATGGCCTAGTTCTCTTCTCATGGTAGTTACTTGTGATGGTATGCATGATGGATAGTTTTTTCATATATGTGTAGAGAGGATTGTGATGGATTGTGCTTATTTCACACACATGTATCTCTAGATATATTATTCAAAGTATTATTATAGGTATGATGTGTACAGGTTTTTAGGGATTGAGGTACAAACTTCGTGTATGGGTTTTGATGGCTTGAGGTATAATATTCAATGTATGTCACATGTCATACAGGCTGTGTTGGATCCCAGAAAGTACATGGTTACTTTATATGGTTATGTGATATGGGATGATGTGATGATGTGATTTATGAGGTGCATGTTTTTATTCATTTCCTCAGTGTCTTTAAGAAATATTATTTTGGAAAGAGATGGATCAGGACATGAGATATTAGGGAAGAGTGGAAAACCAGTAGGGAAGTGGGAGTAGGGTACCATTTATGTTTAATTATTATACTATATGCTCCATTTTATTTTAAACATTATTAGAGTTATCCATGGTGAGGATGGGAATATATAATACATAGTTAGGTTATTATTTAGTATCACTACTGTTCATTGTGATTTAGCATGAATTCTTTATATTTTACATGAGAGGGTCCAAGGAGGATCCTACTAAGTATATAGTTATGATCACCCTACTTATATATAAAATTTTAGGTGGTTATAAGAGAATGTTTGAGATCTGGATGGATATTACTAGATCATGGGTTTTCAGGAGATGTTTTGGATTCTTTGTCGCTAATGTCTTTACCTTTTTGGTACTTATATTTTCCATTTATTTTTAATAGTATTGTATAATATTTCATGTTTTCACATGTATTTTCCTTACGTATATTTATGATAAGGTTTTAATTGGTGTATCTATCTTATCTATCTCTCTATTCTGTATGTTCTCTTAGAGGGAAATTCCACCCATATATAAGTTTATTATACCCTTAATGTTATTCACTAACCCATGACCTAATGAAGGTTGGACGTAGGCAGTCACCATCTCCATTCTCTCATTCTCAGCCTGAGGGGGGGTACCTTTTAGTGATATTGGGTCATGAAAGAGTTTTATTCGAGGTTTAGGTTGAGAGACTGGAAGGATTTTAGAGTTAGGCATATGTGAGGTTGCATGGGTTAATAAAGAAACTATGTTAATTAATTTTAGTGAGCGATGTGAACACAATATACTATTTAGGAAATAGGTAATTAGGCCCCCAAATGATATTACGTATGGAAAATTTTGTTTACTGAGAAGAATAAATAAATTGATACATTTTTCAGTAAGAATACCTAGGAAGGGATTATGTGTAATTCTTCTTTGCGCCTGTGTTTTAAATGGGTAGAACATGGGACAGGTAAAAACCTTACCAATATTATTAAATAATTAAAATTTTAATGTTAAGTGTTCCATGTTATATGATTAAGAGATATATATTTTTTTATTTTTTAAATAACTGGTCCAAATCAATGTCCTCATTAGGTTAATACTAAAGATATTCAGCAGGATGTTCCAGAATATTCCCACAGAGTATAGGTTGGTGACAATGATAATTGGGTGATGGAATACCAAGAGTTTTAGCTCCAAAGTCTATATAAGTACTAGGTATTTTTTAGTTTATGTCACAAAATACTTGTTATAGGAGGTTGAGATAGCTTTCAATTCAGTCCATGGTGAGAATTCAAACTAGGTTTCATTGGATGTGATGATGTTGTGTGGTGAAGTCAGGTAGTGATGGTTTTGATTACTTAGGGGTTTTAAGGAGTTATTAGTATTATGGGAGATATTTAAAGCCCAATTACAAGTAGGTTTTCTTTATCTAACCATGAAGATAGCTAGTATTTAGAAGATTTTTACCCTGTGATAGGGGATTTCTAGTTTGTGAGATTTCAGGATGAGTTTCAGGACACTTATGTGATATGATTTAGACCTTTTTCTATATGAGGTGGCTAGGGTGAGGAATTTTAAATAGATTTTTCATCCATAGATCTAGATATATTCCACTGTGGGGGATTGGGTTTAGTTATAGGGTCTAGAAAAGGGTACTTTATCAATAATCTATGGGAACTTTATCACATATTTTCCATAATCTACCCATGGTGTCAATGTTTCTCTTTATGTTATTACTCTTATTATCGATAGTGATATTCTTGTTCTATATGTATGCTCTGTATAATCTCATACCAATATTTAACTTCTTTATACTCTATATCTTATAATAAATCTACATAAACTCCATCGAGTTGGCCGATAAAATAGAAATAGTACCATAAAAATAATTATGCACCAATCCTAAACCAATACCTATCACCCATATTATCTTTATACCCTTCATGACCACCAGCATCCAGACTACCTTATCAAAACCAATCTCATAGGAGACCTCACCCATAGTATCATTATGAAATTATCATGTGTGAGACGACATGGCCTTATATGTCTCCTTTAATTTCAATTAAAAATTTAATTAGTAAATAATGTTAATATGATTTAAAAAAAATAATATTATTAACCATAATGAAATGTTGTATTTCACTATTTACATCTCTCATGGCCGAATTGATATGCATCCTCTTATAAACATCATAATCCATAACACTCAAATGATTAGAAACCTATTTAAATATAAAATTAAAATTTTACATTTAAAGTACATATAAATTAAAAAACAAAATTACATTCAAGATATCATTGATGAATAAAATACATTTGTCTCAAAGCTCGGTATGTGACCTCTTTCCTCCCTAGGTTTTTTCAAAAATATGATATTCACCTATGAAAATTATTTCCTCTCTAGTAGGAGAAAAATCCATCCCATTCATGGGTTGGGATATAATCTTGTCAATAACATAATAGAAACTAATAAAAAACTATATTAGAATCCCTCTTCATGCCCCTATTTCTAATATTGTGTAAAAATTATGAAAATGTCATGCATATCAATCTCCAATGTCTCCCAAATGGAGGCTCTCATTTTATCATCGAATGGAGACCATAAACCCTAAAAATAATTATATATACGAAATTATTAATTAAATTAATTTTAAAAAATATTATTTATTTAAATACCATCCTGTGATCGATAATGAAATATCAAACAATGATGGGAGCCCAATCCCATGATGCCAATGACCCAAATAAATAATTTATTTAAATTTCAAAAGCCTTCCCAATATTTATATGTGAAAAAATATGTAAAAAACATATAATCAAAAAAATTATAACACAAATAAATTAACTAATATTATTTAAAATATATAATTAAATATACCTATACAAGTATGGTTTGAAATATATAAACAAAAATCACACTGGAATAGGGTTTGAAATCATCAATCTCACTAGGTCGCGAACCCTCTTTTTTAGTTGTGCATTGGTTATAACCTATGAGTTGGATAATAGTTCATCTGACTGATCACAAGGAATATCAATATCTATAAGAGAATGAAACAATTCATTCATATCATTTCCAGTCATCTAAAAAAAAATTTTACCAAAAAATAATTTTTAAAACATATATCAAATATCAAATATAAAAAAACACTTTAAAAATTATTGAAAACCAATAATATATATTTATTATATCTAATGATATAATTTAATTACATCATTATTCATCTTAGTCTTCATATTTATTAGTTTCAAGGTCTTCATATTTCTCATAAGCATCATCAATTTCCATTTAATCTGTAATTTCATCATCTGGTGCTAATTAAAATTCATTTGTAATATCATAGAAATTATCAAAAAAAATACCCTTAATTGTTGGGTACCATCATTAATATCTACATCTATTTGAGTAATAGGAAGTATTTGGTGGTGTCACATGAAAACATTAAATATCTTTCACTTAAACAAAACTAAAATCCTCTTATATGAAAGTATTTTAATTATATTTCATTTTTATTAAACTCCACCATTTTGTTAAATATGTCAATATAGCATAGTAATTTTCATAATAAACTTTATGTTCTTTGTGTACAATTATAAATTGTTCATTTTGTGAAAGAAGTACTTTCAATTTAATACCAGTGATTTCATATCATGGATGAATGTGAACCCCTTGATCAGTATCGAACCAACGAATTTTTAACATTTTTTTTAAAGTGAGGGGATAAGCCCCACAAATTTATTTATAAAAGAAAGTCAAGGGGAGAAATACAAGAGAAACAGTGAAAAAACAAATGCATTAAAGTTCCCTACCTTGGGAACCAATATTTTTCCTTATCTTTTCTCCAATTTTGCGTTCTTGGTCTCTCAGTTCATTCTACATTTTGCTGCTAATACGCCCACGACCTCTTCCTCCAGAGTAGCGGTATGAAATTTCCTGAGCTTGCGAAGAAAGTGTTTCAATATCTTCATCAGATCTAGAAGCTTGATCATCTTCCTTCTTCTTCATTGCTTCCTTTCTTTGTTTTTTCTTTTGTCTCCTTGTTCTTGCTTGCTACCAACTGCAATCCTCTGCTTCTGATTTGTCACCTTCATTCCCTGCTATAACAGGAACCTGCATATTGTCAATCTGAGCTTCATAATAAACTCCCCTCAAAGGAGGCATGATTCCAACACTTGCTGATGGTTTCAGATCTCCTAGAACAGGAGAAATAAGATCAACATTTGAAGGAGAATTAGCAAGTTTTAAAGGAGTAACAGTGTGTTCAATTTTACTGTACTGCACATTATGCAGTTTTTTCACCGAGGAAACCAAATTAGAGTTCTGTTTGGTTCGGCCTTCATCAGCTTGGGGCTCTGAGCTTCCTACATTCATAATCCTCTCAATATCTGGAACATAGTCCATCTTTGAATTTCCTTTATACAGATCAGATGAAGGTGCCAGAGTCTGAGTTGTAGCCAAAGCTGCATTCTGTTTTTTTCCAGAATCAGACTCGGGATGAGGATCCTGATGAGAGTTCCCTTGTGATCCTATATGAGTGTCAACCACATCTGAGGTAGTCTGAACTGTGGCCAGAATTTCAGAACAAATATAAGTATGAGCTGAAGGTTATATGAAATTTTAACATTGATAGATAATTTTTCCATGATATCGTAACTCAATTATTTCATCTTGAAATCCATAAAATTCAACTTCACATCCTTTTTGGTGAGATCCCTTCAAATAATAAATACTATTCACTATTTTTTCCACCATATGTGAATTAATGGAATCAAAATACATTAACAAAAATTGACTTACAACATTTATCCAATTTAGACAGTGGGTTACTCAGTGCACATAATAAACTATCAACGTTATTTTCATGTTGTGATACCTAAATATTTTTTACAAGAATTGTTATTAATATTAAAAATTACTACTTGGTTTCATATTTTAGGCAATTAATAATTTATCTTACAAATATTTGAAATAGGTAGGATAAATGTTTTCATTGATGTTCTTTTAGATAATATGGTGTAATTTGTGTGAATTTCTTTTTGAAATGATAATAATTTAATCTATAAAAAATAAAAATAAAATTAATTTTAAAAAAATTAAAAAATAGTTAAAAGTAGAGCTTACTATACAAACCATGTAATTAATTCACAATTGACAAGAATATATATATATGAGATATATGGTGTTCTATATCTAAAATCCATAATTTTTGTACAATACTAAAATCAAGATCATGGTTATTAAGTATTGATAATTTATGCTTCAAGGAATCAATAAAAAAATATCTCATTTTGATTCATTTTATTATGTTTAAAATATATTCCCATTGAAAATAATATGAATAAAAATTCACAATTTTCTTCTGAAAATGTAGATCAACAATTTAACCTTCAAATAGTGATTGTTTTTTTACTTTCTTCTCCATTTTTTTCATACATATCTCATAAGAAAACATCCATTGTAACTATACTATCTAACTATATTTCTATTCATAAAAAAAATGTAATATTAAATACTTCATTTAATCATATAAGTATGGTGGAATGTTTTCCAATTTATATACAATTATTAGTACATATTGATACATTGTACTTAGTGAATCATAGTCTACTTTTACCATAAGTATGCCTTGGAAAAAATATTATAGTTTTATCATAATTTACAAAATCAAATAATTTAACATCCCTCTATTTCTAATTGAGTTCAATCATTCTATTATGATGTTAAAATCAAGTATTTTTCATTCAATAATACGACTATTTCTGACATAGTGAGTCAAATTTGAGGCAAAATGATCTGCTAACCTCAAATCTACAATCCATTGATTAAATAATAATGAATTTTCTTAAAAAATTCTATAATATTATTTTCAAATCATTTAATTTTTTTCTTTATAATTTTCAAATAACTCATGTTTTAAAGTCCTATAAATACTTCTAAGATCATACAATACCTTTATAATATCTTCATTCTTACTAAGTGTGTTCAAAATGGTATAAAATATGTTATCAAAATGGTTATTCTCAATATGAACGATATCAATAAAGTGATGGACCAACAAATCAGACCAATTTTACATCTCTAGAAAAAGGATCCACTTTAACCAATTAAGATCTCTCCCAAATCCTCTTACCTTTTATTGGTGTCTAATTTATTCAATGGATATTGGAGGTAATGAATAGTATATATATTTTAATTCAATACTAGAGAACTCTATTGAATATCCATTTATTTAAATTAAAACATTCATAAAATTATTTATATTTTTTTAGAAAGGTTGATTTTGAGGAATATATTTTCAATAAAATTTGAAAAACAAGGTTTTCATCCATAAAAAATAATAAATTCTTGGCTGTCACTCATGTAGTACATTCATGATTTGGGACCATGTGTAATTCATATGAATAATATTCCATATGCTATAAAGTAACTAATTTTCTAATTTAATACATATTTCATTGTAAATTTATGTGTTGTAACTAAATTATATGAAGTTACACCATCACTCTACACAACATTTAACTCATTAATATGTTGATTTAGATAAGCATCAACATTATTCTGTATATGTATATGAATTGTTTCTAAATAGATATATGGGTCCTTTATCAACATCCAAGGAGGTAAGTTGTATGGAGTTATGAAAAAAATACACCAAGAATAATTAATATCATTAGCACCAAATGGAAAAAAACCATATGTAGCAAGACATAACCATATGTTATGAGGTTCTGAAGAAAAAGATAGATGGACCTGATAAAATTGTTTCCATGAATCATTATCCTAAAGATTATTTAAGATTTTACTAATATAAATATTGGATCTATTCCATGGAATCAATGTGAATATATTGTGAGACATAAATATACATTTCAATATTGGTGTAAGTGGAAAACTCCACAACTATTTATTTGGAAAAATTGGGATTTTATTATTGAAACACATTGTACATTGATTTTATGCATGTATAGAAATTAGATAATGAATCATATTAACCCTAATATTATATGAAATCTTTTGAACATTAAGGAAATAACAAAGGTATAAAATATTAATATTTCTTAAGAAACATTAGTTGCAATTAATTTCATAGAAATAAATAATAATGGAGGGAATATCTGATGCATATTGGAAAATTACTTATTTAAAAAATCAATATAATATTACAAACTATTACGCTTTATTTATAATTATTAATAATTAATAATAATAATTTGTAAATATTACTAATTATTAGTAATTATTAATAATTTATTCAAATTATTGAAAACCCAATAGTAATTATTGGGAATTTTTTGTAATTAGTTTTAGTTATTACAAATTATTAGTAATTATTAAAAATTATTAGTAATTATTAAAAATTATTAGTAAGTGTTAATAATTATTTAAAATTATCTCAAATTATTATAATTTTTTATAAACTTTTATAAATTTTTTTAAATTGTTTGTATTTTTTACTAATTCATATTAATTATTAGTAATTATTATTTTTTATTAAAAATTATTTCATATTAATAGTAATTATATGTATTTATTATTAATTAGTAATAATTATGTTAAATTATTACTAATTATTACAACTTATTTCTAATTATTTAAAATTATTACTAATTATTAATTATTATTACAAATTATATCAAATTATTACTAATAGATAACTAATATTTTCTGATTATTACTAATTATTACTATTTATAACTAATTATTACAACCTATTACTTTTTACTACTAATTATTACATTTTTTTAATATTTTTTTCTAATTATTTTTATTTTTATTTTTTATTAACCAATTATTATTATTATATTTAATCAGGTAAATTTTAATTTATAATTTTTTTAATGGTAATATGAGCACCTGCTCAGAGGAGAATGAATCCACTATAAATAAAAATAAATCATGTCAATAAAAGTGTAAAAAAAGAACATTAAAGCAATCCTTCTGAAGAAGGGAAATGAGATTAATTAGAATATGATCAGAACAAATAAAATCATTGCCATATGCACCTTTGTTGGTAAACCCATCGTCTAGATAATTATCCTACCTATAGACATGCATGACGATGTAACAATATACTATAAATTATAATAAATAACGCATCATGAAAATATAGTTAATGATTAATAAATTAAATTAAATATATATATAATAAAAATAATAATTTTTTCAAAAAATTAAAAATACCTTATAACTGAAGTTTAGATCATAAAAATCACATTGTAAAAACAAAAATCTATTCCTAATAAATATAAATAGACTGAGATATAATAAGAGTTGTTTTGAGAGTTTGAGTGGGAAAAAGATATTGAAAATATGAGGGGTGTCACAATTTTTATATCAAGTTTTTTTTTGCATTGGGTTATTTGTGATGGACCATCCACTGTAAATAATCTTTGGATTCACCTATTTTTCAAAGAAATTAATATTTACAATAAGTATATGCGACAGACTCAATGACATTCACATTAGATTCTATCCATAAGAAAATTTCCCTTTTATCTGGAAAAACAATTACGATGGAAATAGCCCATTGTGAATGATTATATAATTAAACTTTTTATAATAATTGTTATTATATCACAAATAATAATTTCTGTGAGAATATATCTGTTATAATTTCCAAATCCATCACAAATTATCCCTACCCATCATCACATACACTATAGCACCAAAATTATTTGTAATGGGCTTCTGGTCTGTTGGAAATACTTACCTCAAATTTTGTTTTGAGGGAAATGTTTTTCCACCACAAATAATAACTTTTAGACCACTATCTCTAATCATCATATAGTCTCTCACAAATTTTTCATAAAAAAGAAACCAATTTTTTTGAAGTATATCTTTCTTTATTCAAACTCTCCAAAAATATCATTTTATATTGTATATATTCATCTCTTTAAGATAAATTGTCAAGTTAGAGTTTTAAATCACATTTATAACTTTATTCTATAAATTCAGGGGAACCACCACCATATCATGGAAATAAAGTATAGATAATGCTACTACCGACCACCTATCAGTGCTCTCTCCAACATTTATGTGTAATTAATTTTATTATTCTTTGTATCAATTATTTTTACTCCTTTATCTGGTAAATAAGGGTGAATGTGGGGATTGTGTAATATAATACCAAGTATTATCTTTTTTCTGAATCCTCTATAAGAAAATTTAATATCATGATCATCTATTTTCTTTGACTTTATATTTAGTTTAACCCTCCATTCTCTTTAATTAAGATATCCACCAAGAATTAACATTCCTTGATATATAAGAAAACTCAATATTAAAATTATAGAGATACCCAACCCATGTATTATTCCTTAAGTTAAAATGTCACTCAGATAATATTTACTTATAACTCATATGATCATATTACACTACAAATAATTCAAGAAAATAGTAATACCTCCATCTCTTCAAGGATTGAACAACCACAAGAAAATTTAGAAGTTTGTGTCATGGATCTTTTCATCTGGCTAAAATAATATCAATCCAAATGATATTTTATTTTTCTTAAGAAAAATAAAGAAACAAAAACTAGATCCAGGAATATTATGGTGAATTTAGTACCCATTATCAAACTCTATTATGATAAACATTGGATTAAATATTAACATTATAAATAAATTCATCAAAATATCCCTATTATTTTTAATGTTATTGAAAAATTACATCATTCTGTGATAATAATATCATCATTGATTTTATATTTTTTTAATACAAGATAAAATTTTGATAGATTCCAAAGATCATATAAAATTAACAAAACTAAAAAATATATTCGGAGACTCCCATAACAATAATACTTTATCTTTATCGACATCAAAGGAAACTATAACACTATAATTTTTAAATATATAATTTTACATTAAATAAATTCTATTTAAAATATCTTATTTCACAAGAAGAATCCGAATAAAATGAAATGAAAAAAATTTGATTAATATTATTATGAAATTATAAAAATAATAAAACCTCAATGAAATAAAATGATAATAATCTATTAAAAATTAATACATTTGTAGAGAAAATAATTAATATGATATAGTGTTAAAATGATTATTTTTTGAGAAAAATTTTTAATGTGTCTTGTATTTTATCCAAATAAATTTATCACATTTGAATGTTGATTATGATAACATATAATATTTTAATATATAAAATAATGTATTAACATTTTGTAAATTAATAATTCATATTAAATAAGACTAAGAACACTTAATGTTTAGATGATTATTTTTTATAAAAGAAATTTTTTATTATATTTTTTATTTTCATTTAAAAGATAATGAATTTTAAAATTTTAATTTGATGAAATGAAATTTATTTTTGAATTCAGATTGTTGAAATTTTCTTATTGTGAACTCTTTGGTTTTTTATAAAATGGTTGATTTTTATGTGAATGGTGAAAAGTACTATTTTAACAAATATCATCCACCTTTAAGACATCATTATGATATAAGAATGAAATAAAATATTATTAAACCATTTTTATAGATAAAATATGATTATTAGGATTAATATAATACATTTAAAAATATTATGTATATTTTAGAGACCTATTTTTGACATTTTAAAACCAAGTGATGTTTTATTCTAATAAAAGAGTAATTTTTAATCCTTTCATTTAATTAAATATTTAAAATTTTATAATAGTTTGTATATGTTTTAATTTCAAATAATTATACTTTTTTAATATTAAATAAGTAAATGTAATGGAAATCATTACTATACATTATTTTAGTGTAAAGTAATTATTGTGCTTAAAAAGAAATTTTTCTAAAAACAGTTTTTCATTGCAATTTTCATATTTATATTAAAAGTTATTTTTACCACCAATAGATAAAGAATATTAAAAAATATAAAATTTGGAATTACATTATTTAAATTATAAAATAACTTCCATTTCATTTTATTCATACATATAAGTTATGTAGGTAAAAATGTAGTCATTGTGGTTAAGGTAAAATTTGGTTAATAGATAAACAATGAGATAAGGAAAATATTACAAAAACCTATAAAAATTTGACTGGATGAGTTTATTTATACCCCATAGCCAATTATCCTATCATTTATTCTTTTTCTATCTAGTTCCACCTTCATTTAATAATGAAATTAATATTATTCTCAGTTAAGAGTATTTATGATAATGTCGCTCTCTCACTTAATAATTTAAATATATCGTTATGATTATGAAAAGGATTAAAATACATTATGACTGAATCTATATGAACATAAATATGGATATGAAATTATTATTTTTTATTTTTTTATTTTTTATTTTTCCTAATATTATAATTAAAAAAATTCTTACACAGCATCGACACAATGCTTGTTTAAGTAGTATAAAAGTCAATGTAAATAGTCTCAATAATATTAATATTTATAATATTTTGATGAAACAGATCCTAGAATGGATTTTAAGGACACACATGATATGTATTAAGTAATGTTATTGATTAAATTCAAGTTGTAGGGTTATCCACATTTCATTTAAGGCAAATTATGTGAATGGACTTGAAAATGACTTCCAAGAACATTTAATGTTAAAAAATATTTTATTAATTGATATAAAAATATTAAAAAAATATTATACTGAGTCAACTGGTTGAGAAATAGTTATGAATACTATATATGATCCATTTATGATCCACTTTTTATGCTCTTGGTGTGACATAGACTCTATTCTAATTTCCTTAAGTTTTATCGAATGGAAGATATCAAAAAGGTAATCATATTAACTGAATTCATTGATATTTCTTTCATATTAAAAATCATAAATATATTATACAACCATATTAATATAATAAAATCATTATAATTAGTTTAATTAAATGTTATTAGGTATATCAAATAACCATCATCTATTCTATTTTCCAACCATTTGAGGATGAAAACGTCACTCCTGTGAAGACGGATACTGCCACTTCTATGAACGTTGTATTTCATTTTTCATCAATGACTTATGTGGATAGTTATAAAATTTATATTTAATTAAAAAAATATTATATGTATTCCATAGTTTATATTATTTAAATATGAACCATTTTATACCTTCCATCCCTCTCAATCATTATAAAATGAAAATTTCGACGTGTGTATATGAAGATTATTGATTCCAAGAATGACTTATTTCATATTTCATTACCACCTCACATGGATAGTACTAAAATTTTATTTAATTAATTATTATGATATTTATAAAATCATTCATACTAATTATGAGTTATATTTTCATTATATAATAACCTTTTCTTATTCATTCAATTGTTATAACATATTCTTCTTTTGGTTGGTTATAACACCAACATAATATTGTAATATTGTTTATGACATGAATGGTCATTGAACGATATGTAATCATAATATTAGTTAATAATTGTGAATTTATGATGTTTTAAAATTTATATAACATTAATATGTTTTTTATTTTGCCTATTTAATAATAAAACCAATTCATTCTATTTAATCAATACGTCAAAAAATTAAAAAAATTTATATTTCCATGTGAATTATCACACTAAGATCCATGAAATATATTTAGAGGATAAAAATAAAATTAAATACATATAAAAATCATGAATAACATTATAGAGGCTATGAAACCATGACCAATGTGAAAGGACCAAAACATCCCAATGAAAACATGCATGACAAATGGGAATTTTAACACATAAATATTTATTTTTAACAAAGAATTATATATGATTGGGTAATAGGAAAATAAAATTGAATGGTATATAGTAATATAAATTTAAATATTGTTATTATATATATATATGGTAAGATTATGTCTGAGAATGTGGAATTCTGAGGTAAGGGTGCTCTTAACGCAATTTCCTTTTATTGGGATATATTACATCTCTATTTAATTTGTTATTAATATATTATTTGATTTATAAAAAATTATAGTTTTATGTTTTATTTTAAAAACTATTGGATTTAAATTTTTTCACATGATCACTTCATTTATTGATTTCAAATTTAAATTTTACAATCTTTATATCTCAAACTTCATAATTTGAGACTTATTTTTAATTATACACTAATTTCTATTATATTTTTTATGATTCCTCTTTGAAATATTATATAATGATACACTTTTTAATCATGGTAATAAAAGTACAATTTCAGTTTCTCTATTTAATGAGGTTTTGAATAATGTTTTTATAAAAACTATAAGGGTGTATTTTACATTCTCATTTTTTATTTGTATTGTTTATATTTCAATCACCATTGGTAGAATTTTATTTTATATCTCCATAAAACATCAAATATTTTATTCTAATATGGTTATTTCCAAATATTTCAAGTTCTCTTTCCATTTTTATGACCCTTTATACTTTAAACTACAGTCAGAATGTATATAACAAATAAATTTTATTTCTAATTTAGGATGGGAATATTTCTATTTTATATATAGGTTCTTTAATTTTCTTGTAAAAAAATCATTTTTATAAAAAAAATGATTCATATTAGTTATGTCATATTGTCTTTTTCTTTCAATTCAAAATTTTAAAATAATTCCTTTTAATAATTTACATATAATTCATTTTTAACATTCTTTACAAAACATTACAAATAAGATATTTTAAATGATTTATTGTCTTCTTGGCCATTATTCATTATTTATATTTCTTTATAGGTTATTATTGTTTTTTTAGTATTTTCTATTCCCATTATTTTTTATCATTTTGAAACAAATGGAAATTATTTTCTTAAATTTTTTAAAAAGGTATTCCATTGTAGTTATGCATATTATTATATTCCACTCTACATTTTCTTACTCATGATTAGTTTAGTTTTCTGATTTAATGATTATAAATTATTTAAAAATAATTGTTTAATGTATTACTAAATTGTATAAACAATTACATGACTTTTGTTTTTTTAAATTACAGAATCATTACAAAAAATTATTTTTAAAAGATTCACTTATATTATACCCCCCATAAATCCCAAAAAATATTTCATTATTACAATGAATTCATTTATGAGGAATTAATTGTATATTTAATAATTATGTATTCTAAATCATTTATATTATTTAATTAACCATATAATCATTAATCTATATGTTGTGAATAAATTATCATATGTAAATCAAATTAGAGGGTGTTCATCAAGGATTATAGTTCCTTTATTGATTAGTTAAAATATTGACATTATATATTCTAGTTTTTGAATAAGATTATCTGATTAAGTCCCATTGAATATTAATTTTATTGATTATTTTTTCCCTTCATATGATAAATTCATTAATCTTATTTAGTAAATTTTAGGGCCAAAAATTATATAACCCTTTGAGGCATCAGTAGGTCTCATGAGACAAATTGAACTGGGTATTTAATGTATGCCTACCCAATTATTTTTGATTTCTTATATATAGAATTTATAGTAATTATGATGTCTTTGTTGAGACCTTCATATTATGATTATGATGTTTGGAATTATTCATTCCATTACCATGAAATTAGTTATTTTTATCCATGTAGTTTTTTATATTTTTATCCATGGATATATTTTAAGCTCTTGTGATTAGATATATGGAATTATTTGATTATCATTTATTCTCTCTATATTATCCATGTCCTATTTATTCTATGATAACTCTAGATGTATGAAACCCCATATGCAGTGTCTAAGGTTTCCATTCATAGAAAACTAGAATGGGTTTCCATCTTACCCAACCCACCACTGGACCAAAGGTCATTCCCAATCCCCATGGGTAGGAAACTAGTTTCTCAGAATCATGATACATACATTGGGAATGATTTCACCCTCTTACAAGATAATAAATAAGAAATTGAAACAAAATAAATAATCCAACCAAAAAAATATAAGAAACACTAACAACCAATAAAAAATATACAAATGATTCAATGAATATACAACATAATAAAATAATAATATAACTAAAGCATAAAATATATCCATCCAAATGTCGTATAAAAGGTCCAAAAACTAAAATAAGATCCAGAATCGCTCCTAAAAATACTTCTTGTTACCCACATTAACCATCCAACACCAATATGTTACTTGTGAGTCTAATTAAATGGGATTCAATTTAAAGTGGACATGGAATTGTAAAATATAGGCATGATATACACAACTTAGTAGGTCTTCAATGAAAGAATCTATGCAATTTCTTGTATAAAGAAATTCATAAATAATAGTTTCAAAATAAAACTTGATTACAGAATTTTCAAACATTATCATGTGAATAAAACTCTTAAATTCATATCTATTTCAAAAAACTCTACAATTGTTTTCATTAATTGAAATTATTCACATAAAAATTTCTTTAACATCTTAATCCTTTTTAAACCCATAATCACCCTTTTTGAAATACATTTTAAATACCCAAAATAGGAATATTTAGTTAAAAATGGTTTTTACTAACATATTAAAACATATTTAAAAAGGATTTGACCCAAAAATAATAGGTAAAACGCACCACAAGAAAGACAAAACAAGTTTAATTATAGGTAATGAAAATAAACAAGATAAGGCTGTAATAATGGTACAAGTAAGGTGAAATTAAAATCAATAACAAGATAAAAATACCTTATATAAAACCACCAATCATGTAACGAGGGTTTCAAAAACTAAAAAAATATGTCCTAACGTGAGTCACCACTAATTTTTTTGAAATCCACGTGAACCAAGTTCTTGTATATTCCAAGTCTAAACTATATGTAATCTGTCCAAAAATACCAGATTGGACACATCATAATGGAAGCCCTTCGTAGCCAAAGTTATTACCATGAAAGGAGGGACACTAGTAGCATAACAAACTACTACTGTAATTTAACATCCCAGATAAATAAATAATATGAAATAATCATATTTATTAATATTTTTAAATAAAATGTTGATATTACTTTAAAGGGAATGCTATGTTTGATGACGTACCCAGTACACAACAACAAGTTTCTTTGAAATCTTACATTGCACACTAATAATATAATATTATTATTTTAAATGGTAGTTAACGCCCAGCCATTGTAATGGTGGGAATAAACTGAAATGACTAAAAAATTATTATATATGTTTGTTAAATATTTTTACATTTATACAATAAAATTTTTAGGATTAAAATAAGAAAAGAATTCGATTTCAAGCATAAATATTCTAATGTTCTTTAAAAGGCTGATTAACCGCCTTTTGATGGCGAACCCTTTTTAAAAATACTTTTTTTCAATTTTATATGTTATATTTGACAAAATAAAATCTTTCTTTAGAATCAGGACATCAAAATTTACTTTGTGTAAATTTTTGTTATTTTTCCGATAAAGTTCATTTTTTAATGAATACTGAAAATGCTGTATTTTATTTCAAAACCTCCTGTTAATATAATTTATTTATATGGTTAGATTATCTTTTTAATTGTGTTTAATGTTTAGTTGAAATATATTTTTACAATTTAATCCAATGGTGGTCATTGTAATTAATTTCACTTTGAAATTGTACATAAACAAGTGTCAATCTTTTGATAGATATTGTTTCATAAAAACACGCTATTTGTTTTAACAACGGGAATTAATTATAAAATTAATTAATGAAACTTTTATGTTTTTAATTTGGTAAAATGGACATCATTTTTTAATTTGGCATATCAAATTTACATTGGATTAATTTTTGGTATTTTTCTGACAAATGTTCATTTTTAATGAATTGTGAAAAATACTGCATTTTACTTCAAAACTAATTTTTCATATGATTTAATTATATAGTTAGATGGTCATTTTAATTGGTTTTAAAGTGTAATTGAATTATTTTTTTATCACTTAATTCAATTTTTTTCATTTTAAGTAATTTCAATTTTCAATTGGATGTAAAAACAAGTCAATCTTTTGATAAATTTTACTTCTTAAAAAACTCGTCTTTGGTTTTGAAAACAGGAATTATTTTTAAATTAATTACTGCAATTTATGTGTTTGGAATTTGGTAAAATGGATTCCATATTTGGAATAAAAAGGTCCAAATTATGTAATTAATACCCTTTTGTTTTTGGACATTATGAATAGTAATGACGACAATTATCTTTAATTATCATGATTAATTAGTAATCAGGTAGTTAAGGGTAATAAAATAATATCATAATAATATAAAATGACCCCAACATGTGTCCAAATCCTATTGGTTGTGTCATGTCCGACCATAGGATGACTTTTTCCAACTTAGGGACCCCATATAATTACTTTTGTGTGACAGTGACCTTTTATAATATTATTTTTAAAGAAAGGAAAATATATCCAAACTATGTAACACCTAAGTAAAACAATTTTAATTTTGTTTACATAAATGATCTCTTAGAATATAAATAGTAATTGGAAAGATAAAAATATTTCCTACATCAAGGTATTTTTTATATAATTTTTATACATTAAATAGATAAATTTATTTATGACACCATGATGATGCAGTGATTACCTCATTAATGAACGATTTAAATAAAATGAAAAGATAAGGTAAAATTTAAGACATAAACTTGTAGAAAACCTATTAGATTGGTGTATTTCAAACCCTTATCATCTTATCCTTGAAATATATCATTGTGGGACCTTTAAAATATGAAAACCATTTTATAATAATGTAACATTTCAAGACTTTCCAAAAGTGATCCTCCTCCCTCTTATAAAAGGCTCCCACCTCTACCCCCTTACCCACACCTCTCAAGACATTGGCTCGTCCAAACTCTTCTCATATTATATCTCAATATCCTTCTATTACTCCTAGAAGCCTCACTTTGGGCAGAAGTCTTTCCAAGGAAGCCTTTGGCTCAAATCAAAAAAGAGTTACCCGATTTAGAGGAATATAAAGAAACGAACAAGACAAGTCAAACTTGAGGTAAGGGGATTTATTCTCTCACTTTTAATTCTATGAGATTTCCATTGTTAGCCACTTATTTGTTGCATGTGATGTATTTTGTACTTAAATTTCATATATATTATCATGATTCTATTTATATTCATGGTATTATTTGATTCATTTGGTGTTTTTTATCTTTTGGTCATACGACTCAATTGATTACAACGAGGCAAGGGGTTTTTATCTCACTTTTTATTCCCGTGAGATTAATGCTACATTTGCCACTATTTCCTTTTGTGTGGTGTATTTACTACCCATGATTGTATTCTTTGTGTAATATACTTTAATTTATGGATATTTACATCTTCATTGTTTGACCCTTCTTTCATGGGGTGTACGTTTCGAAAGTTACCCAAATCGGTAAGGGAACCTTTCACCCTCCTCCTTTTAAAAGACTTATTTTTGTTAGGTATTTTAATTTACATATTCTTAATGTTGGGATATGTTATTAAATATCCAAATTTCTATAAATTTGATGTTCAAGTGATGAGATACCCTTTTTATCTCTCATTAACTCATTTTCTGAATTTTAATGTGATGCCGTTAGGCTGTCGATTTTCTGTTAGGGAACTTCTTAACCCAAATTCAATTCTTTGGGTTAATCCTATAATTCTTTATTATGTCGTACTATGAATATGTGTGGATGACATATGATTGTTTTACACTTAATATCCACTTATATTGGGTGTATTTATATTTTTAACACATAATTATGTAATTGATTTATCCTTAATCTAAGGATACCATCTTTGTACAGGACTTCGTCTCAATCTCCTTTCATTGAGGCATCTTTTGATTTCTACACGACTTCATTTTATACGGTGTATAAAACCCTTTTATCTTTTCATTTCATCAAAATGATTCTTTTCACACGAAGCGTTTTACTAATTGACAAAACGATTGTTTTTTTTGTCTTATGTATGCAGCGACAACGACTTCTCCACCGCCGCTACCATTATTTGAGTTTCGGCTTCCTCTAAAAGCCATAAATTTTTTTAAAAGAAAAATAAATACCATGATTTAATTTTCTTTTATTTTGGTGTTGAAAATGGTTTTGATAATGTTTTTATTATATCAATGTGTTGTATTGATATCTTGTTATTGAAATGTGGAAATGTTATATTTCCTTTATGCTTGTTTTATGTGATACGATTATGTTATGGTTCTTGGGCATTGTTTATGAAGTCAGATGGTTCCGTGATAAACTAAGGGAGGGTGGGCCCGAGATAGCTCTCCAATGCATTGGGTAACGCGAAGGAGTTAAATGCTATGGTTTATCCAAAGAGATTTAGGAAAAATACAGTGATGGGTATTCCAAACGTAACCACGAGGGTTACTCCCTACGTAAGAATGTTATGAATGCCTCAAGTTACCTTATGTCTTATGATTTCTATGTGTATTTCACAAATCTTATGATTTAATGTGGTATGTTAAAAAGATTATGATATGTATATATTGATGATATAATGTTTTCTCTCTTTGTGGATCCCTTACTGAGCTTTTTATGCTCATCCCATGTTTTTGAAATGTATTTTACAGGACATAAATTGGAATAGGGTCAAGTATGGGATCAAGGAAATGTCATGCTATCTAAAACATAGAACTAGACATGTTTCTTTTTAAGATTTTTTATTTTATAAAAAAATGGAAACTTAGTAGAAGTGTCTACTTTGTAATCTTTTGAGATGTAATAGTTATGTCCTAATTATCTAAAACTCTAAACATGAAAAGATCCTCAATGTGAATTATTTATTTAATTAAATATTATGTAATGTTTTAAGTATTGATCCTTATAGTTGGTATCAGAGGTCGGTTTAGATAACTTTTGGGATTAGGAGTTTTTATTAGACACATGGTTAGTCCCTATGTCTATTATTTCAGTTAAATCCTTGTTTTTTAACTTTTTCAGATCATGTAAAGTCAGTTACAAATGGAAGGAGGAGGATCTCAAATGACATTCCTATCTCTTCTAGAGGACATGCTTACAATAATTATTGGAAAATCATGTTCGGATGATTGTGAAACATTTTCTAGAATACAACTCACTTGAAAGCAGTTGTTTGAGATATCAAACACCTCCACTATACCTCGTTATCATCGTGGATCATGGGTTGTATTTAGACAAATCCTATTTTCACAATATTCTCATATTTTCAAGAAAGGTAAATATTTTCAAGGCATTTTCAAATATTTTAGCTTATCATAAGATTTTGAAGCATATTATGATTTTAAAAAAGGTGAGGAAGAAGGAGAACCTTGCACAACCAATTTATATTTGCTTTTACAATATAGTCTCTGAGCACATACCTATGGTATTTTAAAAGGACCATTAATTGAAAGTTTCAACTTAGATTCAGTCTGACTATTTTATAAAAATCATGTTTTATCAGATGTTTTGAAATTATATGTCATACATGATTATTTTACAAAAAATTTTTTCTGTGAACACCCATATGACCCATGTTGTACAAGGTGTATTTGGATGGAGGAAGAAAATGATTTTGAAGGATCTCTAAATCATTGTTTCAATTCATGGACCTTCTACCTACGTGAACAAGATGAAGATGAAAGAAAATAGACACCATGATCAAGGTATGATGTTCTTCATTTTGGGGATCATTTTATTTTATCTTATGGTGGTGAAATAAGACTTCAAGAATTAATATGTTGAGATCATAATGAATTTGGATGAAAATGATAGGTATAAGGAAACTAATGAGGTTAAAACATGTTAGGGTTATTTTTGAGTTTTATAAAAAGGAAAACCTGTAGGATGGGTGACAATCGGACACATCTGGTAAGGCCTTAGGAATCGAATCCACAACCAAAGGAAGACAAGGGCGCATCGCCTACCACTAGCCTACTTTATAACAACCATGATTTTATTACAAACTTAAACATGATTTATTACATAAACTATTCAATTGATACAACATGGAAGATCGAGAGGTCTAGTGTCTTTGGGGCTTAGGATCATTACATAACAACTTAAAACATGAAATACAACATCTTTATTGAAAACTTCCTTTATATAACCAATATATTCCCTGGTACTTAGCATTGGATGGGATAACCTGAGGACATGCATAAGAAAAGGGTGAGCTATGAAGCCTAGTATGCTAATAAACACGGAATACATGAGGAGTACAATATATGTTAGACAATAGGCATATCAATATAGCACAAGAGAAACATGGACATAAAGGCATGATAAAGCATGATAATCATAACATGGAAATGTGGCAACAACACTTAACATGGAATTAGCATGATCCAAGGCCCATTGCACATGAAGCATGAGTAAATCATCATTGCAAATGAAGCACGAGTAAACCCTCATTGCACTTGAATTAGAATGAGTCAACACTCATTTCACATGACGTATCATGATACTATACTTTACCCAATGCATTGGAGCGCTATAAGGGCGTACCCTTCTTAAACATTTCATTTTATGCATAAGTGTGCCACATGGATCATAAAACACGGATTCATTAAACATAATAATTTATTCCACGATAAAGGAATGTGGGTTTAATACATGAAACTTTATAATCAATAAGTAAATGTGCATAAAGGTGAATACCCTTGATGGAGAAATGAACATGGTATTCACTACACAAAGGCATTGGCTTAGAAAATAGGTGCAATTTCGACAGTGTAACGGCATGACATAAAAATTCATAAAAATGGTTGATGAGAGAGAAATGGGTGTATCATCATATTTAAATTAAATGGATAGAAAGGGGGTCATATAGATACATGTAAAAACAATTTTAATGGAATTTAGATTCATGATACAAAAGTATTGATTTAATGTAAATGAAGAGAGAGATGTTTCTTTCGGAATTTCAGTATAGTAACAGGTGTACATGGGAGGAATTTAATGAGAGAGAAAGGGGTATCCCATAATTCTAACAATAAGAGGTCATTATAGGGGAGTTTTGAAACCATACCCCAGCATTTATAATTGAAATTAAAAGGGCATAACAATATTAAGAAAATTGGACAAAAAACGTGAAAGGAAGAAAAAACCCTTACTTGGAAGTGTGCTCCTAAGGCTTGAGAGAGGCTTGAGAGAGGCTTCATGGGAGCAAGGGGCACCTTGGGAGGATTCTAGAGAGAGTAGGGCAGAGGTTGGACGAACTCCAATGGATTTGAGTGAGGATGAAGTGGGAGCTTGGGTGGGTTTATATAGGAAAGGTGAGTGAATTCTTTATTATTTAGGTTTGGGACCCCTTACATTAAACTAATCCAAACCACAAATCAGCTCATGGTTTTTGCCCATGGTTTTTGGAAAAGGGAAGATGAAAACAATATTTTATAAGGCCAAAGTCCTAACTTCTTAAAAAAATGGGGTTTCTTATGTGGAGGTGAGTCACACTCCCATGGAAAATAATTTAAAAAGACAAGATGTTTAATAAGTCTTGAGGGGTCCATTAATGCTTTGAAAAGTAAGTAAAACAAGCCCAAAATCACATTATTTTAATGTTAAAACATATATTGGCCGAACATAAGGCTTATAGTATTTTATTAAATCACTATTGGGTCATTATGATGTCATAAAACACATTATATATTTAAATGATATTTAATTTTTACCCAAAAATTTGACTGTCTCAGAAATTTACGAAAAATTCACTATTGGATAATTTCAACAACCTGATTCCAGAAATAACATTTATTTTATCTAAATAATTTTCTAAATATGTATATTTTCACTTTTAAAATAAAACCCGACATTTATAAAAAATTCACAGGTTTTGACAAAAATGGATTTCAAACCTTAATAAAAATTGCAATTGCATTCATAAAATTATAATATCATTTATATTTAGTAAAAATTAATTTAATAATAATAATAATATTTTATTTAAATATTATTTAATTCAAAAATCCCTTAATTTAATAAAATAGAATTCTTAATTAAATAATAACTAAAAACACTATTTTTACTTTAAAAACTGTTTACAATGTATCAATAAGGACAAGAAAGAATATTAATTATTATATAAAAATAATGTACATGAAAATAGTACTAGCGATTTTTTATATAACCCCTTAAAACAGCCACATAAGACCTAAGGGTAAGGTGTGCGATGGTGACAGACTCTTGGGGTGGCTCGGATAACATCGCTCGTGGGGTAATCTCTATCAACTTACACTTTTCCTGTAGACAGTATCGTTCGAGCTTGACATGATGAAGATCAGCTTGGGCTTGGTCAAGAGTGAAGCCCAAATATGCCACCTCTTTTATGAGCTCCAAAAAATGGGCTTCATATGGAGCAATTCTACTGGATGAGGCCATCGCTTCTTTTGTTTGAGTAAAATGGATTTGTTAAAGCCCTATATTTATATTAATCATGTGATCACTATTCAACGACTATATTAGCCACGGTCAAAATTCTTAACATAAAACCAAAGAATTTGACATTTTATATAAAAATTTTACATAAAGAGACATTTAATTATATCAAGAGGTATTTCCATTAATGAAACTTTGGGTCGTTACAATATTCCCCCCTTAATAAATTTTGCCCTCGAAATTTCCTTTTCCCACACTAAAACAGATGTGGGTAACTTAGCTTCATCATTTTCTCTGATTCCCAAGTCGCTTCTTCAAACTTGTAGTTTCACCACAACACCTTGACGAGGGGCATTGTCTTATTTCGTAGAACTTTTTCTCTACGATCTAAGATCTTCACTAGTTGCTACTCATAAGAAAGATCATCCTCCAACTGTACCACCTCAGAAGAGAGTACATGTGAAGGGTCCGGTATGTACTTTCTTAAGAGGGATACATGAAAGACATCATGTACTTTGGCCATGGTAGGTGGAAGTTCTAGTCGATAGGCCACAGCCCCGACATGATCAAGAATCTCAAAGGGGCCGATGTACCTTGGACTTAAATTCCCTTTCTTTCCAAACCTCATGACCTTCTTCCATGGAGATATGTGTAGAAAAACCATGTCTCCAACTTTAAACTCAAGGTCTTGTTGAAGGTTATCTGCATAACTCTTCTGTCGACTCTGGGATGGATTGATATGTTGTTGAATGGTTTTCACCTTCTCTACCATTTCTTCGAACATTTCTGGTCCAAGCAGCTTACGTTCACCGACCTCATCCCAACATGCTGGTGTTCTGCACCTTTTCCCATACAGGGCTTCATAAGGTTCCATTTGGATGATCAATTGGAAAATTTTATTATAAGAGAACTAAACCAGAGGAATATGTTGATCCCATACTCCTTTAAATTCCATTGAGCATGCTCTCAACATGTCCTCAAGTGTTTGGATATTCCACTCAGATTGGCCATCAGTTTGAGGATGATAGGTCGTACTGAAGTTCCGTTCATTATCTAGAGCATGTTGAAGACTCTTCCAAAACTTAGAGGTGAATCTTGGATCTCAGTTAGACACAATAGATAGTGGCACTCCATGAAGCCTTACCACTTCCCTGATATATATCCATTCCATTTGATCTAATGAGAAATCTTCCCGAATAGCAATGAAGTGTGCAGTCTTTGTAAGACAATCCACCACAACCTAGATCGCATTGTTGCCTTTGGATGTCCTCAGAAGTCTAGTGACAAAGTCCATGGGGATGTTCTCTCATTTCCATTCTGGTATGGGCAATGGTTGCATCATCCCCTTAGACTTCTGCCTTTCTGCCTTCACTTGCTGGCACACCAAGAACTTTGATGTATATACAGCGATATCCTTCTTCATATTATCCCACCAAAAATTTTCTCAGAGATCTTGATACATCTTTGTGCTCCCTGGGTGAATAGAGAAATTTGAGCTATGTTCATCATCCAAAAGTTCCTTCTTTAGCTCCAGACTTTATGGAACACATATTCTTTTACCAAATCGCACAATTCCTTCTTCATTAACATTAAACTCAAAGGATTTCCCTTTTTCGATAGCTTCTACTTTTTTCTGAATTCCCACATCATCCTTTTGACCATCCTTTAACCTTTCCAAAAGAGACGGTTGAGCAATCATTTGTGAAAGGATTGATGATGTTCCCTTATTTATGATTTCCATGTATATCTTTATCAAGTCTATGAAGATTGGATCCTTCTCAATTCTCATCATTGATAGAATAGCTGTGTCCTTTCTACTTAGGGCATCTTCCACCTTGTTCGCTTTCCCAGGGAGGTAATGTATTGAACAGTTATAATCTTTGATGAGCTCTATCCATATTATCTATCACATATTAAGCTCTTTCTATGTGAATATATATTTAAGACTCTTGTGGTTAGTATATATCTCACATTTCTCCCCATAGAGATAATACCACCAGATTTTCAAGGCAAAGATCACAGCCACCAACTCCAGATCATGTGTTCGATAGTTTTGCTCATGGATTTTCGACTGTCTTGAGGCATAGGATATCACTTTATCATCATGCATCAACACACATCCTAAGACCTTGTTCGAAGCATCACTAAATATCACAAAAGGTTCCCCACTTGTGGGTAAAGTGAGCACGAGAGCAGTGATAAGCCTCCTTTTCAACTCCTTGAAGCTTTTTTCGCATTCATCACTCCAAGAAAACTTTACTCCCTTTCAAGTTAGCTATCTAAGAGGCTTGGACAATCGTTATAAATTTCTCACAAATCTTTGATAACATCCAGCTAACCCCAAGAAGCTACGGATATCCGTTACTAATGTTGGCCTCGGCCATCCCTCAATTGCATCTATTTTGGAGGGATCCACAGATATCCCATTGCTTGTGACGATATGGCCCAAGAATGAGACCTCCTTTAACCAGAACTCACACTTTTTGTACTTTTCATAGAGTTTCTCCTTGTGAAAAGTCTCTAGTACAGTTCTTAAATTCTCCTCATGATCCTCCTTGGTTTTGGAGTATATTAGAATATCATCTATAAAGACTAAAACAAATTTGTCAAGGTAATCTCTAAAGACTCTATTCATCAAGTCCATGAATATTTCTGGAGAATTAGTGAGTCTGAAAGGTATTACTATGAATTCATAGTTCTTATATCTTGTGCGAAAAGTAGTCTTGGGGATATCTTCCTTCTTCACTCTTACTTGATAATATCCTGACCGCAAGTCCATCTTGGATAAGTATTGTGCTCCACGCAGCTGATCGAACAAGTCATCAATTCATGGTAGAGGATACTTGTTCTTTATCATGATTTTGTTGAGCTCATGATAATCAATGCAAAGGCGCATTGACCCATCCTTCTTCTTGACGAAGAGGACTAGTGCACCCCATGGTGAAGCACTTGGGTGTATAAACCCTTTATCCAGATTATCCTGTAGTTGTTTCTTGAGCTCTTCAAGCTTCACGGTAGCCATTCTATATGGAGTCTTCGATATTGGTAGAGCCCCTAGTATATGTTCAATTGATAATTCAACATCTTTTCTAGGAGGAAGACTAGGAAGTTCATTGGGAAACACTTCAGCGAATTCCCTCACAATAGACATCTCTTCAAGGATGGTTTCTTCCCTGGACTCAATTATCTGAGATAGATATGCGTGCTCATAGGGCTGTAATATCCATGCTTGAGATGATGGAGCTAAAGGAGATTCATCTTCCTCCTTACACTTGTAATGAATCAGGGGTCGATTCTCCATATGAAGTGTGATTTCCCTTTCCCGACAATTTATGTTGGATCTATATAATGAAATCCAATCCATGCCAAGAATTGCATCAAATTCCACCAGAGGGAGTATGACGAGGTTTTCCGGGAAATTAAATCCACAGATTATAATAGGGGAGGACTTATATTCATGGGATGCAATGATTGCCCCATTTTTCATACTCACCGACATCTTCACTTCCATGATTTGCGGTGGTGCTGAGATTGTTCTACTAAAATTTCGAGATATAAAAGAATGCGTAGAACCTGAATCAAAAAGTACGTTCTCTATTCTTGAATGAATAACTAGCATACCTGTCACCACTTCATTGTCGGGGTTCACTTCGGCAGACGTGATGGAAAAAGATCTTCCTTGCTACCTTGGAGGTTGTTGGTTTCCTCCAAAAACCCTTGGATTAGGGCACTGATTTTCAAAATGCCCTGGTTTTTTGCAGTTGTAGCAATGAACAACTCGTTGAGGTTTAAACGGAGCGTTACTCTCCTCTGTTGCAGTTGCGGGTCTTTCTTGCTGATAGTTAATAGTTAGGTGCCCTTCTCTTCCACACCTAAAGCATTTCCTCATCCCCTTGAGGCAATTTCTAGGTTGCTTCTTTCCGTACTTTTGGAAAGTGGGGTGATGGATCTTCTTAGCACCGTTGGATTTATCCATCGGACTGCCAGCATTGAAGTCCACCTTACGCTTCTTATCCCCATGATACCCCTGTGATTCTCTGATCTCCATTTTGACCTTGAGGGCACATCGGACAATTTTCTCATAGCTGTCGAAGTCACGGATCGCTAATGATTTCCATAGTCTAGGATTCAGCCCACTAAAGAAGCGGTCAACTTTACATTCGTGGGTAATGACGAAGCCGGAAGCGTATCGTATAAGCCTTGTGAAGTTTTCCTCGTACGATCCAAAAGATTCTTCGTCTTTTTTCTTGAGGGAAAGGAATTCCCTTTCCATCTTAAGCTGGAGGGTGCACGGAATATATTTATCGAAAAACATCTTCCGGAAATCCTTCCATTCCAATTCCTCGATCTCCTCCTTAGGCTTTGTATTTTTGATCAATGTCCACCACTGATCAGCTTCACCCTCCATACGATAAACCGCCAGGAGAACCTTCTCTTGTTCAGAACATTGAAGGATGGAGAAGATATTTTCAATGGAGTTGATCCATTTTTCAGCAATCATGGGATCAGTTGATCCACTAAAAGTAGGAGGCCTTTGTCTCATGACGCTCTTGATAGCGACTTGTTCTTTCTTAAGGGGGTTTGGATGTTCCTCTTGACCCGTGTTTCTACTCAAATCTTGAGTTAGATGAGAGAGAAGCGTGACAAAGTTCGCGATTCCCGCTCCCATTGGATTGGGCATCTCATTAGTACAGTCATCACACTGATTATCACATCAGTTGTTAGCCCGAGTCCTCCTATTACTGGCCATTGGCTGGAATAAAAGGAAAGTTAGGGGTAACACATAAAGGTCAATCCAAAGAAAAAAGTTTATGACTTATAAATAAACTTTTATTTCCTTAACTCATGAGTCTATAGGCTTCAATCTAGGATTTTCATGATCTACTTTCTAACATATATTCTTAGGGGAATTTTTTTAATTCCCTTAATAAGGGTTCATACTAATCTTTTGGATTTATCAAAACATATCCCCCGGGAGTGTCGTAACCAAGAGTGAATCAAGGCCCATTTTCGTGCACCACTTTCCGTTCAATTCTAGCTCAATGCGGTGTTTTTGGGTTTTACCCCTAGGATACATCTGTGCAAGAGCCGCCTCTACCTGCTCGTATCCAGACAGGGATGTATTTTCATGATTAACCACTCACTCAGTATTTACTAAAACTTAGGGATGTTTTTATTATACTTAGTCTTGTCTCTAAGGATTTAATAGGTTTTTCTTATCCTAATCCCAAAAATTACTAAACCTATCCTCTAATACCAACTATGACAACCCTGCTTTTATTACAAACTTAAACAAGATTTATTACATAAAATATTCACTTGATACAACATGGAAGACCGAGAGTTATAGTGTATTTTGTGATTAGGATCATTAAATAACAACTTAAAACATGAAATACAACATCTTTATTGAAAACTTCCTTTACATGACCACTACATTCCCTCGTACTTAGCATTGTATTGGATAACCTAAGGACATGCATAAGAAAAGGGTGAGCTATAAAGCCCAGTAAGGGAATAAAAACGGAATACATGAGGAGTAAAATACATGTTAGAAAATATCCATATCAATAGATCAAAAGAGAAATATGGACATAAAGTCATGATAAAGCATGATAATCATAACATGGAAATGTGGCAACAACACTTAACATGGAATTAGCATGAGCCAAGTCCCATTGCACATGAAGCATGAGTAAATCCTCATTGAACATGAAGCACGAGTGAACCCTCATTGCACTTGAATTAGCATGATTCAACACTCATTTCACATGACGTATCTCGATACTATACTTTACCCAATGCATTAGAGCGCTATAAGGGCACACCCTTCTTAAACATTTCATTTCATGCATAATTGTGCCACATGGATCATAAAACATAGATTCATTAAAAATAATAATTTATTCCACGATAAAGGAATGTGGAAATAATACATGAAACTTTATAATCAATAAGTAAACGTGCATAAAGGTGAATACCCTTGATGGAGAAATGGGCATGGTATTCACTACACAAAGGCATTGACTTAGAAAATCGGTGCAATTTCAGCAGCGTAATGACGTGACATAAGAATTCATAAAAATGGTTGATGAGAGAGAAAGGGGTGTATCATCATATTTACATGAAATTTATAGTAATGGGGTCATATAGATACATGTCCAAACAATTGTAATGGAATTTAGATTCATGATACAAAAGTATTGGTTGAATGTAAATGAAGAGAGAGAAGTTTCTTTCAGAATTTCGGCATAGTAACGGGTGTACATGGGAGGCATTTAATGAGAGAGAAAGGGGTATCCCATCATTAAAAAAATAATAGGTAAGTATGGGGGAGGTTCGAAACCATACCCTAGTATTTATAATTGAAATCAAAAGGGCATAACAATATTAAGAAAATTGGACAAAAAAAGTGAAAGGAAGAAAAAACGCTTAATTGGAAGTGTGATTCTAAGGCTTGAGAGAGGCTTGAGAGAGGATTCTTGGGAGCTTGGGGCACATTGAGAGGATTCTAGAGAGAGTATGGCAGAGGTTGGACGAACTCTAAAGGCTTTGAGTGAGTAGGAAGTTGGAACTTGGGTGGGTTTATATAGGAAAGGTGAGTGAATTCTTTATTATTTAGGTTTGGGAACCCTTACATTAAACTAATCCAAACCGCAAATTAGCTCATGGTTTTTGCCCATGGTTTTTGGAAAAGGGAATAGGAAAAAAATATTTTATAAGGCCAAAGTCTGAATTTTTTAAAATAATGGGGTTGCTTATGTGGAGGTGAGTCACACTCCCATGGAAAATAATTTAAAAAGACAAGATGTTTAATAACTCTTGAGGGGTCCATTAATGCTTTGAAAAGTAAGTCAAACAAACCCAAAATCATATTATTTTAATGTTAAAACATATATTGGCCGAACATAAAGCTTATAGTATTTTATTACATCACTATTGGGTCATTATGATGTCATAAAACACATTATATATTTAAACGGTATTTAATTGTTACCCAAAAATTTGATTATCTCAGAAAATTATGAAAAATTCACCGTTGGATAATTTCAACATCCTGATTCCAGAAATAACATTTATTTTATCTAAATAATTTTCTAAATATTTTAATTTTCACTTTTATAATAAAAACCGACATTTATCAAAAATTCATGGGTTTTGACAAAAAATGGCATTCAAACCTTAATAAAAATTACAATTTCATTCATAAAATTATAAGATCATTTATATTTAATAAAAATTAATTTAATAATAATAATAATATTTTACTAAAATATTATTTAATTCAAAAATACCTTAATTTAATAAAATACAATTCTTAATTAAATAATAACTAAGAACACTATTTGTACTTTAAAAACTATTTACAATGTATCAATAATGACAAGAAAGCATATTCATTATTATATAAAAATAATGTACATGAACATAGTACTAGAGATTTGTTATATAACCCCTTAAAACAGCTGCATAAGACCTAAGGGTAAGGTGTGATATGGTGACAGACTCTTGGGGTGGCTCAGATAACATCGCTCGAATTGTAATCTCTATCAACTTCCACTTTTCCCATAGATAGTCTCGTTCGAGATTGACATGATGAAGCTCAGCTTGGGCTTGGTCAAGAGTGAAGCCCAAAGACACCACAACTTTTCCGAGCTCCGAAAAATGGGCTTCGTATGGAGTAATTCTACTGGATGAGGCCATCGCTTCTTTTGTCTGAGTAAAATGGATTTGTTAAAGCCCTATATTTATACTAATCATGTGATCACTATTCAACGACTATATTAGCAATGGTCAAAATTCTTAACATACAACCAAAGAAGTTGACATTTTATATAAACATTTTACATAAAGAGACATTTAATTAGATAAAGAGATATTTCGATTAATGAAACATTGGGTCGTTACATAAATGAAGTCCCTGGTTAGTATGACTTATTATTTTAGTAAAATGATTTTATGGAACAAGAATAAGTTGATTTTGGGAATTTATGTTTTATCAAATGGATATAATTAGTATAGGAAAATGATTTTTTGATTAAGTGATAAAGGTTGTTGTGAAAGTTGTTCTCTCTCTTTTGAGGAAACAATATATCCCTAAGGAAGATAGAATACTATGGGATTTCAATTGTGGAATAATGGTTGAAATTTTAGTTTGGAAGAATATATGTTTTTATTGTGTACATATGATGATTTTCTTTATTTATGAAAATGATTAACCTATCATAGAGAATATGTGATTAGGTTAATTACATTTCAATATGATACTTTGTGAGTAACTGATGTTATTTGGAGATAAATGTTAAGATTTACCTTGGATGACTATGTGATTAAATCCTTCAGAGATTTGGGTTTCAATCTTTGTTTGGATTACTTTTAAGAATTTTATGGATAGCTATTTATTTAATGGTCTTTCTTGAACCTTGGGTTCTTTTTGTTGAATTTTGGAGATTAAGAGTAGTATTTCTTTTTATAAAGGATTGTCCTTTTTGGGGAATATCTAATCTTGTACTAACCATTTTTGTTTTGGTTAATTCTAAAGACATGGGAAATATATAGTTCATCTTTTGAGGGTTAGGTGATTCTCAAGAAGTTGATTATAGCGCTTCTAATGTGAACAAGTCATCCTAAATACTCATCTTTTAGAGAAAATATGAGTTTGTGTAAGGAATCTAGTAAGATATGAAAGTATACATGACAAGTAAGTATGTTTACTTATGTTTTAGTTAAGCTCATAAATAAATTAATCAATGAAAAGTAACTTAAAACAAAAATGTTGTCTGTTAACTTTTCCTAATGGGGAATCAAATACCATTTAACCTATCACAAGTTCGTGATTTTCTGGTGGTTAACATTCTACTAGACATGCTTTCTATCACTCTCCATCAGAACTTGACCCTTTTTTTCTCTTCCATATCCATGTTTTCATGGAATACTAGTATCTATTGTCTCAGGTGACCTTTATACTTTTCTTTATTTCTTTTAAAGTTATAGTTTAATTTACTCCTTTTCCGATGTGGGGCTTTCAATGAAGTTTCCAAGCCTAATTTTTAAATTGTGAGGATGCAATTCCCAAAAGGGGGGAAGGATGTAACATCCCAGGTAAATAAAGAAAATGAAATTTTTATATTTATTAAGATTTGTGAATAAAATGTTAATATTTCTTTAAAGGGAATGCTATGTTCGATGGCGTACCCAGTACGCAACAACGAGTTTCTTTGAAATCTTACTTTGCACACAAATAATATAATAATATTATTTTAAATGGTAGTTAATGCCTAGCCATTGTAATGGAGGGAATAAATAGAACTGACTAAAAAATGATTATATATTTTTGTTAAATATTTTTACATTTATCCAATAAAAGTTAGAGGCTTAAAATAAGAAGAGAATTCGATTTTAAGCATAAATATTCTAATGTTCTTTAAAAGGTTGATTAACAGCCATTTGATGGTGAACCATTTTTAAAACTACTATTTTTCAATTTTATATGTTATATTTGACAAAATAAAATCCTTCTTTTGAATCGGGCCATCAAAATTTACTTTGTGTAAATTTTGTTATTTTTCCGATAAAGTTCATTTTTTATTGAATAGTGAAAATGATGTATTTTAATTCAAAACATCCTTTTAATCTAATTTATTTATATGGTTAGATTATATTTTAAATTGGGTTTAATGTTTAGTTGAAATATATTTTTACCATTTAATCCAATGGTGATCATTGGAATTAATTTCACTTTGAAATTAGACATAAACAAGTGTCAATATTTTGATAGATATTGTTTCATAAAAACATGCTATTTGTTTTCACAACGAGAATTGATTATAAAATTAATTAATTCAACTTCTATGTTTGGAATTCGGTAAAATGGACATCATTTTTGAATTTGGAATATAAAATTTACATTGGATAAATTTTTGGTATTATTCTGACAAATGTCCATTTTTAATGAATAGTGAAAAATACTGCACTTTACTTCAAAAATGCTTTTTAATATAATTTAATTATATAGTTATATGGTCCTTTTAATTGGTTTTAAAGTGTAATTGAATTATGTTTTTATCAATTAATTCAATTTTTTTCATTGGAAGTAATTTCACTTTTCAATTGGATGTAAAAACAAGTCAATCTTTTGATAAATTTTACTTCTTAAAAAACTCGTCTTTGGTTTTGACAACATGAATTATTTTTAAATTAATTACTCCAATTTATGTGTTTGTTATTTTGTAAAATGGATTCCATATTTGTAATCAGAAGGTCCAAATTATTTAATTAAGACTCTTTTGTTTTTGGACATTATGAATAGTAACAACGACAATTATCTTTAATTATCATGATTAATTAGTAATCGGGTAGTTAAAGGTAATGAAATAATATCATAACAATATAAAATGACCCCAAAATGTGTCCAAATCCTATTGGTTGTGTCATTTCCGACCATGGGATGCCTTGTGCCAACTTAGGGACCCCATGGAATCACTTTTTCGTGATAGTGACCTTTTATCATATTATTTTTAAAGAAAGGAAAATATAACCAAACTATGTAAAACCTTAGTAAAACAATTTTAATTTTGTTTACATAAATGATCACTTAGACTATAAATAGTAATTGGAAAGCTAGAAATATTTCCTACATCATCGTATTTTTTTATAATTTTTAGACATTAAATAAATAAATTTATTTATGACACCATGATGATACAGTGATTACCTCATTAATGAATGATTTAAATAAAATGAAAAGATAAGGTAAAATCTAAGACTTACACTTGTTGAAAACCTATTTAATGGGTGGATTTCGAACCCTTATCACTTTATAATCGAAATATATCATTGTGGAACATTTAAAATCCGAAAAACATTTTATAATAAAGTAACATTTCAAGTCTTTCCAAAAGTGACCCTCCTCCCTCTTATAAAAGCCCCCCACCTCTACCCCCTTACCCACACCTCTCAAGCCCTTGGCTCATCCAACCTCTGCTCATATTATCTCTACAAATCCCTATATTACTACTATAAGCCTCAATTTGGGCACACATTTTTTCAAGGAATCCTTTGGATCAAATCAAAAAAGAGTTACCCGATTTAGAGGAATATAAAGAAACGAACAAGAAAAGTTGGACTTGCGGTAAGGGGATTTCTTATCTCACTTTTAATTCCGTGATATTTCCATTTTTCACCACTTATTTGTTGCATGTGGTGTACTATGTACTTACATTTTATATATATTATCATGATTCTATTTATATTCATGGTATTACGTGATTCATTTGGTGTTTTTTATCTTTTGGTCATACGACTCGATTGATTACAACGAGGTAAGGGGTTTTTATCTCACATTTTATTCCCATGAGATTCATGCTAAATTTTCCACTATTTAATTTTTTATGGTGTATGTACTTCCCATTATTGTATTCTTTGTGTAATATACTTTAATTTGTGGGTATTTACATCTTCACTGTATGACCCTTCTTTCAGGGTGTGTATGTTTCGAAAGTTACCCAAATCGGTAAGGGAACCTTTCACCCTCCTGTTTTTAAAAGACTTCTTTTTGTTAGGTCTTTTAATTTACATATTCCTAATGTTGGGATATGTTCTTATATATCCTTATTGTTGTAAATTTTATGTCCAAGTGATGAGATACCCTTTTTATCTCTCATAAAATCATTTTCTAAATTTTAAAGTGACGCCGTTATGCTGTCGAATTTCTGTAAGGGAACTTCTTAACACAATTTCAATTCTTTGGGTTAAACCTCTACTTCTTGATTATGTCAAACAATGAATATGTGTGGATGAAATCTGATTGTTTTACACTTAATATCCACTTATATTGGGTGTATTTATATTTGTCACACATAATTATGTAATTGATTTATCCTTAATCTAAGGATACCATCTTTTTACGGGACTTCGTCTCAATCTCCTTTCATTGAGGCATCTTTTGATTTCTACATGACTTTTTTTATACGGTGTATAAAACCCTTTTGAATTTTAATTTCATTTAAAAGGATTCTTTTTACACGAATCGCTTTACTAAACGATAAAGGAAGGTTTTCTTGTCTTACGTATGTAGTGACAATGACTTCTTCGCCGCCGTGACCATTATTTGAGTTTTTGCCTTCTCTAAAAGCCATAAATTTTTTTAAAATAAAAATAAATACCATGTTTTAATTTTATTTTATTTTGGTATTGAAAATGGTTTTAATAATTTTTTGATTATATCAATGTGTTGTATTGATATCTTGTGATTGAAATGTGTAAATGTTATGTTTCCTTTATGCATGTTTTATGTGATACGATTATGTTACGGTTCTTGGGCATTATTTATGAAGTAGGGTGGTTCTGTGATAAACTAAGGGTGGGTGAGCCCGAGATAGCTCTCCAATGCATTGGGTAATGTGAAGGAGTTAAACTCTAAGGTTTTTCCAAAGAGATTTAGGGAATATACTGTGATGGGTATTCCAAACGTAACCATGAGGGTTACTCCCTACGTAAGAATGTTATGAATGCCTCAAGTTACCTTTATGTCTTATGATTTATATGTGTATTTCACAAATCTTATGATTTCATGAGATATTTTAAAAATCTTATGATATGTATATATTGATGATCTAATGTTTTCTCTCTTTGTGTATCCCTTACTGAGCTTTTTATGCTCATCCCATGTTTTTGAAATGTGTTTTACAGGACATAAAGTGGAATAGGGTCAAGGATGGGATCAAGGAAATGTCATGCTATCTAAAACATGGAACTAGACATGTTTCTTTTTAAGATTTTTTATTTTATAAAAAAATGGAAACTTTGTAGAAGTGTCTACTTTGTAATCTTTTGAGATGTAATAGTTATGTCCTAATTCTCTAAAACTCTAAACTTGAAAAGATCCTCAATGTGAATTATTCATTTAATTCAATATTATGTAATGTTTTAAGGCTGGGTCCTTATATGTAACAAAAATATAGGTCTCTCACTTATTACATAAGTTAACATTACCTAAATAAAATACGAGTTAAGTTAATAATAAAGACAAGATCAAAACACAAGGAAAATGTTTTAACTATCCCCCACCTCCATCACCTGATGTTGAAAATCAACTTTTATACATCAAAAATCTATGGAATAATATTTTTTCATACCCATAAATAAATTAAAAAGCATCACATATTTTTAAAAATCCAACATAAGGGGAAAATAGCCAAATATAAATCAAGAGGGTATCAAAATAATAGAAAAACATGATTTATAATGTTCCAAATAGGAATATACTGTAAAATATGACTCAAAAAGTAAATACCTTTTTCCAATTCATAGACATCCACATTAATCTTCCTTTGAAAATCTATTGAGAACACACACACACCATTTTTATTTCAAATAGAACCTTTAAAACATGGGTTTTCTCATTGGAAACCTCAACAAAAATAAGGCCTTCCATTACCATTATTTGTTTTTGAAAAAACCCTCAGGGAATTCTCAAAAGGGTCATGGAAAACCATTAAATTTTAAAAAAACTTTTTAAAATCATCAATGAACCCCATTTTTAATAATTTCAAGGTTGACACCTCATTAGAAAAAAACCATATTTAAAACATAATCATTCACCATTTGTAAATAAAAAAGATATCAAAATCCAACTCACACCATTAAAACCATTTCAAAAATACTTATAGGCATTTTATAAATGCTTGGAACATGAAAAAATTTCATTTATAAATTAAAACATTGAATTAAAAAGATACAACCATAATAAAAAAGAAAAATTCAATATACTCAATTTTGAAATACCCAATAGTGATAAACTATATTCATTTTTCAAATAAATATAGATTTATACAAATCTAGAATACATTGGATTCCAAAATGATGAAATTTTATAGAAACACCAAACCCCATTAAAGAAGAAACTAATAGTAAAGTGTCTCCCTCACTGATTAATTATTTAAAAAGCTATAAAAGTTTATCTACAACAAATTCATGGATAAATACCCATGATTAACTCTATACCCTAACCTAAAATAATCTAATATGACTTTTAGGGTCCATAGTGGGAAGATAAATCAAGGTAAAAGGAACAATATAAGATAGAAAGTGGTTTAGAGGGACATACCAATGAAGTATACATATGAATCAGAGGAGAAAGACAATAAAAATTAAAGAAAGGTAGAAGGATCAATTGGGGTGTGCCCAATACATTTGAGTAAGAGGTTAAATGTAGGGTTGTAGAGTTAAAATTGAGTTGGTGTAGAATTTAATTTGAATTTTTAATGAATCTAGGGAGGCTGCGCAAATTTTTATATTATGCATCAACCATTCAGGAGCCACTTTCTAGGACAAACAACCTCTCATGGTTACACCTAGATACTTCTCATGATTGGAAAAACAATGCACCAACTGTTTCAAGTGGAACTATAAAATTATAGACCCACTTCAAACACTTATCAAATAGACTATCAAACCATTTACATGTTCTGCACCAGTACCGATATGCACCATAGGTCCCACCCCGTTTCTCCTAGGTTTCGAATGGTTTGGACTAAACCATGAACTACCTAAGAATAATAAACTGTATAACAATTTGAACAAAAAACTATTGTTTAATGGAAACTACATGGTTACCTCAAAATCATATGTGGAAACCGTGCATATGAGGAAAATTCCTAGATTTTTCATCATTGTAGTGGAAAATTCTTAGAAACATAAAACTAGTGACAATAACATAAAATAACATAAAATAAACTTCACAATAAAATATAGATTTTCATAATTATTCCCATCATGCCACTTCCTATCCTGAGTAAGCCTTTGTAATAACTAGACAGTAAAGGAAATCTAATATTTACGGGTTCCTAAGATTAATCCCCAAAGGTATAATTAACTATAAAAATAGAAGAGTATTCATTAAAAAATATGATAAATCCTAAAATAGGTTTATTAAACCATAATGAGAATCAATATAAAATCTATTATATATAATATCTAGGTATATAGAGACATAATATAGATCTAATGCCTTTTAGAATAGTGATATAAAATAGTAGAACAACAAAAATCCACTTTTCTGTAATGATAGGGGACATAAAAAAACAACCACGTTCTAAAAATCTAAATTAATTGAATTAAAAGTTATTATCAACCATATCCAACCACAAAAAACTGGCTCAAAATAAAAAATGTGGGAATAAATCAAGAAATGTATAGAAGAACTACAATACCATACCATTAAGTATGTGGAATCCACAAAACTACGGATAATAACATCTAGAGAAATTTATCATCATGAAATAAAATAGATCCTACCCTATGGTCCAGAACTTCATATGGGCGTAACATAAGTCCAAGATCATATAACACTATCCCAAGTTGTTCCCAAGAGTAAAACACTATTCCGGTTTCCATGTGACCTGGCACCTATAGTCAAACTAGAAACAAAACTACATCCCTAGTCACCGATAAATGAACTCTAGTTTTTCTCATGTATACACTATAAAAACCCAAACCATGGTATACACTATGCATAAAAACATTCACTAATGAACAATTAGGTATAAATATTTTCCCAAAACAACCACTTCCCATAAAAAGAAACCCAAAAAGGAACCCAAAAAAACACAAGTCCAAGATTACCCTCAAGTCAAAAATACAAAAAACAGTAAGAATAAATCACAAAATAAATCATTTTCCAAAAACACATGACCAATCATATAAAGGATATTCAAAATGATGTCCACTCTATCAAATGTCAAGATTCTCTAAGAAGGTTTCTCCTCACATATAAAAATATCATGTCAAGGAAGATGGGATAAAGCCATACGAACAATCAGAATCCCAAATGTGAAACTAAAAAAACCATTGGAAAATCCATAACACACCACCATGAAGAGAAGGAAACACATTCCACTACCAATAGAGTCTGATCAGTATTAAAACTAAATGGTAGAAAAATAACCATAGATAATATATAACAACCTCACTTTTGATTACACCCTTAAACATGATTTATTACATAAAATCTTTACTTGATAAAACATAAAAGATCGAGAGGTATAGTGCTTTGGGGATTAGGAACAATACATAATGACTTAAAACATGAAATGTGACATTTTTATTGAAAACTTCCTTTACATAACCACTATATTCCCTTGTACTTATCATTTCATGGGGTTACCTGAGGACATGAATAATAAAAGGGTGAACTATAAATCCCATTAAGGGAGTAAAAAAGGCATAACATGACGAATACAATAAATGTTAGACAATAGTAATACCAATGGAGCATAAAAGAAACAAGAACATAAAGGCATGTCATAGCATGATTATCATAACATGGAAATGTGGAGACAACACATAACATGGTATTAGCATGATCCAAGGCTCATTGAACATGGAGCATGAGTAAAATCTCATTGCACTTGATGTATCATGATATTAATCTTTACCTAATTCATTGGAGTGCTATTAGGGCACACCATTCTTAACTATTTCATTTCATGCATAAGTGTGTCGCATGGATCATACAACATAGACTCATTAAAAATAAAAATTTATTCCATTATAAGAGAATGTGGAATTAATTCATGGAACTATATAATAAATAAGTAAATATGCATAAAGGTTAATACCATTTATAGAGAAATGTACATTGTAGTCACTACACAATGACCTTGGCTTGGAAAATAGTTGTGCAATTTCGGCAGCATAACGATGTGAAATAAGAATTCAAAAAAAAAATTGATAAGAGATAAAAATGTTTCTCATAATATTTAAATGAAATGGAAAGTAAAGGGGTTATATAAATATGTTTCCCAATAAATGTAATGGAATTTGGATACATTATACAAAAGAATTTCTTGAATGTAAATGAGGAGAGAGAAATTCCTTATGAAATTTCGGCATGGTAACAGGTGTACATGGGAGGTATTAATGATAGGGAAATGGGGTCTTTCTTTATTAAAACATGATGAGGTATGTATGGGGGAGGATCAAAATCATACAACAACATTTATAATTGAAAATAAAAGGGCATACCAATATAAGGAAACTTGGACATAAATAAGGAAAGTGAGAATCCCTTACTTGGAAGTGTGATCCCAAAGGATTGGGAGTGGCTTGAGAGAGGCTTCTTGGGAGCTTGGGGAACCTTGGGAGGATTCTAGAGAGAAGAGGGTAGAGGTTGGATGAAATTTAAAGGCTTTTAGTGAAGATGAAGTGGGAGATTGGGTGGGTTTATATAGGAAAGGATAGGGAATTATTTATTATTTAGGTTTGGGACACCACATATTAAACTATTCAAAACCATAGACCAACACATGGTTTTTAAACATGATTTTTTTCCATAGAGTAGTGGAAAAAAATATTTTATAAGGAAAATGGACGAACATCTTAAAATAATAGGGTTTCTTATGTAGAGTTGAGTCACACTCTCAAGGAAATCAATTTAAAAAGATAAAATGTTTTATAAGTCTTGAAGGGCACATGAAAGCTTTGTAAAATAAATCAAAAAAACCTAAAATCACATTATTTTAATTTTAAAACATATATTATCCAAAAATAATGTTTATAATATTTTATTACATCACTATTTGTTCATTAGTATGTCATAAAACACATTATATATTTAAACAGTATTTAATTTTTACTAAAAAATACGACTCTTAAGAAATTATGAAAAATTCACCATTGGATAATTTCAACGTCCCGATTCCAAAAATAATATCCATTTTATCTAAATAATTGTCTAAATATGTGAATTTTTACTTTTAAAATAAAAACTGAAATTCATAAAAAAATTCATGGGTTTTGACAAAAATATATTTCAAACCTTAATAAAAATTGAAATTGTATTATAAAAATTATACAATCATTTATATTTAATAAAAATTAATTTAATAATAATATTTTATTAAATTTATTATTTATTTAAAAAATCCATTAATTCATAAAAATATATTTCTTAATTGAATATTAATTGAAAATACTATTTGTGCTTTAAAAACAATTTACAAAGTAACAATATTAAAATGAAAGTATATTATTTATTATAAAGAAGAATAATGTACATAATCATAGTGCTAGGGTGTTGTTACGTAACCCCTTATAACACATGTATATGATCGAAGGTTAAGGTGTGCGATGGTGACAGAATCTTGGGGCGGCTCAGTTAAAATCGCCCGGGTGGTAATCTATATCAACTTCCACTTCTCCCATAGGCGGTTCTGTTAGAGCTTCATGTGTTGAAGATCGGCTTGGTCTTGGTTAAGAGAGAATCCCAATTACACCGCCTCCTTTACAAGCTCTGACAAATGGTCTTCATGTGGGGGAAAATCTATAGTATGAGTGCACGCTTCTTTTTTCTGAGTAAATTGGATTTGTTAAAGCCCTATATTTATACTAATCATGTGATCACAATTCATTGGCTATATTAGAAATGGTCACAATTCTTAGCTGTATTTTGAAATCCAAAAACATAAAACCAAGTGAATACGTTTTATATGATCATTCTATATAATATGAAATTTAATTGGATCAAGAGGGATTTTCATTAACAAAATTTTGGGTCGTTTCAATCTTCCCTATTAAGAAGTTTCACCCTCAAAATTTTCTTTTCCCACTCTAAAACAGATGTGGGTAACTTTGCTTCATCACTTCCTCCGATTCCCACGTCACTTCTTCAGACTTGTGGTTTCTCCACAACACCTTGACAAGGGACATTGTCTTATTTCATAGAATTTTTTTTATGATCTAAGATCTTCACTGGTTGTTCCTCATAATAAATATCATCCTCTTGTTGTACTACCTCTGAAAAGAGTACATGTGAAGGTTCTGGTATGTACATCCTTAAGAGGGATACATGAAAGACATCATGTACTTTGGCCATGGTAGGTGGATGTGATAGTCGATAGGCCACATACCCGACATGATCAAGAATCTTGAAGGGGCTGATGTACCTAGGAATAAATTCCCTTTCTTTCCAAACATCATGAACTTCTTCCACTGAGATATGCATAGAAATACCATGTCTCTAACATTGAACATAATATCTCGTCAACGGTTATCTGCGTAACTCTTATATCAACTTTGAGCTTCCTTGATATGATGATGAATGGTTTTCACCTTCTCCACCATTTCTTTGACCATTTTAGGTCCTAGAAGATTACGCTCACCAACTTCATCCCAACATGCCAGTGTTCTACACCTTTTCCCATAAAGGGATTCATATAGTTCCATTCAGATGCTCGAGTAGAAACTATTATTGTAGGAGAATTAAACCAGTGGAAGGTGTTGGTTGCATCCTTCTTTGAAGTCCATAGAACATGAACTTAACATATATTATAGGGTCTGAATAGTTCGCTCATATTGGCCATTATTTTGAGTATGACAGGCCGTAGTGAAGTATAGTTCAGTGCTTAGAGCATGTTGGATACTTTTCCAAAATGTTGAGGTGAATCTTGGATCATGACCAGATACAATAGATAGTGGAACTCCATGAAGACTTACCACTTCTTTTATGTAAATACATGAAATTTTATCCAATAAGAAGTCATCTTGAATCGCAATAAAGTGTGATGTCTTCATAAGACAATCCATAACAACCCATATAGAATTCTTTCCTCTGGATGTCCTTGGAAGTCCAGTGACAAAGTCCATGGTAATGTTGTACCAATTCCATGTTGGTATGGGTAGTGGTTCCATCATCCCCTTATACTTTTCCATCTCAGACTTCACTTTCTAACATACCAGGCACTTAGATTTACATTCAGCAATCTACCTTTCATATTGTCAGACAAAAAGTTTTCTCAGAGATATATATACATCTTTGTGCTCCCCAAGTGAATAGAGAAGGTTGAGATACATGCATCATTCAGAAAATCCTTCTGTATCTATGAATTAGATGGTACACATAATCGTGAAAAAAATCTCACAATTCCATCCTTGTCAGTCATGCACTCTGAGGATTTCCCATTTTTATTATCTTTGACCATTTTCAGAATTTCAACATCCTTTCATTGAGCGTCCTTTATTTTCTACATGACGTATGGTTGACCAATAATTTGAGAAAGGATTGATTATGTTCCCGTCTTTATGATTCCTATGTACATATTTATCAAATATAAGAAGATTGGATCCTTCTCAATTCTCATCAATGACAAAATTACTGGATCCTTTCTACTTAGAGCATCTACCACCTTGTTCGCTTTCCCTGGGTGGTAATGGATTGAGTAGTCATAATCCTTGATGAGTTCTATCACTCTTCATTGGTTCGTATTAATCTCTTTCTATGTGAATATATATTTGAGGATCTTGTGATCAATATATATCTCACACTTCTCCCCATAGAGATAATGCCGTGAGATTTTGATCGCAAAGATCACAGCCGAGAACTCCAGATCGTGCATGGGATAGTTTTGCTGATGGATTTTCAGCTTCCTTGAGGCATAGGCTATCACATTATCATTCTGTATCAACAAAAAACCCAGGACCTTCTTCAAATCATCACTAAATAACACAAAACGTTCTCCACTTGTGGGTAATGTGAGCATGGGTGTAGTGATAAGCTTTATTTTTTAATTCCTTGAATCTCTCTTCACATTCATAACTCCAATAAAACTTTACTCCCTTCCAAGTTATCTAGGTAAGAGGGTTGGAAAATCATAAGAAATTTCTGACAAATCTGAAATAATATCCATCTAACCCCAAGAAGCTACGGATATCCGTTACTAATGGTGTCCTCGATCATTCCTCAATTACAGTTGTCTTGGAGGTATCCAAATATATCCCATTGCTTGTAATGCTATGACCAAAGAATGAGACCTCCTTCAACAAGAACTCACACTTGCTGTAATTTTAATTGAGCTTCTCCTTTCGCTAGGTATCTAGTACCGTTCTTAGATGATCCTCATGATACTCCTTGGTTTTGGATTATATTAGAATATCATCTATAAAGAATACAAAAAAAATTTCAAGGTAATCTCTAAAGACTCTATTCATCAAGCCCATAATGATTTCTAGAGCATTAGTGAGTCCTAAAGGCATTACTATGAATTAATAGTGCTCGTATCTTGTACGAAAAGCAGTCTTGGTGATATCTTCCTTCTTCACCCTTACTTGATAATATCCCAACCACAAATACACCTTTGGGAAGTATTGTTCTCCAAGAAGCTGATCAAAGAAGTCATCAATTTGTGGTAGAGGGTACTTGTTCTTTATAATGATTTTCTTAAGATCACGATAATCTATGCAAAGGTACATTGACCCATCCTTCTTCTTGATGAAGAGGACTGGTGCACCCTATAGTGAAGCACATGGGCGTATAAACCCTTTATCAAGATTCTCCTGTAGTTGTTTCTTTAGCTCTTAAAGCTCCACAATATCCATTATATATAGATTCTTGGATATTAGCAATGCCCCAGGTATAAGGTCAATTGAGAATTCAACATCTCTTCTTGGTGGAAGACCATAAAATTCCTCGAGAAACACTTCATAGAATTCCCTCACAATAGGCATGTCTTCAACAATGGTTTCTTCCTTGGACTCAATCATCCGAGAAAGATACACATGCTCATAGGGCAGTAATATCCATGCTTGAGACGATGAAGCTAAAGAAGATTCATCCTCCTCCTTTCACTTGTACAGAATCAGGGGTCGATTCGCCATATGGAGAGTGATTTCCCTCCCATGGAAATTTATGTTGGCTCTATATAAGGTAATCCAATACATGCAAAGAATTTCATCAAATTCCACTAGAGGGAGTATGATGAGGTTTTCTGGGAAGTTCAATCCAGATATTTTGACCGGGGAGGAGTTATATTCATGGGATGCAATGATTTTCCCATTTAACGTACTCACCGACATCTTTACTTCGATGATTTGTTGTGGTGTTGGGATTATTTTACTAAAAATTTGGGATATAAAAGAATGCATATAACCATAATCAGAAAGTACGTTCACTATTCTTAAATGAATAACTAGTGTACCTGTAACCACTTCTTTGTCAGGGTTCACTTCGATGGAAGTGATAAAAAAAGCTCTCCCTTGCTGCCTTGTAGGTTTTTGGTTGCCTCCGAAAACCCTTGGCTTAGGGAACTGATTTGCGAGGTGCCCTGGTTCATTGAAGGTGAAAAAATAAACCACGCATTGAGAGTCGAATGGAGCGTTCATCTCCTCTGTCGCAGCCGCAGGGTTTTTTTCAAAAGATAATGGCTAGGTGCCATTCTCTACCAAACCTAAAGCATTTTCTCGTCCCCTTCAAGAAATTTATAGGGTGATTCTTTCCACACCTTTGGAAATTTAGGTGATGGATCTTCTTAGGACCGTTGGATTTATCCATAAGACTTCCAGAATTGAAGTCCAACTTAAACTTCTTATCCCCATGATACCCCTGAGATTCGTCGATCTCCATTTCCACCTTTAGGGAACATCAGACAATTTCCTCAAAGCTATCAAAGTCACAGATCGCCAGGGCTTTTTGCAGGATAGATTTCAGCCCATCAAAGAAGTTGTCAACCTTGCATTCGAGGGTAACGACAAAGCCAGAGGCATATCATTAAAGCCTTGTGAATTTTTCCTCGTACGCTCCGATGGATTCGTTATCTTTTTGATTGACGACAAGGAAGTCCTTTTCCATATTAAACTAGAGGGTTCATAGAAAAGATTTATCGAAAAACATCTTATAGAAATCCTTATATTCTAACGCCTTGATCTCCTCCTCAGGATTCATATTTTTGATCAATTTCCACCATTGATCAGATTCACCCTCTATATGATAAGCATCCAGAATAACCTTCTCTTGTTCAGAACATTGAAGGATGGAGAAGATCTTTTCAATGGAGTTGATCCATTGTTCAGTGATTGAGGGATCAGATGACCCATTAAGAGTATGAGTCCTTTGTCTCATGAATCTCTCGATAGTGAATTTTTCATTTTTAGGGGGGTTGAACGTTCCTCTCGGTCCGTGATTCTATTCAAATCTTGAGTTAACTGAGAGAGTATCATGACAAAATATGTGATTGCTTCTTCCATCAGATTGGGAATATCATTAGAACAGTCGTCACATAGGTCTTCACATATATTGTTAGCCCAAGTACTCCTATTACTGACCATTGTATGGAATAAAAGTAAAGTTAGGGGTAACACATAAAGAGTAATCCAAGGAAGAAATATATGACTTATAAATAACTTTTCCCCCCTTAACTTATGAATCTATAGGCTTCAATCTATGTTATCCATGATCTAATTTCTAACATGAATTATTATGGGAATTTTTTTAATTCCCTTAATGATGGTTCATATTAAGCTTGTGAATTTACTAAAGCATATCCATCGGGATTGTCATAACCAAGAGTGTAGCAAGGCCCGTTGTTGTGTATAAGGATACCCCGAGTCAAGCCCAAAACTCCTTGTCGTTGTTTTCACTCCTAGGTACATCTTTTCCAGAGCCACCTATAACTGATCATATCTAGAAATAGATTTATTTTCTTGATAAACCACTTACTCAATACTCACTAAAATTTAGGGATGTTTTTTTATACTTAGTTTTTTTCCCTAATGCATTCACTAGGGTGTTCTAATATTGATCCAAAAAATAACTAAACCTATCCTTTGATACCAACTATAACAACCCTACTTTTTATTACGGACTTAAACATGATTTATTACATAAAATCTTCACTTTATACAACATAAAATCTCTAGAGGTCTAGTGTCTTTAGGTATTAGGAACATTACTTAATGACTTAAAACATGAAAAACAACATCTTTATTGAAAACTTCCTTTACATGACCACTACATTCCCTCGTACTTAGCATTTCATGGGGTAACCTGAGGACATGAATAAAAAAAGGGTGAGCTATAAAGCCCAGTAAGGGATTAAAAAAGGCATAACATGAAGAATACAATACATGTTATACAATAGGCATATCAATGAATCATAAAATAAACATGAACATAAAGTCACAACATAGCATGATTATCATAACATGGAAATGTGGCGACAATAGGTAACATGGTATTAGCATGATCAAAGGCTCATTACACGTGGAGAATTATTAAACCCTCATTACACTTGATGTATCATGATACTAATCTTTACCCCATGCATTGGAGCAGTATCAGGGTACACCCTTCTTAAACATTTAATTTCATGAATAAGTGTGCCACATGGATCATACAACATGGACTAATTAAACATAATCATTTATTACATGATAAGATAATGTAGAATAAATTCACGGAAACCTATAATAAATAATTAAATGTTCATAAAGGTGAATACTCTTTATAGATAAATGTTCATGGTATTCACTACACAATGACTTTGGCTTAGAAAATTGTGGTGCAATTTTGAATTCATAATGGCATGACATAAGAATTCATAAAAATGGTTGATGAGAAATAAATGGGTGTCTCATCATATGTACATGAAATGTACAGCAATGGGGTCTTATATATACATTTCCCAACAAAATTAATGTAATTTAGATACATAATAAAAAATAATTTCTTGAATATAAATGAGGAGAGAGAAATTCCTTACAGAATTTCGGCACGGTAATGGGTGTACATGATAGGCATTAATGAGTGATAAAGGGGTTATATAATTATTCAAAAATGAAGAGGGAAGTATGGGGGAGGTGTGAAATTATACCCAAACATTTATAATTGAAAATAAAAGGGAATAACAATATAAGGAAACTTGGACAAAAATAATGAAAGTGAGAATCCCTTACTTGGAAGTGTGATCCCAAAGGATTGAGAATGGCTTGAGAGAGGATTATTGGGAGCTTGGGGCACCTTGGGAGGATTATAGAGAGAGGAGGTCAGAGTTTGGATGAACTTAATAGGCTTTTAGTGAGGAGGAAGTGGGATCCTGGGTGGTTTTATATAGGAAAGGAGAGAAAATTCTTTATTATTTAGGTTCGGGTCACCACACATTAAACTAATCAAAACCACAAACCAGCCCATGGTTTTTGCCCAAGGTTTTTTCCAAAGGGGAGTGGAAAAAAATATTTTATAAGGAAAATGGACGAACTTCTTAAAATTACAGGGTTGCTTATGTGGAGGTGAAACACACCCTCAAGGAAATCGATTTAAAAAGATAAAATGTTTTATAAGTCTTGAAGGGCCACTAAAGCTTTTTAAAATAAATAAAATAATCCAAAAATCACATTTTTTAATGTTAAAACATATATTGGACGAAAAAAATGTTTATAGTATTTTATTACATCACTATTGGGTCATTATGATGTCATAAAACACACTATATATTTAAATAGTATTTAATTTTTATCCAAAAATTCGATTGTCTCATAAAATTATTTAAAATTCACCATTGCATAATTTCGACATCCTAATTCCAAAAATAATATCCATTTTATCTAAATAATTTTCTAAATATTTTAATTTTTACTTTTAAAATAAAAACCGACATTTATAAAAAATTCATGGGTTTTGACAAAAATAGATTTCAAACCTTAATTGAAATTGAAATCATATTATAAAAATTATATGATCATTTGTATTTAATAAAAAGTAATCTAATAATAATATTTTATTAAAATAATATTTAATTCAAAAATCCATTAATTGATAAAAATAGATTTCTTAATTGAATATTAACTAGAAATACTATTTGTGCTTTAAAATCTATTTACAAAGTAACAATATTAAAATGAAAGTATATTATTTATTATATACAAAAATAATGTACATAATTATAGGGCTGGGGTATTGTTAAATAACCCCTTATAACACCTGCATATGACCGAAGGTTAAGGTGTGTGATGGTGATAGACTCTTGGGGCAGCTTAGATAACATCGCTCAGGTGGTAATCTCTATCAACTTCCACTTCTCCCATAGGCGGTTCTGTTCAAGCATCACGTGTTGAAGCTCAGATTGGGATTGGTTAAGAGAGAATCCCAATGATGCCACCTCATTTCTGGGTCATAACATTATAACATTAATTTCTCACTATACCTTCTAGGAGGATTTCTCTAAATCAACACGAGACATAAACTCAACCAATTCATGAATTCTAGATCGCACAATTTATCAAAATAATAAAATAAATTTTAAAACAACCCCCCTTTTAAAACATATTACTCTTTTGAAAAGGGTACCAAAATAAAATAAGAGATAAATCCCAAGATGGAAGGCACTAAATAGAAAAAACCTTTTTAAAACTGATTCTAAAAAACTCTTTATTTAATATTGAAACCCCCCCATCTTGTTTGAAAACTGAAACAAACTCCAAAAATCTTGTTTTAGAAAATCAATAGAATTTTTTAAAATCAATCCCACTTGGAATTTTTTCAAAAAATAACGGGATCTTGATTATAAAATCAGTTATCCTTAAATCATTACATATAAAAACCATATCAATTTAAAATCAATCCTAATATGTAATTATAAACAATTTTTTATTTATTTTTTAATCTATATTTTCTTTATATATGAGAATTTTATTTCAAATCACAAAAAAAATAAAAAAAACAAGCATCAACCAATATCTAGTCTTAAATGCCAGAATATCACAAAACTCGCCAAGAAACTTTTTACACTTCTCTAACCATGCAAGGAAATACAAGATTTAATGTTCTAAATAAAAAAAATAATCTTGAATAAAGATACATGCACAACTTGGTCATATACATGAAAACTATGTGGTAATCATACAATGGTACCCTAAATATATCATATATTATAAAAAAATCATGATTTTTCAAGCACTGCAAGAAAACCTCAATCCTTGATTCCCTATTTCACATCCATCCAAAAACACTAAATATGACCCCTAAGGAAACTCGATATAAGATAATGGGGATCAAATAACCACCATAATAGGCATCAAATCCCCATTAAAAAAATCTAGTAAATGGAATGATAGAATCGAAACTAAAATCCCAACTACTCATGGAAATTTATTGTTTGGGTGAAAAATACCTTATGTCACTACTCACCTACCTACTTATCCCTGACATCCTTAACTCAAAATTTACAAATCCCTAAATAATATGTGAGAACTTATAGAACCTAGTACCATTGAGAACTTCAGCTATGATACAATTTTGTAGTGAATTTTCCTAGGATTCCATTTGACGTAAGACACCATTGGCCTGAAGGATGTTCTGAATCTCCATGAGAGTAAAATTCTTCCAGGGAATCGTGAACAAAACATGGTGATTATTTTACCCCTTATAATCCAATAAATAAGTATTTGAAATGAAAGGAATAAACTAACCAAAAAAAGATAAGTATCACCAACATTGAATACAAAATCATTAATTTTTTCAAAATGAATAAATAGTGGAATAAAATATGAACAAACCCAAAAAATAATATTTAACAATAAAAATGGATGATAAAAGTTTCCAAAATAGAATTAATATCCTAAATTGTCCCCATGATCCACCACATGACCCCCAATCACCATGTAACCAGAACGCCTCCCTCATTAGACTAATAAAATGAGTGTCAATCTAAAGTAGAAATATATCGATAAAATATAAGAATGATCTATACATCTTGGTAGGTCACCACCCGCAAAATCTATGAAATTTCATTCATAATTCATTTTACAAAATAATGTTTTAAAATAAAACTACAAATTTGAATTTTAAAACATATCCTTGTGAATACAACTATCATACCCATAACTATTTTTAAAAACACTCTTTTTTATTTAAATGAAGAGAAACACATTTAAAAAAATAACTTCCCTCTAAATCCATAAAACCTGAAATAAAACATTTTGAAATTTATTTTAAAAACCTAAAACAAGAGTTTTAAATTTAAAATGGGTTTTCCAAACATCTTAAAAACATAGTAAGAATATGACTCAACACAACGAGTGAAACATTCCATAATAAATGTATGAAAATTCAAATGACAAGTGAAGAAGATAACCAAGATAAGGGATCCACAATAGTAAAATTATGGTATAATTCAATCACGTTCACAATTATATCCCCTTATATAAAATAACTAATTAAGCAACAAGGTAGTTTTGAATCTACCCTGTGTAAAAACCTATAATTTTATTAATGTAATTTTCCTTCTGATTATATAAATATCTCATATTTAGTAAGGTAGCATTATATAAACACATTCACCACAAGATAAAACCAATAATCATTTTATCATACTAAATTTAGCATTAAATTTATACAATAAATATTACAATAATAATTGAAAGTGTTACAATGTGGTAGAAGATAGAAAATAAGATAACTATAATATAAAAAATTGGATCTGCTTGATACCATAGAATGATCATTCCCATGAAAAAAATATAGAAATGAAGTATATTATTAAGAATAAAACATACATTTTATAAATTAATATATAAAACTTTGAGAGAAAACAAAAGTGAATTTTCAAGTCAAAATATCGTTATGGTGATTTTTTGGATTTTTTAAAAAATATGTGAATTTTTTATAAATAGTGAAATATGGGAAAATTTTGTATTATTACTTATATTAAAAATATAATATCTTTTGAGGCATGCATGATGTATGAAACCATTATATCAAACTCAAACACATAAATTAAAATAAATAGTCATAATAATACACATTATCGGTAGTTTTGATAAAAAAACTAATGAATAGTATATTAAAAATATCCTGACTCTTACTCTTATAAATATCAACCCTCAAAACCTATTCTCCTCACAGATTATAGGACTTGGATTTGGCCAATGTTCTACCCTATTCTCTCCCAAAACCTCTTCCCCATGTCCTTAAGGTTCATTCCTCACTAAAAGTAAAAAAACAAGGTGCCTTAAGGTGTATTTTAAGTGATGATCTGAAGAGGTAATATTCTTGGTCTATCTCTTTTAAATTATTTTCTTCTTATATATCCTCCTTATGTAACACCACAATATTTCATAGTAAGTTATTTTCTTTAAATTCAATAGCTTTTGCTACACGCAACATCGAGTTCGAACGCACCATGACTTACCAAACTAGCCGTTCAAAAGCGGTTATTAATAGTATTAAATAAATTTTTAACTTTAAATAATAATTATAATTTTATAATCCATATTATGAGTTTATTAGACATAATTAAAAAACAAATTCAAATTTTTTAGATAGATGAAGTATTTTTAAAAAAAATGCAATTTTACCGCCTTTTAAAGGAGAACCCTTTTTAAATCCAATATTTGAAACTTTTATATATTAAATTTTACAAAATAAACTCCTTATTTAGAATCAAGACATAAGAATTTATTTTCAATAAATTGTTTGTGTTTTTCTAATAACTTTCATATTTGGGTGAATAATGAAAAATACTATATTTTAACTGAAAACAACTTTTTTAATAAAAATAATTTGGAGTGTTAAATTATACATTTTAATGGTTTGGAAGTATAAATAGATTATATTTTTACCATTTAATCAAATTTTATTCATTAGAAATAATTTCACTTTGAAATTGAACATAAACAAGTATCAATCTTTTGTTAGTTATTATTTCTTACAATACACACTTTTTGGTTTTGACAATATGAATTAATTTTAAATTAATAAATGAAACTTATATGTTTTGAATTTGGTATAATAGAATTAATTTTTGAATTCAGAATATCAAAATTAGCTTAGGGGAAATTTTGGTGTTTTTTTGAAAACATTCAATTTTCTATGAAAAGTGAAAAACACTGAGCTATTGGTTAAAACTGACTTTTTATTTAAATAATTATTTATTTTATTTAAATTTATTTTAGGTAAAAATAGATACATAATACATATATAAGTTAAATATAATTCATTGGAGTCATTTTATAATAAAATTAGATGTATAAAATTTTATTGAACTTTTTACTGTCTTTTACCCACTTCCTAGGAGCATTTGAAAATTCGAATAAAACATAATTTTACCGCTTTTGTGAGTGGAATTTCATAAATCAAAGAGACACAGTTGATATCAATAAGAAAAATGTGGTTCAATAAGATGAAAATAATTTTTTGCGAGTAGTAACTTTTTACTGTTATTTACCACGGTTAAAAGTAAATAGGGTAATTAAAGGTAAAAATGATATCATAATTACTCCAACACATGTCCTAATTCTAAAGGATAATTGTAATTTGACAAAAAAACAACCTTAGGAATAAAATATGATCCTTTATGTCCAATTTTATTAGATTATGACATTTATTATTATTTTATTTAAAGAAGAGTTAAAAGAGTCAAAATCAATGTTCAATAACGAAACCATTTTAATATCGGGTCATACATAAGATAAATTCCACTATAGATATTCATTATAAATATAAAAATATTTCATACATAAAGGTAGATTATTTATAATTTTTAGACATTAAATAAGTTAATTTATTTATGACATAATGATGACGCAGTAATTACCTTAATAATGAAATATTAAAATAATTGATATTACAAATATCCAAATAAATGTAATTTGATACTTTTAATAAATTACATAATTTTATAGGTTAATATGACATGTTATTTTTTATTAAATGTATTTATTTCTAAGTAATAAAGTTTTTAGGACTTTAACAAAAATCAATTATTATATAATGTCAAAATTGACATAAATGAGTTTTAAAAATAAACACAATAATATGTTGATATAATAATCCTAAAAATCTAAGGATCTTCCAAAATAATTATATAATTATATTTTTATCATTAATGAACCACTTGGGGTTCTATTGGAAGTTTATAGTCAGTTTATTAACCATATAATATAAAAATACAAAGAGACATGGTATATGTCAAACTATTTAACTAAGAGTTAAATCTAAAAGATAAAGTTAATATAGTGACTCAAACCTGTTTAAAAACTATTGGGTGAGTGGTTTTCTACCCATCACAACCTTATCCTTTAAATAATTTTTTTGGAGCCATTAGAAACGGAAAATTATTTTATTATAAAATAATATTTCAATCTTTTCCTAAGGTGGCCCTCACTCCTCTTAAAAAGGGCACTTCCCCTTCCCTCAAACTCACACCTTAAAAGCCATTAGGCTCATCCAACCCCTACCAAAATAATCTTTCAAGATCCCCCTATTCCTTATAGAAGCCTTACTTTAGGCAGAAGGCACTTCAAGAAGTCTGTTTGGTTCAAACCAAAGGATGTTACCCAAATTAAAGGTAACACTTTCTCTTAAATTCATTTGTTTTCTTTTATTTTACTTCTCCAACCCCCTTAACAATTTTTATTACTTTATTTTATTAAAAAACTAGTATCCTAAATATAATAGTATGTTATTATGATAAGTATTTGAACTACACATACACACACCTCCATCTAATGGGTGAAGAACATACTATTTCTGTGGATGACAAACTAACGCCTCACGAAACGATGATTTGTTCGATTATATCCTACCGCCTTTCATGGTATCCATTAATATGTAACTTTATTCATATATGAAATATATATATATATATATATTATGTTAATTTTTTCTTTATTATTCTGTATTTTCCATTTATATCATTATTTTATGGTTTCCATTATGGGTAAAACGCGATAATTTGATTTGAGGAAGTGCATACTACTGCCCCCTCAAAATGATATGACTCATTAATACCTTATGCGAGACTTATAAAGGATGGAATCATTGATATTATATATTATATTATATAGAAATTATAATATAACTTTGTATCATTATGTTTTAATTCCATTAAAATACAAAATAAAAATGAAAGTAGTGTTCATGCGAACGTACGACTTATCGTCTCCAAGAACGGTACATTTCATTCCTTATCTTCAAATGTTATGTACTGTTATAAATATATATATATATATATATATATATACTGGATATATAATATATATATGATATCTGAATCATGTATATCATTCTGGATATAATGGTCTTTTGACCACATGGAAAAATTGTAATTATAACAAGTTCATTTTTGACTCAAGTTCCGAACATCGATAAAATATCTAATATGAACTCAAATAATTAACTAATTGTTATAGAAATGTAATAAGTGATATAAAAGGAATAATAAACTTGAAAATTTTTCTTAATCAAGTAGAAATTAACTTAATTTTATTATTCAGGAAGAACAAGGAACATTCAAGACATGTCAGACTTGATGTAAGGGGTTTCTTATCTCACTTTTAATTCCATGAGATTTCCATTGTTTGGCACTTATTTATTGCATGTGGTGTATTGTGTACTGAAATTTGATATATATTATCATAATTACCCTCATATTCATGGTATTATGTGATTTATTTGTGTATTATTAACTTTTGGTCACATGACTCGATTGATTACAACATGGTAAGGGGTTTTCATCTCACGTCCTATTCCCGTGATATTCATGCTATATTGCCACTATTTTATTTTGTGTGGTGTATGTACAGCCAAATTATTGTATTCATTGTGTAATATACATTAATTTAAGGGTATTTAAATCTTTATTTTATGATCTTTCTTTCATGTGATGTTTGTTTCGTAAGTTACCAAATTGGTAAGGGAATTTCAAATTTCAATTTCCACTCATTCGGTTTTACGCATAATTCATTGATTATTTTACTCCAAGATCATGTGTGGAATCACTATTTGTTATTTATGTAGTAATTTCCACTATGCTTCTTGTGGATATAATTTTGATACACATAATCACTCCATTGATAAATTCTCAAGTCATCTATATGTACTTTATAAGAGTAATTTTACCTCAATCTCCATTTATTGAGTTAAACGTCCAATTCATTGGTGTTGTTCTTACAAGAATATGTGTGAATGTCCTCTGATTGGTTTACACTGAATATCCAATCATATTGAGTGTATTTATATTTTCACACATAATTATGTCATTGATTTATCCTTAACCAAATGATACGGTCTTTATAAGAGATTTTATCTCAATTTACATTCCATTGAGACTTCTTTGTTGTTATACAACAATTAACTTTTATATAGTGTATATAATGTACTTTGACATAGTATATCATAAATCCCTTTATTCTCATGATATTATAATGTTTCTATTACCTCAATTATTTTTATTCATGTGCCTCTCTTTTGATTAGGAACTCTAACTAAAATATCATTTTAAATGTTTTAAAGATTTATTATTCTAAATCTTTCTCATTAATGTCCATGTTTTAAAAATAATTTTAAGGATTTATTTATATGAACATTAATGTTTTAAATTTAAAATTCCTTTTAAAAGTTTCAATGTGGTATGGGATACTTTGATTCAAAAATCTATTTTTAAACGGCTTCTTGACTAATAGTGTGACTTTTAAATGTTTTTAAGAAAAAGGGGGATATTTCTCTGAAATAGTTTTGATGATTATTTTCATCTATGTCAATATCCTTGATTATTCTTGATTGAGGTTAATCTATTACAATACAATATTCCATATTGAATTGAATGAGTTATGATTAACTGTGGATGTGCTATTTTTATACCATTCATGGTTTGTGGATAAAGTATTGACATTTAGTATGCTAGTTTTAATACAAATATTTATGTTATATTCAAAACTGTTCATATGAGGAATTCATTGGACTTTGTAAGTGATGATTAGAGCCCGCTATAGCTTCTCGATGCATTTGTAGGTCTCATGAGACAAACTAGTGTCTTGGCACACGGCCTTGACAAAATCTTATTTGTAGTCTTGGCACGAGGCCTTGACAATGTGGTTTTCATGTCCGGAATTATACATTCCATCATTATGAGATTAGATATTGATATTTAAATTGGTTATTCAACTTGTAGAATACCCATGACTATGTTTTATTATGTCATTATTTACTCACCTCATATTCCTGTCATAAAGTGTTCATGTTTATTATTTGTAAAGTCATGTGTTTTCAATTATCCACCATGATTAATGTTTATTTTATCTTCCATGGTATTTCTTACTCTTACTGAGAATTTGAGATCACCCCTTTCTCATGTTTCTTTTTTCCAGGATATGAATAATTTAGTTAAGAGTGACATGGATGAATAATCTTGGAAGCTTGGATGTTTCTAATGGAATAAATTAGTGTTATTTTTCTTTTCAAATTGTAGTGCTGAACTTATGTATGTATATTGTTTCCAAGACTACTAAACTGATCAGTCCTTCGGGAATTGATTCCTTGTAATCCTGCCAATGTATTAAAATAATGTACCAGCTCCTTGATTCTAGGATCGGGGCGTTACAGTTGGTATGAGAGGAAGTTTAGTAAAAACCTTGGAAACTAGATTTAGATAAACTCCAATTAGAGCACATTACCCTAATATAGACTTTGAGATATAGTATATAAGAACTTCCTAGAATCTTGATAATGTAGAGATGTTGTGTATATTCCAAGCAGTACATCCCTATCTAGATACGAGCAGGTAGAGTCAGCTCTGACAGAGATATACCAAGGAGTGAAAACTCTAACAATGAGTTTTGGGCTTGACCCGGGGTATCCTAGTGCATGAAAACGGGATTTGATGCACTCTTGGTTATGACACTCTCGGGGGATACTCTTAGGATAATTCACATTTTCATTACAAACCGATTTGAAGGATTTTAATATAAGATGAGAATAAATAACCTTGTTTAATCCTAGGAAGTTTTAGATTGAAAATAAGGTATGATGATATTTTATAAATAATTTTATAACTATTATTACTCACACAATGCTTTTTAGTTTTAGTTAATGGCTGGATTCCAAGGAATTCATAGTAACATTGAAGATGATGTACAAGGTGGGAACAATGGTGGAAATGAGAAACGAAATGGAATGTTGATAGGTGTAAAAGACATTGTCTTCATACCAAATTAGTTTTCCAAAAATATGATCAACAACATATATATTAACCAACTCCCAGACTCAAAAAAAAATAGAAAGGCATTGAATGATAAGAGCTCCTGAAGTGGAGACCATGGAGAGAAGAAAGTTCAATTTCCATCATGTCAGAAATGTGGAAGGAGACACCCAGGAAAGTTTCTCAATGGAACAAAGAAATGATTTATGTGTGGGAAAGAAGGGCATTAAGTAAATACTTTCCAAGTAAAAATGAAGAATACTATAGAGGAAAACAAAAATGATCATAAGAATCATATTACGGTCATTTTTGATAAATGTAAGGGACCTTGGAATCACCCAAGTCAATTCCCTATTCTATAGGATAACCTCTTGGTCAAGGAAGAACCTATGTGGAAATAAATGGATGGTAAAATGTTTAAAGGTATTAGTGCTCTTTGTTGATGATATTACTTTAGAATACTTTTCTCTTGTATATGTAACCCTGCAGTTTTTTATGTGAAAATTCTATTCAAGGAATAATTATCTTTTCCTTTGTGGATATAGTTATAAATAACCATTTAGGTTTATATGACTCTTGAATTTGAGGCAATTACAGGTTATTAATTTTTTGGGATGAAAATGCGAGGTATGAGATAACATTGGTGGTTAAATTATGTTATGATTATTTTAAGGAATATATCTCATTTAGGAAATGTTATAAAATATAGTTTTTGAAAAATGACAACCCACAGACTAAGTGACAAACTGTCACGTTGGAACAAGCTACAGGAATCGAACCCACAACCAAAGTGCGACTGGGATTTATCGCCTACCATTGGACTATGTGAAGTCCCTGGTTAGTATGACTAATTATTTTTTAGTTAAATGATTTTATGAATCAATAATATGTTGAATTTGGTAACTTATGATTTATTCTTAGTATAAGAAAATGATTTGGTGATTAAGTGATAAATGTTATTTTGGAAGATATTCTCTCTTTTGAAAAAACTATATGCCTAAGGAAAATTGAATACTATGGGATTTAATTTGAGGAGTAATGGTGGGTTTTTACCTATGTTTTTATTGTAGTGATTTGGGTTATTTATGGAAATTATTAACCTATCGTAGAGAATATGTGATTAGGTTAATTAATTTTAAGTATGTGACATTAAGAGTAGTCAATGTTATTTAGGGATAAAATTTAACGTGTAAAACTACATAAGAAAATTCTTCTATGTATTGGGTTTCAATATTAGTTTGGATTATATTGAACAATTTTGTGGACAATTATTTATTGAATGGTATTTATTGAACTTTGGGTATTGTTGGTTTAATTTTAGAAATTAAGATTAATATTTCTTTCTCTAAAGTATTATCCTTTTTGGGGATCATCTGATCATGTACTAACCATTTTGGTTTTGGTTAATCTCTAAAAATAAGGGAAAAATATATTTTATCATTTATGGATTATGTGATTCTCTAAAAGTTTATTCTAGCACTTCAGGTGTGACCAAGTCCTCTTGGATACTCATCATTTGGAAAAAAAGATGAGTTAGCGGTAGAAATTTATAAAAGGATAAAAATATACTTAAAAATTATTTATATCTTATTAAGTTATTATTCAATCTCATAAATAAATTCTTCATACATATGAAATGGAAAATAAAACAAAGAAAATGTTTTCTATGTACTTTTCCTACTGGGAAAACTAATGACTGTTTATCCCATCACAAGATTGTGGTTTTCTTATTGTTAAGTTTCTCCTGATCGTGTTTTCTATCACTCTCCATCTGAACCTGACACTTAGTTTATCTTCTATATCCATGTTTTCCTACATGGAATCCTAGTATGGGTTATCTCAAGTTACCTTTGCACTTCTCTATCTTTCTTTTAAAGTGATAGTTTTATTAACTCTTTTTCTGATGTGGGACTTTCAATGAAGTTCCCTGGCCCAATTCTAAAATTGAGAGGACACAATTTCCAAAAGGAGGGAAAAATGTAACACCCCAATATTACATAGTAAGTTATTTTCTTTAAATTCAATAGCTTGCGCTACACGCAACACCGAGTTCGAGCACACCCCGACTTAAAAAACTAGTCGTTCAAAAGCGGTTATGAATAGTATTAACTAAATTTTGAACTTTATATAATCCATATAATTTTAGAATCCATATTATGAGTTTCTTAGACATAATGAAAAAAAAAACAAATTCATTTTTTTTAGATAAAAGAAGAATTTTAAAAAAAATGCAATTTTACCGCCATTTAATGGAGAACCATTTTTAAATCCAATATTTGAAACATTTAAATATTCAATTTTACAAAATAAACTCCTTCTTTATAATTGAGACATAATAATTTAGTTTCAATAAATTTTTGGTGTTTTTCTAATAACTTTCATACTTGGGTGAATAGTGAAAAAACTATATTTTAACTGAAAACAACTTTTTTAATCAAAATAATTTATATTGTTAAATTATAAATTTTAATTGTTTTAAAATATAAATAGATTATATTTTTACCATTGAATCCAATGTTATTCATTTGAAATAATTTCACTTTAAAATTGAACATAAACAAGTATCAATCTTTTGTTAGTTATTATTTCTTAAAAACATGATTTTTGGTTTTGACAATGGGAATTAATTTTAAATTAATAAATGAAACATCTATATTTTGAATTTGGTAAAATAGACTTAATTTTTGAATTCAGAATATCAAAATTAGCCTATGGGGAAATCTTGGTATTTTTCTAAAGACTTTCAATTTTTGATGAATAGTGAAAAGTACTGAGCTATTGGTTGAAACCGACTTTTTATTTAAATAATTATTTATTTTATTTAAATTTATTTTATGTCAAAATAGATTCATAATTCATATATAAGTTCAATATAATTCATTGGAGTAATTTTATAATAAAATCTGATGTATAAAATTTTATTGAACTTTTTACCGTCTTTTACCCACCTCCTAGGAGCATTTGCAAATTCGCATAAAACATAATTTTACCGCTTCTGTGAGTGTAACATAAAAAAATCCGAGAGACACGGTTGATATCATTAAGAAAAATGTGGTTCAATAAGATGAAAATAATTTTTGTGAATAGTAATTTTTTACTTTTATTTACCACGGTTAAAAGTAAATAGGGTAATTAAGGGTAAAAATTATATCATAAATACCCCATAAAATTTTCTAATTCTATTGGATAAATTTAATTCGAAAAAAAACAACCTTAGGAATAAAATATGATCCTTTAGGTCCACTTGGATTAGATTAGGACATTTATTATTATTTTATTTAAAGAAGAGTTAAAAGAGTCAAAATCAAAGTTCAATAACGAAACCATTTTTAATATAGGGTTATACATAAGATAAATTCCACTATAAATATTCATTATAAAGATAAAAATATTTCTACATAATTATAGTTTATTTATTATTTTTAGACATTAAATAATTTAATTTATTTAGGACACAATGATGATGTAGTAATTACCTTAATAATGAAATATTAAAATAATTGACATTATAAATATCCAAATAAATTTAATTTGAGACTTTTAATAAATTAAATAATTTTCTAGGTTAATAGGACATTTTAGGGTTGACTAAATGTATTTATTTATAAGTAATAAAGTTTTTAGGTCTTTAACAAAAATAAATGATTAAATAATGTCAAAATTGACATATATGAGTTTTTAAAACAAATACAATATTATTAGTTGATATAATAATCCAATAAATCTAAGGTTTGTCCAAAAGACTTATATAATGATAATTGTGTCATTAATGAACCACTTGGGGTTATCTTAGAAGTTTATAGTAATTTTATTAACCATATAATATAAAAATACAAAGAGACATGGTAAATGTCAAACTATTTAGAGTTAAATCTAAAAGGTAAAGTTAATATAGTGACCCAAACCTATCTAAAAACAATTGATTGAGTGGTTTTAGACCCATCCCAACCTTATAATTTAAATAATTTATTTTGGATCCATTAGAAACCAAAAATTATTTTATTATAAAATAATATTTCAATCTTTTCCTAAGGTGCCTCTCACTCCGCTTAAAAAAGGGCACTTCCCCTTCTCTCAAATTCCCTCCTTAAAATCCATTAGTCTCGCCCAACCCCTGCTAAAATAATCTTTCATGATCCCCCTATTCCTCCTAGAAGCCTTACCTTAGGTATAAGGCACTTCAAGAAGTCTTTTTGGTTCAAACCAAATGAAGTTACCCAAATTAAAGGTAACACTTTCTCTTAAATTCTTTTGTTTTATTTTATTTTACTTCTCCAACCCCAAAAACACTTTTTATTACTTTATTTTATAATAAAACCAGTATCATAAATATACTAGGATGTTTTTATGATAATTATTCTAACTACAATTACACACATCTCCATCTAATGCGTGAAGAACATACTGTTTCTGTGGATGGAAAACTAACGCCTCACGAAACGATGATTGTTCGATTATATCCTATCGCCTCTCATGGTGTCCATTAAGATGGAACTGTATTTATATTATTTATATATATATATATATATTATTTTTATGTTTTCTTTATGCTTATTTATTTTCAATTTATATCATTTTTATGGTTTCCATTATGGGTAAAATGTGATAATTTCATTTGAGGAAGTGCGGACTACCGCCCCCTCAAAATGATATTACTCATTAATTCCTTATGTGAGACATATAAAGGAATGAATAAATGATATTATATATGATATTATACTGGAATTATAATATACCTATGCATCATTATGTTTTAATTCCATTAAAATACAAAATAGAAATGAAAGTAGTGTTCATGCATACAGTACGACTTGCTGTCTCCATGAACGGTACATTTCATTCCTTATCTCCAAATGTTATATACTATTATAAATAGAGATATATATATATATAAAAGATATATGATATATATATGATATCTAAATCATTTATATCATTCTAGATATGATAGAATTTTGACCACATGGAAAAATTGTAATTATAACAAGTTTCTTTTTTACTCAAGTTTCGAACATCGATAAAATATCCAATATGAACTTAAATAATTAACTAATTGTTATAGCAAGGTAATAAGTGATATAAAACGAATAATAAACATGAAAAATGTTCTTAATCAAGTATAAATTAACTTAATTTTATTATTCAGGAAGAACACGAAACATTCAAGACAAGTCATACTTGAGGTAAGGGGTTTCTTATCTCACTTTTAATTTTGTGAGATTTCCATTGTTTGCCACTTATTTATTTCATGTAGTGTATTTTTTACTTAAATTTGATATATATTATCATTATTCTCCTTATATTCATGGTATTATGTGATTAATTTTGGGGTTAATAACTTTTGGTCACATGACTCGATTGATTACAACATGGTAAGGAGTTTTCATCTCACTTCATATTCCCGTGAGATTCATGCTATATTGGCACTATTTACTTTTGTGTGGTTTATGTAAAGCCCTATGATTGTATTCTTTGTGTAATATACTTTAATTTATGGGTATTTACATATTCATTTAATGATCCTTCTTTCATGGGATGCATGTTTCGTAAGTTACCAAATTGGTAAGGGAATTTCAAATTTCGATTTCCACTCATTCAGTTTTACGCATACATTATTGATTATTTTACTCCAAGATTATGTGTGGAATAACTATTTATTATAAATTTAGTAATTTCCAATACCATTTCTGGGGATATACTTTGGATACACATAATCACTTCATTGATAAATTTTCAAGTCATCAATATGAACTTTATAAGATTAATTTTAACTCAATCTCCATTTATTGAGTTAAACATCCAATTCATTGGTTTTGTTTTTATAAGAATATGTGTGAATGTACTCAGATTGGTTTACATTGAATATCCAATCATATTGAGTGTATTTATATTTTTCACACATAATTATGTCGTTGAATTATCCTTATCCTAAGGATATGGTCTTTATAAGAGATTTTATCTCAATTTACATTCCATTGAGACTTCTTTGTTGTTATACAGAAATTCACTTTTATATGGTGTATATAATGTACTTTGACATAGTATATCATGAATCCCTTTATTCTCATGATTTTATAATGTTTTGATTACCTCAATTATTTGTATTCATGTGTCTCTATTTTGGTTAAGAACTCTAACCAAAATATCATTTTAAATGTTTTAAAGATTTATTATTCTAAATAATTCTCATTAATGTCCATGTTTTAAAAATGGGTTTAAGGATTTATTTATATGAACAATAATATTTTAAAATTAAAATTCCTTTTAAAAGTTTCAAATTGGTATGGGAAACTTTGATTAAATAATCTATTTTTAAATGGCTTCTTGGCTAATAGTGTGACTTTTAAATGTTTTCAAGAAAAAGGGGGATATTTCTCTCAAATTATTTTGATGATTATTTTCATCTATGTCATTATCCTTGATTGTTCTCAATTGAGGTTAATCTGTTACAATACAATATTCCATATTATATTGAGTGAGTAATGTTTGACTGTGGATGTGCTATTTTTATACCATTCATGGTTTGTGGATAAAGTATGGACATTTCGTATGCTAGTTTTAATACGAATGTTTATGTTAGGTTTAAAAATATTCAGATGAGGAATGCATTGGACTTAGTAAGTAACAGGTGGAGCTTGCTATAGCTCCTCAATGCATCGATAGGTCTCATGAGACAAACTATTTTCTTGGCACATGGCCTTGAAAAAATATTTTTTTTAGTCTTGGCACGAGGCCTTAACTATGTGGTTATGATATCCGGCATTAAGCATTCCATCATTATGAGATTAGATATTGATATTTCATGTGTTTATTCAACTAGTAGAATACCCATGACTATGTTTTATTATGGAATTATTTACTCAACTCATATTCCTTCCATAAAGTGTTCATGTTTATTATTTGTAAAGTCATGTGTTATAAATTATTCACCATGCCTAATGTTTATGTTTTCTTCCGCTGTATTGCTTACTCTTACTGAGAGTTTGATATCACCACTTTCTCATGTTTCATTTTCCAAGGATATGAAAAAGTTAGTTAAGAGTGACTTGCAGGAATAATCTTGGAATCTTGGTTGTTTCTAATGGGATAAATTAGTGTTGTTTTTATTTTCAAGTTGTAGTGTTGAACTTATGTGTGTATCTTTTTTCCAAGACTACTAAACTGATCGCTACTTCGGGACTTGATTCCTTGTAATCATTCCAATGTATTAAAATAATGCACCGACTCATGGATTCTGGGGTCAGGGTGTTACACCTTACCTCCTCCACCCAACATGAAATAATGACTCAAATTTAATATATATGCTATAATTTTTTTAATTGAACATCGATTATTAAGCCTCTTCTCTTTCCATTCTAAAATTAAAATTTTGGTCACATTATGGCCGGTTCACCACCTCTATTAAAAATGTACCTCAATCTTCACCACAAAAATCAAGGATGGTTTTAAAATGTTGATTGTGGTTAAAAATTACCTATAATTTTATATTATATATTATTATATATTTTTTGATGTATAAATTATCATATGGTTGAATAAGTACAAGGATGTTAATTATAGTATGAAAAAACCACCTATGTAAATTAACTACATAAAGATAATAGTCAAACTGTATGAATCGTGTGTATTTTTAATAATATTTTTCTTTTAATTCCACCATTAAATCACATAATAAAATTAAAATCATTTAATAATAATTCTAGTGTTATGGAACCATTTCATAAATGACTTCCCTAATTATCCACAAGTGACATGACAATGGAACCATGTCATGAAAGTCCTTGGGTTTTTAGAAACAGTAATGATTTCTTAATCAAATGACTCAAAACATACATAAAATATAGATGTTAAAAAATATATATTTGTATCATGTTCTAAATCATATACTTGATAAATATGAATTCACTATTTAGGATGTTATCTCATTGTGCATAATGAATCTAGACATTAGGTAACAAAACTCTCTGAACCAACCTCTTTTCTTTAGGTTATTCCTTTTTCACTATAACTTAAATTATCTATCTATTTTACATTATGGAGTTATTATAAATAATTTATATATATTTCTTACATATATAACAAAATTATTCTCCTTTCTATTTATAAGTTTATACATTCATTACATTCATTTCAAATAGCTTCTATGAAAACGAACACGATTATGGGAAAACTTTCTGGACCTTAATACTTTCATGTAACACACTATTTTCATGTGTTTTTAGATTTTATATTTTCATAAAATAAAAAATATTTTATGGATAACCATTCAATTTTACCTTTTTTTCATGGAAAATTACATTTTTTCCCTTATTTAAAATACTTCTATCTATTCTTTAAAACATCACTCTAAATGTTCATTTCTACACACATTTATCAACTAATTATCATGAATTTTTATTCATATAGACTCTATATTTTTTGACCTATTTTTATTTATTCAAATATAAAAATCCAAAATATTTAATTTCTTCTTATCTCTTGAATATTTATGAAATATCCAATGAATATGCTCTGATGAAATATTAAATAACACATTACATTCCTTGGGTAGATCTTATGATAATTCATTTTGTTTGATTAAATTATATGGAACACATATGTAGGTACATGTTATGATGGTTTTACCCAGATAGTGTTCCAATGCATTGGGTAATTTTGAAATCTCATGATATGATTTTTATGGGATTAGGGAGTTACCCAAATCCATTATGGGACATTGTCTCCCATGTTATTATGTTGCAGCCATACTTGAATTATGTTTATGTTATGTTTTATGTAGTTCCCAAATTCTTATGATTTCATGATCCTATTATTCCAAATTATTTTCTTTATTTTTTCATATGATTATTCCCAATTCATGTCTTTTTATTATATCATGTTATTTCATTTGAATCATATGTTATTCTTAATTATCATTATTATTCACTTCCATTGATTTATAGCTCACCCATTTTCTTTATATATTCCCCATAACATCATGGGTAATTTTATAATCTCAAAGGGATTTTAGATCTCATTATGAAGATTAAAATAAAGATGTTTTATGTTATATTCATGTTTATTTTTTTAACCAAGTATCATAAAGACAAAAAGACTTTGAATCCTTGGGTTGTGTTTATAATATATTTATCCAGAAAAACCTTTAATAATATGTATAAGAGGGTTGGGTTTGTATATATTATATTATATTAAAATATTTTTATTTTTGGGTATTGTGAAAATTATAAATTAGTGAAAAACCCTAGGGAAAATCCTAACTATAGGAAAACATTTTTAAATTTTGGTAATGTATAAAGTGAGTAGTTTCCATGCAATGAAGTCTTTATTTAGAGACAAAAAATGTATTTATATCTAGTAGAAATGTAATTGGGGTTAATAGACCTGAAAGAGATCATTTTCTATTAAATTTACCAGCACCTATTGAATGATAAATATTTCTTGATTCACACCTAGTTTAACTCCACTGAGTGATATTCTATGGTAAATGCATTACCTCATTATGAGCCATTACAAAGGATTTGAATATATTTTTTGGTTAAAAAATATATAATAAAAATTACCATGGAAAAAATATACTGAATCCTAGAGACTTGTAAGTTAGGATACACATGTAATTTATAATTTATTTATTTTTTGTTCATAGTTTCGCTTTTATATTATTGTTATTTTAGGTATTCTCACCCCTAATTTTTCTTTATTTTAGATGATGGTGAGAAATATGACGAATCATTAGAAGAACTAATGTGATAGGAAATGTGAATATTCTATAATAGGATGTCTAAAATAATGATATGAAGAGATAAGAACTTCAATTATGTATTGACCCATTAGATTCTTTTAAGGAATAATAAATTGAATCGTGTGGAAATCCATCCTTCTTTTAAGAAATATTATGTTATGGTTGAGTCCTTTATGTGATAAAGGTCTCAAAATTTTAGTGAATCTTTCAACCCCCTAATACCAAAACAATGGAATATATCTATTAAGAAGATATTGTATATCCTTTAATACTAAGAATAATGGAAATTCATATTGTTCATTAATCAATTGGTGGGAGAATTTAGTTAATGGTGGAAACTAATCCAGAATTTGATGAAGAAGGAAGAAATAGATTCCATGGAATGAAAATGATTCTAGAAAATATTTTTGAATAAATATTTTCCCCAACATAGATATATAAAAATAGAGTGGGAATTAATTGGGAAACAAAATAAGGAATATAAGTTTATTAAGTCTTATGTGGAAAACATCATAAGTCATGAACAGTACGCAATCAGATATTCATTGACATTTAATGTAAGTTTGACTAATTATTTAGTGGATTAATGTTGTGTTTATAAAAAATTGAATGTTTGAGACATTGAATACTATAAAGGGGTTTTATATTGTGCCCTTGAAGAGATCGGGGATCCTTAGTGGTCCTAAGAGGATTGAGATAAAATATGTAAAATGGAGTTTAATTTCATATGATCAATGGATAATTCCCATAGAGGAATGAAGCACAACATCCCATGTCTTCAACTTGTTAGAATAATGATTTGGAAAACTATATTAAGGCAACAGAGAGATTATTCAAGTGTTGAAAATAGGAGAATCATGTTAGTAAATACTGAAGGGAGATGTCGAATCCCACTAATTTTGTTGAATAAATGAGGGATGTGATCAACCATCATCCTATATTCCAATGTTTCAAATATAAGGAACATAGAAAAAATGCAAGAAATTTCCCTAATCCAAGGGTTGATATGGAAAATAAAAAAAAGTCAAACATCAAGTCCAAGAGACAAATGAATAGATTATTCTATCACTAGAATTGAGTTAGAACCTAATAATGAATTGTTGATATGTATGATAGTTATTCATTCAATAATGGTGAGAACATCATTTTATTATAGTTCTACAAAATTATTTATACAATTAATGTTTAGTAGAACTATTTAAACACCACCTTAAAAATCCAAGATGATTTATTTGTGATAATAGTAAAATGAGAAATTATTTTAACCCAAGTATAAAATCCCTCCCCAGGTAATGTTTTTTTGGGATGAACCTCCTAGAAAAAAATTTCATATATCATTTAGTATAATTCTATTCTCTATTTAAAATGAATTGGTTATCCCTATATGAAGACAAGATCTAATGCCAGGAGGGGAAAATTACTCTCTAAATATTGATTAATCCACTAATTCTTTATAAGTGTATAGATGAGGATGTATCTAATTTGGAATATTATTCTAAATTATAAGAATTACTTCTCTATTAGAAATTATATCTAGCTCAAATAATTGATAAAATGGATAGAATCAGGCTTGATGGAAATCCCATTCTACGGGACTATACTGATGTATTCCCTAAAGAGTTTTCTAGTCTTCCTCTGTGTTGAGAGGTTGAGTTCTCAATTAATCATATACCTATATATATAATCATATCAAACAATCCCTATAGAATGACCACAATTGTATTAGAATTAATGAATAAGGAATAAAAAGCGAATCTAGACAAGGGTTTTATACACGTGAGTGCATTACCTTGGGGTGAAATAACCCTCTTTGAAAAAAATAAATACATGAAAATTTTCCTTTGTATTTCATTTCATTAACTTAATTAGATCACGATAAAGAACAAGTATCCTCTCCCATGGATTGGTGAAATTTTTTATCTATTATGTAGGGACCAGTACTTCTCTAATGTGGATCCTCAGTTAGGGTATCATCAAATAAATAATTAGAAGGAGGATATTCCCAATACTTCCTTCTATATAAGGTATAGTCATTATGAGTTCATAGGGATTTCATTGGAACTCCCAAATTATCCAAAAATCATCATGGACTGTCACACCCCAACCCATGAGATTATTTTATTTTAATTATTTTTTTTCCTTTAAATATTTTTTCTAGGGTCTGGGTGAGTCCTGGATGAATTTTCTGAGTTTTGGTAAAAACTGTGCGTTTTGGGTTCGACATCGTTGGATGCACGGGCAGAGCGTGACGTCGCACGGATCCACCCATGAAAATGTTTGTCCTTTTCATTAATTTTATTATTATTAAAATTATTTTAATTCAATTATTATTATTTTATCATTAAGGTTATTATTTTATTATTATTTTATTATTATTATTATTTTTATTGAATTTTTTTCTTGTTTTACTTTCTTTTTTCTTTTCCTTCTTTTCCATGCAGGTTTCCTCCTCCGCATCCTGTTCTTCTTCTATTCATGACCCCTTCTTCTCGTCCACCTCATTTTGAACTCCTCCAACACGCAAAACCATAACACCCACATCCCCCTCCGACACCCCCTCCTTCAGCACAGCAACCCGCCGCCGGCACCCCAGTTCCCTTCTCGTCCTCCAACGTGCACAAACGCTAGCCTCCGCAGCCAGTGCTCACTTATTACCCTAGGCAACGCCTCTTCCCCACTCCATTACCACCTTTTTAGTAGCCTGGAAGCTACCTCCTCTCCCCTGCATGCATGCCCCACTCCTCTGATCTCGACCCTGCCAGTGCCGACCCCCAGCTCCCCTGCAACCCGGCGCGCACCCCATCGGCTCAGCATGACCCAACAACAGCGCAACCTGCCTTCTCCTGCGTGGTCCTCCCCCGACCAGGGCCCCTACCACCACCATCCTTCTCATCAGCTTCGCAACACTGGGCTACCCTCCTCAGACCTCCCTACTCCAGTCGATCGGCTTCGACATCCCCCCTTGTAGTGCTGCCTTGAACCATAGTTTCCAAGCACCCCAGCTCCCGTCTGGCTCACCCACACACCGCCCGCTGCTGCCCATCTCACCCACACCCTACCCATCAGTCACCTCGTACCACTACTGTCAAGTGGCCCTCATCCACAACCCTCGATTGGACCGCATCTAGTCGTGCTGATGCCCTCCATTGTTCCGGCGCAACGCCCTCTGGCCGATCCACACCCTATCCGACCGACCCCCCTGGTCCGACATCTTTTCCCCGAATTTCCATCCTTATCCATTTCCAAATCTCTCCCCCTGAAATCACATACCCTGCTGGCGCACCCTCTTCTTGTGAGCACTACAACCCGCCTTGCCGGTATTTCCCTGTTTCGACGCCCATACCCTGCTGGCGTTGCCCCGACCCGCCCTCTGGCAGTCTGTTTCCAGTCGCAACCTCCCCCCATTGGTATACCCTTTTGTTTTATGCTCCTTTTGCTATTTATATTTGATATATATATAAATATGTATATATTACATTGGTTTGATTATGGGTTTTATTAATTAAATGTTGTTTTTGGTCGGTTTGATATTTTTGGACCCGCGCGGGGCATTTCTGAGTGAGTGTTGTCATCACACCTTGGTTCAGAGGTTTCATTGTCACCACACTTTTATCTTGAGGTAGGATTTCCATTTTCAGTTCCTTTTTAATTCAAGATTCATTTTTTTCATTCTTTCCTCACCTTGTTTAATTTATAAATATTGAAGTATAATTCTCAGTTTCAATGTTTAGAATGAAAAGGTTTGCTTGGACTTGTTAATAAATATTTTACTTAGGAAATAGTGATTGTGGGTTTCGCGAAAGTGTGTCAAGTAGTGTTATGTTTAAAAGAAGTGTGAATTTAGTTTTCAAAGTGGGTTTTGGTTTTATAAATAAATGGGTGTTGAGTTTTAAGATGTTTTAAAATGCATTGTCGATTAATGATCATTTGACACTTTTATAAAAATGTGTTCCCTCTTTAAATAATATTGATTTTGTGTTAATGATAAATTTTGGTTTATGAAAAAGAAAGGTTTTAAGGCCCGTTTGGACACTTTGTGAAAATAAGTGAAAATATGTTTATTATGAAAACCTCTTGGGGATGTTTCTCATGCCATACATTCATGTGTATAATGGATGGGATGTCCTTAACAAGGAATCATTGTGATCCATTAAGAGAGTGTCTAATGTTAGACTCTTTATGTTCTTTGATAAATGGTATGAGGTCAGTCCATAGAGTGGATCAGGGTGATTCCTATTGTGCATTATTATATACATATATATATCTGTGTGTGTGTGTGTGTGGGTGTGTGTGTCATTAGATGCTCGGCTGGCATCATTTGGCTCACCCCTTTTCTAAATACTTGAGACATGAGAATCTGGAATACTGAGAGAATGTTCTAAGAATGATTGTTGCACTGGTAGGTTATGGTACTGACCAGTGGCCCATAATAGGTGGATATATTGGGTTTATTACTATGGGATTTTCCCTCGGCCTTCCTGAGAAAGGATGGTCAAGCGTATTGGTCGTTTTGATTTCATTGTGTGTGACATGTCAACGGGGATGGGGTATCATGTATTGGTGTCTTCTGGTTTATTCTTGGTCTACTAGGTTAACCCATGTCTATTCAGATTTTGTTTCTTACAATAGTGATTATGATTCTTATATATATACCTACATTTCCCTTGTTGTGTGATTTCTTTTGCGAATTTTTGTATATTTTTTTCCTTGGAAAGTGGTAAACAGGTTTTGATTAGGTTTCAAAAAAATGGTTTTCAAATAAAAGTGTTTAATCCTCTTTGTACAAAGTTAAAAATATAAACATCACTTTCCCTTTATAAAATTCCATTGACACTAATGAAATAAAACTAGATTTAAAAATGGTTAAGGGCAATGGTTTGTAATTTTCATTTGAGTAAAATACTTAGAAAAACTTACTTTTTATAAATTTTAGTTCAAACTTGAAATGATGTTTCATTTATTTTAAAGGTAGTGCATTGGGAATAAATATAGGGCTATCCTACTAAGTATTAATACTCATTACTATAGTTCTTTTATGTTTTTAGTGCTTGTACAGGCTACAACTTGAGTGTGCTTGACTTGGGAGACGATTGATCGTTGAGTCAGAGAGTGACCCACGAGGTTGCACAGAGTTAGCTCGGATGTCGAGTTCAGTTAGATTTATTTTCTTTTCTTCATGTTTAGTCATTTTATTTGGTTTATTTATTCTGTTATTCTCATTATTATTTCTTCTAATTTATTTTTTTTATTGGGAGAAATCGTTTCCACAGCCTCTGTAGATGCCCCGGTGCTTGTCGATAGCCCGTGAGGATTAGGAACGCCTCTCAGGCCATGTCACAGACTGGATCAAGTGATCGGTTCAGGGTCTACTTGGGTGGGTTCGTGAAAAAATGGTATCAAAGGAGGTTGGATCTTAGTGGACCTCGCTTTCTATAGTGCCCTTTGTTACTTGGGATGTCAAGGTAGATGGACTAGAATTTTGGGACTTAAGAGGTAGGTGCAGGAAGAGCGTCGTGGTCTCTTTCTCATTTTGATCCTCAGGTTTCCATATGAAGTTTGGTTTAATTTGTTTCTTTGGGTTTTTATGGAACATTTTATTATTGGGATGTGACAAAGGGAGTTGGGCTAATAGTAATCCTAATCTGCATGGCCTAGCAAGCCTTGTGTAGGTTGGGGCATGGTCCTAAAAGGATATCTTTGTCAGTGACGTGTTTGGAATATGGCCTCCAACCATATGGTCAAGTCACTCACCGACACTAGTTTTGTATTGAGTTGTTTTTGGTTTCCTCTAACTTCTGAAAGTGGGTTGAATTAGAAAATTTGGTTTTAAAATAGCGTTAGTTTGAAATGAAAAGTTTAATTTGTGGAATGTTTTAAAATAAATGGGATGAATGTTTTGTTTTTTGCAAAACAACATTTTTTTTGTTTTGGCCTTGGTGTTCCTAGGAGTGCTCACATGCATAGTGATACGTGTAAATGTGGACGGATGTATGGTATGGGATGGGGTGGCACAAAAACATGCATGTGAGTGAGACTCTAAAGAATACCAATGGCAAGGGTTTAACCCACCAAGCTTCTTTTAAATTGAAAATGTTTTCAAAAGGAAAGTTTTGATGTCATGATAGCTTGTTTTCTTGTGTTTTGAGATTTTCACCTATGCAGTGTTTGATTTTGAGGTATTTTATTTATTTAGTTGGCCTTTATGGATTTATTGACTTTTCTTGTCCAGCGGTTATCCCCTTGAAGCTTCAATGGGTGATCATGGTACATTTGATCAACCTAAGGATTTTATTCTTGAGTTTCAAAAGATATATCCACCTCTATTTTATGGTCAAGCAAATCCTACCATAGAAGAGGAGTGGATGTGGAAGATTTAAAGGGACTTTAACCTTGTTGAGTTTCCTGAGTCGTTGAAGGTCAAGTTTGCAACTTTCATGCTTTAAGGTTCACTGTGGATATGGTGGAAGTCGGAGTCTCAGAACAAGCCCCATCAATAGCTTTCTTGGGAGTTTTTCAAGACTTTGTTCATTCATCAATATTTCTCTAAAGAAGAAAGGGTGAGAAAATGGATGGAGATATGTTATTTGCAACAGGGCGATAGATTTGTGTTGGAGTATTCTCATTGCTTTGTGGAGCTAGTCCCTTATGATTCAGGGTATGCCACAGATAACTCCATGAAGGCGCAATGCTTCGAGGTGGGTCTCCACCCTGATCTACAATAAAAGGTTCCGACATCCAACCTAACTTCATTTGATGATGTGGAGAGACAGGCTTTTCATGTCAAATCCATGATGGTGGGAGTCCTCAAAGTGGTCCTCCCTTCTTCAATTCTTAAGATTAGTAGGGAGACTTCCAACAAGAAGATGAGTAAGTGATCGAAAGTCAATGGAGCAGGTCGTGGAATCAAAAGGCCTCAGGATATTTTAGCAAATTATTTAGAGTGAGAGATCCTCATGTGTTATCAGTGTGGAAAGCTGGGTCACAAGAAGCCATCATGCCCAAGTGCCCTGAATCCCTACCAGTCACGTGGACGTCTTGGTCACTTGCGGTGATTCTATCGTGGCGTTTCTAAAAAGCATCGTGGGGGATGTTCTCAGAAGTGATGTGTTGTTGGTTTTTGTTTAAAGTTTCTTATGTATGTTTCCTTCCAGTGTAAGGGATCTCTTATCGTGACTGTTGTACGGGTGTTGTTTTGGGTTAGAAATGTATGGGAATGTCGTGGGTCTTTTGATGAACTCCAGTTTTCAATGCTAGTGTGGTTTTATTTTAAAATTATGTCATTTCCTTTGTCAAATCAAAAGATGTATGTTTCTTATTAGGATTATGAGAACCTGACTATGAGGTAGAATATGCTTCATCCATTAGAGCTCCAGCCAAAAGGCCTCATAGTGAAGCTGGTGCGTATTCAGGAACCCCAGGGAATTTTAAAGAGTTTGGATGAGGTTGTGCCCATATCGTTGTGGTGAGGCAATTTTAGCGTGTCTGTTGTGGTTTCTTGGTCGTTGTAATTCTCCTCTTGTTGAAAATAGCATGATGGACTTACCCCTCACGCAATGTCAATAATTGTTACCTTTTGGATTCAAGTTCCCGACCAATGGCCTTGCATGGACCACCCATGTGAATCAGTTGCGGCCTTGGTTTTTGTCCATCCCGAAGTGGTGAGTCATGAGTAGTTTTTCATCCTAGTTTCATTGATTTAATCCTTGGTTTCTCCCTCCCCGACCATGGGGCAAGGGTTTTTCGTTTGTACGGAGTTTTTAGTTTAGCTCCTATTCCTTTCAGACGAGACTGAGTGGTTTAAGTGTTCTTGTTGTGTTTCTTTTATCTTGAGTAAGGCCCAGTTCAGATACTAGTTGAATTATTATGGTGGGGAGTCTATTCAGGCATCCCCTCTGTTGGTGATTTGTTTTTGGTAATAGGGTTAATTATTGTTTGTGGTCGATAGAATTTACATGTTTCAAGAGGTTGGGTCATGTTGTGTGGAATCCTTAGGTGTTGATCGATCGGCTGGATGGTGTTGTGGCTTTCCGAGTACAGAAAGCGTTATGGTGGGGATAATTGTTACACCCCGGCCCATCAGATTATTTTATTTTAATTATTTTTCTCCCTTTAAATATTTTTGTTGGGGTTTGGGGTGAGTCCATGACGATGTTTCTGAGTTTTGGTAAAAAGTGCGCATTTTGGGTTCGACGTTATTGGATGCACGGGCAGAGTGTGATGCCGCATGGCTTCGACCATGCAACTGTGTGGCCTTTTCGTTAATTTTAGTATTATTAAAATGATATGAATTAAATTATTATTATTTTATAATTGAGGTTATTATTATTTTTACTAATATTATTTTTATTATTATAATAATACTAATTTTTATTATTATGATTATAATAATTATTGTTATTGTTATTATTATTATTAATATTATTATTTTTTATTTAATTTTTACTTTTATTTTATTTTATTCTTCTTTTCCTACCTTTCTTTTTTCTTTTCCTTCTTTTCCACGCGGGTGTCTCCCTCCACATCCTGTTCTTCTTCTGCACAAGACCCCTTCTGCTTGTCCACTCCTGTTCGGCCTCCTCTAGCGCGCACAACCGTAACACCCACACCCCCCCCCCCCCCCCCCCCGGCTCCCCCTCCTTCAGTGCAGTAGCCCGCCGCTGGCACCCTAGTTCCCTGCTCGTCCTCTAGTGTGCACAACCACTAGACTCCACATCCAGTGCTCCCTCCTCACCCCAGGCAGTGCCTCTGCCCTGCTCCAGCACCACATTTGAAGCAGCCCGAAATCCCCCTACTCTCCCCTGCACGCGCGCCCCGCTCCTCCGGTCTCAACCCAGAAAGCGCCGACCCCCGATTACCCGGCTACCCGGCGCACACCCCCTCGGCTCGGCACGACCTAGCAGTAGCGCGACCTGACTCTGGCCACAATGTCCTACCCCGACCAACGCCCTTTCAACTTCCCTCCTTCTTATCAGCGCTACAACCTCGGCCTGCCCTCCTTGGTCCTCCCTGCTCCAGCCGATCGGCCTTCAGCCTCCCCCCTTATAGCGTTGCCTTGCACTGCAGTTGCCCGGTGCCTCGGCTTTTTTCCGTCTCACACGCACGTTGCCCGATGCTCCTCGGCTCACCCGCACTTTGCCCATCGGCCTCCTCGCACCGCCGCTGTCCGGTGGCCCTCATCCACAGCCCCCATTCGGACTGCATCCATCCGTATGGACGCCTTCTGCTGTTCCGGTGCGATTCCCTCTAGTCGATCCGCACCCTCTCCGGCCGACCCCCTACTGGTCTGACACCTTTTCCCCAACCGACCAGCCTTCTCCTTTGCCATAGCGTACCCTCTTATAGTGAGTACTATTCCAGAACATCCTCTTCTTGTGACCATAGAAACCCGCCTTGCCAGCATTGCCCTGTCTCGATGCCCGTACCCTGCCGGTGTTGCCTCGACTAGCCCTCCGGCGGTCTATTTCCAGTCGCAACTTCCCCCCATTGGTATACCTATTTTTTTATGATTATTTTAATATTTCTACTTGATATATATATATATATATATATATATATCCTTTGTTTGATTAGGGTTTTTATTAATTAAATGTTGTTTTGGGTCGGTTTGATATTTTAGGACCCACGCAGGGCGTTTCTGAGTGAGCGTTGTCATTACGCCTTGGTTCTGAGGTTGTGTTGTCACCACGATTTTATCTTGAGGAAGTATTTACCTTTTCACTTAGTTTTTAATTCAAGATTCATTTATTTCATGCTTTCCACACCTTGTTTAATTTATAAATATTGAAGTATAATTCTTGGTTTCATTATTTAGCATGAAATGGTTGGTTTGGACTTGTTAATAAATATTTTACTTAGTAAATAGTGATTGTGGGTTTCGTGAAAGTGTTTCAAGTAGTGTTATGTTTAAAATAATTTTGTATTTGGTTTTCAAAGTTGGTTTTGGTTTTGGTTTTATAAATAAATGGGTGTTGAGTTGTAAGGTGTTTTAAATTGAATTGTTGATTAATGATCATTTGAAACATTAATAAAAATGTGTTCCCTCTTTAAATAATGTGGATTTTGTGTTAATGATAAATTCCGATTTATGAAAAATAAAGGGCTTAAGGCCCATTTGCCCACTTTGTAAAAATTAGTGAAAATTTGTTTATTATGAAAATCTCTTGGGGATATTTCTCATGCCATACTTGCATGTGTATAATGGATGGTATGTTCTTACTAAGGAATCCTCGTGATCCATTAAGAGAGTGTATAATGTTGGACTCTTCATGTTATTTTATAAATGACATGAGGTTAGTCCTTGGAGTGGCTCGGGGTGATGCCTATTGTGCATTATTATATATATATATCTGTGTGTGTGTGTGTGTGATTGAATGATCGGATATCATCGGTTGGCTCACCCATTTTCTAAATACTTGATACATGGGAATCTGGCATATTGAGAGAATATTCTAAGAATTATTTCTGCACTGGTAGGTTATGGTACTGACTAGTGTCCCATAGTAGGGGGATATATTGGGTTTATTACTATAAGATTTTCCCTCGGCCTTCCTCAGAAAGGATGGTCGAGCGTATTGGGAATTTTTATTTCATAGTGTGTGACATGTCAACGGGGATGAGGTCTCATGTATTGGGGTCTTCTGGTTTATTCTTGATCTCATAGGTTCACCCATGTCTATTCGGGTTTTGTTTCTTGTAGTAGTTATTATGATACTTATATGTATACCTATATTTCCCTTTCTGTGTGATTTCTTTTGTTCATTTTTTGTATGTTTTTTTCCTTGGAAAGTGGTAAACTGGTTTTGATTAGGTTTCCAAAAATGGTTTTCAAATGAAAGTGTTTAATCCTATTTTTCAAATTTGAAAATATAAACATCACTTTACCTTTCTAAAATTCCATTGACACTAATAAAATTAAACTAGACTTGAAAATGGTTAAGGGCAATGGTTTGTACTTTTATTTTGAGTAAAATACTTATAAAAACGTACTTTTATAAATTATAGTTTAAACGTGAAATGATGTTTCTTTTATTTTAAAGTTAGTGAATTGGAAATAGATATCGGGCTAGCCTTAGGAGTTTTCATACTCATGCCTATAGTTATTTTCTGTTTTTAGTTTTTCTACAGGATACATCTTGAGTGCTCTTGCCTTGGGGTACACTTGATCATTGAGTTGGATAGTGACCTGCGAGGTCGCACAGAGTTAGCTCGAACATTGATTTCGATTAGCTTTATTTTCTTTTTTTCCTATTTAGTTGTTTTATTTAGTTTATTTATTTTGTGCTACTCTTTATTATTTATTATGCTTTATTTATTTGTATTGGGATAAATTGTTCCCATAGCCTCTGGTGATGTCTTGGCACTTGTCACCAGCCTAGGAGGATCAGGAACCCCTCTCGAGCCATGTCTTGTACCGACTCAGTTGATCTGTTCTGGGTCAACCTGAGTTAGTTCATGACATGGACCTATAGAATAGAGTCTTTATAGGTTTCCTCAAAAAATGGTAGTCTTTATAGATGTTGTTCTAGTATACTCCATAGGTAAGGATGAGCATGAGGGTGATTTTAATATTTTTTAAAGACTTTATGATGGGAGAATTTATATGAAAATTAGAGTAAATGTGAGTGTTTTATGGAGGAAGTATCATTATTGGGGAATTTTGTCACACAAAAATTGATATGTTTTCATCCTTATATGGAAAGGGTGATTGAGGAGTGGGCCAGACCAATATCTGTAATAGATATTCACAGTTTCATTAGACAAGATGGGTATTATGAATGATTTTTTTGGAACTTATCTCGATTTTAAAACCCACTAACTATGAAAACATAGAAGGGAGTGAAGTTTTTATAGACCAATGAATGTGAATAGAGAATAAAGTAATTTAAAATGAGGCTTAGCATTGCACCAGTACTCACAATACCATCAGGTAGGTAACTTCTCATGGTACACAGTGATTCTTCAAGGAAGGTCATGGGCTATATTTTGATGAAAATCACAAAGTGATATTATATGCCTTATGTAAGTTGAATGTTCATGAGTTGACCTATCCAATGAATGATATGAAGTTATATTTTTTGATCTTCGTATTGAAGACTTTATGACATTAAATCTATGTGAAGAAACATGAAATATAGATGAATCATTAGAGCCAAAAATATATATTCACATAGAAGGAGTATAATAAGAAAAGAGAACACGGTTAGAGATGATTAAGGGATATGACTACAAAATCAATGATTATCCTGGAAAGGAGAATAATGATGTAGATACTATAAATATAAAGGATCCTATAACCTTGTCAATTTTGAGAATTGACAAGGATCCTATAATGTATTATAATTTCCAGGTATTATTTTTAGATATTATATGGATTATTTTTTAGACCAAGAGCTGAGACGATTTGTGATTTCAAGGCCCGGTGTTCCCATAATAAATGTTTTAGATATATAAAATATTTTAAATAGCACATGCATGATGTTTTCCAAAAAAATAGAATAACTTCGAAATGGGTTCCTGGGTTATAAATCTGAGGGAACTATTGAGTGTAGAGCATGAGGTTTACCCTAGCCAGGACTTAACATTAGTCGGTGTAGGTTATTTGTAGAAAAGTCACCATGGGTGTGGAAATGAATAAATTAATTGAATAATTATTTTATTTCATTTGTGTTGACACAGGGACTGGTTTGTCTTTAAAAAGACTATTACGTCATAATTCTAGGGTTATCGACATAACCATAGAGACATTGGAGAACCTTTGGGGTGAGATTCAATGATAACTCTTAGATGAACGATAACGGGGTAATGGATTGATGGTTGATGCACATCAGATTTGAAGGATCTCATCAATGAACACGACTCAACTTGGTTATTCATAATCGATCGATCCAGATAGAGGTAGGTCATTTGTTTTGATTTTATTATTTTCTGTTCTTATTTTATATGATGAATGTGAATCAATCAAAAAATAGATTGATTTGTGCTTCGATCATCTTGTGGGATGGGATTGTTTGTGGGGTTTTGATGATAGAATATCTTTGTGATTTTATTATTTGAATTTTCATTCTAATAGTGATGGATCATGATTTACACGAATATTAATCGAGGTCAATTCCTATAATATTTTTTTTCTACCCCCCTTCATTGTTTTTCACTGTCATTATTTGCTTGGCCCATGAATCAAAAAATAATGATCAATAGATCATTACACACATGTTTCTTGGAACAAAAATATGATATCATAGATCTAGGATTGAGACAACACAATAGTGGTGTGATGTTGAGGATAGAGTGATTCTAATGATGGTGGATAATTGATTTCACGTTCTTCAGCATTCTTTGGCACTCTTCAGCACACAATGAAGAATGATGATTTCATCTATTTTTCAAGAAGTTCTAATGGTGGAGCACGTTGTTTGATGACTATAAGTCTTGGATGAGATGGGTTCTTAGATTTATTGGTAATATGGTGTAATAATTGGTCAGGATACATGCATGAAGAATATGTGATTTTGGGAAATCCTGGGCTACACGACGTGTAAGTCGAATATAGACATTTTTGGATACCCTTTATAACAGCTAGAGTTTTGGTTGGAAGTTAAAAATCACACAGAGTGTCACCCCTATCACACGACATGTGGTCTCTCTCAGGTTACTCATCACATACTTTGGAGAGTACATGAAAACGGGGTGGAGTACACAAGTTTTCTATATGGTGTGTACTCCACCATACTGCATGCCCTAGTCCATGTACATGGGCTACCCCATCTATTGGTGCATTGTTATGGGTACACGGGCTGACGTCTTGTACTACAACATGTCTAGAGTATATGAACGGGACCCAAGGTACAGGAACACAACATGTAACCCTTCTACACACCGTGTACTCTTCTACATGGACATGGTTTGCTGAAAGGGGTCATTTAAATAGGCAGGAACCGATATCAAGGGACATGGAGTGTGACCCCTAATACATGTTGTTTACTGTAAAGACCCAAAAATTTCAAGGAAATTTTTTTCTTAATTTTATTTGGAATTTGGAAAGAACTCAGTTTCTGACGGTGCCTGATTATGAGGCCCGGTGTGCCCGGAATTAATTTCCGAAGTTTAGCTCGGGTACGTTCAGTGAACGAATGAGCGGGTTTTTCTAACTTTTGAACCGGTGCTCGGAATCGAATTCCGAGGGCACCGATGAAACTGTAGCGCCGGTAATTGCTTAGAAACACCTTTTCCGGAGTTTCATTTTCACGAGAGAGGTTGATAAAAATTGTGGAAGATAGAATAAAAATTTAACTACAATTTTTTTATTTCCTCTTGTGGATTTAAGATTTGGGTGGAAGTTGGGTAACTACCCAACTTCCCATGGAAGGTTATGAGAGTGGTGGGGCCCACAAGAACCCCACCCCTTCACTTTCCTTAACTCCCTCAACTCACATTTTAATTTGATAACTTAAGTTTTGATAACTTATGATATTAATGAACTGTGTATAATGTGAGTGTTAGAATTTCAAACTCTTGAATTTCAAACCTTAAGTTGTGTTAATAAAATAAGTAAGGGACTTATTTTATTTTGGGTTGGAGGCTTGTTGCTTGAGAGCTTTGGGAGAAAAGCTAAGGGAGACTTGAGTTTCTTCATCCTCTTCGTCGAAGAACACAAAGAACGTGAAGAACGCGAAGAACATCGGATTCCTCAGAGGTCGACGTCTTCTTCCGTGACGTCTTCTTCCGTGACGTCTCCTTCCGCGATGCCTCTTACCGCGACGTCGACGACGTCTTCTTTCGCGACGTCTCTTTCCGCGATGAATCCTCGTTCGACGAACCTCCGTTCAAGCAACGTCGAGGTAGGGAATTGTTTTGTGAATATTTATGAACCCCATGTTACTTCCTTCTAAATCAAAGAACGCGAATCAACAAAACATCAAGTTGATCCGTGAAGAATATGTTGCGGGTTGGGAATTATTATTTGTGGGAAAACTGTAGGGGTTTATTTAATTATTTTGTTCATGATTACTACTTGACGTTCTTCGTGGAATTTGACCAATTGCTATCGATTAACGAGGGGGGGCCGGACCGCACAAACACGGCCGACCCTCCTCCATTATCCATGTTTGTTTATAATGTGGTTGGAATGGAAATGGCGCGGTGTTGTCGCACCGCGTGGGATCGTGCGGCAAGTAATGCGCAGCGCCGTCGCGCCGCGCCGTGAGATTGAACCAAGTCGCGGCGCCGTCACGTCGTGTCGGAGAACCGCAAAAGCACTGCGGCCGGAGTGTGGCCGTGGCGGAGGGGTGCGGCGCCGTCGCGCCGCACCGGACGAATGAAGGTCAAGGCCGGTACCGGGCCGTGGCGGAGCGTGGGAAACGGCGGCCGGAAATGCGCCGCCGGTGTCGGAGCAGGACCGACGGCTGGAAACGGGCCGCCGGTGTCGGAGCAGGGAGGGGACCGGCCATCGTCGGTCCCGTAGTGGCAGAAACCGTCCGGCCGGACAAGGGGAAATCCGGGGGATTTAAACCCCCGGCCGTCCAGCTGAGCAGCCCCCATTAAGGGGGGCCGCAGTTACAAACCAGGGGGGGCAGGCGCCCCCCACTCCAAACGGCTCGGCTGTTTGGCCAAGCGCCTGACCAGCGCGCTGGGCGCGCTACGCCCAGGACGGGCCGGGCCGTGCCGGCCGGGCCGGGCCACGCCAGTCGGGCCGGGCCATGCCCAAGCGGGCCGGACCTAGACCCAGTTCGGGTCGACCCGGTTCGGGTCGAGCCTGGGGTATCGGGCCGGGTCGGACCGGGCCCAAACCCCTTAATACCGAAATCTTTTCTGGTCAGACGCCCATAACTTGTACTACTAGCCTCCGATCGACGCACCGTCAGTTGCAATGCGATCCTTGAATCGATCCGGTCGTTTTGGTATATTTCACTCAAGGTTTTATAATACTTTGGGTTCGGCCGAGTTGTTTCGTATACGAAACCAACCGGGCCCTCGGAGCGGAAACGCTCATATCTTGAGCTCCGGACGTCCGATTGACATGCCGTCGACTTCGTTGAATTCCTCTTGATGAGACGGAACTTTTGGCTTACTCCGCTCGAGGATTGGACGCCGTCGGAGTGTGGTCGGGTTGGTTCGCTCACGAAACCAACCGGGCCCCTAGAACGAAAAAGCCAATAACTCACAGACCGGGCGTCCGATTGACGCGCCGTCTGTCTCGTTGAATTACACTTGATGAAATGGAAATTTTGGCATACTTCGCCTGAGTTTTGGTTGCTGTTGGATAGTGTCCGGGTTGTATTGTACCCGAAATCCAACCGGGCCCTTGGAACGGAAAAGCTGATATCTTTCTGACCGAACGTTCGTTTGACGAACCGTCAGCGGCATTGGTGATCACGTTGAGAAACAGTCCCTATGAGTATACCCTATGACAGTTAAGGGTACATTTGAGATACGGACGGGTTGGTTCGCTCATGAAACCAACCGGCCCCTGGGATGAAAAGGCTAATAACACACAGACTGGGCGTCCGATTGACTCACCATCTGTTGCGTTGAGACCCCTATGACGAGGCGGTCCTTTGAGATACTTCTTCATGGGACTTTGAGATACTTGGAGTATCGACCTGTAGCTCTTGGAGCGGACCCTCCCAGAGACGAGCGTGCGGCGTACAGAGACCGTGTAGCCGATTGAGACCTGACGACTGCTTGACCGACTCGACTTGGAGTGAGTTGACTAGCCCAGTGGACGGAGCACTACTTTGTTTGGGTGCAGACCCATGGAGGAAGGAGCACTACCTGTGTGACAGTGCAGACCCGCGGTACTCATCCGGAGAGTACCTCATCATGCTACTAAGGGGTGTGCACTACTGTGTTTGGGTGGCATACCCTGGCGGGAAGCACTACTGTGTTTGGGTGGCTGGCCCACGGTACTCGACAGAAGGAGTACCTCAGTAGTCTTAAGTTAGTGAGCAGTACCTCGGAGTCGTGACAGGACCACTGTACACTCCAGAGACGGGGCTCTTCAGTAGTTACAGTTTCGATAATGAAAATCCTGGTCTGAGCTGAGTCTATGACCTTTGTGTTTACCTCATGATTGAGATGGGTCACTTGATAACTTAGGTATATGTATGGGCATATACCTGGGTAGTGGTTATCCATTGATTTCGTAATCTTTGTGTTTCCTCATGAATGAGATGGGTTACTTGATAACTTAGGTATATGTATGGGCATATACCTAAGTAGAGGTTATCTGTTGAGATCTTCTTGTGGTTATCCTTGTTGGTTTTAGTGAGACCTTGAGGGTTTCAGGGTCCCTACTGAGTATCGTTATACTCACCCCTGCACGGGCTATGCCCGCACCTCGTTGTGTTGGTTGCAGACGACGGGCAGTGCTGACGGAGGCCGAGTGTTCGAGGACTGGACGGTACCCGAAGGTGGACCGCACGACGAGTCAGTACCCAGAGGTGGACCACACGACGAGTCAGTATCCGGAGGTGGACTTCACGAAGAGACGACACATGGAGGAGGTTGATGGGCGAGAGCGTTGTGGAGGCTATCTGTACCTACCCTTCAGGTAGGATCCGTGGTGAACGATCCAGGAGCCGTGCTATCTGTACCTACCCTTCAGGTAGGATCTGAGGAGGACGACCCAGGAGCTGCTTCCGTTCTTCCAGCTGATGTATTTTTCTATTGTACTTTTGTTCAGTTGTAGCTGTATTTTCAGTTGGGTTTGTATTCTGGCCCATTTACTTTTCGACACTTTCTTTTGTACTTAGTGTTTTACTTCTGCTTGTACTCTGTGGTGTTTGTTTTCTTTTATAAAGGCAATTCCTTCCCAGTTATCGGGATTTACGCCTTTGGTGCTAGTTGCCAGCCCCTGGCCTATGGAAGGCGGGCTTGGGGTAGTCACGGCACGGGCCCCGAGTACGGGTCGTGACAAATTGGTATCAGAGGAGGCGGTTCTACCGCAGAACTTATAACTATGATATTTTCTTTCTGTGAATCAATAGTGTTAAGGGTATCGAGTGTGGTCTTCAGTTCAGGGAGTCCAGTGTTGGTGCGGGTGGCCGATGTATCCATACACCAGGACCCTGACAACTGATTTCCGACTTTGTGCACGAAAACACTGATTGCGTGTGTGTTTAAAAGGTTTTCCCTTAAAACAGCTCAAACCAGGTCAGCTCACCAGGTATAATCGTTTGACTGTGTCACGTTGTTTCTTTAAGGATGCCTTTTCACGGATGACCAGCTACATCCCAGAGGGATGTGCGTACTGATAGCTTGTCGAGCGACGAGGCTTCGGTACAGGGCCCTCTTGCAGTTGAGGCATCAGTGGAGGCACCAGCGGTACTACCATACGTTGGGCCACCGATGCCACTAGCCCCAGTAGTACGCGATGCACGCCACTTGAGCGCGCTGCATGATTTCCAGCGCCAGAGGCCACCCAGGTTCCAGGAAGAGACGGACCCACAGGTGGCTGAGGATTGGCTGGAGGCAGTGGTGAGAGTCTTCAGGCTAGTGGGGACGCTTGCAGACTTCATGGTGATCTTTGCTGCCAGCCTTCTTCAGGCAGCAACAGGCAGGTGGTGGAGCCACTTGTTCCAGTTTTGTGACGGGATGACCTTCGCATGGGAAGACTTTGAGACCTCATTCATGGTAGAGTTTGTGCTAGTAGCTCTACACCCCGAGTGTGTTCAGGACCTGCTTCCTTTGCCGCGTGTTTTTCGATCAGTAGCTGGGTCATCTGTGGGTAGTAGACAGATGATGCAGAGGTCCAGGAGGACTAGAACAGCAGTTGGGCGATCTCGGGTTTTAGGACCGGTGGTGCGGGGCACCCGGGGTGGGGTCAGAGCCAGCCGTACAAGGAGAAAGAAGTGTTATGAATGCGACAGGAAGGGTCACCTGGCACGTGACTGTCCGACCCCCCGCACTGTCGATCCGCAGGCGTTGGAGGAGCCACTGAGGCAGAAGCAGCGACGAGTGCTTAAGCAACAGCCGAGCAGTGTACAAGGCAGTAGAGCTCCGGGAGCAGGTGGACAGGAGCGGAACTAGTGGATACATCCCTTGTACTTCTAGTTCCATATTGCTGTTGTATTCTTGTCTCTGTACTATGAGCTGTAATAAAAAAAAAGACACTTATCTTTGTGATGTTTTCTTTTCTATCCCTTTGTTTGGTTTATACTAAGTGGTACCGGTTAAAATTGTTGACTTGACCCTCACTTTCGAGATTTCTACTGGAGGAGACCTAGTGACCTCACACTGATGCCGACAATGTGACTCGATCCTTGGAGGCGAGAGTGACAGTTGGATCTCTTGGTAGTTACATCGAGGCCTTACAACGTCATCCATGGCATGAATACTTCATTCATGTCAGGATTGACTGTATTAGGGAATGGGCTTGGTTCATCCAGGGGATGAGACTGAGTTTCCCTTTTCGGAAAAGGAGAAATTTTAGCAGCTCTTCCAGATCATAGGCAAAGAAGGTGTAGATCATTCAGGAGCGGATGAAGACTGCACAGTGTAGTAAGAAACAGGAAACTGGTGCCAGTCTTAGAGACTTGAGCATGTTAAATGTTTCAAGAAGAGGAAGCTTTAAGGAGAGATGAGTCTGCGAAGCAGCAGACGTGGAGGCAGAGCAAGGAGAGCAGCATGAGGTGGGGTACATCTTAACATGCTACAACCACCCGCCTTAGTTATCCCCGCCAGGCTCAGGGAGCTAGAGGGCGGAGGAAGAGTGCGACTGCATGAGGTCAAGGAGTGTGACCCAATGGCTCTAAAAATGATTCAAGGGATAGTCTGTGTCCACTACTAGCTGTTGCAGTAACAGACGTTGATATGAATCATTCCTTGCTTTCACGAATCTTGTCCCAGACCTAGAGTTTCCGGTAAGCTATTGACTTGACCCTCACTTTCGAGATTTCTACTGGAGGAGACCCAGTGACCTCACACTGATGCCGACAGTGTGATTCGACCCTTGGAGGCGAGAGTGACAGTTGGAATCTCTTGGTGGCATCGTCGAGGCCTTACGACGTTAGTTTGAGTATGGAATGGGAAATAACTATTCATACTCAAATTGACGGTATTAGGCAAACATTGGGATGGGTTTTCCTTGGTCGGTGAAAAGGAAACCCCAGGCAGCACAGGATAAACTAATGCACAGGAGGGTGCGACCGATCACTCTTGAGTCGGTCAACCTTACCCTCGTGGCATCAGTCATTTTGAGTTTTAGTTCTAACAGGAATTGGAAACCTCTAGAGCTCGAGGATGATGATCATGTCCTTATACGGGTCTCACCTCGACAAGGTTTACGGAGATGTGGCCAAGGCGTCAAGTTATCTCCGAGGTTCAACGGACCTTTCTAGGTACTCAGCTGGGTAGGCGAGGTGGTTTACCGCTTGACCCATCCACCTCAGTTGCACTAGGTGCACGACGTTTTCCAAGTATCTCAACTGAGGAGATACGTGCTTGGCCCTTCGCATATCATCGACCATGAGGAGCAGGAAGATGGCGATGGGGTTACTTCCACGGAGGTTCCAGTGGGGATCGAGGATCGATAGGAGCGGATCCTATGAGGACGGTCGATTCCTCGGGTGCGCTTTCTTTGGCAGTACGGGAGCCTCCAGGTAAGCACATGGGAGCGGAAGGCTCAGATGCGTGCTCAATACCACTTTTGTGACCCTAGTTTGTGTTGAAGCTTTACGGGGATGTAAAGCCCCGAGGTGGGAGTAATGTAAAGACCCGGAAATTTCAAGGGAAATTTTTTCTTAATTTTCTTTGGAATTTTTCAAGAACGAAGTTTCTGATGGCGCCTGATTATGAGGCCCGGTGTGCCCGGAATTAATTTACGAAGTTTAGCTCGGGTATGTTCAGTGAACGAACGAGCGGGTTTTTCTAACTTTTGAACCGGTACTCGGAATCGAATTCTGAGGGCACCGATGAAACCGCAGCGCCAGTAATTTCTTAGAAACACCTTTTCCAAAGTTGCATTTTCACGAGAGAGGTTGATAAAAATTGTGGAAGATAGAATAAAAATTTAACTACACTTTTTTATTTCCTCTTGTGGATTTAAGCTTTGGGTGGAAGTTGGGTAACTACCCAACTTCCCATGGAAGGTTATGAAAGTGGTGGAGCCCACACGAACCCCACCCCTTCACTTTCCTTAACTCCCTCAACTCACATTTTAATTTGATAACTTAAGTTTTGATAACTTATGATATTAATGAAGTGTGTTTAATGTGAGTGTTTGAATTTCAAACTCTTGAATTTCAAACCTTAAGTTGTGTTAATAAAATAAGTAAGGGACTTATTTTATTTTGGGTTGGAGGCTTGTTGCTTGAGAGCTTTGGGAGAAAAGCTAAGGGAGACTTGAGTTTCTTCATCCTCTTCGTCGAAGAAACGAAGAATGTGAAGAACGCGAAGAATGTCGGATTCCTCGGAGGTCGACGTCTTCTTCCGCGACGTCTCCTTCCGCGACGCCTCTTACCGCGATGCCGACGACGTCTTCTTTCGCGACGTCTCTTTCCGCGACGAATCCTCGTTCGACGAACCTCCATTCAAGCAACGTCGAGGTAGGGATTTTTTTTGTGAATATTTATGAACCCCATGTCACTTCCTTCTAAATCAAAGAACACGGATCAACTAAACATCAAGTTGATCCGCGAAGAATATGTTGAGGGTTGGGAATTCTTGTTTGCGGGAAAACTGTAGGGGTTTATTTAATTATTTTGTTCGTGATTACTACTTGACATTTTTCATGGAATTTGACCAATTGCTATCGATTAACGAGGGGAGTCCGGACCGCACAAACACGGCCGACCCTCCTCCATTATCCATGTTTGTTTCTAATGTGGTTGGAACGGAAATGGCGCGGTGTCGTCACACCGCGCGGGATCGTGCGGCAAGTAATGCGCGGCGCCGTCGCGCCGCGCCGGAGAACCGCAAAAGCACTGCGGCCGGAGTGTGGCCGCGGCGGAGGGGTGCGGCGCCGTCGGGCCGCACCAGACGAATGAAGGTCGCGGCTGGTACCGGGCCGCGGCGGAGCGTGGGAAACGGCGGCCGGAAATGGGCCGCCGGCGTCAGAGCAGGATCGGCGGCCGGAAACGGGCCGCCGGTGTCGGAGCAGGGAGGGGACCGACCGTCGCCAGTCCCGTGGCGGCAGAAACTGGCTGGCCGGACAAGGGGAAAGCCGGGGGGTTTAAACCCCCGGCCGGCCAGCTGAGTGGCCCCCATTAAGGGGGGCCGCGGTTACAAACCAGGGGGGACAGGCGCCCCCCACTCCAAACGGCTCGGCCGTTTGGCCGAGCGCCTGACCAGCGCGTTGGGCGCGCTGCGCCCAGGCCGTACCGCGCCGGTCGGGCCGGGCTGCGCCAGTCGGTCTAGGCCACGCCCAAGCAGTCCGGACCCAGACCCGGTTCGGGTCGCCCCTGGGGTATCGGGCCGGGTCGGACCGGACCCGAACCCCTTAATACCAAAATATTTTTCGGTCGGATGCCCATAACTTGTGCTACTTGCCTCGGATCGACACACTGTCAGTTTCCATGCGATCCTTTGATCGAGACGGTCGTTTCGGTATATCGCACTCATGGTTTCGAAATATTTTGGGTTCGGCCGAGTTGGTTCGTACACGAAACCAACCGGGCCCTCGGAGCGGAAACGCTCATATCTTGAGCTCCGGATGTCTGATTGACGTGCCGTCAACTTTTTTGAATTCCTCTTGATGAGACGGAACTTTTGGATTACTCTGCTCGAGGTTTGAACGTCGTCGGAGTGTGTTTGGGTTGGTTCGCTCACGAAACCAACCGGGCCCCTGGAACGAAAAAGCCAATAAGTCACAGACCGGGCGTCCGATTGACGCGCCGTCTGTCTCGTTGAATTCCACTTGATGAAACGGAACTTTTGGCATACTTCGGCTGAGTTTTGGTTGCTGTTGGATAGTGGTCGGGTTGGATTGTACCCGAAATCTAACCGGGCCCTTGGAACAGAAAAGATGATATCTTTCAGACCGAACGTTCGTTTGACGAACCGTCAGCGGCGTTGGTGATCACGTTGAGAAACGGTCCCTATGAGTATACCCTATGATATTTCAGGGTACAGTTGAGATACGGACAGGTTGGTTCGCTCATGAAACCAACCGGGCCCCTGGGACAAAAAGGCTAATAACACACAGACTGGGCGTCTGATTGACGCACCGTCTGTTGCGTTGAGACCCCTATGACTAGGCGGTCCTTTGAGATACTTCTTCATGGGACTTTGAGATAATTGGAGTATCGACATGTAGCTCGTGGAGCGGACCCTCCTAGAGACGAGCGTGCGGAGTACGGAGACCATGTAGCCGACTGAGACCTGACGAATGCTTGACCGACTCGACTTGGAGTGAGTTGACTAGCCCAGTGGATGGAGCACTACTTTGTTTGGGTGTAGACCCATGGCGGACGGAGCACTACCTGTGTGATAGTGCAGACCCGCGGTACTCATCCGGAGAGTACCTCAGCAGGCTACTAAGGGGTGTGCACTACTGTGTTTGGGTGGAATACCCTGGCGGGAAGCACTACTGTGTTTGGGTGGCTGGCCTGCGGTACTCGACAGGAGGAGTACCTCAGCAGTCTTAGGTTAGTGAGCAGTACCTCAGAGTCATGACAGGACCACTGTACACTCCAGAGACGGGTCTCTTCAGCAGTTACGGTTTCGATAATGAAAATCCTTGTTTGAGCTGAGTCTATGACCTTTGTGTTTACCTCATGATTGAGATGGGTCACTTGATAACTTAGGTATATGTATGGGCATATACCTGGGTAGTGGTTATCCATTGATTTCATAATCTTTGTGTTTCCTCATGAATGAGATGGTTTACTTGATAACTTAGGTATATGTATGGGAATATACCTAAGTAGAGGTTATCTGTTGAGATCTTCTTGTGGTTATCCTTGTTGGTTTTAGTGAGACCTTGAGGGTTTCAGGGTCCCTACTGAGTATCGTTATACTCACCCCTGCACGGGCTATGGCCGCACCTCGTTGTGTTGGTTGCAGACGACGGGCAGTACTGACGGAGGCCGAGTGCTCGAGGACTGGACGGTACCCAGAGGTGGACCACATGACGAGTCAGTACCCGAAGGTGGACCACAGGACGAGTCAGTATCCAGAGGTGGACTTCACGACGAGACGACACACGGAGGAGGTTGACGGGCGAGAGCGTTGTGGAGGCTATCTGTACCTACCCTTCAAGTAGGATCTGTGGTGAACGATCCAAGAGCTGCGCTATCTGTACCTACCCTTCAGGTAGGATCCAAGGATGACGACCCAGGAGCCGCTTCTGTTCTTCTAGCTGATGTCTTTTTCTGTTGTACTTTTGTTCAGTTGTAGCTGTATTTTCAGTTGAGTTTATATTCTAGCCCATTTACTTTTCATCACTTTCTTTTGTACTTTGTTTTACTTCCACTTGTACTCTGTGGTGTTTGTTTGCTTTTATAAAGGCAATGCCTTCCCAGTTATCGGGATTTACGCCTTTGGTGCTAGTCGCCAGCCCCTGGCCTATGGAAGGCGGGCATGGGGTAGTCACGGCAGGGGCCCCGAGTACGGGTCGTGACATTTACTCTTTACACATGTCTTTAATCTTTGATCCACTATATATTGGAAAAGTTTCATCAATGTTTGTTCCCCTTATCCTTTTCCTAAGGGTGGGAATGGAATCATTTCCCACTCATAGGACTACAATCCATTCAGTTGAACTTTCTAGATAGAGTAATTAGAATCCATTCGAGAGGCCCATAGTGATATACCTTATTCATATTCATTCCCTAGGGGGAGTTCTTGGTTTCTTTGTGACCAACACTACAAGGTAATCTGCCCTATACTTAGTAGGTTAATCCACATTGAGTTGTATCACCCCATGGACATGGATGTGATCCTCGTCTATGTATTGTATTCTCTTTATACTATCAACAAGTTATTTATCATTATGAGATAGGATGAGTTGTACTACTCAGATGTAAATCATTAGCGCTATCACACTCAGTAGTGTGTTCTCTGGGATGAGTGATTCGTGGAATCTTCAAGCAAGAAATCCTAGGTTGGTATACTATGGTTTTGTATTACCTCTAGACTGTGTGTATTTTTTGAGTATATCTATATATTCTTTGTTTATGTGTTATACACATATACCTTTTTAGAGATGGCTCTATTTCATTTGTTGTATGATTTTTTTCATGATGTACTACTGAGTATTGTAATACTAACCCATTCATAAGATTACCTTTCATGTGTCATGTCTTGTTCAGACGATTTACCTTTTAGGAGAGACCTAGGCAGACTAGGACCAGACTACGTTGATTGAGACTAGATAAACCGAGGTGTATTTCTATGACTTTTTGACAATATTCCCAATATTTAATTTAAGGTTAGACTTGTGTTTTACACTCATTAGTGGGATTCTATTTTAACTTGTTTACTTTTCTTTACTACATGCCATACTATGGTTATGGAATTTAGATGTATGTATAAATTGTTGTTCAGTATTTTTTATATTTCATCATTGTATGGGATTGAATTTGTGTGTCTGTGTATAGGTAAGTAGGCTAAGGCCACCCATGTTAGTGATATGCCTTCTTGGTACTAGTCGCCAGCCCCTATCCTATTTTAAGTGGGATTAGGGAGTCACAACTTGGGTCCCACTATGACAAGTCATGAAAAAGCAGTAGCAGAGTAGTCTATTCTACTTTAGGGCCGAGAGACTATTAGATTGGTTTGGGAAAACTATGTTAAGAGTTTCGAGTTCAGCTTTCAATCCAGGGACTCTACTATTGGTGCAGCGGCTACCATATCCATACATTATGACTCTAATCACCTACTTTTTGACATGCTACATGATAACATTTTTTGTAGGTAAAAAATGTTACATCTATCATATAATAATGGGGTTTGGTTTTCATGTCCTTCTTGAGTAATATCTCCTAATATATTCACTGATCGTGGTACATCATGTTTATTTCAGGAGTCCTCCATGATGTATTCCAACTAGGATTATTCATGATCATAATGATGATCCCCTCATTGATGAGGCATTGATATAAGTACTTGTTCCTGAGATGTTACCTCCAGGTGGTATACCAGCAATACCACCACCTATAGAGCATCATGTGGTAACCATTATACCAACAGATGAGGTGCACAGGATGATCGTGCTTCATGAGTTTCAGTGATAAATACCCCTCAAGTTCCAAGGTGAGCCTAACCCATAGGCAGCTAAGGACTGGTGTGGGGAAATGACCCTAGTTTTCCATCTAGTCAGGACACCATAAAATCATATGGTGGTCATGATAGTGAACCTTCTTCATGGATCAGCAGAGCGATGGTGGGGTTCTGTTACCCAGTCTTATAATGTGGCGACTCTTTCATGGATATAGTTCGAGTTCATTTTCATATTGGAGTCCCCACAAGCTTAGGTGTGGGACATATGTATCCAAGAGATTCTACAGCTTCAGTAGGGTAGAATGATAGTAGATGAATATTCATGGAGGTTTACCAACCTCTCTGGGTACTCTACAGATATGGTTTGAGATAATTTATTTAAGTTTTAGACCTTTGAGTGAGGTTTGCTTAGGGACATCTAATAAAGTTTCTTCCATTTTGGAATTAAAACCTATGTTGGTATTCTAGAGCGATATTTAGTGGTTGAGATTTTCTTGGACAAGTATATAGAGTTGTTGGTTTTCAACAGTAGGCAAGAAGAAGCAATGAACTCGGTAGTAGAGTGTCCACTTTAGTCTGAGGCACCTGGACGTGTGAGATGTTTCAGGATAAGGTCTTAGGATATAGGATCCACTATTTAGGTCTCATAGGGTGGGTCCAATCGTCCCAATGAGAGGTGGTTCTACTCATGTGATGGAAAGGAACATCTTGCATAAGATTTCCCAACCTGCCACACAACTGACAGACAAACCATTGATGATCCACTGAGGTATAGACAATGAAAAGAGAAGGTATGTTTATATGGTGGTGAACAGGGATTAGGAGCTAAGAGAGTACCAGGAGGTGGTCAACATTTTTACTTCTTACCACCACCACCCTCAGGTGTTCCACGATAGGATCAGGGAGCTGGAGGATAGGGGAGGATACAGTTGTAGGTGGTCGAAGCTTACGACCCAGAGGACACATGAATGATTTGAGGCATGAGCTGCATCTTTTCTAATTTAGTTGAAATACTAATATACTCAAGTCATTGTCATTTTTTTCTTTCCACATACTAGGTAAAATACATAGAGATTCTAATTGAAACATTATCTTGACCCTTATGTTTTGAGACTCCTATTGGGGAATACTCAGTGATCATTAACTTGTACTGATAGTGTCACCTGAATAATAGAAGGGAGAGTTTTCATTGGAATATCTTGGTAGAAGAATTAAGGCCTTACGATTTCATTCTTGGTATGGATTTTTTATCTATAGTTCATGCCCATATAGACTATTTTAGGTGGAGGGTGCGGTGTGTCCATAGTGATGGATCTAGGTTCTCCTTGGTTGCTAAAACTTAAACCTAAGAAGCATCGTTTGGACTCATGTATAGAAGGGTGTAACTGATTACTCAATAGTTGGATAGCCTAACCCTTGGTTCAATGTATTTTGTGAGATCTTAGTCTCTGGATCTAGTGGTGGAGTATGCAGACTTCTTCCCTTAGGATGTTCCAGGTTTACCTCCCCACTAATAGATAGACTTCTAGATTGATCTACACCCTAGGACGGAACCAGTATCGATGTGAACATATCATATGGGTTCTATAGAGCCTCCTGAGATGAGGATATAATTGGAGTACTTTTAGAGGAAGGGCTTTGTTTGACCCATTGTTTCACCCAAGGCAGCCCCAGTTTTGTTGTCCAATAAGGCAGACTGAAGCTTTAGGTTATGTGTGGACTACAGTGGATTGAACAAGGTGACTGTGAAGAAACATTATCCACATTCGAGGATCGATGACCCGCTTGATTAGTTGAGTGGGTAATTATGGTTCTCAAAGGTCTTACTCATATTAGGATATCACATGTTGCGAGTATTGGATGAGGATATACAGAAGACGACATCCATGTATCGCTATAGTCACTATGAGTACATGATGATTCCCTTTGTCATAAAAAACACCTCAGAAATGTTCACGAGACTCATGAATTGGATCTTTCAACCTTACTTAGACAAGTTATTGGTAGTGTTCATCGACGATATCTTTCTATACTCAGTATAAGAGTAGGAGCATGCAATACACTTAAGGATATTTATAGACATACTCTGAGAAAAATAGCTTTATGAAAATATCTAAAAGTTCCATTTCTAGTTTTAGGAGGCACACAATCTAAGACACATTATCTTAGTGGATGGAGTGGAAGTGGACCTGATCAAGGTTAAGGTTGTGTTAGCTTGAGATCCACCCAAGAGCATGAAAGAGTTGTGGAGCTTCCATGGGTTGGCTGGATATTGTTGGGGATTCATTCCAGATTTCTCTAGGATATCATCACCCATGACTTCTTTGACTTGAAAGGGGAAGCATTTCATATGGACAAAGAGGTTTTAGAAGGATTTTCAGTAGTTTAGGTGGTGTTTAAAGAGCACTTTCACCGTGAGATTTATAGAGGAGGGTGTTGAGTACGTAGTGTTCTACGATGTATCAGGAACTGAGCTAGGTTGTGTTTTTATGCATAGAAAAGAATTTTTTGCCTATGGTTTAAACCAATTGAGACCACATAATAAGAAACGCATGAAAAATGATCTTGATATAGTAGTAGTATACTTCACTTCAATGATATGGTAACACTACCCAATGGGAGTGAAATTTATCGTTTACTCTGATCACAAGAACCTCATGTATATCTTCTCTTAGAAGGATCTCATCTTGAGACAGAGGTAATGGCTAGAGTTCCTCCAGAATTATGACATTAAAATTTTCTATACTCCATGGAATGGGAATGTGGTTGTAGATTCTCTCATTATGAAATCACTTTTTTATTTACTAAAAAATGCATCAGATCATTTGACCTATTTGAAGTTATTTGTTTGTGGATGTAGATGGAACAACTTAACTCCGGTCGATGGTTGTCACCCCTCCACTCTTGCAGCGAGTTTGGGAGGCACAAATTGGGGATATCGACTATGATACCCAAGGTACTCAAGTACCCATTGGACGTGCTCTTAATGGATTTTCTAAAGGTGGGGATCACATCATTCTTTTTAGAGGATGCATGATGGTACCAGTGAAGTTTCGAGAGGAGGTTCTGAGATAGTTTCATAAATATACTTTGGTGGTACATCCATGTGAGGAAAATATGTACTAGGACCTCCAATGTTACTTTTTGTGGTTAGGGGTGAAGAAAATAGTTTCAAATTTTCTCTTGATGCCTTACATTACAGCAAGTGAAGGCTGACCAAAAATTTCAAGTGGGTTTGGCTCAAACCCTCAGGGTTCCAAAGTAGAAGTGGGATGGAATATCATTGATTTCATGATGGGATTACGACATACGTCCCAGGAACACGATTTGATATGGTTGATCATCGACTGACTCACCAAGTCGGCCAACTTCCTAGCAATATGAGAGTAGTGTTCAGTAGAGATACTGGGATTCCTCTACTTACAAGAGATAATCTAACTTGTTTGAGTGACATCGACGATTGTTTTTATCATGAAGCTAACATTACATCCCAATTTTTGAAGATATTATAGGATGAATTTTGGACTCAATTATGCTTGATCATAGAATTTTGCCCCAAAACTGATGGACAAACTGAGTGGACCATTCATTTTCTAGAGGAATATCTAGAAGATTACATGTCGGACATTAGTCGTAGTTGGGAGGATCATCTACCACTGGTGGAGTTTTCATAAAAAACATCTACCATTCCACCACTAGTATGGAACCATTAGAGGCTTTGTATGGGTGACCCTATAGGTCACCACGTTTCTAGACTAACCCAGGACAGTCATTATTCATGGGTCCGGAGTTGGTATGAGCTACAACAGAGAAGGTGTAGATCAACCAAGAGTTGATGAAGACTATAGAGATATGTCATAAGTTTTATGATAATAGGCGAGAGAGGTGCATGGAGTTTTAGGAAGGATACCATGTGTTCCTACAGGTTTCACGTCTATACGAATTATAGATATTTGTCTCAAGTGGAAACCTATCTTCAAGGTTAATTAGACCTTTCTAGATACTGTACAGAGTTGGTGTGGTGGAATACCACTTAGATATACCCTTTCAGTTAGACCAGGTATACAATATCTTCTATGTGTCGCAATTTAAGAGGTATGTGCATGACCCATCAAACATTATCGACTGGGTCAAGATGGAAAATGAGGATAAAGAATTTTTTTGAGTACCTAGTAATGATTGAAAATTGGTGGGAGAAGATCATTTGTGGTGATCGATTAATTTAGTGTATTTATTGCGACAACATGGGAATCTTTAGGAGAGCACATGGGAGTGGGAGGTGCATATTCATATTTAGTTCCATAATCCTTTTGAGTATCCATTGTTTTATAATTTCAAGGATGTAAATCCCCAAGGTGAGTAGAATGTAAAGTCTAAAATTTTCAATGGTTTATTTTTTGATATTATATGGATTATTTTTTAGACCAGACACTGAAACAGTGTGTGATTCCAAGGCCCGATATGCCCGGATTAAATGTTTTGAATTATATTAAATAGTACATACATGGTTTTCCTAAAAAGTGGAATAACTTTTAAAGGGGTTCTCGAATCACAAAAATGATTTCACTATTTATTTTAGAACATGGGTTTTAACATAGGCATGACTTACCATTTGTTGGTGCGGGTCCTTTGTAGAAAATTTATCTAGGACATGAAAATGAATAAAATAATTGAACAAATTATTTTATGTCATTTTGGTTGACATAGAGATTGGTTAGTATTTAAAAATAATGTTACATAAAAAGTACAAGGTTATACACATAACCCTAGAGACATTGGAGAACTAATGGATAGAGCTTTGGAGAATTCTCTCAGGTGAATGGCAATAGGATCATGGATCAATGATCAAAGAACATCGAATTCAAATGATCTTGCCAATAAATTTTAAATAGCTCTGTTCTTCATTAACAATCCAAATTGGGGTAGGTAATGTGTTTTGATTTGATTCTTCCATGTTATTATTTTCTAAGATGAACTCGAATCAATCCATGAACAAATTGATTTGCAGTTTGATCATCTTGTGGGATGGGATTATTTTTGGTGTTTTTTATGGGAGAATATATTTTTGATTTGATTATTTTGATTTTAATTATAATGGAAATGGATTGAGATAAATACGAACATATATTGAGGTTTATCCCTCTAATTTTTTAATCTTTTCTCCTCCCCCCATTAATAATTTTTCATGGTCTTTCTTCATTTGGCCCGCAACATGAAAAAATCTAATCGATCGATCATTGTGCCTCAGTATCTTGGAACAATGATCTGATATCATAGATATAGGATCAATATGACCTGAAGGTGGTGTGGCGATGGGGAAAATGAGATTTAGATGATGGTGGATACCCAATTTATCATTCTTCATCATTCTTCACCACACAATAAAGATTAAGTATTTGATATGTTTCATGAGTAGATCTGATGAAGGAATGAATTTTTTTGACAAAAAAAACTTAGATGAGATGGGTTATTCGATTTCCCAAAAATGATATCAACATATTAGAAGCATAAGAATCAGTTGTGATGTGCATAGGAAGAATATGAAATTCTAGTAAATTTTGCTCTACATGGCATGTAAGTTGGATCTACACACCATGTGGAGAGCCCTTATAGTGGATAGTGTTTTAGGAAAAATTTAAGTATCGAAAAGAGTGTGTTCTCTATAACCTAACATGTGGTCTCACCTAGGTGACTATTCATGTACTTAAAAGAACACCTAGAAATGGGGTGGAGTACATGGGTTGCCCACATGACATGTGATCCCCCACACGACATGGTCTGGACCTTGTACATGGGCTACCCTATGTACTGGTACATAGGCACAAGTACACATGCAGATTTCTTGTATTGAAAGATAGATGGAGTACACAGGTAGGACCCCATTTTTATGGACATGGTGTGTAGCCCTTATACACTTAGTGTAATCTTCTACACAAATACGACTTGATGATATGGGTAGGACCCAGGGTCAACAGACACAATGTGTGAAGCCTACTACACGTCATGTACTCGTTTATACATGGATTGGATATCTTATCCTTCATATCTTGGAAATGTTTCATTAGGGATTGGTCCCCTTATCCTTTCCCTGAGGGTTAGTATTGAATCGTTTTATACACTTAGGACTATGATCCCTTCAGTAGGACTTCTTGGATTGTGTATTTGGACTCCCTCCGAGAGGCCAAGAGTGAGATCCCCTTTTCATCATCATACCCTAGGTGGAGTTCTTGGTATCTTCATGAACAATAATAAATAGGAATTGATCCTCTACTTATCATATCAATTCAGATTAAGTTTTTGGTATCACCCCATGGCCCTAAATATGATCCTCATCTGGGTATCATGTTCACTTTGGACCATCAGTCTGGTATTTCTCATGATGAGACCCGATGAATAGTACCTCTCTGATGGACATCATCGGTGCTATCAGACTCAGGAGTGTGTTCTCCTAGATGAGTGCTTTGTCGAATCTTTGAGCTAAAAATCCTAGGCTGGTATACCATGGTTGTTACTTAACTCAATATTTTGTTTCATTGTTCTGTATATATGGATATTTTTATTATATTTGATGTAGACATACACTTGTGTGGAGCTGACTATATTTCATTTGTTGAATGATTTGTGGTTTATAGGTGTCCTATAGAGTGTTGTTATACTCACCCCTGCACAACCTTTTCCCACATGTGTCTTTTCCTGTAGAGATGATTGACCTTGTGATAGAGTCATAGGTGGACTAAGACAAGATGATTCTTAGTGAGACTAGATAGGCTGAGGTGTGTTCCTACGTATTTTTGACAGTAGTCCCAATACTTACATTCAGGTTCTACTTTTATCTCAAATTCTTTGTAGTGTGATTGTTTTTGGACATTATTTTCATTTACATCTTATCATACTATGATTCTTGTATTTATATTTATGCATGCATGGTTGTTTAGTTGTTTTTACATTAATCGTTATATGTTCATGGAGATGTGTTTGTGTGTATAGGTAGTTAGGCTATGACCTCCCATGTCAGTGATATTCCTTCTCAGCGCCAGTCACCAGCTCCTATCCGATTGGAGGAGGGATTGGGGAGTCATAGTATGGGCCTCACTGGGATGGGTTGTGAAAGATCCAAACTTCTTAGACTTGAAAAGGGTTGACATATAATTTATAAAGTAAGGAAAAACATTGAATTTAACTTAAATTATTTCAAAGTCATTCATTCTAGATAAGATAAAGGAGTCGCAAAGTAATGTTGTTTAAATATAGAAGAAGGTGGAATCTATAATAAAATAAAAATACATGGATTCAAAAATTGAAGAAGAAAGGGATATAATATTTGGTTCAGGGATATTTATACTATCAAATATTGAGATAAATAATGAGTTATTTAATGATAAACATAATTCAAAAATCTCTATCTACCCAGGGATCACTTAGATGTATTGAGATATCATGGATCACAATTGGAGGGAAAATGTGATGAAGGATATCATAGAATATAAATTAAATTTTCTAACATCTCAAAATGTGAATGAAATTAAGAAAAATTCCTAGGGTAAAATGTAACCATTACCTATACATGCATATAAATCGGAAGACATCATCATTGACTTTTTTTATTATCTTTAGAATATATATAGAGGAAATATTTCTATATAGGGTGTATTGGACCATCAAAAATTGACTAGTTAGTTCATTTCCATCTAAGAGGGCATGTTAATCATTAAACTTGCAAGGATTTATATTAGATAAGTGGTGAGTCTACATGGAGGATCATTATCAACTGTATCTTATCAAGAATAAAGGTTTACCTCCATGTTTTGTAAAAGACTCCACCGTGATTTAAACACTGAGAAAAATTTAGTATGTCATTATAGAGAATATTTGTTTCCTTGTAAGACATTGAAATACATTAAGAAATATTTTTAGGGCCAAGCACTAAGACGACACATGATTCTGAGGCCTGCTGAGCCCAGAATTAATTTTATAAAATATTAAATATATTTTATATAATTCACATTATTTTTTTCTAATGAAAATGTAATATATCAAGAATGGAGTCTGAGATCGAATATCTGAGACCACATTTGAATACAAATTATGGGATTTTTCTTATGTGTGACCTAAGGATGGTCGACACCAGATGTTACGATGTGGCAGTTGTTGGTAGGTGCATTTGAACTAAAATATTTTTTTAAAGACCTAAATCTAATTATTCTATTATTGTGAAATTATGAAATTTCCCTAGGATTATATTCATAACACTATATGTTTTTGAGAGGATATATGATGACCTTCATTGGGGGATTGATATCGGATGATGAACGATAATCAGATTGATGTGAATCGGCAGGCTACAAATGAAAATGATCATCCTCATTTTTGGAAAATGTGTTATTCACCAAAAATTCATATAATATTTATTTAGGTATATTAAATTATAGTTTCCACCATTGAATAAAATATTGATCATGTTCTTATATTATATTCTTTAATCTGTGATTAATTTAATCCTTCGAATGGAACTACATATCGAATTAATTTTTCTATTCCATTTATAATTTATTATTCCATGTTTCTCACTCAAAATATCCTTGATCTAGTAATTATGTCCAATAATAATTAAAAAATATAGATTAACCTATTTTTATCTGCCTTTCCCAAACATTTTCATCATGTTCGTCACCATTGGCCTACAAAGCCTTGGTTCATCATTGTCAAGAAGGTCTGATTGTGGTCGGAATGTTTAATTCATGCTGGATGTGTGAATAATGAATAGATTAGTGTTTATTAAAAATATTTTTATTTATTATGGGTAAAAGTGATGGATTTATGGATCTGAGATCTAAGGTGGAAATGGTGGCGGCATGAGAGGCATGTGGGATGCACTATGTGATTCCTACAGGTGGATGGATTCCGATATGTAGCTACCGAAGGGATGAAATCAATTGAAGAAGGTGTTTAACACTAATTTAAGGTTTTATAATGGTGGATTTTGTGGTGGGGTAGATGATTTGAAAAACTCATGAAGAAATTATAATTATTGTAAGAAACGTGACTGCACAAAGTGTAGTATGATGAACACACACTATGTAGCCCCACCCACCAGTGGAGAATAGGGTTCTAAGGAAGCTAAGGATCAAATACCATGTGTCTAGGCCACACGCCATGTGACCCTACCTAGTTATCTAGGCCATGTTCCATATGCACATGCATGGGACACTGTGTGGGAAGACACATTGTTCACTCTAGGAGTACATGGTCACATGCGAGTACACATGCACAAACCGATACATGGGCATGGGTTAATACCCAATCATGGATAGGTACACAGAAAAGAACACGAGTCAATGTTGGGAGGCTGATACATGCCATTTAGTACCCTTATATTAAATGTAGTACTACATGTCTTTCAATATGTATACTATCAAGGACACGTTCAGGAGGCTAGTTGATGTCACATGTCATGTTCCCCCCTTACACATTGTATACTTATTTCTGAAACAACCACCTCTCATATCTCCTTTTTTCTGACTTTGATTTTATACCATTAGTATCCTATCCTGAGTTTCTATCCATGTAGAATGTGATGGTGGTCTTCCTAGTGGATTTTGAGAAATTATGCAAGGTCTTACGAGCATGAAGATTCATTAGGTGATGCTCAATGATGACAATGTATGGGAAATATCATCAGAGAGAGTTCATGTATAAAAACACCCTATTGTTCCTAGGTGTGGGTCCCTCATAATCCTCTACCTAATGAGTGTTATCCTCCTTGTATACTATGGTGTGGTTCTGTAACAACCCGAGATTTTATGAGAATTATTCTTTTTAATTTCATTGATGTCTTTTTTTGTACGCTACACCAAAATTAGCTTGCACTATACGCAATATCGTATTATCTTGCAGTATACGAAACACTATTATTGGCTCTTGTTACACTCAATTTCAAGTTCGTTTTGTGGAAATTATTTTACGCAACATTAAGTATAGATTTTGTTTAATGTATAAATTAAATATGCTATTGATTATGTTATACGCAACACCAAATGGAGCTTTCACTACACGCATTCCTGACTTGGCTTGCATTACACGTAATCAAGACCTTCCTCGATAGCGTGTGTAGTACGCAATACCGAGTTTCACTAAATGATATATTATTATATTATTATTACGAACTAGCTGTTATGAATAGTAATACCCACTTTTTGAAATTTTATAAATTTTATTTTTCAAAATGGACTTCATTTTTGGATTCGGAATATCGAAATTTTCTTGGGGTGAATTTTTGGTATTTTTCTGAAAACTTTCAATTTTTGATGAATAGTGAAAACACTGGGTTACTATTTAAAAACTGACTTTTTATATAAATAATTATTTATTTTATTTAAATTTATTTCAGGTAAAAATTGATACATAATACCTATATAAGTTCAATGTAATTCATTGGAGTCCTTTTATAATAATTTTAGACATATAAAAATTTTATTGAACTTTTCACCGTCTTTTACCCACCTCTTAGGAGAGTTTGAAAATTTACATAAAACTTAATTTTACCATTTCTGTGAGTGGAATTTCAAAAATCCCTATGACACGGTTAATGTCAAGGAGTAAAATTTTGTTCAATAAGATAAAAATAATTTTTTTTAAATAGTAACTTTTTACTTTTATTTACCACGGTTAAAAGTAAATAGGGTAATTAATGGTAAAAATGATATTATTATTACCCTAATACATGTCCTAATTCTATTGGATAAGTGTAGTTCGACTAGAAACAACTTTAGGGATAAAATATTACCCTTTAGGTCCACTTGGATTAGATTAGGACATTTATTATTATTTTATTTAAAGAAGAATTAAAATAGTTAAAATCAATGTTTAATAACTAAAACATTTTTACTATAAGGTTATGCATAAGATAAATTATACTATAAATATTCATTAGAAATATAAAAAGATTTCCTACATAATGGTATTTTATTTATAATTTTTAGAAATTAAATAGTTTAATTTATTTATGACACAATGATGATGCAATAATTACCTTATTAATGAAATAATAACATAATTGATGTTATAAATACCGAAATAAATGTAATTTTAGACTTTTTATGAATTCCACTAATTTTCTAGGTTAATAAGACATGTTAGTATTGATTTAATTAACTTTTTTAGAACTAATAATGCTGTTATGATTTTCAAAAAAATCACGTACCGAATAGTGTCAGAATTGACATAAAATAGTTTTTAAAACAAATATTATATTATTAATTGTTATTTTATTCCTAAAAATATAATTATCGGCAAAATGAGTTAAATAAGGATATATATATTAATAATTAACCACTTGGGGTTCTTTTGTCTTGTTATACTAAGTTTATTAACCATATAGTGTAAGAAAACAAAAAGACACGGTAAAAGTTAAATTATTTAACTTAGAGTTAAATCTAAATGATAAGGATAAAATAGTAACCTAAACTTGTATAAAATATATTGGTTGAGATTATTTAGACCCATAACCACCTTAGATTTGAAATAAATCAATTTTGAGCTATTATAAACCGAATATGACTTTATTATAAAATAATATTTTAAGTTTTCCTAAGGTGCCCCTCTTCTCCCTTATAAAAAGGGCACCCCTTCCCTCTTCTCTTCACACCCTTTTGAGCCTTGAATCTTGGCCAACCCCTGCCAATTCCTATTCTAAACCTCTCTAGTTATATCATATAGGTTATGGTCTTATCAAAAGACCAACTCTAGTGCCCTAATAATAAGTTTAAAGGAGGTGCGTCGAGGAAGAGGTAATCTCTTCTACCGATTCCTTCAAGTTTTTTTCTTCTTAAACTTCTTCTTATAAAGTTTTTTCATTATAAAGTAATAATATAATTATCACTAATATACTTATATGTTATTATAAATATGAAAAAACCCCATTTCACCTTCTATCCATCCTACGGAAAACGAAATCACCGTACGTGCGTATGTACGGAATACCATCTCCACGCCGTGGTGTAATCTGTTTTTCCTCCACCACCTTACTTGGATGGGTATAATGGTGTAAATAATAACTATATATGATTATTATAACATCATACTGATTCTAATATATTATATCATCCACTAAAATTCCATTCAATAAATATGGGAACAATATAATCACTCGTACATACGTAAGGATTACCGTCTCCACGACGCGAGGAGATTCGTTTTCCATGTTAACAATTCAAGAATAATTATAAAGTATATATAATAAGTAATCATGAAATATATGAAATAATAATTATACTGGATTTATGTATATATATATATATATGTAATCTACTTAATTTCATTCAATTCAATAAGTAAACGAAAACTGCGTTCATGCGTAGGTACGGCCTACCGTCTCCAGGAACGGTGTATTTCATTTCATTTATCTATCTATTATATATATATATATGTACTGAATATATATATGATATATAAATCATTATTTACATTCTGGAAGTAAGTAAATTATGATATAAGTAATAATAATATCAATAAAAACAAGTCCAGACACGTACGACAAATAAAACGATTTTACCCAAAATGCTGCTTTAACATGGAATTTACAAAAGAAAGGGTAATATAAAATAATAAGTGAACCATATATGATATCATACCAATGAATAGGATTCTGTAATAAGTCAATGACATTATTTAAATCATTATACAGGAGGTTCGGATACGTACGAAGCATATCGGACCTAAGGTAAGGGATAACTATTCCAATCTCGTTCTTATCCGTGATTGTTATTCACAAGTATTTACTGGGGTTATTGTTATCATTCATGCCCATGTTTTCTAAAAAAATTTCATGTATTTTTAAAGTCCTTTTTACCCATTTTTTAAATTTACCACATTTTATGAAAGGAATCTTACTTTTATTTACCACATGGGGAACTTTTTGACTTTTTCGACAAAAGTATGAGAAGAATGTTATTTTTAACTTATACAGCATGAAAGGATTTTTACGGTTTCATAACACCTTATTTTCATGAATCTTACTCTACAAGATTTAATGGATATTTTCAACAAAATCATTTTCTTTTAAAATTTCATGGAATTTTGTGAAAAGAAAATGATATTGAAGAAGAAAGGATATTTTCCTCAAGAACTCATTTCAAGTGTTTTATCCAAACCATTTTCCATCTAAGATGACTTTATTTCATATGTGTATGTTTCAAGTATAATATCTATATGATTTACATGGTTTCACTTATCTTATGATAAAATGATATCCATTTGTTTTATATGGATTATGTTATGATGGGATGATGTTTATGAAACCCATTTTTATTCTTTGGGTTATGATGAATGATTTATGTTTATGTTGTGGAACACGTAAGAATGATTTAATTATGAGATGGGTGGGACCTATATCTCACTCCAATGAATTGGGTAAAGATTTATATCTCATGATATAGACATGGATGAAATGGTAAGTTAATCCAGTTCAGTGATACAGGACTGGAACGAGGAGTGAACTCGATTCAGAAAGGGACTATGTCCACTAAGATGGTCTTGGCAGGAATGCCTTGACTACTATGGAAATCATATCATGTGCTTAATCGTTTTCCACAATTACATGTTTTATTCCCATGCTATTTTATCATGATTAATGTTTCATTATGATTTATTCTTTACGTACTGCCATGTTTTATGTCATTGCTCATGATTTTGATGTTTAAACATTATGATCATGTTTTTATGTTCAAATGTATATGGTTTGTTTTATTTTCTCCATGATTACCCTTACTGAGCATTTGAGCTCACCCTTTATATGTTTTCTTTTTCCCAGGATATAAAGAAAGGTTTTAGGTAATAAAACAAAAGGGGAAGATCTTTATGGGAGATGTTGAAGATCTTTCACCACGATTAGAAGATTATGTTTCGAGTTTCTAAAGACACTAAACTATTACAGTCATTGTGTGTTTGTTTTTGTTTTGTATAAAGTATTCCACAAAAGTAAAGTAATGTCTATGTATGTCAATCTTTGGGTCGTTACAGTTGGTATCAGAGGAAAGGTTTAGTCAACCTTTGGAAACTAGGATCCGAGAACTTTAGTGAGATCCCTAGAGATATTTCTAAGGTATGTCTAGGGATGTCCCTAAGGTTAAGTATAAGTATAGGTTATAGTCCTAGAATTATGGTAATGATATCAGAATTAAACCTAAGATGTCCGATATTGAAGTTACTCCCCCTTGATTACGATTTTGGCCTCTCATGCTATTCTTTTTGGGTTTTAGAAAATGGCTGGAAACAGGAAGATTCACGATAATGGAGGATATGATGGACAATGGAATGATATTCTTCATGAGAAACCAAATGAAATTGGATCTGGAAGTCCACATATCGTTATTATTCCTAATCAGAAATCTCATAATATGATCAATAATCTCAACTTTGGTAAGTTTCCCGACTCATCTAATAAGAGAAAGATGGAGTTTCATGATGATCATAGAGGAAAGAAAGTTCAATTTCCCTCATGTAAATCATGTGGGAAGAGGCATCGGGGAGAATGTTTCAAAGGAACTAGAAGATGCTTTGGGTGTGGAAAAGAAGGACACAAAGCTAGTAATTGTAAAGGAAAAGGTCCAGTTAACACCATGTACAAGGATAATGGTATTACTAAGACATCAACAATGGTTAAGTGTTTTAAATGTGGAATGTACGGGCATTATGCAAACCAATGTTCTAAGGGAAAATCTCATAAAGAGAATCAGCATGGTCATATGGGTGGTATTTATGTGGATGATGATGAAGAGACTACAAATGATATATGATATGGAAGAAATGATGAAGCTCAGTCAGTGGTTTAAGAAGGTAGTGTAATGATTGTATGTTTATCAAGAATAATGTATGGTACTATGGAATAAAGAAAAATCTAAGGATTGTTACACTGTTGCCTTTGCTTGAGTTTTGAAAGTATATGCTGAATGGTACCAGTAACCATGAAAGGTTATTCAAATATTTTTGGAAAGCACCTAATATGCGCATAAATAAGGGATAAAGAGATAATGAAATTTTTGATAGTATTAATGATCTCATGACTAATATAAGGAAAAAAGTGATATCTTGGTTTGAGTATATAGAATTTTTGGGATTTTGGTATATGGAAAGAGTTACCTTGTGACAACATTCATGTTTTCACTATGGTTCAAGAGAATACATGATTACAGTATTCACATGTTTGGAATGTGACCAACAAGATATATCGTATGATATATGTGGGATAAGTGATTGTATTCACATGCTCGGTAGATGACATTTCTAGTAATTATTTTCTTTATAATATGAGCTTGGAAAAAGGTATTTTGGATAAGCCTAAATATTGGAATGAATTAAGTTAGACATAATATAGTATTGTTTAAGGCTAGAAATTTTTTCTATTTTATTACAGGAATGTTATTATAATGTAGTTTTAGAAAAAGGGGCAACCTGCAGGATGGGCGACAACTCGTCGCGTCGGACAAGGTTGTGGGAATCGAACCCACAACCGAAGTGCGACAGGACTTTATTTCCTACCACTGGCTTACAGGAAGTCCCTGGTTAATAGAAACTAGTTTTATTAAGCAGTACGATAGATGAAGTATAAGTCCATTTTTGGAATCATATACGATTAACCTCATCATAGATGGACTTATGTATATTTGATAACTTTTGCTAACCTTTTGTTTGAGACATAAGGAATGACCCATCATTCTATCATATGATCTACTAAAACTTCACGAATGAAAAATTAAACTTCATTTATTTAAGAGATGAAGTGGAAATTGTTCAAGGCATGAACAATAGTGAGATTATACTGAAATAAAGTAAGTATTTCTTCTATTTCAAAATTTTCAACTTTAGGAAAATGATCTCGAAAACCAAAAATGTTGTCCTAGTGCCCTTATATCCGATGAATTATATGGTACCTTAGATCATCACAAATGTATGTCTTTGCTATTGTTGTATTTTTCATAGCCATGTTATCTACCACTCTCCATCAGAACATAATGGTTAGATTTTTATTCCATATCCATATTTTCACCTATGTTCTCCTATGTGGAAACCCAGTTATTAGTTAATTTGGGTAACCGTTAAGTTTCATAATTTAGTTTTTAAAGTTTAATTTTGGTATTCCTTTTTACGATGTGGGTTTCTATGAAAGAAACTTTCAAGTAGTAAACCATTTATAACCCGGACAAATTTCAAGGGCGAAATTCATTTTAAGGGGGGTAGAATGTAACAACCCGAGATTTTATGAGAATTATTCTTTTTCATTTCATTGATGTCTTGTGTTTTATGCTACACCAAAATTAGCTTGAACTATACGCAACACCGTATTATCTTGCAGTATACGTAACACTATTCTTGGCTCTTGTTACACACAATTTCAAGTTCATTTTGTGGAAATTATTTTACGCAACAATAAGTATAGATTTTGTTTAATTTATAAATGAAATATGTTTTCATTATGTTATATGCAACACCAAACAAAGCTTTCAATACACGCGTCCCTGAATTGGCTTGCATTACACGCAATCAAGACCTTCCTCGCTAGCGCGTGTAGTACGTAATACCGATTTTCACTAAACGATATATTATTATAATATTATTATGAACTAGCCGTTATGAATAGTAATACCCAATTTTTGAAATTTTATAATTTTTTTTTTCAAAATGGACTTCATTTTTGGATTCGGAATATCGAAATTATCCTAGGGTGAATTTTTGGTATTTTTCTAAAAACTTTCAATTTTTGATGAATAGTGAAAACACTAGGTTACTATTTAAAAAACGACTTTTATATAAATAATTATTTATTTTATTTAAATTTATTTTAGGTAAAAATTGATACATAATACCTATATAAGTTCAATGTAATTCATTGGAGTCATTTTATAATAATTTTAGACATATAAAAATTTTATTTAACTTTTTCACCATCTTTTACCCACATCCTAGGAGAGTTTGAAAATTTACATAAAACTTAATTTTACTGCTTCTGTGAGTGTAATTTCGTAGATCCAAGATACACGGTTAATATCAAGGAATAAAATTTGGTTCAATAAGATAAAAATAATTTTTGGTCAACAGTAACTTTTTACTTTTATTTACCACGGTTAAAAGTAAATAGGGTAATTAAGGGTAAAAATGATATTATTATTACCCTAAAACATGTCATAATTCTATTTGATAAGTTTATTTCGACCAAAAACAACCTTAGGGATAACATATTACCCTTTATGTCCACTTGGATTAGATTAGGACATTTATTATTGTTTTATTTAAAGAATAATTAAAATAGTTCAAATCAAAGTTTAATAACTAAAACATTTTTAATATATGGTTATACATAATATAAATTCGACTATAAATATTCATTAGAAAGAAGAAAAGATTTCATACATAATGGTATTTTATTTATAATTTTTAGACATTAAATAATTTAATTTATTTATGACACAATGAGGATGCGGTAATTACCTTATTAATGAAATATTAACATAATTGATGTTATAAATACCCAAATAAATGTAATTTTAGAATTTTTATTAATTAAAATAATTTTATAGGTTAATATGACATGTTATTATTGATTTAATTAACTTTTTTAGAAATAATCATTCTGTTATGATTTTCAAAAAAAATCATGTACCAAATAGTGTCAAAATTGACATAAAATAGTTTTTAAAACAAATATTATATTATTAATTGTTTTTTTATTCCTAAATATCTAAGGCTCGGCAAAATGACTTAGATAAGGATATATATATTAATAATTAACCACTTGTGGTTCTTTTGTCTTGTTATAGTAAGTTTATTAACCATATAGTGTAAGAAAACAAAAAGACACGGTAAAAGTTAAATTATTTAACTTAGAGTTAAATCTAAATGATAAGGATACAATAGTAACCTAAACTTGTCTAAAATCTATTGGTTGAAAAGGTTTATACCCATACCCACCTTATCTTAGAAATAAATCAATTTGGAGCTATTAAAAACCGAATATGACTTTATTATAAAATATTATTTTAAGTTTTCCTATGGTGCCCCTCTCCTCCCTTATAAAAAGGGCACCCCTTCCCTCTTCTCTTCACACCCTTTTGAGCCTTGAAGCTCGGACAACACATGAAAATTACACTTCTCAACATCTCTAGTTATATCATAGAGGTTCTGGTCTTCTCAAAAGACCAACTCTAGTGCCCTAATAAGAAGTTTAAAGGAGGTGCGTCGAGGAAGAGGTAATCTCTTCTACCGATTCTTTCAAGTTTTCTTTCTTCTTCAACTTCTTTTTATTTCTTTGTTTCATTATAAAGTAATAACATAAATATCACTAATATACTTATATGTTATTATAAATATTAAACAACCCCATTTCACCTTCTATCCATCCTACGGAAAACGAAATCACTGCGCGTACATACGTACGGAATACCGTCTCCACGCTGTGGTGTAATCTGTTTTTCCACCACCACCTTACTTGGATGGGTATAATGGTGTAAAGAATAACTATATATGATTATTATGACATCATAATAATTCTAAGATATTATATCATCCACTACAATTCCATTCAATAAATATGGGAACGATATCATCGCTCGTGCGTACGTACGGATTACCGTCTCCACGACGCGACGAGATTCATTTTCCATGTTAACAATTCAAGAATAATTATAAAGTATATATAATAAGTAATAATTAAATATATGAAATAATAATGCTACTGGATTTATGTATATATATATGTATGGCATCTACTTAATTTCATTCAATTCAATAAGTAAACGAAAACAGTGTCCATGCATACGTACGGCCTACCGTCTCCATGAACGGTGTATTTCATTTCATTTATCTATCTATTATATATATATATATGTACTTAATATATATATATATGATATATAAATCATTATTTAAATTCTATAAGTAATTAAATCATGATATAATTAATAATAGTATCAAGAACAACAAGTCCAAACACGTACGATAAATAAAACGATTTTACCCAAAATACTGCTTTAACATGGAATTTACAAAAGAACGGGTAATATAAAATCATAAGTGAAACATATATGATATCATAACAATGAATAGGATTCTATAATAAGTCAATGACATTATTTAAATAATTATATAGGAGGTTCGGATACGTACGAAGCATATTGGACCTAAGGTAAGGGATAACTATTCCAATATCATTCTTCTCTGAGATTGTTATTCTTAAGTATTTACTAGGGTTATTGTTATCATTCATGCCCATGTTTTCTAAAAATGTCTTCATGTATTTTTAAAGTCATTTTTACCCATTTTTTAAATTTACCACATGTTATGAAAGGAATATAACTTTTTTTTACCACATTGGGAACTTTTTGACTTTTTCGACAAAAGTGCGAGAAGAATGTTATTTTTGACTTATACGACATGAACGTATTTTTACGGTTTCATAACGCCTTATTTTCATGAATCTTACTCTACAAGATTTAATGAGTATTTTTAAAAAAATCTTTTTCTTTTAAAATTTCATGGCATTTTGTGAAAAGAAAATGATTTTGAATAAGAAAGGATATTTACCTCAAGAACTCATTTCAAGTGTTTTATCAAAACCATTTTCCATCTAAGATGACTTTATTTCATATGTGTATGTTTCAAATATAATATCTCTATGATTTACAGGCTTTCACTTTTCTTATGATAAAATTATGTCCATTTGTTTTATATGGATTATGTTATGATGGGAGGATGTTTATGAAACCCATTTTTCTTCTTTGGGTTATGATGAATGATTTATGTTTATGTTGTGGAACACATAATAATGATTTCATTATAAGATGGGTGGGACCTATATCTCCCTCCAATGCATTGGGTAAAGATTTATATCTCATGAGATATACATGGCTGAAACGGTAAGTTAATCTGGTTCAGTGATATAGGACTGGAACGAGGAGTGAACTCGATTCAGAAAGGGAATTTTTCCACTAAGATAGTCTTGGCAGCAATTCATTAGCTACTATGGAAATAATATCATGTGCTTAATGGTTTTTCACAATTACATGTTTTATTACCATGCTATTTTATCATGATTAATGTTTCATTATGATTTATTCCTTACGTACTGCCATGTTTTATGTCATTGCTCAAGATTTTGATGTTTAAACATTATGTTCATGTTTTTATGTTCAAATGTATTTGGTTTGTTTTATTTTCTCCATGATTACCCTTACTGAGCATTGAGCTCACCCTTTATATGTTTTCTTTTCCCTAGGATATAAATAAAGGTTTTAGCTAAGAAAACAAAAGGGGAATATCTTTATGGGAGATGTTGAAGATCTTTCACCATGATTAGAAGATTATGTTCCGAGTTTCCAAAGATAATAAACTATTACGATCATTGTGTGTTTGTTTTTTTTATGTATTAAGTATTCCTCAAAAGTAAAGTAATGTCTATGTACGCCAATATTTGGGTCGTTACAGGTTCCTCTACCTAATGAGAGGTATGCCCATTATGGACTAGGTTATGGGTCTTATACCTACTTAATGGGACCCCCTTACAGACCCAAGAGTGGGTTCTCTACCTACTAAGTGTTACCCCTATTATGGATTAGGTAATGGGACCTATATCTCATGATATGTACCACCCTTTGGAAGAAGTGTGTGGGTCCTCTATCTATTGAGTGGTAGCCCCTGACGGATTAGGGTGTGGGTCCCCTACCTACTGAGTGGTACCCACTTAATGCACTGTGGTATTGTTCCTCTACCTAATGATTGTTACCCCCTGATTGAATATGATGTGGGTACTATATTGGGATATTTTTTCCACTTTACTATGAAGAATAGGGGCGGGGTGTGGTTCCTCTACACAGTTACTTCTTCAAATAGACAAACAAGATGTTGGTAATCAATGATAGACATTTGGAACTATTGGAAAACTCATATTCCATGGTTGGGATTTGAGATGAATATCCTTTTCTATATTGATTGGGTTTTTTATATGATAATTTATGTATATATATATATATGTCATTGGGTTTCATTTCCCTCTATCTTTTTGGATGAGATGACTACTTCTATCACGTCATCTATTTAACCCTCTTCATTTTTTGGGGCATTATACAGGCTATGTATATATTATCCCCTCAAGGGATTTTTCTAAACATTACATGACCTATGAAGAAGAAATATAGATCTTCAGTGGTATTAGTGGATATTAGTTATACTCGAGTGAATAGACAGCGTAAATTGGCCAGGATTGGAGATGAAGAGACATACTCTCGTATTTTCTTTTAAAATTGTTGTTAGGTTGGGAAATATTTTTCGGGATGGGTGTTTATTTTACCATTTTAATTTTTTTATTATGTTTCACTCTTTTATACTCTTTAGAGGTTATTAAATTCTTGGTTTTTACACTATATGTTACTTCATTTTATTATTATTTAGCATCACAGCTACATGAAAATGGTTGGGTATTTGTGTATAAATACTTTTGGAAAAGGACTCCCATATTATTTATGTCTTCTTGGTACTTGTCTCCATCCCCTAGCCTATAGTGGTAGGATTGGGGTAGTTCTAGTAAAGACTTCCATTTTTTAAGAAGTCCCTAGTGGATAGAATTGCGATACATTGGTATCAATGGTTGTTTGAGATTGGGATGGTGTCTGGTTTTTTTTACCCTTATGAGGTTTGGTTGGGATCTTAGAAAAAATTTTCAAAGTGTATCCATTGTTGATTTCAAGTCAGTGAATCCATTTTTTGGTGGAAACCAATATCCCCATTCCCCATGACTCTGATTACCTACTTATCAACTCGGAATAGTGAGACATTGGTTATAGGGAACATTGGTACATGAATCATATAGGATTGAGTCATTGTACTATATTTATTTATCCATCTCTCCACGTATATATATACATTCATTAACCATGGTATGTATTGTATCATGAAGGATGTTTCCACAATCATATCCAGTGATTTTTCTTCAAAAGAGTCAATAGTAAGACCTGAATATTGATGAGGCCTCCCTAGTCACGATGCAATATTTCTTTAGGATGGTCAACATGTGGTATTTTTTGTTTTTGATCGGTAAATATACCCACCTATAATGGTTTAGGTGAATTTAGCATGTAATACTGAGTCTTGGATGGCTCCTTTTGTGTTTTATTATGATGCAACAGGGTTGAGTGTGTATCATTGTCTTCTAAGGAAGGTATCGCTTTTGATGTAGGCTTATTAGGAATCATCATCAATAGGCATGTGATGCAGGTCTCATCTCAGGAGGCACCATCTTTCACAGAGACCAAAAGGAAAGCTCATTCCACTGAGGAAACATTGTTTCTAGGATTGTGAGGTATATGGAAATATCATGTGGGGTTGTTATACCTATAATTCTATAGCAATAGAGGTGGTAAAAGAATCACCCTTTTAGTGGAAACAACTAGATCTAGGAGTTTTAGGGGTGGTGTACATGATGGGAAAGTTGGGGTAGAAGTGGGTGGTAGTTGGCTCTTTGGTTTGATGTCGCAAAAAAAACAGCTGAAAAACTCTAGGATACAGAAGCTACTGGTCAGAAATTAGGCATTCATAGGTGCTGGATGTTATTTACCCAGTGGATCCATGAGTCTTTCAATGTATTATATATCCTCCTTCTAATTTTCTTATAGTAAAATTATCCACATGTATGATCCACTATTTTCCTCCTTTTCTTGAGTATTTTTTTTCGGGATACATGGGGTGTTGGTATATCCATATATCCCTAATGTTTTACATGACTATGGACATGTAAGAAAGAAGAACAATTCTCCCATGAAGATGCATTCTTGAGATGCAATTCAAAAGACATTTGAGTGAGTTAGTGACACCCAATGTGGATAGTATTGTGGTGTGATGGATAAGTTCCTATAACTTATGTGTTTGAGGTTTTATTGGTGGTAAAGTTTTAGAGAAATCCCTGGTTTTGGTAAATAAGATGGTAGTAGAAATAATGGGTTCTAATTAGTAGGAGTTCTTAGACGTATCAAGTGTGTTTTGTGGTATGACATGTGTCTTCACTTCCCCATTTTAGTTTTCAATTAGATTCGTGATCCCCTTTATCCATAATCATATCTATTGTTCAAGACCTATTGATACAAGTGGATAATTTTTTCTAAAGCCTAGTGTTTGAGGATTTTTTAGGGAGGATAAGTGATCACACACTTCTACTGATACTTTTTTCTAACTCTAGGATGACATATAGATCCTTGTGTGTAATCTCTTCATAGGGGTTGTGAGACCCTACAACACCTTCCTAAATATGGAATAGTTCCCTTTAATCTTTCCTGAGTTGTTTTCCAATAGTGAGTGTGGCAATGTTTTCATATTCTTAGGATGGAATCTTCCTCCTTAAACAAGGAGTGATCCCGGGTAGAACAAGATGATCTCATGTACAAGAGGTTATGCCCGAATTCATATTAGTTGGATAGAAATACCTTCAGAGTAGTTTATTCTATGATATTTTAATCATATAGTGGGGGTGGAGTATGAAGTTATCTTTTCTAAAGATGGACAAAGTTTCTCTCCACACCATATCCTAGTATTTTGTGAGTAATTTCACTTGGGATAACCCATGATTTTTTCAAAAACATATCAGATGTAACCCATTGAGCTTCATAAGTTGAAGATTTTTTTTAGAGTTTTCAGAGAAAGGGGTTTTGTAAGACCCAATTTGTTCACCAAGGAATCCCAACGTTGGTTTATAGAGTGGAAAATATGTTTTTGAGGTTGGGTGTGAGTTGGTGTCACTGGAACCAGGTGACACGAGGAAGAGTATCTAGTCTTGAGAATTATAGAGTTCATAGACCAGAAGTTTGGGTTGAAGTATTTCTTATTGTTTGACCTCACAAAAGGTTATCACCATCTCCGTTGGACTATGAGAAACAAGAAGTGGCTTTCCACATCCACTGTGGATGTTTTGAGTTCATGGGGATACACTTCATCATGTAGTATGACTTAGTATAGTTGTAATACTTCTGTATTGGATACTTATCCCTTTATGGATCAGTTCATGGTGGTCTTCAATATGAGGATGTGGAAGCACTATCATTAGGTAGAGCATTTTTTTGTTTACTCTAACCATCATATTCTCGTGTATGTCTTCACGCAGAGAGATCTAAACCTGTGATAAAGCCCTTATTTATAGTTCCTATAGTAATATGACATTGAGAAATTATATACTCCTAGGAAGCGAAACATGGTGGAAGATTACCTCAGCACAATGTCCCCTTATCATTTTGTAGATGAGGATTTTGAGAAGTTGTTTTCTTTGCAGCTGACCCTGGAAGAGGATAGGGGTGTGGCTTATCTTCAATCGATGTTGTTAAATCCTCCTATTCTTCAGAATGTGGGGGAATATAAGTTAGGAAAAATTGACTATGAGGTTCAACATGACTAGATACCCTCTATAGATTCACCAGATGGAATCCTTGAATTAGGGTATCACATCATCCTTTTCTAGGGATAAATGATGGTTTCACCCTTGATGCAAAAGGAGGTGATGAAGGAGTTTCAAAATTCAACTTTGGTTGCACATCCTAGTTTAGGGTAGATGTATATGGGACCTTTAGTGGTAGTGTTTTGAGCTATAATTAGGTATAGAGGGGATAATTTGATCTCATGGTGTCTCCCATGTTAACAGGTAAAGGTCGAGCACTAAGATTTAGAAAGTTTCTTACTACCTCTTGAGATGACGAAGTGGAAATGGGGTGGAATAAACGTGGATTTTGTGATGGGGATTCCATAGAAAATGTGAGGCCATGATACCATCTGGCTGGTAGTTTACCAACTAAATAAGCTACCACACATCCTTTCTATCAGGTATGATAGTTCGATATATAGTTTGGGGTAGTTCAACATGATGGAGATCATCCATCGTCATGGGGTTCCCTTAATTATTGTCTTTGATCTAGATGTGTGGTTCACATCATTATTATGGGGAGGCCTACAATAGGAATTTGGGACCCATTCGAGGAGGAGTACAACCTTTTACCCTCATACATATGGGCAAACTTAGTGCACGATCATGGTGTTGGAGGATATTTTGAGCACTTTCATGTTAGATTTCATCTGGAGCTGGGAGGATCACATAAAATTGGTAGATTTTTCTTATAATAATAAATATCACTCAACTATTATCATAGAACCTTTTGTGGCATTATATGAGAGACCCTATAGGTTACCCTTGTGCTAAACATTTTTAATACTATGAGATTTAAAAAACACTATGTTTAATAGCGTATACAATACACAACACCGATCTTAAACAAACCCCAAAATATTATTATTTAAATATGACCATTAAAAACTAGACGTTAAATTTGTGGGAATAAATAGTATTAAAGTAATTAGGAAATATATAAATTGGACCTACCTAGTACAAATACAGTGATTAATTCTTTTGATATGAGTATTAAATATTCAGTAATGTTATTTTATGCTTCAAAAGTATGTTTTCTTAAAAAATTATTTTTATTCAGAAAATATTATATTTCAATTTTTTAAAATATATAAATTTTAATTTATAAAAATATTATCATTTTTAAAATCATCATATCAAAATTTTCTTAGGGAGAATTTTTTGGATTTGTTTGAAAATATTTATTTTTCCAGTGAATAGTGAAAAATAACAATTTTTATAGAAAACATTATTTTTTATACAATTTGAAAATTTTATTTTTATTTTAAAATGATTTCAAGTAAAATTAGTAATATTATACTATGAATAATCCAATTAGATTCATTTGAATCAATTTCATGGATGAAATCAGAATAAAAAAATTATACTAAGAAATGGTATATTTCTGAAAAACTATTTTTCATTGCATTTTTCATGTTTAATTTTAAATTAAATTCAGAAAATTCTCTATTATGAAAATTTATTAAATAATCCCCTTTTATTATTTTTCCTTATTAATAGTAGACATTGTAATTTTTTTTACCATGGTAAATGGAAAATTGGGTATGTAATGTTAAAAATAAAACAATAAGGACTATAAAATGACACTAATACTTGAGAAATTTTATTTTATTATAATATTTATTCATAATAATTAATTTATTGGTTATATTTACATTTATATCCATTTGTATGAGATTTTGACCATTATAATATTTTCTTTAAAGTAAAGTCAAAGATGTCACATTCCTATTTTTAATAACTATTACTTTTTTAAAATGGAGTTATCGAGAGGATATGTTCGACTATATATATTATTTTGAAAACTAAAATATTTATCCATATTATGGTAATTTATTTTTTATTTTTAATGAATAAATAATTACCTTAAATGCTTACACAACACTGCTGCATTAATTATTAAATTAATGGAAAATTCGAATAAATGATATTAAAAATATTAAAAGTAATATAAGTTGAATTAATTAAGGTAATACAAGTATCTTATAGTTTCATATGAACTATGACGTATGTATTAAAAATTTTGGTTCAATGATATCTTGTTATTATGATATTCTTAAAGATAATGTAATGAATACTGTCAGCATTGAAACTAATGATATTTTAGAGATATAATATTTTATTAAATTATTTTAAAATAATAAAAATAATAAATAAGGAAAAAGGTTATAATATATGGTTTAAAACATCAAACCATATGTATTTATGGGCCATTTTTAGCATTTAACTCTTGAATAGTCTTATTATATTTTAATATTTTTGAGAAATCCAAAAGTGCCCCTTGCCTTAATTATAAAATGACTCCCCTTACTTAACTTATTTACACCACATCGAGCCATATAGCTCAAAAAAACCTTAATATTTCTCTTCCTAAAAGCCTTATAAATTTTTATTGGTTATTTTCCTTCAAAATGGGAAACCCTATATCCCTTAAAAAGAGATTATATTGAAGTATGTAGAAGAAGAGGTAATCATGTTTACCAACTCATTCAAGTTTAGTTCTTCTTATACCTTTCATTAATGATTTTTTCCATAATACATTATTAAATATATTATAACATATATAATAATATTTTATTATGATTATTATACAACCATATTCTACCTTTTATCCATTCTATGGAAAATAATGACACTCCACCTGCGTACATACAAAAATCTATCTCCACATTGCAGTGTAATTTGTTTTTCATCACCAATTTACTTATAGGGTTCTAATTATGGAAATGATTGATATATATGATAATTATGGAATGATATTTATTCTAGAATATCAATATGTATTTCACTTTCTTATCATTTCAACTATTTATAAATGATATCGTCACTCCTTTTACGTACAACTTACTGTATCCAAAAAGTGATACAATTCAATTTCTAGGTACAACTATCAATAATGAATATAAAAATAAAAATAATGAATATAAATGATATTTAGAACATTAATATAATTCTAGAGATGATGGATATATATCCTATTCAATATAACGATTACTTTCATGGGAAAACCTACATGAGAAAACTAGGTAATTCATACATGAAATAATAAAAATATAGAAATATTATTAATCAATGGTTTGTAAGATGTTATAATGGAATCATATAAGATGTTATAAATATGAATATGGTTCTGTTATAAATTAATAACATATTTAAAATAATTAAATAAGAGGTATGAGCATGTTTTATGGATGTTTAACCCGAGGCAAGGGATTTTTGTCCCAATTTTATTTATATGGGACCCATGACTTATATGATACATTTTATTTTTTGTGCTGTATATACTAACCATTAATGATTTTTTATGATTATTATAAAGAAAATTATGGGATATAAATATCTTTTGGGACCCATAATTGTGAATTATGACCTTTCCATCAGGTATTTCAAAAGTGTGAGGCCTGTTCAAAATCATTTCATATTTTTCAAGGATTTAAAGGTGGATCCTATGTAAATAAAATTTATATTTTTCATGGGTTTGGAATTTTCGTTCTATATATTTTATGGATGATAGCCAAAACATTATCCATCTATGACTAGATGGCTCAACCAGAGCACATGTGGGAGTTTCCTCGAGCTCACTCATGGAAACATCATGGGCAGCTAGCACATGCTTCATATGTGGGTGCTCCATTCCCACACATAAAAGGAGTAGTGAAATATTTCAGGGCTATAATGCAATGGAAGAGTATCTCAACACATGTTAGTTAGACCAATATTTGAGAGTGAACCTCAGTACTCACTTATGGCGACCAATTTATTCATGTTATGTTATATAGAACTCTCCATCTTAACATGAAACAGATAAGGGATGGCTTCCAAAATGCACATTATTCATCAATAAAAAAATATAGACAAAATCTCAGCCACCTGATCAAATCAATTAGTGTAGTCTGATCATCCACCCACATTGTCTTCAATATCTTATCATCTTTCATTCACACCAATGTTGATTATTCAAGCCTGAGACACATGACGTTGGCTCTATCACTCAACATAATCCATAAAATATATCTCAAAAAATCATTCCAAGAAATAAATCTGCACTCGGACATCTGAATCCATGGATAAAATATTGTATGGATGGAGTAGGTTTTAAATAAAGACTAATCCATTTCATGAATCTGTCATGTGAATCTTTACAGATCTTGCTAATCACATATTTAAAATTTCTAGAATGAATGATAAAAGGGTCATGTGATAAATTATGAATCTCTTGGAAGCTATCCTTATAGAATTTACTTTTTTTAGAAAGATATCTCCTCCTTCAAAAACATTTAAAAGATCATGTGAAGTCGGTCAAGCCCAATGTGAGGTGATCATGTGATCACATGTCTACCTCTTTATCATCTTCAAGAAGATCATGTGGATATGCAATGCCGCAAGGATGGTTCATGGGTGGGATCATAGTGTGAAAAGTTTACTCCATAATTATCAACTCAGGAGACTTTCTCTCTTATGATTCGAAAACACATAAAATAGAGGAATCACACGACTTATTTGGATAGTAAAGGGATGAAATCAAAGAATACAGAGAAGATTACCAGATGTGGAGAAGACTCCATGAGGTAAAGCGATCAAAAAAATTCATAAATAATCACAAGAACCTCATGATTCGCTAGCATAAAACTCATGTGCATCCATACATCATTCCATAATTCAATACACAATCTATAAGAATGTGAAAATCACATCAATGCTGATATTATCCACCACAAGGGGGAGGATAATACGTGGTTCCCTTGTGGATAGGGTCAACTTCTACTTTACCATCATCATTTGTAATAATAACAATGGAATTTCCCTTTTCAAGTATAACTCTTCATGTAGATACTTCCATATGATTCATCATGATAATAATACCCCACTCGTGATATTATATCCGGTGAATAGAAGATGAAATGATGAATATTAATACTTGGGGAGCAGTAGAACTGTGATCCTAGGTTAGCGCATGTGGTGGCCCACACTGAAACTCATGTTTTTGTGCTGGGAATTTCATGTGAAACATTTCAATTAGAAGATAAAACCACAAACAGAATTGTGTTCTCTTGAATAATCACTTAGAAAAGAAAAATGTCTTGCAGCAACACCATTTTCATAGCACATGTACATTTAATAGAGATCCCCCAAAGGAGGTTAATTTTTGGGGCCTCCACAAAGAAATCTAGTTTTTAGATGGCTAGTACATGAGACCATATAGTATCCATATAAATCTCATATCATATGTATGAATCCTTTGATGTTGGTTACGTAGTATGCAGTGTGTTACACAATAGGTTCTACTAGCACTCACCATGAGCATATGCCAAAAATAGAGAATACAATATTGGAGATACATAAGGTCACCACTATACATGGTAACATAAGGTACTGTGTAGGTACTGAGTTTCAGGGATAACTTATTCTTGATGATTATCTATAGCATGTACATGAAACTAGTGGAATAGATTACACAACTAGGAGGATCCTCCACCATTTTATAAAATCACCCAAATCCAAATGCATGTATCATGAATAATAATGAAATTTTAATTGTTTTAAATATATATCTTGACATAACATAATCATAACATTTAAATTTATGATAGTTTATATGATGGATGATGGATTGTGTTTGCATAACATGCGACCTTTCTCAGATATGCAGAGGCACTGCAATCCTTCATCTATAAATATAGGGAGACCATGAGTCAGAGGTAGCTTCCACTCTAAAAGGAGGATCTCTTATTTTTCTTGTAAAACATTACATCGTAAAACCCCATAATGATTACATGAAGGTGCTTATGAGAGAATACATTCTTTGACTCATGTGAACACCTGAGGCACTGCATTACATATCATACAAAGGATATAGAACCTAATATTTGAACGAATATGGAATCACATAACATATCATGTTAAGTAGTACGATACCGTATAGAATTTATTCTCTCTCAAAGATTGAACTAATATATCACAAATATACATTGTCTTGAGAACATGAAATAAATTTCATATCACAGTCCCTCCTTTTAAAAAAAGGAGATTAAATTATCACATTCCATGTTATTTGATAAATTATGGATAGTAGCTAAATGTCTATCTATGATCAGGACCTAATGTGTTTATTTGATGCACCATGAAATCCGATAAAGAGTAACACTCATGTCTTTTTCCATCATATTGATCCAATAAAAGTACACACCACACACATTCAATATTCATGTGCACTTGAGAAGCATCATACATCAATTTATATCATCATGTGAAGTGGATAAATATTCCATGTAAGTGTTTCATGGGATTTGGTTATGTGTTATTCATGAGACATCTTAAAACACCAGCCATGTGCCCTATGGAATACGACATTGACATGAAAACACCCTTATTCATGCTATGGAATCATACAACCATGAACATGTGATGCATCAAAGGAAATCAAAGTGAACATCCCTCATAAAGTCTTCATACCAACATAAGATCCATCACTGAACATGCAATTCATCAAAAACATGCAAAGTGACTATCCCTGATAATGTATGCATGTCTTCACAAGATCTATCATTGAACATACAATGCATTAAAGGAAATAAGATTGAATATATGTGACGATGTCTGCATTCTATCATGAGATCAATCACTTAACACATAGCATGTCAAAGTTAAGAAGATTTTTCATCCCTAAAATTTTTTGTATGTCGTCACAAGATCCATCATTGAACACACGACTCATCAAAGGAAAGCAAAGAGACTGTCCCTGAAAATATCCGCATGTCATCACTAGATCTATCACTAGTCTTGTGAGACTCCATATATAAGAAGAGGTGGTTTCGATGACACTTCTCATGAATTTCAGTAAGGTATGTTATTTTTTACATGATTCATCATATACAAGGAGGGTTATTGTTTTCGATAACGCTCACATATTTGTATTAGATCTTCTATCCCTTCAAAGTAAAGAAGGAAATAAAAAATATAATGGTGAAATATTCTTATGGTAATACAAGATATGGTGATTATCATGCAAAAGGGGTCATAGGAATTAGGAATTCACCATTGACCTCATGGATTCCTTCTCAACATGTCACCATTTTCCTGTATAATCCCTATGGAAAAACTTCCATTGTCTCACAGATGACCCCAGATAAGTCATTTTCAAATCACACAAGTATCGTTCCACATGAATACTGATCTCACGAAGACCCATATACATGTCATGCCAACCTTTTAGAAGCTCCCTGACATGTCCACATGGTCTGGAAAAGTTCTTTTGATCAATTTAGAACCAATTAAAATGGAAAAGGATGAACATTATCATGGTCACTACTATCAGGCGGTGCCATAGATAACCCATGGAAAGTTCATGCAAAGTGCATGAAACTGAAACCCTCGACTGACTATAGATAAAATGTTTGATATACATACCACATGAGTCAGCATAAACCAAGTGTGGTGAGGGCTATAAATCCCACCTCATCAGCATAAGAAAGCCCTAACTAACCAATCAGGGACCCACACACACGGGTGTGTAGGGGAAGACTTCTCGGAGTGGCCAGTCATGTGATCAAAAAGGAATTACACTAATAAAAATATTGTAAATAACCTAAAATATCACTTGACATACATAACTAATTCATATGATCACTTTATAGATCAAGTGAATGACTTATGGCATGTTAGCTAGATTATGTGAAGGCGGTCCCACAAGTTAGGTGGGTTATAAAATTCCTAAAATATTCTAACACTAGAAAAACTAGAGGAAAATATAAAATAATGGAAAGAATAAAATTCTAGGAAGATGGTAGTATTATGCGAAGATAGATTCAATGATCTTAATTTTCATTGCATGACTCAATTAGATCATGTGATAGTACCGAGACATGTAATCCAACCATATGATGCTCCCTCAACATGCCATTTAGATTATCTGATGTCCCTTGGACATGTCAAGAATGTCATACGATGCCCTCCGAGAATTCTATACTAGTGTTTTGGAGTTCCTGGTATAGACATCCAAATCTTACATTATCCTTTAGATATGTTTCCCAAGTTATGTGCTGATACCATGAAATGTTAGCTGGGTCTCATGATAACACAAGGAAAAGTTATCCAGATCACGTGATGTCCTCTAAAAAAGTCATCCTTGATCATGTGGAATCCTCCAGAAATATAATCCTTGATCATGTAACAACCTCCATACATGGTAGACTTGATAATGTGATGTCTTCCAAACAAGTCATCCAGGTCATGCGTCACCCTCCAGACATGTCATCCTTGATCGTGAGATGGTCTCCAAACATGTGATTCCGGTTATGTTACATCCTCCAAACAAGTCAAATAGATCATGCGATTGTCATTAGACATGTATTATAAGAAACAATGACATTTCAAAACATCCTTAGATAGGTTTGGAAGATAATCAGAACATGTCAGGAAGACAATAAGAACATGTCAAACAGACAATCAGGCCTTGTCTAGCAGAGGTCCCGACACATGATAACCATGTTCAGTGGATATGTAAGGGAAACCTTAGTGTGTAAGCCCCATTAAACTGATCTATAATTAATCTGATTGATTCTATAACCATGATACATAGGATTCCTTCATAAGTCCTGAGATCAATTAGGAATCCATCTCAGTGTAAGTCCCTCCATGTCTCTAAAATTATGACCATCAGGATCCAATATCTCCCATGGGTTTATCATTCTTACTCAACCACTAGTGGATTGATAAGTAAATTGAAATATATTGACTCCAATTCCTGATATAATCAGGATTTTTAAGACACCTTCATATAGCATGAACACCATATTAAACATCCAAAGTGGTGTTCTAGAACATTATTCCCACATATATATGCAGTGATACTGATTACTTTTTATCCATATTTTCTCACATAAAAAATGGATAACAAAGGTTTTGGGATTTGCAATGGTCATATCATTCACATCATGAATCTCCACCATCCTAGGAAACCCCATTGTGTAAACCCCAATTAGTTCCATATATCTACTCCCATATAAGGGAATATACCTTGGGGAAAATACCAAAAATATGATTGAACTAAAATGACTCTAATTCCTACCATTACTAGGATACATAGGATTCATCCTTAAGGATAGATCTTAATACCATACACCTATGTGACCCATATTTGTCTTTTCAGTATGACGTTAAACTACACGAGTTTAAAAAACTATGTGGGTTTTTATTCCTATTATATACAGGATACATAGGATGCCTCATAACAACTCTATCCCATCCTCGAAATATTAATTGCCTATCTAGATGGAAAAAACCCTATAATGTATGAATATAAGGATTCAACATATAAAAATCTACCCATAAAAGGGGAAATGGATGAAAACCCTCAGATAAATATAGATGAAATCATTGATAGAACTCCCTTTGAACATGGAAGGATTCAAAATGTGATCATTTTTAGGTAACCATTATCATATTGGAATTAGGAAAATATTCCTGAAAATATCTTAAAAATATAGGGGAGTCCCGAGGTAGGAAACAATTCCCCCCAAAATGGTTTTATGATCCTGACCTATCATCCACTCGACCAACGTGTGTCCCTAAGTTCCATTTGTCCTAAAACCCCAATTGACAACCTAACTTTGGAAATAAGGTCAATACACAGTTATTGATGTGGGAACAATTTAGAGTTTCTATGGATGATACAAATGAATGGTGAAACTAATGTTAATGATTTTATAGACATAAAATCACCCACAATAAAACCATAAAACCATTTTTCCCAACCATGCCTGTAACATTTTTGAGGGAACAATAATTATTAACTCGACATGAAATAATTTTACTAAGACATATCATACCAAAGATAAAAAGGATAGAGTACTCGGTTCTCATAAGATTATTTTGTTCCTTCTATATGGGTGATATATATATCATCCCAAAGCAACAAAAAATGTGAACATGATGTGAAATTATTTAACTATGATGTCTCCTTCATAAGATAAAAAGTATAGACTTCCCAGTTATCGTCGAGCTATTTTGTTCCTTCCATATGGGTGATCTGTATAACTTCTTGATGGAACAAAAATAGTGAAATCAACATAAATATCACAAATAGAAAATGATTGGTTTACCATGTTTCATAATATTTTTTTCACATATCCTACACAAACCAAAGTAGGGAACCTAGCATTAATCCTTTAAATGAATAAAATGATTGGATAATCCCCTATAGTTTTGGTTCTCATAAAATAATTCCATCCTCATTGTGTCAAGTCCAAGCGAGCATAATGTCTAAACCAGGAATAATAATGGACACTTGTGTTACCCATTCATATATGATTGAGCACATATCATGCCTATAGTGATTCACTAATCTGTGAACTTTTCCATTATTGTATTCATGATAATAGATGCTACTCTAAAAAAACACTTGACCTGATATCATTTCTTCATCCATCAACCAATCTGGAAAATTAGCTACTGCTGAAACACCTGTGTGATGCAGAACAAACACACCCACCCGAAACATTTATCATCGGTTAGAGAATGAAATGGTCCTATAATATCATTAAAATGGTATGATTCAAACCCTTGAGGTTCTCCATGAGTGTATCTAAACATTGAAACTGATGAGTCCACATCATCTGTAGAAGGGTGCAATAAATCCAGTGGCGATCAATGCCACCACCAACAAATTTAAAATCTTGTCATAGAGTTCGAAAATAACTACGTTCAATATCTGATAAAGGTGTACCATGGAGTTAACTATAGATCTCTTATAGTTAAAGAGCCACCAATGAGGGCTACTGTCAACCGCTGTAACCAACTCCATCCCTTCGGTGCCCCTCATCCACCTGTTGAGGGAACCACCCAACACATTTCCGCCTATGATACTATGAATGGGAAACAAGGAAGACGCATCAGAAAAAAAATCTCTAGATAAATGGTTGTGGGATCATATTCATTCTTCCATTGGTAAATCTCAACATCTTGTTCTCACGGTAGCCAACAAGCAGGCTCATATCAATACTCACTCAGAACAAGTCTATAGAAATATCCCTATAACAAGCATGGGGGAGACACATATCCCTACCACCATGTAGAATATCATCACCATATTTTGATGACATAAGTAGGATAGAAGTGGTATCCTACCAATTCTTCAGTTGAAGACATATGCTAGTATATAGAGGAGACATAAAATGTATTGGATTACATTCATACACATACGTTTATAAAGTGAAATTACATTCTAGAAATAGTAGAAGAACTCCATTGGAATAATCTAGAACTATTATAGGTACATGGAAATATTCTTATTTCTATCCCTACATCCAAGGAATCACATAACTCTGACTAATATAAACAAATGGTTTCTCTTGTGAAAGCTCACATTCTTTCTCTCGTACAGGTGGATTATTTTCATATTCCGATAAAAGATGAGGCATAGGACCAGGATCATTTTCTAATTTAAACCAGGTATCACCATGTTAGATCATTAAATTCGTTAGTAAAGGTTCATATTTGTATCAGAAAAGACTAGCAGTATACTCAAAAGGCTCAAGATTGGGATTAAATCATTGTTCTGATCAGGGCACACCAAGTGAGAGTGGAACATGCTTCGGGATAGACTCGTATTTCTTTTTAAAAAACACTAGTGACATACTCTAAAGGCTTATGATCATGCTCATTTCCTAGTTATGACTGAAGCTTACCAAATAAGAGCAGCACATGCCTTGGTACATGCTAATATTCCTATCAGTGAATCTACTTGGAATATTCATATAGCTCACTGAAGTAAAGATCATATCCCTACTTCCATTGAGAAATGACTGCACCTACATCCTTCTGAGGCTATACAAGAGGAGGTTCATATCCCTTATCCCAATCTAGGGGGGTCCATTTGTATATTCTGGCTATGAATTCATATTTGAACCAGTAACATATCCTTTATTCAACTAGGTTTGACTGGTATATCTTGACAACCAAACATAGGAAGGGTCATATTGCTACCAATAATATAAAATATCATTGAAATTTTACAGTAGCTTCTCACTAGTGGGATAATAATCCTTCACCACCAGATAATTATCAATATATTTCAGTAGCCATCATACAATAGGTTGATATCCCCACACAATCTGAGATGGAAGGTTGGTATATTTTGGTCACAATGTAGAATGAGGATCATATTCCTAATTTTATCAATTTCAGTGTCCTTAAGGTTGTTTGAGACACATTCTCAACACCCCAAGGGTCTGTCAACTCTTCAAACAAAGCAGAAGATGATCATTATTGCAATAGTACTATTCATGGTAGTGTGGATATCGGTCGTAGGGACTCTACTCCTAACATCCATCATGGTAAAACTCTCTATTATGATATCTCCCATGAATAATAAACCCCCCCCTGACCAGACACTTCTATATAATGAGTTTTTCAAAACTCATATAGGTTTTTATAGATATTTGCTTGAAATATCAAGGTCAAATACGTATAGTTGTCCATCAACTTCCAGCAACACTCCACTACAGTCAGAAGATGGCCCCAAGAAGCACCTTTTTTTCTGACCAAATGGAGGCATGTATATTTGATGAATAGGAATCCAACATTTACATATAGAGAGAGTTTTTCGGAAAAAACCTCCTCTCCATGTTCTGACCCATTTCAACATTTACTATGATAACTTAGACCTGTAAGAGAAGGAGTCCATGTATTCTCTATAGATAAATATGTGGGAAACCCATCAGTAATAGAAGTCTAGAAACTTCCCTTACCCAATATATGAGGGTTTCTTTCCGACTATCAAGAAACTTTGTTGTCAGCAAGACCTTAATGCTATCTCGATGGGCTAGGATCCAAAACCAAAAAAGAATAACACAAAGCTACAAATCAATTTCCACCATTCCATCACAACTCTTAGAAAAAATATCATAGAATCATCAAAATGTATTTATATTGGAATATGGGTAATGTATGGGGAATTTCACTTCACCAAGCCCATGGAGTAGTTAAACTCCCCAAATATGATGTCTTGTAATGTCATACTCCGAAAAAATTAGGGGGTTGGGAAACGCATAGGCCAATTGGTCACTGCAATATAATTACACTACTTCAATGGTTCCAAGGCATCATGAACAGAGGGAGAGGACATCAAAAATGCATTTATACCGGGCTCCTTGAATCAACATGAACTCATTTTAGACACATGACCTAATGTAGTGATTAAACCAAAAAATTCCTATATAAACTGACTCCTATCATGGAATTTCAATTCACCCATCTCATACACAAGTATAGCTGAAACATATAAAACATACCCCAGTAGTAGATTCCATAATATCCATCCATGAGTAAACCCAACCCATGGTTTTGGGAGAATATCCACCAACACCACCACCCATTGTATCAAACATTTCTTGGAGTATTCCATACATATCAGCAGTAGCTGAAAATCAACCCCACCCTACTATATTGGGGTAATGTTTATCTCAATATCCATCACCAAGTTCATCATCCCCTATGAGGGTCTTAGGGAAATCAACAATGGTTCTTGATCAACTCCATCCCACTGGGTTGGGGGAATTTATATCTTAATGCCCATCCTTAGAATAAAACAATCCTTGATTGGAATCATTGAACCCTCAACAACAGAATAAAAAAATCAAATTGTGTCCTTGGATAGTCTCCATCCCATAGGGCTAGAGTATTTTTCATTATATTCATCACCATAGGGGAGATTAGTGTTATATAGTTTGGGAGGTAATCATAGATGGTCAAAATCCCATCCATTCCTCTAGCCTCAAGAAAAACCTCTTCTATTTGGGGCTCATTCATAAATAATGACCCTATACTCCCTCAAGTTCGCTACTCACATGATGATATGGGTGGTTCGTATGAAAAAGATGATCAAATCCCAAAGTGGTTGAAATAAAAAAATTTCTAATGTGGACAAGGGTTCAAAAAATGTCTGAAATTCAAGTGGTGAAAAATCAACCTGTTGTTTTGAGAGTAATGGGACAAATACCATTGGTTGATATAACACTATTATTTTAATAACCATCAACACAATAGATAAGGTGGATTAAGAAATAGATGTTGAGGGACACATAATGGAAATATACCCTCATATGAGGATCTGGATTCACCCACTAAACCTAAATATACCAAAAAATAGAGGAGGATTCAAAACCTAGAACCTCCGAATATTTATTTTCCACATCTATGGTGGAACACTTCTAATAAAAAAGGGAAAGAAGTTTTTATAACACACTTGTCACTCAAAAGAGATGAAATTCCATCCACAGATGAGTAGTTACCACAATATGTGAATGATATACAAACTCTCAAAAAACTCAATGAGGATTTTCATAAGGTAATCATTCTAACAATGTATTTTATTTAGTAAATGATGAATATTCCTCCTCTGATGCATCAGGAAAGAGCTGATTCACTAACAAGAGCATCATTTGAGCATTATACCAGATCTGGATTGAGGCATCTGATATACATAATTGAGGAAGTCAAAGATGTTCTTGAATTCCCTCCATTATGGTGAAATCCTATCCATCTCCAGGTGATTATTCTGTCTTATCACAGATCAAGAATCAGTGGGAAATGAAAATGGGGCCACCTCACCAAACCCCATCATCTCCCGATATATGGGAGCCAGATTGGGAAGTTGTACCTCTGAAAACTATCAATGATATTGAGTCCCTAGACTCTCGAATGGAATCCAGGGAATGGAGAAGGTCACCTATAATCCCTGAGAAAATTTAATCCCCAAATAGGTGGATGAAACTTTCCCACCACACAATTTCAATAATTCTACCTTTTTAACCTTTGAAATTTCAGGAGTCCCTTAACAACATCTCACTCAGTTCATTTCTTGATGTAGTATGATGATGGACCCTCAAGAACTACAGGGGAGACCAAGAAAAAGTGTTTTTATAGACTCTTATAGGTCTAGTATTTTTTGGTATAATATTCTTCCAGCATGATCAATATCATTATGGGAAGACATTTGTCTTCAATTAATTTACAATTATAGCTCCACGCTGAGGAAAATGAAAATTGTTGACCTAAAGAACATTAAGATATAAAATATGATAGGGTGTATGAATTCATACCCAGATGGAAATAATTAACCTATATACTCATAATATATCTCTTATAAGAATAATTTCCAGAACTTTGTGCTAAAAATATTTGAGATGAGCTGTTGAGACCTCTGATCCCAATGAAATATCCAGGATTATTCTGTGAGTTTGTAGAAATGGAATATTATTTGGAAGAAACCATTTATTGGACCTAATTTAAGTCTCAAATCATTCCCTCAAAATAAGGGAAAAGGCTCAGTAATGTAAAAACTTTAACATGTTACCCTCACAACAATAGTCGTTCTCGTTTCAGCACCTAGGAAAGTCCTGAACTACCCAATGCCTCCTATCGAGTAGAAAAAACAATTGAATTTCACTCATCCCAAAGTGAAAAATGATAAGGTTTGGTTGGGATTTCAGGAAATTATGAATAAATCATACTCCTTCCAAAATAAAAAATTCAAAAGTTAATTCTATGTAGCTATGCATAAAGACACCCTCTCAAGCTTCCACAACCTAAGAATCCCAATGAGGTCACCCCACTGATCCAATTAACTACTTCCTTTCCATAGATGGTTGGGTCACAACATTCATGTTTTAATCGGTTTAAACCCTGTCTTCCAAAGCATAATCGATTCTAGATATGTGATTTTGGATAACTCCTTGGAACATGTGACCTACATAACTATTTCTCAATTAGAAGAAGAGATTTATTGGAAATGAGTTTCGACCAAGTGTGGCCAAAATTTCCTCAACTAGATGACATGGAAGACAGTTGAACGAGCTTAAGAAACTGACCTGGTCTGTCATTGAAGTTGGTCAAAATTGAAAATTTATATTACTACTAATTACTATATACGTGGAAAGAAAGGTCGATCCCATAAGGAAGGTGATTATTACCACTAATCTTCTAAATTTTTAAAAAGACCCCACTATTGTCAGCAGTGAGATAGATTTCCTATTTTTTACTTTTTTTATGTGTTTTAATAGGGCAGAAAAGAAACAACACCACATTTTTTTATCTAAGATAATATGAAGAAGAAAATAGTTGAAAACAATGAACAACAAATACTAAGAACACTGATAAATGATCAATTAAATTAAATCGCCTGGGGAAAATTATCCATTCTATATATTTTCAAAGTATTCTAATTTACTTATAAGTTATTGCAGTGTACCATTATTTAACGAGAATGACTTACTTCCCTTGTCGGGAGTTAGGTTGGACAGGTTGATCAAGTACAGAGTTCGCCACTCTAAAATAGATCAACTTTGAAAATATTTATTTGAAAATGAAAATAGGACGAACTCACCGTAAATCCTGAAGTTTTATGAATTTATTATCTTTCTAAAGATTTATCCATGATCAATCTCACTAATTGATTGTGGAATCTTGGAATTTAGTTCTGGTGGTACAAATAAATTGAATGAATCCTGTATAGATCTCATCGATCAATACTAAATATATTGAAAAGATGAAGTGTAAAGAGAATTTAAAGAAAACCGGTGGAATATCAATTTCTACCCGAACAAGGAGATTTTGCCAGAAAACATGTTCATTGTTATAACAGTAATTGAAAACATGCTTAAGCAGAATATACGAATTCAAACAAATGGGGAGAAGATCTCCCTGAAATATGCTCTGCACCTATGCTCCATTTACTCCCGGGATGTCCACCAGATCTCTCTACTCCGATCAAAAAGACATTATTTTGAGAGAATATATTAATTGAATGTGTCTCCCCCAAAATTTTTCTACTTGACTTGCTTTTAAATCTTGTTGTCAGAAGCTGCACATCACCCCTTGTTTCCCACCGACTTACTTTGGTTCTTTAACATTTGACCGCACACATGCATTTTTTTTGTGCATCACACGTCACACTATCTTTTCCCACGTAACCAACTTTCAGTGAGTTATTGAAAGTACCTGAACGTTTTTAAGGCCTTGGTGTGAACCTTCCAAGTAAAGAACAACAAAACAAAGTTATAACTATTAAAACACAATAATAAAACAATTGATAATAATAGATAAATCACTTAACATTTATTAGGTGGATATGTTATTTATTTAATCTAAAACATAAAATTTTAATTATTAAATATTATTATTAAGTAATTAAGTAATTGACTTATTTAATTTAATATATTTATTAATGTTAATTTTAGTTGCAAATAAAGATATCTATTTGTTCATTGATGAATTAAGTTACTTTATTTAAATTTATAAGTTGTTAAAATTTTAGTTCTAAACTTTATATTAAATATTTAAGTTGATTTTTTGTATTTCAAATTAATTATAAATGTTAATAATAATTATTAAATTAAATATTATTTTGAAAATTAAAATTATTTCCATTTAAACTTAATTTAGTTTATTTATAATTTTATATATAATTTCGTATTTATTTTTTATTATATATATATTTTTTATTTATAAATATTATGTATGGAGAATTAAAATAATAATTTATTTAAACTTAAATTAGATATTATTATTAATTAATTTAGTTTAATTAAATTTTATTAAATTAATAATTTCGTTCTATTGAAATTAAATTTCTTATGTTTGTTATTTATTTATAATTATTAATGTTATTATTAATTATTTATTTTATGTTTTATAAATTAAATTAAATTTTTTAATTTTTTATTGTTACTAATTATTTTATTACTACTATTTTTTTTTTACAATTTAGATTAGTTTTTAAATTTTTTTAGTTTTTTTAATCTTTATATTCTTCCTCCCCCCCAAATCACGCTGAGCAGGGAGGAAGGGTTTTCTTCTCCAGATCCCGAAGCGACTAAAGCTCCTGCAGATCCAAGGCACCGCCAGCTTCAACCGTGTTCTCCTACAGCGGTGCAGAGATCCAGCCGCTGCAGCGGCTCATCCTCCCGACGACACCTCTCGGCTCTCCCTCCTCAAGTGACGGCACGACTCTGGTCCAATATTGGCGGCGGACAGCGGCGATGACTTTGGTAGCTTCTTCTCGATGAATAAACCCTACATCTGTGGCGGTAGAGCCTCCTCTTATCTGTGGTGGTGCACCTCCTAGCATCTCGCACATCCCTCCTCAGGTGTAGGAAACTCCTTAGCAACGCGCGAGCTCCAGAACAATGGATTGCGAAGCGGCAATGACTCCTCCAGCTCGGCTAAGGGTCTTGGATCAGGTTTCTCCATTGGCAACGACATATTCCTTCGGCTAGACTCCAGATTACTTCGGACGTGGTGGCTTGAAACTTCGACGGTTTCCAGATCTGTGGTGGGCAAGGTGGTTCAGTTGATTGGGAGAAGATAGATGTTGGTCATGAGTTCAGATTTCTCCAGATTCGAATTCAGTGTTGTTATTTTGTGAATATCTTGTTTAGCTTGTGATGATGGCGGTGGATTGTGGATCATCCGGTGTGAGAACACAATGTTGCAGGGGGCACTGTGAAGCAATGAGGCAGTGATTGCTATGGCGGAGTGATGGTGCGAGAGTTGCAGTAGGTGGATGGAGTGGAAGGGGATGAATGCACAGAGACGAGATGGAGGGTGAGACCGATAGAAAGAGAATGAATCAGTGTCTCGCGAAGGAGGCTCGTATTGGTATGAGTCACGTCTCACCGATAGTTAAAATAAATATCAGTGTGACAAGGGATCGGTGAGTCACGACATCGGTGCGTCAACTCACTGATAGAACAAATTGAAATGTTAAAAATAAAAAATTAATTTTAAACATAAAATAATATTAATAAAACATTAATTAATGAAAACAAAAGTAAAATTAACTAAACCGTTAAAGACTAAATAATTAACTTAATTAAAAACGAACTAAATTATTAAACAAACTAAAAATAATAGTGACTAAATTATTAACTAAGAATATAAATATTAAGATTAATTAATTAAATATCTAAATAACTGAAAATCACATACAAAGAATTAACTGCAAACAAGAAATTAAAATAATTAAAATTAACTAAAGATTTTGAACAACTAAGTAAATTAATTAAAAGAACAAATGAAAACATAAAATTAAGAACACATTATTTTATTAATCTTTAACTTTAATTTTACTTATCTAATAAATAAAATATTTAGACTAGTTAATAAATAAGGTTAATTTTATTTTAATAAATATGATTTAAAAGGTTAAAGTTTTAAATTAAAAACTAAATTAGATTAATGAAAATAAAAATGAACGATTGATTAAATAATAAACATTTATAATTATTAATATGTTAACCAGATTAAGATTATTAAACTAAAAAGTAAGTTAATATAATTAGAATAATTAGAATGGCTAAATAAAAAAACTAAAAACACATAAATAATTATAATGAATCATTAATTAGTCGATTAAGTGTTAAAAATACAAAAGTATTATTATTTATTAAAAAGTGTAAAAATAAATAATTAAATTGATAAAAATTAAATTAAATATGTTGCAAAACTATGTAAAAATACAGCCACATAAAATTCCCCCACACTTCAGCATTGTTTTTCCCCAAACAATCCCACGTTTTGTTATGTTTGAAAAACAGTAATGTGTATTTATGATTCAGATCACACTTTAACATGTTCAACACTTAAAAATAGAGGACAAAAACTGTCAAGAAACTTCTCAAAAAATATGTTTCAAATGATGTCTTGCCTAGAACAAAAACTCAAAGAGTAATCTAGAAATCTATGAATCATAAATCAATGAAGATGTCATGCCACATATGTGATACAACCAAGCCCAAGTTCTAAGACCAAGAGTGATAGGAGGTAAAGTTTCAGTTAAATCAAAAACGTAATAGAGGAACCTTATACTTTGAATCATCACCTAGGTTCCAACTATAATTTTTTTTGAATAATTTTATTGATACAACCTAAATGACTCAAATAAAAACCAGTTGACCCCTTCTTCATTTGTCGTTCATCATTCCCCTCACCTTAATTAAATTTTTTGACCCTGGACACTTTATTTATTTTTCCCAAGCCATGTATCATGTGTTAAGAACTGTGTAGTGCACTTATTCATGGTGTACAGAGGGATTATAGTAAACAAAAACACACCTAGAATCTAGGGTCTTTGAGAATCACCGTGGGATCCTAGATTCCCAAACTACTCCAGTTTCAAATTATTTATAACAAAAATCATTTTAATTGGATCATTAAGGTAATTACATTATTAAATAACAAAAAAGATTGTGTCCCCTAAGATCAATTTAAACTTCTAGTTCCAAGGGCTATGATCATAATTCCATTAAAAGGTTACCCATATCACTCTCAAAAGTAGTTCCTAAACCAAGATCTCATAAAACCACTAATCAAAACCACTCAAAAATCATCCAACCTCAATAATTTTTGATTCAAAATAAATCTTAACTACTTTCAAGGTACGTGTCCTAAGGCAAGAACAATTTGAGAAACAGTGTATAGCCTAAAATTATGAAATAATTTTTAAAAAAATTTATCCATTTTTTAACAAAAGTTTGAAGTGAAATGGAAATTTACTTGTTCACATTAAAGCACAATTTAGCACAGTCAATAATTGACCCCCTCCCCCACACTTAAAACTCATCTTTGTCCCCAAAGTTGACTTCTAAGGTGGAGAAGAACAGATTGACAATTATAGTTTAAAACAGATTTTCAATAGAGCAGATTTATGACATGTTAAAAAGATCTCTTTGAAGTTCAAAAAGTATTCTTTTCCAAAAATATTAATTTACAGCTGGTTCACATCCAAAGACTTGAATTAACATTTAAGACCAGTGTATAAATTTCAATACATCTCAAAAATAGCATCTGAGGTGTAAATGCACTGTGTACTGGGTGTAATAATTTTAACAGATTCAGTTCAATAATGTGTTCAATAGAGCAGAAAAAAGAATGCTAACACACCCCAACCTAAAGCAGATTCAATACAAAATTTTTTAGCCTCCATGTACCCCAACCCTTAGTTTTATGAAGTGAAAAGATTTTAAAAGAAATGAAATTATGTTTTCAGTAATGAAGTGCATGCACAATTTTTTATTTACATAGTGACATACAACAAACTTTTATTCCAATAGAAGAATAATTTTAAACATGTGTAGAATTTTTTATTTCAGTAGCAAGACATACAATAGAATTTTTAGTACACATATAACATAATCTTCTAAAACAAGCAGAATTTTGCATACAAGCAAGACAAGCAGTATGTTTTTTACAGTACAAACAGATTTTTTTAAAAAGAAAACATGAGCATAACTAAGTGGAAAAATAAATTGAAAGAAATTCCCTGTATATGTTTGTGAATTACTCTTCAGCATAGTAATTCCACTCCATAAATGACACAACAACAACTTTTTGATAACTCTGAAACAAAATAACAAAACCAAGAACAACCGGTAATAGGAATTTCACAATAACCGAGCATAGAAGAAGAACTTTATTCAATGTTAAAATGATACAAGAAAAGAATAGAAAGAACCATGGGTTTCCTCCCATGTAGCTCTATGTTTCAATTTCTTTATCCATACTTTATTCAAGAACAGTACTGAAGCTCAGTGAAGAAATCCAAGCCCTTTGGCTATCCCTAAAAATACAACTTCACCCTCTGCCAATTAACCGACATGGGTTTGTTTTCTTCACCTATAATTTCAACAGATCCATTCATAAGCACTGTCACTATAGTAAATGGTCCATATCACTTGGACTTAAGTTTTCCAGGAAAGAGGTTAAGTATAGATTTAAAGAGGGGAAACTTTTGTCCAGTTTTAAACTCTTTGGTTTGTATGATATAATCATGAAATATTTTAGTCCTCTATTTATAAATCCTTAAATTATCATAACTCTCTTTTCTAATCTCATTCAGATCACTCATCTCAAGTAATCTCATCTCACCGGAACTCTTAATGCCAATGTTCAGAGCCTTAACTGCCCAATAAGAATTATGTTGCAACACAACAAGTAGATGAAAACATTTCCCAAAAATAGCATGTAAGGAGACATTCCTATTGGGGTTTTGAAAGCAGTTCTATATGCCCATAAATCTTTATCCAATTTTAGAGACCAGTCTTTCCTAGAGGTTGACACAGTTTTCTCAAGTATCTATTTCAGTTCCCTGTTTGAAATTTCCACCTGTCCACTGGACTGTGGATGATAAGGAGTACCAGTTTTATGAGCACAACCATATTTTTTCATCAATGATTTAAATTCTTAGTTCATAAAATTTGTTCCATTATTAGTTATGAAATACTTGGGAACTCCAAATATTGTAAAGATGTTCTTTTTCACAAACTTAATTACAGAGTTGGCTTAGTTTTTGGGAAGTGCAACTACCTCAACCCACTTTAACACATAATAAATAGCAATGATTATATTCTCATTCCCATGAGAAGATAGAAATGGAACCATGATGTACAAACCCCAGACATCAGAAATCTCAACTTCTAGAATTACTTTTGGGGGGTAAATCCTGCTTCCTACCCACATTGTCTAAACAATGACATCTATCACATCCAACCACATAGGTCTTAGCTTTCTTAAAAAGAGTGGTCCAATAGAAAACATCTTGTAAGACTTTTTGAGCAGTTCTCTCACCACCATGTTGACCTCCCCAAGGCGAGGAGTGACAGATCTCTAAGACAAGCAACATCTCCTCCTCATGTACACATCTTTTAAGAATACCATCAGTACATCTACTAAATAGTAGGGGATTATCCCAAAGATAATACATAAACTAAAAATGAATTTATTCTTTTGGTTATTGGATTGATTTTTGGGAAAGACACCTACTGTGAGGATGTTGGAAAAATATTCATTACAAGAAGATTACTTAATAGAAACAGTGAGCATGTTTTTATCAAGGAAGGAAGAGTTTATCTTCCTAATATTTATAGATTGAGTAAGAGGAATCCAAGAAAGGTGGTCAGTAACTAAATTTTCAGCTCCCTCCTTATCCCTAACCTCTAAATCAAACCCGTGTAGAAAAAAATCCATCTAATCAGCTTGGGTTTAGTTTATTTCTTAGATAGCAAGTACTTTAAGGTAGAATGATTAGTGAAAATGATAACTTTAGAGCCTAACAAATACAGTCTAAATTTATCTAGAGAAAACACAATAGTAAAATATTCTTTTTCAGTAGTGGTGTAATTCTTTTGGGATTTATCTATCAGTATTCAAGCATAATACACCATATGTAGTATCCTATCTCACCTATGTCTAAGGAAAACACCTACATCCATGTCACTATCATCACACAAAAGTTCAAAAGTTAGTTTCAAATCCGGTGCTATGATAATGGGTGATTTAGTGAGTTTTTATTTTAATAGATTAAATGATTTCAAATAGTTTTCATCAAAATTGAATGGTGCATCCTTGACCAACAAAGAACACAACGACTTAGTTATTTTTGAAAATTATTTTATGAATCTTTGGTAGAAACCGACATTCCATAATAATCTTCTAATACCTTTAACATTTTCATGATGCAGCAATTTTTGAATAACATCAATCTTATCAGTATCAACTTCCAAGCCTATCTTGGAAACATTATGACCTAAAATAAGACCCTCTCTGATCATGAATTGACACTTCTCCCAATTAAGAATAAGGTTGGTTTCAATTCATCTCTCTAAGACTAATTCAAGATTTCCAAGACATGTTTCAAAAGTACTACCAACAATGGATAAATCATCCATAAAAACTTCAATGATTCTTTCAATCATATCCGAAAAAATAGCCGTCATACACCTCTGAAATGTGGATGGAGCTCCACACAATCCAAAGGGAATTCTCCTGTAGGAAAATTTCCCATAAAGGCATGTTAATGTGGCCTTTTCTTGATCCTCTGGAGAAATAAGAATTTGGTTGTAACCAGAATACCCATCTAGGGACTAGAAAAATTAATTAATAGAAAGCCTCCCAAGAATTTGATCCTAGAAGGGAATTGGAAAATTATCCTTTCCAGTGGCTGCATTAATCTTCCTATAATCAATAAAAACTCTCCATTTTGTGGCCTTCATAACTTATATTTCTTAATTTTTTTCAATTTTTACTATAGTGAAACCTTCCTTATTGGGGAAAACCTGGACAGGGCTGACCCAAGAACTATCAAAAATGGGATATATAATTCCAGTTTCCCGTAACTTAATCACTTTCTCTCTCACAACTTCTTAAATGTTTGGATTCAATCTTATTTGAAACTCTACCCTAGGCTTATGGTCAGGCTCCATAGGTTTTTTATGCATGCAGAATGAGGGAATAATACCTTTGATATCAGCTATCTTCCAGCCTATGGAAGATTTAAACTTCTTTAACACACTCAATAATCTTTCTTCTTGATTTTCATTAAGGTCATCCGAAATTATGATAGGAAAGTGGAATTATCACCCAAAAATGAATATTTTAAATGAGCAGGGATTGGTTTTAGTTTAAGAGTGTGTGGTTCTACACTCGATGAAAGATTATTGGACCTGGGAGGTCCAAGATCTTCTACATATCTCTTGTAAGGATTATTGAAGGATGAATGATTTTCAATTTCAAGCTCAGTTTCAGAATTAACAGTGCTGTTGTACAAACTGGAAAACACAGTGTCCATATTTTTCTAGATCATAATTTAACAGGTTAATCAAAGAAGAAGAATCAAGTTCTCTTATAATATCTCCCTGAAAATCATCAATGTTACCAGAAAGTTTGGTGTTAACATAAATACCCTCAAATTAACTCAAAAAGATCCTAATTTCAAAAACAGAGGACTCTTCTACAACAGAAACTAAACAGTTGTCTAGTTCAGTAAAATTTTCATGATTCTGTATTTGAGAATAATTTTGAACTTCTAAGTCAGATTCAATAGTATTTTTAGCTTCTAAATTATTTTCTTCAGTAGATAATCTATCTTTAGATTCTTAAGAGTTTCTAATTTAGTTCTAATCTTTTACGGACTCTACCATTAAACAGTTTTTAGAAAAATTTAGTCCTTAAAATTTTTAAACCCATTAAAATCTTCTTTTTGTTCTCCACTTTTAAAATTAACTGAACCTTAGATACATTAACAACATCACCACCTATGGCCAAGAATGTCCTAACCAAGATGATGGGCACCTCTTGATCCCACTCCATATCTAAGACTAGAAAGTCCATAGGCAGAAATAGTTTCCCTACCCCAACTAGCAAGTCATCTACCCTTCCCATAAAATGAGTGATAGATCTATCATGTAAGAACCCAGATCTTCTTTTTTAGGTATGCTTTTCCTTTTTCTGGCGTTTTTGAGAAAAATGAACTTTTTGGAAATTTTTGAAGTACACGCCGTGTACTTTCTGAGTACACGCCGTGTACTCTTTTTTCGCCAAATCCGTGTGATGGCCATGTCTGGGCCACACACATGGTGTGTAAGGGTGACGTGGAGGCCGATTTTGGTGGAGTACGGAAAAGAACTAGTACACATAGTGTACTCTAAAAGTACACGCCATGTATTTTTCATTAAACGGACCGGGGTCGCACCTGACACACAGAAGCGTCTTCTTCTCCAGGTTCCGTTCATCCGAGAGCAACTGTACGACCGAATCTTCTCCGAGCCACCGTGCCTCTGTCTGGCCTCCATTCCAGCCACTGTCGATTGTGTTGGAAGTGTAGCAGTGAGTTCTCCGTTCTGCTTTAGCCTTGTTTCTTGATTCCTCTTATTGTGAGAGTTGTCTGAGGTTGAACGTTTTAGACCTTTTTGCAGATTTACTCCATTCTAGGCAGATTCATAGGCTGGGGTTCAAGAATATCAATCTCCTAGGATTGAGGTAGGTAGTTTGTTGCCCTACATTGATTGTCTTTGAGTTTTTGGTGAAAAAGTGTCATATATCCATGTATCGGGTATCTCGGGTTAGGGTTTTGATCCTGTCTTGTTACCTATATTAGATTTCTTATATGCTTGAGGTTATTAGATGATTAATAATTGCTTGTTAGCATGTTTTAGGATCACCCCATGGGTGTTTCCCCTTGTTTTGGCTGTTGATTTCCGTTTGGAACAGTTTGCCTATGAGGCAACCCTTTTGCACATTGCTAGTATGCCTGTTGACTTGATTGTATGTATTGCCTGCTGTTTATATGCGTGTGGATTCTTTGTAGCTATTAGCCAAGTAGTTTCTAAACTTACTTAGGCTACTAACAGTCGATTACGCACGACTAAACTGCTCAGGGCTGAGTGAACCTGGTGTGGTAGAATAAAGGGGGAATTGATGATTAGGGATTCCCTAGAGAGTCTTTTATAATTAATATCAATCGCAGGACCTAAGGGAATGGGATTTTGTACTTCCTTAGAGTGTCCTTATTTACATAGCGAGACTATATGGGGAATTAGAGGTAAGTGCTTCCTTAGAGAGTTTATATCATTCGTTGCAAGACCACAGGGGAATTGACGGTGAGAGCTTCCCAGAGTGTCTGTGCCTTTGTACGTCTACTTGACTAGATGGGTTTGCTTGTAGGATCCACCCAGAGAGTCAGTGCTTTATTTTTCGGTTGGTTGTGACGAGTCAACCAAGCCAAAGAACAATCTTGGGTTTGTACTGCTTGCTATTTAGGTAGACTACTGAGTTACCTATTGTGATTACTTTCTTGCCTTGGGAGTATAGAGCTGTTGCTAGGTTCCATGGTTGATAGCTAAATGATTGTACTGAACTAATAAATAACTGTGAATGAAGTTTGGTAGGATTTCTTACTTTAGTGTACATCTGCTTCTCTGCTGCATTTATTTCCTTTACTTTTGCTATATTTCTCACTGAAAGTAGGGCACAGATCTCGTGGTGATTGCATACTGGGATTCGTCTCACACCCTTTTGGGTCCTGCTTTTCGGCCCAAACAGGTTATATGGTTGCAGGTGTGGACAGGGATTGTGGCCCTTCTACTTCGGGTACATGATTGCTGGTTGGAGCTGGAGAGCATAGGACCGAGCTTAGGCTTGCAATACTGCTGGAGTTTTTGTTACTTTAGTACTTTGTTTTTAGTTGAATTTCAGCACGTTGTTGTGTTTGCTGCTTTCCTTAGTTACTTGTACCTGCTGCATCATTATCATTATCATTATGTGTTCATTGCTTCCGCTGTTTAGTTTCAGTGTTGTATGCTATTTACTGCTTCTGCTATTGACTATTGTTTCCTTGCCTTGTATACCTTACCAAATGAGGGCATAGTTTCCCCAATAACTTACCCAGGACCTCGCTGCTAGTCGGCAGCCTCTGGCGTTTGGGGAAATGCGCTTGAGGTCATGTGGCGAACCTGGTATGAGGCACCAGTGGAAGGTCTCCAGATTAGGGTCATTACAAAGTGGAATCAGAGGGTGTTCTTTCCTTTTTCTATTGACTACTGTTTAGCGACATTAGACAGGGATAAGACGGAATAGTTAAATGGTAAATAGTTGTGCCTGGGTGTTCTAGAACCCGTGTGCAGGGAAAAAGCCATATTTCCTCGAATATTGCAAATTTTTAGTTTTGCAAATGTTACAGTTTAATTGATTTCACCGTTGGGTGATGCACTTGTTTTTTGCTGTTACTGTTTATATGATTGCAGTTCTATTTTGTTGCAACCCGATGAGATGAGGGTATGCCATCTCATGCATCATATAGGCACATGTTAGAAGATCACATGCCATGCATATTTCCATTCCATCTAGGTTGCATTAGAGATTGCATGCTGTTTTGATAGGATTTGTGATAGATAATTCATGCTGTTGTGATAGCTGCTGTGATAGAATACCAGCTATGTTGATAGGGTATCATTGTTTGGAGCTTTCTTATCACGGACGCCAAACTTTGATCTTAGAGATGTTATGGGCCCTCGAGGATCAGAATTTGGTGGGTCATGAGTTCTCGTACTATTTTCTTGTTATATGCATTGTTAGGATGCCAAGATTTGATTCATGGGGAGTATGGGCCCCCACAGATTGGAATTTGGCACCTTAACCCTTGTTTTTCTGTGTTTTCTGGACTCCGGTGCAGTTCTGAGGCTACTGTCCAGAAAAACCCAGAATACACGGTTCGTACTTTATATATACACGCTATGTAGTTTTTGGCCATGCCATTGACCGTGTGGACAGGGACACGGAGCTGTAAATGGTTTTCAGGAACACGTCGTGTACTTGAGGTACACGCCGTGTAGAGGTTAACTAGGAGCCCGACCGTGTAACTAACAACACGGGCCAGTTAGTGCATGTTTAGTACACGCCGTGTTCGGTATGCACTTGCTGGGTATCCTTTCCCAGGTACCTGGCAGTGTCTTAAAAAACACAGGTTGGTGTTATCCTCTCCTATACACACCGTGTTTGCTCAGAACACGCCATGTAAGGATCAGCCGAGTACTCGGCCGTGTCTCGAACAACACGGGCCAATGTCTCCCTTAATGTGCACACCGTGTCTCTTAGGAACACGCCATGTAGTGTCGACCTTGTTTCAGGCCGTGTCGCTAACAACATGGTCCAGGTAAGGCATGTCTAGTACACGCCGTGTCTTCCTCAAACACGCTGTGTAGTCTTCATCTGGGACAGTCCATGTGACTGAGTCATGAGGGAGTAGCCGGGCAGGGAGAAAGGGTCAGTACACACCATGTAGTTTAAGAACACGTCGTGCAGTCAGGTTGTTTACACAAGCCATGTATGGCCAAGGTACACGCCCATGGTGGGATTTCTGGAAACACGCCGTGTATCGGTATTACATGCCGTGTAGTTATGTTTTTCCAGATTTAAAGGTTTTTCCCTCCTATTCCATTTTACTCTCCTATGTTGCAACTGTGTTCATCTTTAATGAAGGTGTGTTTTGGTCTTTCAGAGCTATGGCACCGAGACGTCCTCCCGTTGCACGCCAGGAACCAGGCATCGATCGTACGCCTGATACGACCGATCAGAGACTACCAGTAGTTCCGCCCATCGTTCCGAACATGGCACCTGCAGTGATTCCAAACACTGGTGTCGACGCTTAGTTCAGAGAGGGTTTCATGAGATTCATGCAAACCTTCCAGAGAGTTCAGCATCCTGCCCCAACTATGGCAGAGCTGACGTGGGTCTTCCAGCAGCAGCATCCTCCCACTTTCACAGGAGATGGAGGACCTCAGGCTGCAGAGTCATGGTTGGAAGCCATGCTGTCCATCTTCGAGCATCTGGAGACGCCTCCAGAGAGGAGGGTGAAGCTCGCGACATATATGCTACGATATTCCGCCAAGAGATGGTGGGATGTAGTCTCTCAGACAGGGCACCAACAGGCTATGGATTGGGAGGAGTTTCAGCGTACGTTTTATGACTACTTTTACCCAGCGATGCTGAGGGCTGATAGAGCCAAGGAGTTCATGAGCCTACAGTAGGTTACTCTCTCAGTTATGGAGTATTCCTCCCACTTCACTGAGTTATAGCGATTCACTCATGTTTTGGGGAATGATGAGCTGTTTCTAGCGAGGAAGTTTGAGGAAGGCCTCAGACCGGAGATCAGATCACAGGTGAATGTATTTCAGTTGACTTCTATTACTCTGATAGTCAACCAAGCACTCATCACGGAGAGAAAACTGAGGGAGACTGGATCTGTGGACCAGGGTGGTTCAGCATCCAAGGTTGATTCCCTCCAGGCAGACAGTAAGAAGCGCCATCGAGAGTCTACCCGAGGCAACCCGAGGAAGCGTTGTATTCCTTCTGGTAGACGAGATCTCTCTTCTGGCACCCAAGTGGTGTGTTATCAGTGTTGGAGGAGTGGTCATAAGAATCCCCAGTGCCCGAGGGACCCATTGGAGTGCCGATCCTGCGGCAAGATGGGTCATCTGCAGCGTTTCTGCAAGGTTCCCCTTTCAGCGGCTAGTGAAGGAGGATCATTTTCGACCCCGCGTACAGGAGCAGGATCACCAGATCCGCATCAGACTGGGGGCTGTAGTTCTGCAGGATGTTCAGTTCAAGGTAGAGGCCATGGATGCAGTGGTCAGGCTCAAGGATAAGCAGCTCAGGGTTTTCAGGCTGCTACACAGGGCCGCGGTACAAGCCAGACTTTTGTTGTAGAGATGATTCATCAGGAGCAGGATCCCAGACCCTCTACCGTTCAAGGTACGATCTTAATATCCTCAGTTTGATCTTCATACCTTTTCAATACTGGTGCTTCACATATCTTTATCTCTGTTGCTATTGTGGAAGGTCATGAGCTCTGTGTCTTTTCATCTGCTGACATGTTGACTCTCGACACACCCTTGGGAACGAGGAAATCTAGTGTACGTCGGTGCAAGGGGTTCCCTCTCGAGGTTTCATGGTATCATTTCTTATGGGACCTCTATGTCCTGGAGATGATGAGCTATGATGTCATTCTCAGTATGGACTGGTTGGTTCCCTTCCAGGAATTCGTCGATTGCTATCACCGCAGGGTGAGTTTCGTATCACTAGAGGGTGGATCTTTCCTTCATAAAGGCGAGTGGGATGTTCAGGCGAGTCGAGACGGACTCAAGAATCATGGGCTAGGAGGAGTTACAACCCATATTTCTAGTCTTTATTTTGATGACCAGGGGACTTTACAGTTAGATTTTCCTCTAGTGGTTGATCGCTTTCCAGATGTCTTTCCAGAAGAATTTTCAGGTTTGCCTCCAGAGCGTGAGGTAGACTTCTCGATTGAGATCATTCCAGGAGCAGCAGCAGTGTCCATTCCTCCTTATAGGATGGCTACACCTGTGTTTTAAGAGCTCAAGAAGCAGTTGGAGGAGTTTCTGGCAAAGGGTTTCATCCGACCCAGTACTTCTCTTTGGGGTTCACCTGTCCTGTTCGCGAAGAAGGCAGACGATACCCTTATGCTTTGCGTGAATTATCCGAAGTTGAACCAGTTGATGGTCAAGAAGCGATATCCCTTACCGAGGATTTATGATCTCTTCGATCAGCTTTGAGGAGCTCGGGTGTTCTCGAAGATTGATTTGAGGTCCGATTATCATCAGCTGTGCGTTAGACCTTCAGATATAACTCTGACAGCCTTCAGGAGTAGGTATGGTCTCTACGAGTATACGGTTATGCCGTTCGGTCTTAAGAACGCGCCAAAAGTTTTCATGGAACTGATGAACCGAGTGTTCCATCCTTACTTGGATTCCTTCATCGTGGTCTTTGTGGATGATATCTTGGTGTACTCTCACACTTGACACGACCATGAAACCCACCTTTAGATCGTTTTGAGTACACTGAGGGAGCATCTGATTTATGCTAAACTCTTGAAGTGCCACTTTTGGATGGACGATATTCACTTCCTGGGTCATGTCATCTCAGAGATAGGAGTTTCAGTAGACCCAGAGAAGGTGAGAGCAGTATTTACCTGGGAGCAACCAAAGAATGTCTTTGAGGTACGGAGCTTCTTGGGGCTGGCTGGTTACTATAGGCAGTTTATACAGGAATTCTCATGCCTAGATGCACCGTTGATGGGCTTGAATAATAAGGGGGTGAAGTTTTTTTGGTCAGAAGCCTGTGACTCAGCCTTCTAGGAGTTGAAGGGTAGATTGACTTCAGCACCGATCCTAGTTTTGCCGGAGCCAGGGAAGAACTATACAGTTTTCTGTGATTCATCTGGAATCAGACTTGGAGTAGTGCTTATGTAGGAGGATCGAGTGGTTGCATAGGGATCTCGGTAGTTGAGGCCTCATGAGAGGAATTATCCAACGCAAGACCTGGAGTTGGCTGTGGTTGTTCATGATTTACGTTGCTGGAGACATTACCTTTTGGGAGAGCATTTTGTGGTATACACTGACCACAAAAGTCTCAAGTACATCTTCACGCAGCGTGGCCTGAATCTGAGATAGTGGAGGTGGGTTGAGTATCTCCAGTCCTTCAATTTCGAGCTTGCCTATATGCATGGGAAAGGAAACAAAGTGGCTGATGCACTGAGTAGGATATCTCAGATACATGCAGTTCAGGAGGCCAGCAGTGAGTGGAAACTGAGGGCTAAGTTCTCGGAGATGCATTTGGAGGTGCACGATAGGCAGGGGCAGACTTTCCTATCTTCTATGGCTATTACCTCTGTACTTTTGGACCGAGTTCGAATGAGGTGGCTGGAAGATTCAGAAGGCCTAGTCCTATGGGAAAGCGTGCCAAGAGAGGAACCTCTTTCCGGGTGGACCGTTGGTGAGGATGAGATCTTGTGTTTCTAGGGATGTGTATGGGTGCCAGAAGATATACGTGAGGAGCTGATGAGATACTTCCATTCCTCAATTTGGGCAGTTCATCCTGGCGTCACCAAGATGTACCGTGACTTAAACCTCCAGTACTGGTGGCCATGTATGAAGAGAGATGTGGCTGGTTTTGTCATGAGATGTTCCACCTGTCAGCAAGTGAAGGCGGAGCACCAGCGGCCAGCAAGACTTTTACATCATCTACCCATTCCAGAGTGGAAGTGGAATGATGTCGCGATGGACTTCGTGACAGGGTTACCGAGATCGTCGAGAGGAAACGATGCAGTGTGGGTTGTCATTGAAAGGCTTACGAAGGTTGCTTACTTCTTGCCAATCAGGGAGACTTTAAGTGTCGATGATCTGGGATGACTTTTTATCTGGGAGATCGTTCGTCTACATGGATTTCCACACTCCATTGTTTCAGTTAGGGATGCGCGCTTTATCTCTCGGTTCTGGAAGGGACTCCAGAAAGCTTTGGGTACACAGGTGCTTCTGAGTACAACTTATCATCCTCAGACTGATGGCCAGTCCGAGCGCACGATCCAGGTGCTTGAGGATATGCTCTGAGCTTGCATCCTAGACTTTGGAGGTTCTTGGGAAAAGCATATTCCTCTGGTGAAGTTCACCTACAAAAAAAGTTTTCAAGCGACCATTAAAATGGCTCCATATGAGGCTTTGCACGGTAGGCCATGCCTATCACCTTTATCATGGATGGAGGCAGGAGAGGTAACTTTGGTGGGACCTCATCTTGTTCGGGAGACTTCAAAGCAGATAGAGCTGATTCAAAAGAGGATGGCTATAGCACAGTCTCGACAGAAGTCTTATGCTGATCAGCGAAGATGACCTCTGGAGTTCGAGGTCGGTTACTAGCTTTTCCTACGTGTTACCCTGAGGTTGGGACACAAGAGGATTCAGAGACAGGGTAAGCTTTCACCACGGTACATCGGGCCGTTTGAGGTCTTGGAGAGAGTTGGGCCGGTTTCCTATCAGTTGCAGCTACCTCAGAGGTATCGGGCCATGAACGACGTCTTCCACATCTCTCAGCTCCGACACTACTTTTCAAACCCGTCTCACGTCTTTCAGCTAGAGGAAGTCAAGCTTGAAGTGGATGCATCGTTCGAGGAGCATCCTATCTGGATTGTCGATCACAGTACGAAGGTTCTCCATAGGCGGTCTGTCCCTCTGTACGGGTGCTATGGCAGCACGAGCAAGTACAAGATGAGACTTGGGAAAGGGAGGCCGATGTATGATCATAGTGGCCGGAGTTGTTTGGGGTTTCTTCTTCTCCGCCTTGTTAGGGAAATTTAGGGACAAATTTCTTTAAGGGGGGAAGTTTGTAAGAACCCAGATCTTCTTTTCAGGTATGCTTTTCCTTTTTCTGTAGTTTTTGGAAAAATGAACTTTTTGGAAATTTTTGAAGTGCAAACCGTGTACTTTTTGAGTACACGCCGTGTACTCTTTTTCCACTAAAGCTGTGTGCTAACCATGTCCGGGCCACACAGACGGTGTGTAAGGGTGATGTGGAGGACGATTTTGGCGGAGTACAGAAAAGACCTAGTACACGCTGTGTACTCTAAAATTACACGCCGTGTAATTTTTTTTCATTAAACGGACTGGGGTCGTGCCTGACGTAGAGAAGCGTCTTCTTCTCTAGGTTTCATTCATCCTAGAGCGACTGTATGAACGAATCTTCTCTGAGCCACTGTGCCTCCGTCCGACATCCGTTCCATCAGCCATCAATTGCGTTGGAAGCACAACGGTGAGTTCTCCGTTCTTTTTTAGCCTTGTTTCTTGATTCATCCTCTTGTGAGAGTTGTCTGAGGTTGAAAATTTTAGATGTTTTTGAAGATTTAATCCATTCTAGGCCGATTCAAAGGTCGATTTTCAAGAATATCAATCTCTTAGGATTGAGGTAGGTGGTATGTTTCCCTACATTGACTGTCTTGGTGTTTTTGGTGCAAAAGGGCAAGATATCCATGTATCGGGTATCTCGGGTTAGGGTTTTGATCCTATCTTGTTACCTGCCTTAGATTGCTTGTATTCTTGAGGTTATTAGAAGATTAATAATTTCTTGTTATCATGTTTGAGGATCACCCCACAGGTGTTTCCCCTTGTTTTGGCTGTTGATTGCCGTTTGGCACGGTTTGCCTATGAGGAAACCCTTTTGCACATTGCTAGTATGCCTGTTGACTTGATTGAATGTATTTCCTACTGTTTATATGCTTGTGGATGCTTTGTAGCTATTAGCCAAGTAGTTGCTGAACTTACTTAGGCTACTAACAGTCGATTACGCATGACTAAACTGCTCAGGGCTGAGTGAACCTGGTGTGGTAGACTAAAGGGGGAATTGACGATTAGGGATTCCCTAGAGAGTCTGTTATAATTAGTATCGATCGCAGGACCTAAGGGAATGGGTCTTTGTGCTTCCTCAGAGTGTCCTTAGTTACGTAGCGAGACTATAGGGAGAATTAGACGTAAGGTCGTCCTCAAAGAGTCTATATCTTTCGTTGCAAGACCACAGGGGAATTGACGGTGAGAGCTTCCCAGAGTGTCTGTGCCTTTGTACGTCTAATTGACTAGAGGGGTTTGCTTGTAAGATCCACCCAGAGAGTCAGTGATTTATTTTTTGGTTAGTTGTGATGAGTCCACTATGCTAAAGAACAAGCTTGGGTTTGTACTGCTTGCTGTTTAGGTAGACTTCTGAGTTACCTGTTGTGATTAATTTCATGCCTTGGGAGTATAGAGATGTTGCTAGGTTCCATGGTTGATAGATAAATGATTGTACTGAACTAATAAATAACTCTGAATGAAGTTTGGTAGGATTGCTTACTTTAGTGTACATCTGCTTCTCTGCTGTATTTATTTCCTTTACTGTTGCTATATTACTCACTGATAGTAGGGCACCGATCTCATGGTGATTGCCTACTGGGATTAGTCTCACACCCTGTTTGGGTCCTGATTTTCGGCCCAAATAGGTTATATGGTTGTAGGTGTGGACAAGGATTGTGGCTCTTCTACTTTGGGTACGTGATTGTTGGTTGGAGCTGGAGAGCATAGGACCAAGCTTAGGCTTGCGATGCTGCTGGAGTTGCTGTTACTTTCGTACTTTGTTTTCAGTTGTATTTCAACACGTTGTTGTGTTTGCTGCTTTCCTTAGATACTTGTACCTACTGCATCATTATCATTATCATTATGTGTTCATTACTTCCGCTGTTTAGTTTTAGTGTTATATGTTTTTTACTGCTTCCGTTATTGACTGTTGTTTCCTTGCCTTGTATACCTTACCAAATGAGGTCATAGTTTCCTCAATAACTTACCAAGGCCCTCGCTGCTAGTCGGCAGCCTCTGGAATTTGGGGAAATGTTCTTGAGGTCATGTGGAAAACCGGGTATGGGCCACCAGTGAAAGGTCTCGAGATTCGAGTCGTTACATATCATCTAACTATAGTGTGGCTGTGGTGGGTTGAAGATCACACAATCTCAACTACCGAAATAGTGAGTATGGGAGAAGATTAATGCTATCACCTAAATTACACAAACCATTGAGATGATCAGAATTTCCTAATGTACATGGGATAACAAAACTACCAGGGTCTTTTAATTTTGGTGGGATTTTCTTTTGAATCACAACACTACACTCTTCAGTGAGGTTGTAGGTAGAAAAATCTTCCACGGCGTTTTTGTTAAGAACAATTTTTTATTATATTTAAAGTAATATGGGATTTGAATCAAGTCTTGAATGAATGGAATGTTTACTTGATGTTTTGAAAGGAGACCAAGGAACTGAAGAAGTTCAGCCTCGGTGTTACTTTGAGGTTTCAGTTTCACAGGGAAAGGAATGGGTGGGGAAATTTTTTTAAGGATAGTGGGTGTATCTTTCACCTCTTCAACAATTTTTTATTTTCCTTTTTTATTTTTATTTCTAGATGAGTTTTCAGCCTGAGTTTCAGATGAAAAATTCAGATTTCCATCATTTTTTACAACTTTTTGTGAATTTCCAGCATGTGAATAAAGCATATTTTTATTACCAGAATCAAGAAGATTCCCATTTTGGGAAATTTCAAGGTGTTTTTCAGAAACAATTTGAGTGTTCATCCCACTTATAGTTACTACCACCATGGAATTATCTCTCAGGTTATGTTTAGTGGTACTAGGAAGTCTACCTTTTTCTCTAGATGAAAAATCTCTAGAAAGTTGGCCTAACTGTGTTTCCATGTTCTCCATTCTCACATCAATTTTCATTTTATCTGAATCATATTGATTTTAATGTTTGGTTAGATAAGACATGTATCTTTCCTCTTGTGAGTTAATTTTGTTCAAGATTAGATCAGTATTAGAAGACATTTGATTATCAATATTTCCTTGTGTATTTTATGTCTCACCCCTTTGTTGATTTTTAAAGATTGGTCTTGGTTGATTAGAGTAATTAGGGGAAGTGGATTGTTTAATTAGGCCTTGATCTTTCCAGGACATGTTTGGGTGGTTCTTATATCCTTGGTTGTAATTATTTGAAAATGGATCTTCTTTAGGAGGCATTATAGGACTATAGATAACAAAGTTTGAATTCTCTTATTGTTGGGATGGAATATCAATGTTCGGAAAAATGTTTTTAGTATGCCCAAACATTCCACACTGGACACACTGTTTCCTTCAAGATTGATTGGTGTTTTGACAGCCAAGTTGATTAACAGTTTTCTTAGAGTTCTGGTTCATTAAAGATTACAATTGGTTGGTGATTTCATAAAGTTGGTCTTGAGTTTCATTCATTGAACACGTGTTTGAATTAATATTTATATTGAATCTTTTTATTCTTTAATTCATATGTTGAGAGTTCAGGGACAGGTTGTTAAATATTTGAATTAGTTCTTCATCTGTATTATTTGTGTAGTTACCCCCAGTAGCTTTATCAACTAGATTCTGTCCAGAGGATGATAACCCTTCATAGAAGGTGTACATGAGAAGGTGAGATGAGAGTTTATGATGGGGAGACTACCTAAGAATATTTCTAATTATATCCCAAGCTACATTAAAAGATTCACCATCCTCTTGATAAAAACTAGTTATTTTTCTTCTAAGTTCTCCTTTTAATTTATGGGGATATAATTTTATTATGAATGAGTTTTACAATTGATCCAAATTTTCAAAAATATTCTCATCTAGACTCAAAAACCAAATCTTATCATTCCGTTTAAGGGAAAAACGAAAGACTCTCATTATTAGCTCATTTTTTGTGAGTCCTAGAAGAGGTAGCTGTTGCAAAGTGTTATAGAAGTCTCTAATGAAGGTAAGGGAGTCTTCATTAGAGATACCATTAAATGAAGGCACCAATGAAATGTGTGACTGTTTAAGCTCATAGTTACGGGCTCTAGGAGATAACCTAATATAAGTTGAATTGGTTGAAACTTGAGGAAGTTGGAACTCCCTCATCCTAGGCCTTTCATTTTCTTCTAAGATTTCTGGATGATTTTGGAATTTTTTATTAGGAACTCTATAAAATATGTTCTCTATTTAAATTTTGTTCTTCTTTTTTCTAAGAGAAGTTAAATATTATTCTATTTCTAAGTTCAGTGGCTCTAGACTAATAGCAGAGTGTCTTGTGCTCATACAAAGTATATCAACAATTCAAGTAGCATAATAGAAAAACTGAACATGAGATCAACAATATAGAAAATAGTAGTAATTAATTAGAAAGAGAAACTATTTTTTTTTAAATTTTCAATTAATTGTTTTTAAATTTTTTCATATGTGATAATTTTCAGTTTTTTAGAAGTAGTGGCTCGTGTCTTCCACAGAAACGGTTCCAAAAACATGATCTGAATTTCCATTGAATTTTCTCAAAGTTTAAAATTTATATTCCCACTAACTACTATATATGTGACAAGAAAGGTCGATCCCATAGGGATAGTGATTATAACCACTAATCTTCTAAATTTTTTAAAATATCCCATTTTTTTCAGCAGTGAGATAGGATTCCTATTTTTTTCTTTTTTTTATGTTTTTTAATAAGGCTAAAAAGAAACAACACAACATTTTTTGTATTTTTAACTTAGCTAAGATGAAGCAGAAAATAGTTGAAAATAGTGAACAACAAATACTAAGAACGCTGATAAATGATCTATCAAAGTAAATCTCCTGGGAAAAATTATCCACTATATTAATTTTCAGAGTATTCCAATTCAATTATAAGTTGTTATAGTGTACCACCATTTAACGAGAGTGACTTAATTCACTCTCCAAGATTTATGTTGGACAGGTTGATCAAGTAGAGAGTTTTACACTCCAAAATAAGTCAAATATGAAAATCTTTATTTGAAAATGACAACAGGACGAACTCACCTCATGTCCTGAAGTTTTATGAATTTATTATCTTTAGAAAGATTTACCCACAATCAATCTCACCAATTTATTGTGGAATATTGAAATTTATTTCTCTTGGTACAATGAAATTGAATGAATCCTGTATTGATATTGCTGATTAATACTGAATACATCGAAAAGATGAAGTGAGAAGATAATTTAAAGAAAATCGGTGGAACTTTTATTTCTCCCTGAATAAAGAGATTTAGCCAAAAAACATGTTTAATATTGAAACAGTAATTGAAAACATGGTTATGCAGAGTATAAGAATTCAAACACAAGGGAAGAAGATCTCCCTGAAAGATGCTCTTCTCATATGATCATTTAACTTTTGGGATGTCCACCGGATCTTTCTACTCCGATAAAAAAGATGCTATCGTGAGTGAATATATGAATTGAATGTGTCTCCCCCTCAATTTCACTGCTTGCCTTGATTTTAAATCCTGCTGTCATAAGTTGCATGTCAACCCCTATTTCCAACCAACATACGTTGGTACTTTAACCTTTGACCGCACACGTGCGTTTTTTGGGGCATCACACGTCACACTATTTTTTCCCATGTAACTAACTTACAATAAGTTAGTTTAAAGTACCTGGACGTTTTAAGGCCTTGGTGTGAACCTACAATGTAAATAACAACAAAACAAAGTTATAAATCTAAAAACATGATAATAAAAGAATTTATAATAATAGATATATCACTTAACATTTATTAGTTGGATATTTTACTTATTTAATCTAAAAAATAAATTATTTTTTTTTTAAAAAGGTTGGGGCCGAAGTCTGAATTTATTATTTAAAGCAAAGACCTCTTTAGACTGGGTAGAGGGTGACCCATTACATAGCCCGAAGGCCCAAGGCCAAGTGGCCTGAATACAAGGCTTGAAAGCCCATTTTTTGGCCCAAAGGACCCCTCTGTGAACAGTACTGCTACAGTACTGGCGCTGCTACAGTAACCGTAGCCGCTACAGTCCCTGCTACAGTCCCTCCGCCGCTACAGTGTCACCGCTGCTACAGTACCCTGGAAATTCACCCCTGCCCGGATTTGATCCTGGGTCTTTTGGATGCCAAGCAGGAGCTTGTACCACTAGGGTACAAGCTTGTTGGCCTAAAAAATAAATTATTAATTATTAAATATTTTTATTAAATAATTATATAATTAACTTATTTAATTTAATATATTTATTAAATTTAATTTTAGTTGCAAATAAAGATATCTATTAGTTCTTAAATAAATTAAGTTACTTTATTTAAATTTATAAGTTGTTAGAATTTTAGTTCTAAACATTATATTAAATTGTTAAGTTGATTTTTTTCTTTTTAAAATTAATTAAAAATGTTAATAATAATAATTATATTAATAATTATTTTTAAAATTAAAAATATTCCCATTTTAACTTAATTTAGTTTGTTTATAATTGTATATATACTTTATTATTTATATTTTATTTTATATATATTTTATTTATAAATATTAAGTATGGAGAATTAAAATAATAATTTATTTAAACTTAAACTAGATATTATTATTAATTAATTTAGATTAATTAAAGTTAATTAAATTAATAGTTATGTTTTATTGAAATTAAATATCTTATGTTTGTTATTTATTTATAATTATTAATGTTATTATCAATTATTTATTTTATGTTTTATAAATTAAATTAAATTTTATAAATTATTATTGTTACTAATTATTTTATTACTACTATATTTTTAAGTTTACAATTTAGATTAATTTTTTAAATTTTTAGTTTTTTTAATCTTTATATTCTTCCTCCCCCCAAATCACGCTGCACAGGGGGGAAGGGTTTTCTTGTCCAGATCCCAAAGCGGCTAAAGCTCCTGCAGATCCAAGGCACCGCCAGCTTCAACCATGTTCTTCTACAGTGGTGTAGAGATCCTACCGCTTCAGCGGCTCATCCTCCCAACGACACCCCTCGACTCTCCCTCCTCCTCAGGCGAAAGCACGAATCTGGTCCAATATTGGCGGCGGACATCGGTGATGTCTTTGGTAGCATCTTCTTGATGAATAAACACTATATCTACGGTAGTAGAGCCTCCTCTTATCAGCGGCAGTGCACCTCTTAGCATCTCGCACAACCCTCCTCAGGTGTAAGAAACTCATTAGCAACACGCGAGCTCCAGAACAATGGATTGAGAAGCGACAATGACTCCTCCAGCTCAGCTAAGGGTCTTGGATAGGGTTTCTCCATTGGAAAAGACATATTCTTTCAGCAAGACTCCAAATTACTTTGGACATGGTGGCTTGAAACTTCGACGGTTTCCAGATCTGTGGTGGGCAAGGTGGTTTGTTTGATTGGGAGAAGATAGATGCTGGTTGTGAGTTCAAATTTCTCTAGATTTGAATTCAGTTTTGTTATTTTGTGAATATCCTATTTATCTTGTGCTGATGGCGGTGGATTACGGATCAACCGATGTGAGAAAACGATGTTTCAGGGGAACTGTGAAGCAATGAGGCAGTGATTTCTATGGCGGAGTGATGGTGTGAGATTTGCAGTAGGTGGATGAGGTGGAGGAGGATGAAGGCAGATAGATGAGATGGTGGGTGATACTGATAGAAACAATGAATCAGAGTCTCACAAAGTATGCTGGGATTGGTGTCAGACGAAACCGACGAGGGACTGTCGGTAGGAGAAAATATAAACTATCAGTGAGTAGGATCGGTAAGTGGAAAGGGTGGAGGAAATAAGTGAACTATCAGTGAGTGTGTGAGACCGACATGTGTTTTACATTGGAGAGTCTTTGACTCACTGATAGAAGGATTGGATAGGTTCCCGAGGACAATCAGTGAGTTAGACGACTCATCGATGTTTAAGAAATGAAATAAGTCACCAATGTGAGTGTGAAACCGATGAAAATAAGAAACTAATTGGTGGGTCGAGAAGATCTGTGCGTCGCGACATCGGTGAGTCGTGACACTAGTGCGAGGTGAGAGACCATTAGTTAAAATAAAAGATGTGTCACCGATAGTTTAAAAATGAGAGACCAAAACCGATGCACAGGAGAGACCAATGGTGTTTCAAAGTGATCGGTGAGTCATGACTCACCGATAGTTATAATAAACATCGGTGTGATAAGGGATCAGTGAGTCGCGACCTCAGTGCATCGTGGCATCGGTGTGTCAACTCACCGATAGAACAAATTGAAATGTTAACAATAAAAAATTAATTTTAAACAGATAATAAAATGTATAGAACATAAATTAATTAAAACAAAAGAAAAATTAACTACACTGTTAAAGGATAAATAATTAACTTAATTAAAAACTAACTAAATTATTAAACAAACTAAAAATAATAGTGACTAAATTATTAACTAAGAATATAAATATTAAGATTAATTAATTAAATATCTAAATAAATTCCAAACACATACAAAGAATTAACCACAAACAATAAATTAAAATAATTAAAATTAAATAAATCTTTTGAATAACTAAGTAAATTAATTATATGAAAAAATAAAAACTTATAATTAAGAACACATTATTTTATTAAACATTTACTTAAATTTTACTTATCGAATAAAAATAATATAAAGACTAGTTAATAAATTAGGTTAATTTTATTTTAATAAATCTAATTTAAAAGAATAAAGTTTTAAATTAAAAACTAAATTAGATTAATGCAAATAAAAATGAAATATTGATTAAATAATAAAAATTTAAAATTATTAGTATGTTAACAATATTGTGATTATTAACCTAAAAAGTAATTTAATATAATTAGAATAATTAAAACGACTAAATAAAAAAACTAAAAACACATATTTAATTATAAAAAATGATTAATTAATATATTATGTGTTAAAAGTACAAAAGTTCCATTATTTATTAAAAAGTATACAAATAAATAATTAAATTGATAAAAATTAAATATAATATGTGGCAGAACTTTGTAAAAATAGAGCCACATCAGACACCCTCAAAACATATCTTCACATACCTATAACGATCTTGTCCCCTCAGGAGGTGACATAAATTGCACTTCTTAGTGTGGATGTAATCTTAGAAATAGGAAGAGACAAAAGAGGAAAATTCATATTCAACTCTGACGTATGATTTGGCTCTTACATATTTTGTTCCTAAAACTACTAAAGAAAAGGAATCGTCTAACCAATGAGATCCCACATCAGGATAAGAGCTCATTTATGATTATGTTAATGTGATAAACTTGGAATATCCCTTCTCATATGATGGATATTACTCTGAGTATGAGTTCATTGTACTTGATCGGGGAGACGAAGGTTGAAAGTGAAGGATCTGAGGATACATGGGACAATGCGGGAATAGTCACACCCAATATTTTGGTAACACCCCCATAGAGGATATATTTGTAGATGAGAATCATGTACAAGAACTCTTTCAAGACTAATAGACACATATAAGAGTACCAAAACCCTCTAGTGATCATCAATGCCCAATACTCTTACATGACCTCCTGGTGGGGTGGAATTGTCTGATCATCCCAGAAAACAGGGAAAGTAGATGTAATTTACACCACTAGAAATAGATACTCCCATAACCACTATATAAGAATCAGGTCTTCTTGACTCAAATACATCATCTCTTGATCCAAAAAATAAGGATAAACCCCACCTAGGAAAGCATCAACCTCTGGTAAAAAATTAAGACATTCTAAAACTATTGGTGGTTGTCCCAACCAAGATCTCAATCCGAGATATTCTCCATCCATAAAAAAAATCTTGTAGATTTAGATGTTAGATTCATTGAGATCCCACAGGAGTTCAAGATAGAAGTCACTATAGTTGAGGTTTATCAAGTGGAGTCGATTCCATAAGAATGCCATGTCTCTATCTTATTCATAGGAAATTATTAGAAAGTGGTCATCTAGGGGGAAAATCAACCCCTAATTGTTTCATGAAGACATGATAATGTCATAATACAAAGGGATATGATTGAAAATGGTTTATGGATCAAAATCATCCTGATTTAGACCCTTCGACATTTGGGATTTAGATAGGGAGATTTATCTCCCATACAGATGGCAATTCAAGGGTTTGATAAGAGTGAGAAAAGACCTATTAGGAAGATCAAGATCCAATCTCAGTTTGTGAAACTCACATCTAATAGTGTGTTTATTGATATCCAATAAGACACCACATAAAATTTCCTTCTCATAATCCTTTGGCTTCATAACCATATATAATTTCATTCAATATTCCATCAGTGTTTGAAATACCGCATTAATTGAATGGTTGTCATACTATATGGTTATAGTTTACCTATTGAGTCTTGTAAAACAACATATGTTGAGGTATATTTCTATAAAAGGGAAGGAAAAAACCAATGGTGGATGAAAATATACAGGTTTTATCCCCCAATGACTTGGGGACCTCCTCCAAAAATTCTTAGAGTATGCTCGACGTTGATTATGTGCTACCCATAAATCCAGTTAAGATAGTGGATCTAATCCTAGATGTCCAGGAACCTTCTATACACATTGAATGTGAAAAAAAATTCATCTCTATAATCTCTCTTCAATTACATTATTAGTAGGTTATGATAATGTCTTTTCCCATAGAATCCCTCATACTGATAATGGCAGGGATTCCCTTGTATTTTTGGCATTATCTAAAAATGCCTCCACACAATCATATGTGGAAGAAGATGAGGATGACCTCTAGAACACCACTCCCTACATTTGAGGAGGGCGTCTCTTCCACCATTGATGTTCTTGGGAAGATAAATTGGGTAAAAAAAGAAGTCTCATTGTCTAAACTGATTAGATCAACCTTTTCTATAGAGGAGAAATAGATATATATTGAATTTATAAAGAAACATCGATATGTGTTCTCTTATAATTATACAAAAATCCTAAAATGGATGAAGATATGGCTACACACCATCTTATCTTACCTGATGACCATCGAGGTTTGAAGTTGGCATCCAATAAAATTCACCCATGTCATTTTACTAATGTAGAGGCGGAATATGACATATTGATAAAAGAAATTTTTTTATGATAAGTATAATAACCAAGATGGATCACCAAAATTGTCATTTTCATGAAAAAGAAATGAAAGATTATGGTTTTCATCGATTTTAGAGACCTTAATTTACACTTCCAAAAGGTTGAATTCCAATTACCGATCACATAACTCTTGATCGATGCAACTCCAAGATTCTATTAACTTTTCATTGTGGATCGGTACTCAAGGTAAAATTAGATAAATATAGCCCCTAAATATGAGGAATTATATGTCTTCAGTGAACCCCATGGGATCATTTTTTATATGTTTGGGCCTTTTGGATTAAACAATTTGGGCACTACTTATCATTGTGTTGTGCATCATATATTTAAACCCTTCTTTGGATTTATGTATGAATGACACATTAATGAACTAGTAGTTAAATCTAATAAGTGGTGTGATCACTTCATGTATCTTAAAAAATTCTTCGACAAGATGCAATAGGATAATCTAATGATAAATCCACTGCAATGTTCTTTTTCGGTAACATCAGGGATGTTTCTTGCCTTTGTGGAGTTCCACCATGGCATTATGTTTTACCATTAAAACAATAGTGCAATTCTAGTGCTATCACCCCCTTAGAATCTCAATGAACTGAGGTGGATCTAAAGGAACATTGTATATGTTCGAAATTTCATATCCAAACTTTATGTAAGATATTTCCCATACAACAAGCTAATGTAGATGGTTATCACTGATCAATGGGATGAGGACTGCCAATAATCCTTTGATAGTCTCAATTATTACATGTTACACCCTCTAGTCCTGATGCAACTAGTAGAAGGAAATCCAATCATATTATATGTGGCTATCATGGAATTATAATTCAGCACTCTCCTCACACACAAAAATGATGTGGGTTATGAGAAATGTCACTACTACATCAGTCAAACAATGCTAGGACCCGAGAATCGATATTATGTTTTTGAGAAGAACATCCATGAAATCATCTTTGGAGTTAAAAATATATGGAATTACTCATTATAACATGATTTGGTAGCTCATATTTATCCTCTCAAGTACATCATTGGTCATCCATTGATTACTGGGTGTTGGGCCTAATGGGCAGTCATTATGAAATAGTATGACATTCGGTTCATGTCATATTAGTTTTTAAAGGGAATTCCATGAATTATTTACTAATGGAACATCCCATTCCATAATGTACACTAGAGGAAAATGATATTCTACCCAAGGATGTTTCCAATGTCCCTAACACTACTCGGGTATGGGAGATGTATTTTGATGGTGCCTCCTAAAGTCCTATAGGAAAAATGCTATAAAACATGAAACGAAATAAGGTTGTCTTATGTATTTTATTTTTCTATCCAGACAAAGAAATTTTTTCACTAGTATTTCTCACAATCTAAAGGTTTCATGAATAGTGAGTCTTAATACCAATCCCCCATCTCTAGCTTGGAACTATCTCTACAGGTGAAAATAGCCTACCTAAACATCAAAGGGGATTTGGAGCTAGTTATAAAGCAGTTAAATGGTGAATATTCTATAAAAAAGGAATAATATTCCCCATAATTGTCTATATCTAAGGAATAATGATAGAGTTAACTTTTGGACCAATGTTGCATCATGTTCCCTGGTCACAAAATGTTTGTGTTGACGCATTGGAAAATACAACCAATATCTTGGCCAGCCTTGATTAGGAGCAATCAATCTTCTACATCACTAACCATAGAATGGTCTCATCGATAATTATCTCTGACATGGAATATATTAATCTGGTAAACAAATACATAAATTATGATGAAATGATATAAACCCTTGAATGGATAGAGCCCATAATTAAATGTCTCTAAAATGAAATCCTCATAGCAGACCCAACCCGATGGGAATAGATCTGGTGTCGAGAAGCAAAATTTACCCTATGAGATAGTAAAAATGAGAAAAAATCCCTCTAGAAGTGAGTTTATGATGGAATACTCCTAATTTTAATATCATAAAAAGAGATTACTATCATAATAGAAGAATTTCAGGAATGATCCCGTATTTCTTATCATTCTAAAATTAGGATCTTCCACTAAATCTGGAGGTTGGGATACTACTGAAAACTACACAGAATTCACCCAGAAATATATTATGAGTGCAATTAATTCAAACCTAATCCATCAGCCCCTATAATTTATAAATACAGAAAAATATTCCTAACCATTTTCCATTTGGGGAGTGGATGTTGTGGCACTATATCCCCTAGCCACACCTAAGTAGGCTAAGTAAATCCTTACTTTTACTATATTATTTTCCAAATGGGTGGACTCAATACCCCTAAAATAGGTTAGTATGAAGAGTATCATAAACTCCATGAATTACCATATTATCACCAAGTTATAATTCCCTCACATGATATTTATGGAAAATGGAACCAACTTTTATTCTATAGATTTGAATAAATTCTACCATTAGTACAACATTGAGTCCTATATCTCATCACACTATTATGATACATAAAATGAATAGATAGATTCCTTTATAGAGACTCTTCCAAATATACTCTAGAAGATGGTGAATAATGACAATAAGTCCTGGATGGACAAGATCCACCATGCCTTATGGGACTACCATACCACTACACATACTGCTACACAAGAAACCCCATATTCATTGTTATACAGAACCGAGGTAGTGTTGCCCATAGATTTCTAGTTTACCTCAATTTGAATAAATATCTGAGTATAACACTCAGATGATGAGAAATTTTATAATATGATAGATAAATTATAGAATCTTAATGATAAATGGTTGCGTACATATCACAACCTTAAATTCCATTAGAATTGGATCACACGAGTCATCAATAAAAATATTCTCCTTTATTTTTTCCTTTAGGGAGTACTGGTATTGTTTCTCAAAATACCAATGATACCAGGAAAGAAACCTCCAAAGATGGAACCTAAATGGTATGTGACTTATATAATACATAAGTTTTATCAAAATAGAGATTATTCACTACACTAAATAGATGGGGAACGTGTCACACCCCCAAAAATGGGAGGATTCTCAATAAATACTATTTGTTTCTACCATCAAGAATTAATCACATACTAACCACATGATGTTAAAATATATGGAAGAAGTTAATATAGTAAGACTTTAAACTACAAAATGTCAATCATCTCGGTCAGATGATGCTAAATTTAACCTTACCTCACATCCTGGTCACAATATGATAAATTAAAAAAATTCATCTTGACTTAATAAAATTAAACTATACAGAACGTTTCCTGACCCCATGAATTTTAAAATTTATGGAACACATCCAAACCACATGAAGTTAAAATCATAGAATATTTCCTCTTTTGAAAGAAAAGAAACTACCCAGGATGCATCATCTCACTAATGATTCACCACACCTAAGATAGATTTATGAAAAAGTGAAATGAAGTTCCCATGTCCCTATGTGTTGGTCAGCTCCACATAATAAATTCCCATCTATGAACTATGAATGGATTGATTCCTTCCACAATAGGATACGTAGTGACTCCCAAACATTCATTATCATGACCATCCACATTATATTCATCTCAGTCATATGAAATTAGACTGTACTGCAATAGTCAATCCTACTTTTCCACATCAGGTGAACTTCTTCCTTACAATAATATGTTAAACTACATGGTTGATGTCCTCACTTCATGAAACTAAACTTCATAGGTTCCTAATACTATGTGTGGATTTATTCCTTTCTTCACAAGATACTCAGTGACACCTAGACCTCCATTATTAGGACCAACTGCCAATTTTTTCCTTTTATTTCAATTCACCTACATCCTTACCATGTGACCTTAAACTACATAGATGATGTTATTTCTGCATGAAAATAAATACACATGTTTCCCGAACTACGTACAAGATTCCTTCTCATTCCAATGAGATGTGTAGAGATGCCCAAATACAATATCTTGTCCCATCCACCACATGATACAAAATTCCTTTTTTCTTTTCTCTAATTGCCTCAATGTCGTGCGGGTAACCTTTTATATTCCTTGTTTCTCACAGTGATCATAGATCACGTGAGATTAAGAATTTTGGAAAGGGCATACCGACTTGATCAAGACAAATTATATCATGATAGGGTTATCATGGTCTAGAATGAAATACCTTAAAAGGCACACCATGAGTTCTCTCTGCATGATTTTAGACTATATGGTTGATGTATCTTATAGGATATAAAACTATGCATTTATTTGGACGTCTCTTAAGGGGACCATTATCATTGAAGTTTTTCTCACACCGAAATACCATTCATAAACTATGAGTGGATTGATTACTATTATTATAGGGTACATAGTGATTTCTAAATCACCAATTCCTGGTCCATCTAAAAAAATAAATGGGAATAATTCACCCATCTACGCATGGGTCAGACCTACATAGAGGGTTTCCATTCAATAAATACATGTAGATTGATTCCTACCATTGCAGGATACATAGTGACACCCAGACCACCATTCATAAGCCCATTCAAAATATTCCCTTATCACATCGAGATACCACATCCTTTTTGTAAGATGTTAAACTGCATGGTTTGTCACTATTACATGTGGCTTGATTCTTATAATCACAAGATATATAGTGACAGCAAGATATTTGTTTCTTCGGTCCAACCATGATAAAAAAAAATTCCACCAATCCATGTGTATGGGTCAGGACTTTATAGGTAAATTTCATACCATAACTATATGTGTCTCGATTCACGACATCACATGATTTATAGTGAATCCTAGATCTCCAACCTTTGGTTCATCCATAACATATACATGATAAAAATTCACCCCTTACTGAATATGGGAGATAAAATTTTAGAGAACATCCTTACTGCATGAGGTAAAACTATAAGGAAAGGAAAACATCCTTACCACATGAAGTTAAACTATATGGAAGACATCATAGTCCCATGAAATTAAAACCAAATGGAAAAACATCCCCACTACATTAAATTAAATTGTATAGACCATCACCCATCACCATTAATTATCAAAGGATAATAAGGGATTGACCTCAATTAACTAGAGTACGGGGTGCTTTCGTCATATTTTAATAAAAATAACCCATAAATCACACTTTATGTCTTGAGTCCCTCAAATTTCCAAAAAACATACATACCCTTAGAAAGGAAAATTGATCTCTCTATTTGACTATGAAATCAATGCATAAGGGTATATACTAACCAACTAGAGACATCATGGCCCCATAGGAAGGTATTTCTAATCCTTGTTATCCTGATGTCACTGTGGTAGATCTCATCACCATAGGGTGTTCTAGGCCATCCCTGGAATGATTTTCCAATATCATTACTTATGAACTAAGAACCTGGAGTTAGGATTTACCACATTTTCATATCCCACTCAGAAATATGTCAAAGTACTATGACCCGGGGGTTTCTAATTAAGATATTGTACAACATTCCTCTCATATCAGTTCCATGTGAGTCAAGACCTTAAACAACCCACAATTTTGTCAATTTTTTATGACCTTAAACTTTATCCTTTGATGGTCCAGATAACAAGACCCTAAAATGATAGTAAAATATGTACAAAACTTGATATATTGAAAACATTTAAATTATGGATTGAGAAAATGTCACATCCTCTCTCACTAAAATCTTTGTATCCAGTGTTTAGGAAAAACTTAGGGTGTAAATGAATGATTCATAAATCAAATAGGGCCCACTTTATGAACATACTAAAAAATGATCTAGGTTTTCTAGACCCCCTGGTCTAGTAAAAAGTTAGATTAATGATTTTTCACATTTCATCACTAAGATAACATGTTCAAAATGTAGAGACACAACATTTAGGGTGCTCGATGCCCTCTTGAACATTGCATTTTACACAAATCACACTAGAAGATTTGAGTAGCTCAGATAACGGAAAAGCATCGACTGTACTTGGAAAATGATACATGGATTCAAGGGAACCTCTTTTTGACTATGCATGTACACTTATGGCTCCACCATATACATCTATGTCCATCAACCAAGTGTTTCATTATCTTAAAAAAGTGATTTCTAATATTTTTGGGCGTAATGTCACCATGGAAGAAATCAACACCTTAGAGTGTCCTGATCCATTCCCGGTATGATTTTCCATACCATCCTCATGACCTGATGACTTTAGACCATGATTTACAATTCCCATTACTAGAATAGTCATGAAGATCAAACATACTCAATGTTATGTTTTCGTGTTTTTTACCCTTTCTCAAATAAGGAATGTTAAAATCCATTCCCAAACTGTTTTATATCCCACACCTTATGACTAAAAACCCCATGGAGTTGGGACCAAACTTTACAATTATAGAGCTAAAATTCACCATGCTTCCAAAACCCTTTCGGGACAGCTTTCTCTTCATATCCAAAATTTTCACCTAGGAATTTTAGTATTCCCAAATCTTTCATGGTCCTCATAAAAGTGTGGTGACACCTCAATTTGGTGATTCTATATATGAATATAGGATTTGACCTACCAACCAGAGGTATTTTATCCTTAAAAAAAGCAACTCCAATCCTCGGGAGCCCTAGTATTACCATGGAGGAACCCAAAACATCATGGTGTTATAGTTCATACCCAACATGTCTTCCCCATTCCATGTTCCCTGACTCAAAATTTTGGGTTAATACATACATAAACCATATTCCAACTATCTATGAGGACCAAGCATCCCTAAAATTGTTCCTTCATCCAATTCTATCCTAATAAATCATCCATGTCTATTGGAAAAGAGTGGGGACACCTCTATTTTTCCATGATATCGATGAATAATGGATGCGACCTACCAACTAGAGGCATTTCCACCGTGTAGTATTTGAAATCTAATCCTCATGAACCTCGGTAACACCAAGGTAGAACTCAGCACCCAAGAGTGTTTTGGAAATCCTTTGCATGCCTTACCCATATTCTATATTCAATAATTATGTCATTGAAGCAAGAATTTATACTAAATAGTATTTTACATCATGGAAGTAATTATTTAAACTTCTGAGTGTATTTATTTCCTTAAATCATGATATTAAACTTCATAGTGTATTTTTATGGTTCCTCCTGACATCATATCAGAAAAAGCATGGAAAACCTAAAGCCAAATTATGTTGTCTTAGGTATTATATTTATTTTTACACACAAAAATTTTTTTACATAAACTTTCTCAATATTTTAAGGATGCATGAATAATGAGGCTAAATACCAAGCCCCCATCTCTATCATGTAAAAACCCCCACAACTAAAAATATCCTACCTGAAAATAACAGGGGATTTAGAGCTAGTGATAAAGCTGATAAATGGTGAATATTCCATTAAAAAGGAATAATTTACCCCTCTCACTGGCAGCATCAGTGGAATAATGGTATAGTTCCCTTTTAACCAACATGTCATCATTTCCCTAATAACAAAATGTTTATGTCAATGCATTGGCTAATGCATCCATAGTCTTGGACAACCCTGATCACGAGGAAGTGATCGTCTACATCATGAACAATAGAATTGTCCCATCAATCATAATATCTTAGATGGAATAAATCAATGATCTAAAAAAACCCCAAAGTATGATGAACTGATATCCACTGCTGAATGGATTGATCCCATAATTGACTTGTCGATAATTGGATCCTCCCAGTGGATAGATTTGGAAGGGAACAAATCTGGTGTTGAGAAGTGAACATTAGCCAATGGGATAGTCCAAATGAGAAAAAATAACTCTAAAAGAAATGATTATATGGAATACTCCTATTCTGCATAATAGAAAGATAGATTCCTATCATAACGGAAGAAGTCCATGAAGGTTTGTGTAATGCTCATCAATATGGGACCAGGCTCTCCCACATAATTAGGAGGATGGGTTACTACTAGAAATATATGATACATAACTATTTGGAATTCACCATGAAATTTATTATGTTCCCAATTCATGAAAACTACATCAATTAACCCCCATAATTTCTATATATATATAAATATTATAGAACATTTTTCATATAGGGAATAGAAGTTGTGGGGCTATATCCCCAATCCATAGCTATGTAGTTTAATTACATCCCTACTGCTACTGACTTCATTTAAAAATGGGATGATTCAATAACCCTATAGGAATTCAGAAAAAAGAATATCATTAACCTCAAGAAGTCAAATATCATCACCACGTTTGGAGTCTCTCACATTATATTGATGGAAAATGGAACCAAAATTTGTTATTTAGAGTTGAAGAAATTTTACCTGTAGTATAATATTTAGTGTAATCACTAATCCCAAAATTATGTAGAGTAAAATTAATATATAGAGGCCTTCAATAAGAATTTTTAAAATATAATTCATAATATAATGAATAAGGATAATAAGTCAAGGTAAGAAAAGCTCCTCCAAGCATTATGGGCATACCATACCACTATGCATACTGTTACACAAGAAACCCCATATTCATTGGTATACATAATCAAAGAAGTGTTTCCCATAGAAGTACAATTTCCCTCTCCTCAAATTAATATCTGTAAGAAACAGTCAGATGATGTGAAATTTAATAAGATGGTAGATGAATTAGAGAATCTTAATGACAAAAGGATTCATACATTTCAAAAACTAGATGTGCATAAAAATTGGATCACGCGTGCCTTAAATAAAATCATTCTCTATTATTTTTTACTTCATAGAGAACTAGTATTGGTTCTTAGAAACCCAATGATACAAGGAAATAAAACATTGAATCTAGAACCCTAATGGTAATGGACATATATTATATATAAGGTCTAACACAATGGAGATTATTCGCTTTCCAAAATAGACAATGAACATGTCACTCCCACACCAATGAGAGTTTTCTCAAGAAATAATCTTTGTATCTTCTTTAAAAAATAATAAAATCCTAACCAAATGATGTAAAAAATTATGGAATATTTCCATACAACATTACTTTAAACTACATATTGTTAATCGTCCTAGTTCCATGATGTGAAATTGCACCATGTCTGTCGTCCCACTCACATTATGTTGAACTGTACATATGCATCATGAACACATGATATTAAATTATATGGAAGATGTCATAACCACATGAATTTTATCGGTATCAAATACATCCTAACCACATGACATTAAAATACACAGAATATTTCATCACCAAATGAAATTAAACAACACGGGAAGAAACATATCACTAATGATTCACCACACCCAAGATATATATATGAAAAATAAAAATGAAGTTCCATTGTCCCTATGGGTGAGTCAAATCCATACAGGGAATTCCCATCCATGAACTATGAATGGATTTATTCCTATCACCATAGGACATTTTGTGATGCATAAACCTTCATTATCATGCCCATACACAATATATGTATCTCATTCATAATAAATTAGACTATGTGAAAATGGTCATTCTTTCTTTTCCACATTGGGTTTCCTTAATACTTACTCTAAAATATTAAACTGCAGGACTGATGTCATTTCAACATGAAACTAATCTTCAAGGTTTCTTATAACTAATGTGTCTTTATTCCTACCTCCATATGATATGTAGTGACACCCATACCTCCATTACTGGGCCCAACCACAAAATTTCTCTTCTTTCATGTCAATTCACCTACATACTTACCAAATAACATTAAACAGCATGGATGATGTACTTTCCAGATGACATTAGCCACAAAACTTTCAAAAAATATGTGAAAACTTAATTATCATTTCAATGAGATATGTAAGGATGATTATATCCTATATCTTGGAACATCCACCACATGACACAAAATTCCCCTATCATTTCTCGAATTTCCATCATGTCATGAGGGTAACCTTTTCCATTACTTGTTTCTCACATTGATTATAGTTAACCAGAGATTAGAAATTTTTGTAGCGGCTTCCCCGTATGATCATGACATATCATATCATGATAGGGTTAACATGGTCCTGAATACAAGACTATAAAAGAAACACTATGATTCCCCTCCACATGATGTTTAACTGAACTAGTGATGTCTCTTTCAGGGTATAGAAATACAAATTTCTATAGACCTCACTCAAGAGGACCATTATCATTGGTGTTGTTCTTACATTTCCCTTCCATTGAAGAACTATGTGTAGATTGATTACTTTAATTATAGGATACATAGTGATTCTCAGATCTCCAATTCTGGGTCGAGCTACAACAATCAATAGGAATAATGCCCCCTCTATGTGTGGGTTAGACTTTTGTAGTGTGTTTCCTGTTCAAGAACTACTTCTATCTTGATTAATTACATTGTAGGTTACATATTGACACCATAACTCAATTCTTATTCTCATTCACAATATTACATTTTCATGTATAGTTCATAAATCATTTCCTTAAGACGTTAAACTACATGGTTTGTATAGAACTATACATGGATTGATTTCTATCATCACATGATACATAGTAAAAACAAATCTCCGATTATTGGGTCTAGCTGTGATAAAACAAAAATTTCCACCCATCCCTATGTATGGGTCAGACATGAACAAAGAACTTTCATATAAGAACTACATGTGGATTGATTCATAATATTTCAAGATATTTAGTGAATCCCATATACCCAATATCTGGTTCATCCACAACAAAAACATGATAAAAACAAACCTATGACTACATATGGTCTAGTCCTAGGCAGTTAACATCCTCAACGTATAATGTCAATATTTAAGGAAAGGAAACAATCCTTACCACGTGATGATAAACTATAATAAAAACATCACGTTCATGTGAAATAAAAAATAAATGAAAAAAAATTCCCCACTACATAACATTAATAGGTACATTCCACCACCCATCACCATTCTTTTTCATAGGATCACAAGAGTTTGATCTCGATCAATCAGAGTGTAGGGTGATTTTCTCATCTTTTAATACCCACAACCCATAATTCACACTTCATGTATTGAGCACCCCGAATTTTTAAAAACCTTTCATGCCCTTGTAATGGAAAATAGATCTCTCTATTTAACCATGCAATCAATTCATAAGAGCATAAACCTAACAACATGAAACATCTTGGACCTATAAGAAGGTATTTTTTATCCTTGTGATCCTGACATCACTGTGATAGATCTCAACACCTTAGGGTATTTTGGGCCATCCCTAGAAAAATTTTCCCATATCATTAATCATGACCTGAGAACCTCAAGGCAAGATTTACAACATTTTAATCACTTGCTCATGAAGATGTGAAAGTACTATGGACCCTATATATCCTAATTAGGCTATTGTGTAACATTCACCTCATATCTTTTTCATGTGTTCTATGAACTTAAACTACCTACTCTTTGGTCAATGTTGTACAACCATAAAATTTAGACTTTGATGGTGTAGTTTGCAAGAACCTTAACTACTTCTAAAAGAGGCACAAAAATTATCAAGTTGAAAACTTGTAAAGGGTGGATTGAGAAAAATTTACATCTCCTCTCACTAAAATATTCATATTCAGAGTTTAGGAAAAAATTAGAATGTAAATGAATGAAGTATATTTCTCATAGGTCCTACTTTTTGTTCATAGTAAAAGATGAGCCATGATTGTTGGACCCCTAGTCTAGGAAAGAGTTAGAGTAATGGTTTTTCAAATTTCCACACAATGATGATGTGTTCACTAGAAAAAGACACAAGAATTAGGGTGCTTGGTCCCCTCTGGAATATTAAATTTTACAAAAATCACAATTCATGATTTTATCTCCTCGGATTACCACAAAGCTTCCATGGCCCTTGGAAAAGGATAACTAACATCAAGGGACCCTTTATTTTACTGTACATGCATTCTTATGGCTCCAGCATATGCGCATATGGTCTTCAACCAAATGCATTATTGACTTGATAAAAGTGATTTATAATCCTTGTGGTCCTGATGTCACCATGGAATAATTCATCACTTAGAGTGTCCTCATCCCTTCCTAGCATGATTTTCCTATACCATCCTCAAGACCTGAGCACTTTGGATCATGATTTAAAATTCTCATAACCAGAAAATTCAAGAATATATGTAATCTTAAATGTTTTCTCGCCATTTTTTTGTACCCATTATCAAAGAAGGAATTCAAAACTGCATTCCCAAACCTTTTTATAGCCCACACCTACTAACTCGAAACAACAAGGCATAGGATCCAATATTTAACATAAAAGAGATAAACTACCCTAGGGTTTTAAAATCCTTAATGGAAAATTTTTTCTTCATATCCAAATTCATCGAATGAGCATTTCATTCTTCCAAAATCCTTCATGGTCTTTATAAAATTGTGCGGACACCTATATTTGACCATGCTATTTTTGCATAAGGGATTTGACCTACCAACCAGAGGTGTTTTATACTTATATAAAAAGAAATACAATCCTTAGGAGTCTTGGTAACATCATTGTGGAACTCTTCACCTCCTAGTTTTATGGATCATCCCCAACATGTTTAACCTATTTTATGTTCCTTGATTAAAACATTTGGTTTAAGACACAGATCAACCATATTCCAATTATCCAGGTTGACCAAGAATCCCTAAAATTGTAAAGTCATCCGATTCTACCCTAATAAATCTTCCCCGTCCATTGGAACTGAGTGGGGACACCCTTGTTTTACCATGAAATTGATGCATAATATCGGTAACCTACCAACCAGAAGAATATCCACCTTATATGAATGGAACTCTAATCCTAGTGGTCCCTGATAACACCATATTGGAATCAACACCTTCGAGTGTTCTGGCTCATCCCTAGCATGTATTCTCTATATTCTATATTCACCAATTAAGACCTAAAATAAATAATTTAAACTATAAAATATTAGACATCATGTAATCATGAATTTAAAATTATTAGTATATTTATGTCCTTAATGTAGGACATTAAACAACATGGAATATGTCCTTAACACAAGACATTAAACTTCACAGAAGACATCCTTACAATATGAAAATAATTTTCATGGAGAAAGACCCTTTTAAATGGTATATTACCAATATAATAAGGTCTGATCTAAAGAACCTAAAGTAAAAAAATAGACCGTCTGAGCTAAAAAATCTTAAACTACACCAAAATAAGGAATTAGTTTCCTAGACCAGAAAAAGGCACAAAACATGTCAGGCCAAAAACTAGTTAGTGGTTGGAATAATAAAAATATGAGTCCATGCTTTCTAAGCCTTCCCCTATATGAATCATAGTAAAAAATTTGGGAAATTTGAAAAAATGATATTAATCTTTTGAGGCCCACTATATGGATTTAGATAAAGTCAATCTATTCTCCCTAAGTCCATGAACTTTATCTAAAGATAGATAATTCTCTATCTAGGACATATATTTTACCCAAATTATCCATTTTTGAATTAGGTAATCTGAAGATAACTAGAGAAGATACATAAATGAGAAATATCATGTTGGTGGGAATTCAATATATTTTCTCAAGAAAAATATTTTATGGTTTAAACATTCAAATTTAGGCATTCAGGTTTACATGATGTTATAAAAAATATGTGTATTGTTAATGATTCATTCAAAATATGATCAATGAAATATCTTGCGCATCTGGAATGGAAGAAAATTGGACAATGACTTATAAAGTTTAGAATATCTTTTCATTTCTATCATTAAAAAGGGGGAATATCCACATTTTGGAATCTCTCTAAGGATTTAATCACTAGAATATGGAATTCCACTTTCTACATACAAGTTAGATCTACAAGAACACTTTTATCATAGACTTTTTCATCCATGAACCTATGATCCCTATGAATGATCTTGATCTGCATATGAGTCTATCATCTAATAATTATGTATGGGTTAATTCCCATCTCCTTGGGATAATTAGAAACAACCAAACCTATTATATTGGATCAATCCACAACACCTTTTTCCTAATAATCCATTTTCCATGCTTTAATGTGTACCAAAATCTCCAATTCAGAATAGTCATTCCTCAATCCAAGTTTATTTATATGGGAAAACTTAATACCTTGAAAAGATCACCTATCCTAGAAATCCATAGGATATCCATTCTAGAAACTCAAACGCCTTAAGTTGAGAATATTTTCTTGGTGGTTCTTAGAGGCTTGTCAGATTTTAAAGAGAATGAAAAAGTGATCAATGATTACCTTAGAATATGAATTTATGACCTAAACAAATCTCATTCTTGGTGGGGGGAATTGTTTGGAGCCCATAATTGTGCACCAATCACATTATCATCCATTATTTCAAAATTGTGAATCCCATTCCAACACAAATCATATTTACCTGAATTTTGAAGTGGATCATGTGAAAATACAATTTATATTTTTCATAAGTTTGGATTTTTGGATCCAATTATTTTATGAATGTTAGCTAAAAAATTAACTATCCATATAAAACTAAGAACATATGAGAGTTTCCTCAACCTCACCCAGGGAATCAACATGTCCATCTATGAAAATTTTCATATGTGGGTGCTCCATTCCCACACAAAAGAGGATCAGAGACACGTTATAAGGCGATAGTGCAGCGGAATAGTAGGTTGACACGAGTTAGTGTCAGTAAAGTCACATATGTGGGTGCTCCATTCCCACATAAAAGATGATCAGAGACATGTTATATGGTGATAGTGCAGTAGAATAGTAGGCCGGCATGAGTTAGTGTTGGTGGTATTTAAGAGAGGACATCGGTACTCACTTCTAGAAATCGATGGATCCATGATATGTTATCAAGAACTCTCTATCTGAGTGTGAAACTAATGAGGGATGGGTTTTGATAGGTGCATTATTACTCCTTAAAAATTATGGGTAGAAGATTAGTTTCCCGATCAAATCAATCATATGATTCCCCCGAATTGTCTTCAACCTCTAATTTTATGATTCATTCCCAAGACACCTAACTTCGTCTCTATTTCTCAATGTCCTCCATAAAATATTTCTCCAAAAATTGGTCCACGAAACAAAGGTACACTCGGATCTTGAAATCCAAGGATGAAATAATTTATGGAATGGGAATTTTGTAAGGAAAGATTGTGCCTTATCATGAAGTTCTTGTATGAATGATAAAAGGATCATGTGATAAAAGATGACACTCATGTCAGATATTCTTAGAAAATGTTGCTTTTAAGATATCTCCTCCATCAATAGCTTTTAAACGATCATGTGAAGTCGGTCGAACCCAATGTGAGGAGATCATGCTATCTATCTTTAGTTTACCCTTGTGTCATCTCCATACAGATCTTGTGGATTATAGCATCCCACCTTTTTGTCACATAAACTTTCATTACATTACACAAAACTGAGGATCTTTAAGGTTTAGTGTCTTGGAAACCAGGAACATAATACATGAAAACAAAATAAAAAATTCTTCTTAAACACTTGAAAGGATTCTCATTAAGTTCATCCTAGGTTCATTACTACATCTCATAACCTGGGGACAGACATCAAAAGAAAGGGTGAGAAGAAGGCCTAGTAAGGGAACAAGAGAAACATTTAACATGTGAACTTGAGATACATCAACTATGTCATGAAAAAGAACTTTAAGGCATGAGAAAGAAATCATGTGGCATATCATAATAAAAATAACATTTTTCATAACTTTAAGATGTGGATACATCATTTAACATAGACAATCATGAACATATCACCAAGGTCCATCCCCAAGGTGTCATTTGAAAATTACCAAGGTTATTCACCAATATATCGTGAAAATTGTAATCTCTAGTGGTTACATCATTACTCAATGCATTGGAGTGCTATCAGGGCACACCCTTAAATTTTCCTTTATTATCATGTGATCCACATATATAATCATAAATCATTTCATAAAAAACACATATAGCATAAAATAAATGGGTTTCATTTCATAATCATAACGTTTTAAAAACTGCTTTAAAGACATGATCTTTACGTCACTTTAAACCCACAGAAGGGGAGAGCAGGTCTCATGTATATAAATCCCAGAATTTAAAATAAAACATTTTGGTATATATGTGAATACCCCTTTTGAAGAAACATCTTTGAGTATTCACTTAATTAAATAAAAGTACTTTAGAAAAAGAGAGAGACATTTTGAGATGGAAATTCTGCAGCATAACGGCTATGTTTCGGGGTTTTAGAAAACATTGAAAAGAGTGGGGACATGGGTCAAACACTCATAAATGACCCATAAAATAGTTTAGGGACAGAATATAAAGGATTTGAGAACTTGGTAATGAAATTTTAAAGATATACCATATGAAATGAAGAAAATGAAAGGGAGACAAAAATAAGATTTCTCTTATGAAAATTCGGCAGCCCAACGACGTCACTTAAACTTCAACAAAAATGAATTGACGAGATCAAATAGGGTCTCTCATAATATGAATATAAAAGATAAGTATGATAGATATAGATATCATACCCCAAAATAATACAAAAGGAACTTGAAAGACTTGACATGAAAGTAGAACTTTGAAAAGAATGAGAAGGGTGAAAGAATCCCCTTAAAAATTCGGCAGCCTAACGGCGCCACTTAAAACTTCAAAATACTGAATTGAAGAGATAAAATGGGGTATCTCATCATATGATCATAAAAAATCAGTATGATAGATATAGATATAAAACCCCAACATAATAAAAAGGAACTTGCAAGACTTGACATGGAATTAGAACTTTGAAAAAGGAGAAAGGTGAAAGAACCACTTAAAAATTCGGCAGCCTAACGGCGCCACTTAAAACTTCAAAATACTGAATTGAAGAGATAAAATGGGGTCTCTAATCATATGATCATAAAATATCAGTATGATAGACATACATATCATACCCCAATATAATAAAAAGGAACTTTAAAGACTTGACAAAAAAATAGAACTTGAAAATGAGAAGGGTGAAAGAATCCGTTACAAAAATTTCGGCAGCCTAACGGCGCCACTTAAACTTTCATAAAATGAAATGATGAGAGTAAGAGGTGGTATATAATCATATAAACATAAAAAGGACAGTATAATTAATATAAAATAACATCAAACAACATAAGAACATGGAGCATAAAAGAAATTACATAAAAGAGATCACTTGAAAAGAAAGAGAGGGGTCAGATCCCTTACCTTAAAATGTAACTCTTAAAACTCAATGGTTTGGACCTTGAGGGCTTGGGGGAACCTTGGGAGGACTCCTTGGGAGGTAATGAGACCCGAACTTAGTTGGTGGAGAGTTGGGAGTCGAATGGAGGAGAGGATGGCTTGGTATTTATAGGGAAAGTGAGGGGACAAGGCATTAATGGCCAAGGGACACCTCATTAGTGGTTTTGGAAAAACCATGGGCTTGCCCATGGTATTTGCCTATGGTATTGGCCACTTGGGACACCTAATACCCTATCTTACTATTAATAAGTCAACCATATTGATTACATACTTAATACATCACTTAATGATGTCATTAAACACCCGTAACTTAAAACCTGCATTTTAACTATTCATCGAAAATTCAACTTTCTCAGAAAAATCCAAAAATTTCACCTTAACCAAATATCGATGCTCTGATTTCAAAAATGAACTCCAATTTATAAAAATAATTTTCTAAATATTTTTAATTTAATTTTTAAATAAATACACTATTCACCGAAAATTCATTTTTTTCAGAAAAATCCCCAAAAATTACCTTAACATAATATCGATGCTCTGAGTTCAAAAATGAAATCCATTTTATAAAAATAATTTTCTAAATATTTTTAACTAAATTTTTAATTCAAAAACACTATTCACCCGAAAATTCTAATACTTGAATAATAATTTATGAAACCATTATTTTACCATTTTATTGAATCACATTACTTAATCAAGGTGCCTAGATTATATTAATACTTTCTTTAAGTGAGATTACTAATACATTTGGTCACATTACTAATCCTAAGCATAAAATCACTATTCATAATTTACTATTCATCAAAAATTAAGTTGATCTTATTAGACTCTAAATTTCATATTGAACATAATTGTAGAAGACCATTTTTTGAAAATCATTACACATTTTTAATTATTTAAGGTTTACATAAACATTTTTAAAATATCCTTTTTCTAAAATTCATCAAAAATATGAATACTATATTTATCCGGTCATTTGAAAATTCATAAACTTCATCATAAGAAGAAATCAAAAATTTTATTTAAAACAAAGGATTACACAAGGCAGTTACGGTCTCATTACATAGCCCCTTATCACACCAGCATAAGACCTAAGTGTAAGGTGTGCTAAGGTGAGAGAATCTGAGGGAGGCTCGACCAACATCGCACGAGTAGTAATTTCTATCAGTTTGAACTTCTCGCGAAGGCGATTCTATTATAACTTCACACAATGAAGTTTGGATTGGGTTTGGTCTAAAGCAAAGCCCAGTGGTGCTACCTCCTTCCCAAGTTCTGTTAGATGGGCTTCGATTGGTCCAAGACTACTGGGTGAGGCCATCGAATCTTCTTTCTATATTAATTAACCAAGATTACTTGTATTTAGAGACAATAATCAAAATGTTTAGTTTCCAACAGTCATATTGACCAATGGTCATATAATAGTAAAAAACCCAACGGTCTCATTTTAATTATATTCATGTTATCAAATGAAACATTTTTGTTGAGTATAAAAAAAATAACACACAAAATTAGGAAACAAGATTTATTCAAAATTTCAGGTCGTTACAATATTCCCCCTTAAGAAATTGCATCCTCGCAATTTTTAAAATTGGGTTTTGAAATTTCATTGAAAGTCCCACATCGGGAAAGGAGTCAGTAAAACTATTACTTTAAAAGAAAGAAAGGGAAGTACAAAGGTCACCCGAGTTAACCCACACTATGATTCCATGTAGGAAAACATGGACATGGAGGAGAAAACAAAGGGTCAAGTTCTTATGGAGAGTGATAGAGAACATGATTAGGAGAAATTTAACCATAAGAAAATACCAAATTTATGATGTGTGTTAATGGTATTTGATTACCTAGTAGGAAACGTAAACCAACAATGTTTTTGTTTTACGTTTCTTTTCATAATTTTGAGGAATTCATTTACTACATAGAACAAAAACATAAGAAAATACACCAACCGTCAAGTAGAGTTTCATCCTTTAATAAGTTTCTACCAAAACTAATCGTTTCTCCAAATGATTAGCATTCAAAAACACTTGGTCTCATCAAAACACAAGAATCATCTTCTTGAGAGTCACGTAATCCACAAAAGATTGACTATCAATTTCTTCTATCTTTAAAAATTGTCCCAAAAACAAAAAGGGTAAGATAAAACAACTCTTCAAAAAGAAAGAATACCATAGGAAGGGAAACTACTTTTAAATCTTCAAAGTTCCACGATACTACCCAGAGTTCATCATAGACCATTCCATAAATAACTGTCCTTAAAAATCCTCAAAATAAACCAAACTAAGATTGAAACCCAAATACAAGAAGGATTTGATAACATAGTCTTCCAAGGTAAACTTTATCATTCATCTCCAAACAACATCAACTACTCCTAACATCTTATAACAAAAGTAACTAACCTAAACATATTTACCCCAAGATAGGTTAATCATTTCCATATGTAACCTATAATACCATAAGTTCACCTTAAATTCATTGATTCTTCAAAATATAATTCAACCTTTACTCCTCAAAGAAAATACCGTAGTAATCTATTTACCTCGATCAAATAGGGTTCCCAAAATAGTGAACGTCTTCCAAAATAATAATCATCTTTTAATCCCCTAATCATCTCTGTCATATTAATACGAAAATCATCACATTTTCTATCACATTGGTTGTTGGGACATGTTCTTCCATTTCCCACCATTAACTAAGAAGAGAAAGTATAATTAGGGGCTTAAATACTTAGCCAATAATCATGAAAAGGAACTTAAATCATATAAGGATAACTTGTAGAAGAAAAGTATACCCTAACTTGTGATCCCCTAGGTTTCAAGCTAGGTTATCCATGATCATATATCTTTATGTGAATCTTTATTTTATTTTATCTTTGTTCTTTTAATAATGGTTCATACTAAGCTTATGAATTTACTAAAGCATATCCCCTGGGAGTGTCGTAACCAAGAGTGCAGTAAGGCCAGTTGTCGTGTACCAGTTCCCGTTCGAGTATAGCTCAAAGAGGTGTTTTTGGGTTTTACCCCTATGTACATCCGTGCTAGAGCCACCTCTACCTTCTCGTATCCAGATAGAGATGTATTTTCTTGGCAACCCCTTACTCAATACTCCCCAAAATACCAGGAAGATTTCTTATATATAAACATTTCTATAGGCTTCTTCCTAAAGTTTTCATATCCTAATTTCCACAAATAACTAAACCATCCTTTGATACCAACTATAGCATCCCGCCTTTTTGTCACATAAACTTTCATTACATTACACAAAACTGAGGATCTTTAAGGTTTAGTGTCTTGGAAACTAGGAACATAATACATGAAAACAACATAAAACATTCTTCTTAAACACTTGAAAGGCTTCTCCTTAAGTTCATCCTAGGTTCATTACTGCATCTCATAACCTGGGGACATACATCAAAAGAAAGGGTGAGCATAAGACCCAGTAAGGGAACAAGAGAAACATTTAACATGTGAACTTGAGATACATCAACTATGTCATGAAAAAGAACTTTAAGGAATGAGAAAGAAATCATGTGGCATATCATAATAAAAATAACATTTCTCATAACTTTAAGATATGACTACATCATTTAACATAGACAATCATGAACATATCACCAAGGTCAATCCCCAAGGTGTCATTTGAAAATTACCAAGGTTATTCACCAAGATATCATGAAAATTGTAATCTCTAGTGGTTACATCATTACCCAATGCATTGGAGCGCTATCAGGGAGAACCCTTAAATTTTCCTTTATTATCATGTGAGACAAATATATCATTATAAATAATTTCATAAACAACCCATATAGCATAAAATAAATGGGTTTCATTTCATAATCATAACGTTTTAAAAACTGTTTAAAGACATGATCTTTACGTCACTTTAAACCCATAGAAGGGGAGAGCGGGTCTCATGTATGTAAATCCCAGAATTTAAAATAAAACATTTTGGTATATATGTGAATACCCATTTTGAATAAAGATCTTTGAGTATTCACTTAATAAAATAAAAGTACTTTAGAAAAAGAGAGAGACATTTTGAGACGAAAATTCTGCAGCATAACGGCTATGTTTCGGGGTTTTAGAAAACATTGAAAAGAGAGGGGACATGGGTCAAACACTCATAAATGACCCATAAAAAAGTAGAGGGACAGAATATAAAGGATTTTAGAACATGGAAATGAAATTTTAAATATATAACATATGAAATGAAGAACATGAAAGGGAGACAAAAATAAGATTTCTCTTATGAAAATTCGGCAGCCCAACGACGTCACTTAAACTTCAACAAAAATGAATTGACGAGATAAAATAGGGTCTCTCATCATATGAACATAAAAGATCGGTATTATAAATATAGTGATAATACCCCAAAATAATACAAAAGGAACTTGAAAGACTTGACATGAAATTATAACTTTGAAAATAATGAGAAGGGTGAAAGAATCCCCTTAAAAATTCGGCAGCCTAACGGCGCCACTTAAAACTTCCAAATACTGAATTGAAGAGATCAAATGGGGTATCTCATCATATGATCATAAAATATCAGTATGATAGATATAGATATAATACCCCATCATAACAAAAAGGAACTTTCAATACTTGACATGAAATTAGAACTTTGAAAAAGGAGAAAGGTGAAAGAACCACTTAAAAATTCGGCAGCCTAACGACGCCACTTAAAACTTCAAAATACTGAATTGAAGAGATCAAATGGGGTATCTCATAATATTATCATAAAATATCAGTATGATAGATATAGATATCATACCCCAACATAATAAAAAGGAACTTGAAAGACTTGACAAAAAAATAGAACTTGAAAATGAGAAGGGTGAAAGAATCCGTTACAAAAATTTCGGCAGCCTAACGGCGCCACTTAAACTTTCATAAAATGAAATGATGAGAGTAAGAGGGGGTCTCTCATCATATGAACATAAAAAGGACAGTATAATTAATATAACAGAACATCCACCAACATAAGAACATGGAGCATAAAAGAAATTACATAAAAGAGATCACTTGAAAAGAAAGAGAGGGGTCAGATCCCTTACCTTAAAACGTAAATCTTAAAACTCAATGATTTGGACCTTGAGGGCTTGGGGGCACCTTGGGAGGACTCCTTGGGAGGTAATGAGACCATAAAATCGTTGGGGGAGAGTTGGGAGTCGAATGGATGAGAGAATGGCTTGATATTTATAGGGAAAGTGAGGGGACAAGGCATTAATGGCCAAGGGACACCTCATTAGTGGTTTTGGAAAAACCATGGGCTTGCCCATGGTATTTTCCCATGGTATTGGCCACTTGGGACACCTCATACCTTATCTTACTATTCATATGTCGACCACATTGATTACATACTTAATACATCACTTAATGATGTCATTAAGCACCCGTAACTTAAAACCTGTATTTTCACTATTCATCGAAAATTCAACTTTCTCAGAAAAATCCAAAACTTTCACCTTAACCAAATATCGATGCTCTGATTTCAAAAATGAACTCCAATTTATAAAAATAATTTTCTAAATATTTTTAATTTAATTTTTAAATAAATACACTATTCATTGAAAATTCATTTGTTTCAGAAAAATCCCTAAAAATTACCTTAACATAATATCGATGCTCTGAGTTCAAAAATGAAATCCATTTTACAAAAATAATTTTCTAAATATTTTTAATTAAATTTTTAATTAAAAAACACTCTTCACCCGAAAAAACTAATACTTTAATAATAATTTATGAAACCGTTATTTAACCATTTTATTGAATCACATTACTTAATCAAGGTGCCTAGATTATATTAATACTTTCTTTAAGTGAGATTACTAATCCATTTGGTCACGTTACTAATCCTAAGCATAAAATCACTATTCATAATTTACTATTCATCAAAAATTATGTTGATCTTATTAGACTCTAAATTTCATACTGAACATAATTGTAGAGACCATTTTTTGAAAATCATTACACATTTTTAATTATTTAAGGTTTACATAAACATTTTTAAAATATCCTTTTTCTAAAATTCATCAAAAATATGAATACTATATTTATCCGGTCATTTGAAAATTCATCAACATCATCATAGAAAGAAATCAATTTTTTTTAAAGCAAAGGATTACACAAGGCAGTTACAGTCTCCTTACATAGCCCCTTATCACACCAGCATAGGACCTAAGTGTAAGGTGTGCTAAGGTGAGATAATCTGAGGGAGGCTTGACCAACATCACACGAGTAGTAATTTCTATCAGTTTGAACTTCTCACGAAGGCGATTCTGTTCTAACTACACATGATGAAGTTTGGCTTGGGTTTGGTCCAGCACAAAGCCCAGTGGTGCTACCTCCTTCCCAAGTTCTATTAGATGGGCTTCGATTAGTCCAAGAATACTGGGTGAGGCCCTCGAGTCTTCTTTCTATATTAATTAACCAAGATTACTTGTATTTAGAGACAATAATCAAAACGTTTAGTTTCCAGCGGTCATATTGACCAATGGTCATATCACAATCAAAAACCCAACGGTCTCATTTTAATTATACTCATGTTATCAAATGAAACATTTTTGTTGAGTATAAAAATAAAATAAAATAACACACAAAATTAGGAAACAATATTTATTCAAAATTTTGGGTCGTTACATAGATACACGATAACATATGGATGGTTTATTGGTGGGACCAGACTATGACACTTTTAGTCTATGAAGATATTCTCAGGAGGCTTTCTCACTTATGAGTCTATATAACATGAATTAGCAGAGTAATACACCTTATTGGATAGTGAATTATTGAAATAAAATCATTTAGTGAATATTAACTTATAAGGATAATCATCTATGAGGTTACATGATCAAACAAATTCATAAATAAGCGAAAGAACCTCAAGATTACCTAGTGTCAAACTAACATGCATCTTTACTTCATGCGATGATTCTATACACAATATTCTACAAAATCTACAGTAATGTGAATATCACATACATTTTGAGATTATTCACCACAAAGGAGGAGGATAATATGCGGTTCCCCTAGATTTGATCGTCTTCCGCTTCACTATCATGTTGTAGAAGAACAACCTAGGAATTGACCTTCTCTGATAAAACACTTCATTCCAAGAATTCCATAAGAAAAATCATGATAAGAAGACCCTAAAAGGATTACATGAAGAAGGTTATGTGATACTATATGTTTTAACTCATGTGAATGGATGAGGTACCATGTTACCTATCATGCGAATGGATGTGGAACCTATCAAGTGAATGTTTGTGGCATCACATAGAATGTTAGGAGAAGGATTATGATACCATAAAGACTTTATGATGTAAAAAAGATATAATTAATGTAATTCCAATATACTCTATCTTGAATACATGTAATAAAGTTCATATCACCAGACCACCATTGTAGAGAAGGATATTAAATGATTGAATACCCTATTATGTGATAAATTGTAGACACCAGCTTGACATCTAGATATGATAAAGAACTAATGAATTTATTTTATAAACCATGAATATCAATCATGAATAACATTAAAGGCTCCTGGAATTGTATCGATCCGATGGGATTCCACACCACATGCATGTAATATTACTGTGTAAATGAGAATCTCTATGAGCTTATTTATATCATCATATGAAGAGGTTAAATAATCCATGTACGTGTGTCACAAGATTGGGTTATGAGACATTCATGTGATAGCTTCCAACACAAACCATGCACCCTTTTTCATGCATCCTTTACTTGAAAACACCCTCGATCACACTATAGAATGATACAACCATGAACATGTGACACATAATTGGCAAGAAAAGGTATCATCCCAAACAATGTCTGCAATCATCACAACATCCATCATTGAACACGTGACACAACAAGTCAGTTAAATTGACTATCCATAAAAATGTCTTCATGTCATCAAAATTTCCCTCATTGAACTCATGATGAATCAAATGAATGTATAGAAACTATCCCTGAAAATGTCAGCATGTTGTCACTAGATCTATCATTGAGCACGCAATTCCTCAAAGGAAAGCAGAGTGACTATCCTTGAAAATTTCCACAGGTCATCATGAGATCCAACACTAATGATGTGACAATACCTAAAAAAGTAGAGTGGTTGTCAATGAAAATAATTGTGCATCACCTCAAGGTCCATTATTTGTCTCGTAACACATTGCAAGAAATGAGAGTGAATGTCTTCTACAACACATTCACAACTACGTGAGATCTCATTTCTTTGTAGAGAAAATAAATAAAAAAATGGATAAAGACTGAATATTATTATTGGAATAGGTATATAATGATCATCATGAAAAAGGGGTCATATGACCCAGGTCATTACTACATACCCCATGAATCCCACCTCGACATATCAGTATGATCAGACTTAATCCCTCTTGACAGGATTCCCTTATCTTATAGATGACCCCATAAAAGTTGAATTCAATCACATGGAAGCCTTTCCATAGGCATCTGGATCTCGTGAAGACCCATAGACATGTTAGTTGAACTTTGTGGAAGCTCCTCAACATGTCCACATGGTTAGTAAAAATCTATTTTATCATCTTGGGTCCAATAAAAATGGAAAAGGTGAAACATTATCGTGGTCGCTGTTAATGGGTAGGGCCATGGATGACCCCCCATAAAGGTCTTCGAAGACAAATGACCAAATCCATATTGAATTAGTGAGATATGTTCCATGGAAGGAACCATATAATCGTGGTTTCAAGGCCTATAAATCCCTCCCCATGAACAAAAAAAATCCATGATAGACTAATCAAGGACACATCACACATGGGAGAATAAGAGCAGACTCTCAGAGCAGTTAGTCACACAATCAAAAAGGAATTACTTGAGTTATAATCTAGGGAACAACCTAAAGAATCATGTGCAATGAATATACACTTCGCGTGATCACTTTATGGATCATGAGAAGGACTTATGGTATGTTTGACTGATTATGTGAAGGGGGTCCCATATGTTAGCTAGGTCACACGAAACCTAAATTAAGCTAAAAATGGAAAATCATGGGGGAGATATGAAATTAAGGTAGAAATAAATGACTAAGAATATGGTATTATTATGAAAAACAGATTCTCTTATCTTAATTCACTTCATTTCACTCATTCAGATCATGCGACAACACTGAGACATGCCTCCAAAGCCTTCTGATGCTACCTAAATATGCAATTTAGATCATTTTATATCCCTTGGAAATGTTAAGCATGTTGTAAAATGTCACACTGGAATGACACAAATCTCTTGTAGTGTCCCATGGGTTTTCCAGGCAAATCATACGACACCCTGCATTCATTATGACAATGTTATGCAGCGAAACTAGGACATGTTAGCTAGGTCTCATGATGACACCAAGACATGTCAGCCAGATCACATGATGTCCTCTAGACAAGTCATCCATGATCATGAAGTGACGTCTAGACATTTCAACCTGTATCATATGAATCGATCCAGAAATTCAATCAGTTATCATGTGATGTCCTCTAAAAAAATCATCTAGGTCATGTGGCACCCTCCAGACATGTCTGCCTTGATCATGAGATGGTCACCAAACATGCCATTATCGTTATGCAATGTCCTCCTTAATTGTCAACTGAATCATGAGATAGACTTCAGAATTATCCATTATTAAACTAGGACATGTCTAGACATCCTAATACATGTCAAGTACACAATCAGAACTTTTCATAAAGTCCATCATAACTTTTCAATAAGTCAATCAGGTCATTCCAGTAGATTTCATGAGACATGATAACATTGTCTGGTGGATATGTAAGGGAATCCTCAATGTGTAATACTTGATCAACTGAACTATGATGAATTTGATTCTTTATATAACTAGGATATATATGATGGTTTCTTAAGGTCTAATCTGAAATGGGAATCCTCCTCATTGTATGTTCGTCCATGTCTCTGACATTCTAACCATCAACACCCAATATTTATCATGGGCTTATTATTCTTCCTCATCCACTAGTGGATTGAGAAGGAAATAGAACTATGGTGACTCTGATTCCTTTTATAACCATAATATGTAGGATTCCTTCCGAAGGCCTGAGATCTATCTTAAAAATCTAAAGGGTAGTCCTAGAAAAAAACAATTCTTGCATCCATATACAGTGAGATTGATTACTTGCTACATTTTTTTTTCTCACACCAAGCATGACTAATGTGGGATTGGGGATTTTAAATGGTCATTTAATTTTCATCATGAATCTCCACAATCAAGGTCAACCTCAGTGCGTAATCCCAAATCAGTGGCCTATTATAACTAGTCTCAAAAAAGGGAATCTACCTTAGGGAAAGTCCTAGTGGTGTGACCGAACTATGATGGCCCTGATTCCTTCCATAACCAGGATATATAGGATGCCTCTCTAAGGCTCAATATGAACACCCAAAACCTAAGTTCCCCCTATATATTTATTACATATGTAGTTAAATAACACAAGTTTATGAACTATGTGGGTTTTGATTCATATTATAAATAGGATATGTAGGACACCTCATAATAACTCAATCCCATCCTTGAAATATTAATCTCCTATTTGGATGAAAAAAAACCATGGAGTTATTAGTTATACAAATTCAACATATAAGAAGCTACCCATAAAGGGGAAATGAATGAAGAACCACAGATACATCGGGATGTACTAATTAATAGACTTCCCTTTACACATGGAGGGATTCAAAACATGATCATTTTGTTAGGGTAACCGGTCACATATTAGGATTAGAAAGATATTCATGAACAAATAATAATACTATAAGAGAGTCTCACTGTAGGAAATAATACCCCCCCCCAAAAAAAAAGATGTTATGGGCATGTCTCTTATCCTCTCAACCAATGTAAGTTCCTATGTGCCATTACATATGGAACTGCAATTGACCATATTCTTATGGAAAGTAAGTCTGTACTTATTTTTAGATATGGAAACTATTAATAGTTTCTATTGAATATAGAAATGAATAGTAAACCCAATGTGAATGATTGTATAGACATAACCCCCCCACAAAATCAAACCATTGGACCATTTTTTACCAACTATACATGTAACCTTTACAAAGAAACAAAAACGGTAAACCTATTGTGAAATCATTTAACTACAACATCTCATTCAAAAGATAAAAAGGATTGACATCCCAGTTCTCATATGAACATTTTTTTTCTTTCTATATGGGTGATTCTCATATATTTCCAATGAAGCAAAAATAGTGAACCTAATTTGAAATCATTTTACTAAAACATCTCACTCACAACATAAAAAAGATAGAATTCCCATTTCTCGTTGGACCATTTTGTTTCCTCCATATGGATTATCCGCATATCTTCTCAATGAAACAATATCCATTTAATTTTATTTACTTCTTATGGATTACGATTCAAAAGTTACCAATGTGGTGATAGTATTTTTCACAATCACATCATTATTCAAGATTTTTTATGTTTAAGTATTCACTGAAGAATATTTATCTTTTATGCCAATTTTTTCCAAATATATTATCCAATTTTTTTTTTTATTTTATAATGATTGTTTTAAGTCAATTTTCTTATCATTTGACATTTTACAAAATGTTTTAAAAGGAATCTTCCAACCATATTCCTAAAAAATCTAATTTGGAATTTTAATAAAAAAGTGTGAAAATGAATGCATTTTTTAATTTATACACCATGAATGAAATTTCCAGCTGTCATGAAGCCTTAATTATTTGAAGCGTCCATTACAATTTAACATATTTATTTTCAAAGAAATATATTTATTTTTTACTTACATAGTTTTTATATTTTAAAATATAAAAGTAAATGGGAATTTTTTCTAAGAAATATTTAAATAATTTCATTAAGGTGTTTTCATCTTTAGGAACCTCCTTTGTTGAATTTAATATCGAGGATGCACTATAATGATACCATTGTTTATATTTCATTGGATTTTTTTGTTCAGTTTTACTAGGTAAAGTACTAATATTCCATATGATGATTTATTCCAATACAAAATGTTAATGATTTTGTAAAGGCATGTTAATTTAGTTGTATTATTTATCTACATGAGGAATGTATTGAACCTAAGTGATGGGAAGGTCCTACTATAGCACCTAGATTCATTGCTAGGTATCATAAGAATAATTATATATGGTTTTTACTATGTCCTTACTCATTAATTAAATGTCAGGTCAAAGTTGATGGTAATAAATTTTGAAATGAAGTTGATAGTATTAGATATCAGCATGAAGTTGAGAGTTTTAGATGTCGGTATGAAGTAAATGGTGTTAGATGTTAACATGAATTCAATGGTGTTATATGTTATAATGAAGTAAATATTATTATATTTCTTGGTATGAATCCTTGATATTATATTTTAGATGTCAAAAATTATACATTCGATCATTATGAATTTATTTATTTATATACCCTTTGATTATTCAGTTAGCTAAAATATACATGGTTGAGTTTCATGATCATGTGATTATTTATATTTAATTGTTTGATCATCATTTATTTATTCTATATTATTCTTAGGTTATTGTTTAAATTGAATTAATTTCAGTTATTTACCTTTATATATTTATTATGCCTTATAAATTCATGATAGCTACCTCACTATGTATACCATTATAGAGCATTAGAGCTCACACCTTTCTTATATTAATTTTCCCCAGTAATCCATGAAGTGTATAATGATTGTTAATAATTGATATTTTGAAGGTAATAACATAATTATCAAAAAGGTATGTTGTAATTTTTATCTGAAAATGTAATATGTGAATCATGAATATATCTAGTTTAGCAAGACTTCTAAATTATTAGGTCCTTCGGGATGATATTCCTTATATCTAATTCCAATGTAATAAAGTAACCACTGACTTTAGGATACTAGGGTAGAAGTCTTTACAGTTCGTATTAGAGGTCATTTAGTATAATCCATTTTAACTAGATTTAGGAAAACAACTATTGGGGAACATATCCCTATGACTGTCTTTGAGGATAAGTATAAAGTATAAGATAATAACAGATATATATTTTAATTCCAATGTATAAACTATGATAAATCTAATGATTCATATATTTAGAAGAAGGTGTTATGATTTATATAGACTTTGAATATTATTTAATAAATATTTAATTTCTCACTCAAATTTTTGTAGTTTCATTCTTACACATTAAATTTTTAGTTTTAGTCAATGAAAGGAAATATAAGAAACTAGTTTAAAATTTAATGTGATATACAATGTTTTGAAGAAGTATTTCACTAATGGTATTATGTTTAGAATATTCATCAAACAGCTTTAGAATTTTGTTTATATTTAATCATATATGTTTTGATCAACTTAAGAGTTTTAGAAACCATCATCATTTTATGAGTTTAATATTGATAATAAGTTTACATTATTAAAAACCCTTTGGAGGATTATGTTATGGGAGTTAATCGAGATTAAGAATATTTTGGGGGAAATTTTTAGAAATACATACCATTGGTTTAGTATGTGAAAATGTTATTTAAGGAATGATTCCTTTAATTTTTTTGGAAAAAATTTTAAAGGTAAGTATTAACTTTAGGGACTATATGTTATTTTATTTTAATATTATTATGGGTTTCCATATTTTTTGGGAATAAAAAAAGATATGTATTAGATAACCTTTGTTGTTAAAACCTTTCATTAATTTTTATTATATTTTAGTAATATTTTTAAAATTTTTAATGATTATATTAATATTGTTTTATAAAATTGACAACACATAGTTTTAGAAACAATATGTCGCATCTGGTAAAGCCATGAAACTTGAATCAAAAACCAAATGGAGGCAACAATGCATCACTTACCACTGGAATACATGATCTCTTGATTATTATGAAATTGTTTTTATTTATTTAAAATCTATTAAAGATAAATAATAAGTTCATTTTGGGAACATATGTTTTAACATATAAATAACAATGATATTGGAAATTGATTTGGTGTTATGTAAATTATGTTATTTAAAAAGATGCTCAATATTTTTGGAACCCAACATGATTAAGAAGAATATAATATTATTTTGTATTATTTGAGTAATAATGGTTGAATTTATTTTTGGAGGAATATATATTATTTTTTTGGGGATTTATGTTGTTTTAGGTTATTTATTGAAATAGTTATCATATAATTGATATTATAAGTTTAGAGCATGAAAATATTTTAAAGATAAATATCAAATTTATATAGGAATGATATAGGATAAAATCATTTTGTTTTTGGGATTTATATCATAGTCTTGAATATTTTGGATGAAATTTAAGGAAACTTACATATTGAATGATCTTAGTTTAATTTTGGGTATAATTTTTGAATTTTGGGATATTAAAGTAGTTTTCCTCAATGAAGGATTAATCTTTCTGAAAATTATTATATCTTGTTCTAAATATTATGTTTTTGGTTAATTAAAAAATATAATAGGATTATATGGTTCATTTTTTTTTAGATTTTATGTTTCATAGATGTTTATTTTAGTGCTTTAGGAAAAAAATGCATACCCATCATTTGGATAAAAATATGGTATTAAGGTGGAATGTAATTAATGGATGAAAATATACATGTAAATTAAGTATATTTTCTTATGTTATTACTCGAGAAAGTAGAAAAATTCCAAAACTCTAGGAAAATTATTTTGGAACAAACATATTATCCATTTACTTATCATACTAAGAAATCAATGGCCTTTTAACCCATCATAAATTTATGGTTTTTTGATGGTTAAATTTCCACTGAACATATTATATATCACTATCTATAAGTCCTTGGGAGTTATTTTTCTTATTTATATCGATGTTTTCACTTTACACTTATGTTATCATATATAGATTCAAATGATTTTATGAGTTTCGTATGTCCCTTTTTCTCTTTTCATGTGGAAGTTTTATTAACATTTTTTACGATGTGGTATTTCCACTAAAGAATATTCAAATTTCAAACCCATTATTACCAATGAAAATATCAAATTTTGAGGATGAAATTTATTTATGTATTTGAGAATTTAACACCCTGATATTTTAAAAGAACACTATGTTTTACAACGTATATAAAACGCAACAACAAGCTTAAATGAACCCAAAATATTATTATTTAAATATGACAGTTATAACTTAGCTAATAAATTAGTGGGAATAAATATTATTAACTTATTTATTAAATATATATAGTTCACACTCAGTGAAAATTCATTGATTAATGATTATGAAATAAAAACTAATTATCATGTAAATATATTTTGTGCTTCAAAAATATTTTTTCTTCAAAAATGATTTCTATTTAAAAAATTTTATAATTAAATTATGGAAATTTAATAAATTATATTTTATAATAATAATATAATTTTTTAAATCATCATATCAAAATGTTCTTAGGGTATAATTTTCTTATTTTTCTGAATGGATTTATTTTTCCAATGAATACTGAAAACACTAAATTTAATTGAAAACTGTATTTTTTCTACAATTTAAATAGTTTAATATTATTTGAAAATATTGTTATAGAAAAATTATTAATATTATATTATTAATAATTCAATTAAGTTTATTTGAATCAATTTTATTATTTAATTTGGAATAAAAAAAATTTTATACTTAAAAATGGCATTTGTCTAAAAAATTGTTCTTCGTTGCATTTTGTGAGTTTAATTTTTAATAATATTTTGAAACTTATATGTATTTAATTATGAAAATTTAATTTGTATTTTAATTTATAAGGTCCAAATTGAGTAAATGTGTCACTTTTATTTTTCAAAATAATGAATAGTGACCTTAGTAATTTTTGTTACCATGGTAAAGTGTAGTTCAGGTAAGTAAAAACAAAAAAAAGCATAAGGACTAGATAATGACCCTAAAACATGAAAAAAATTTATTTAGTTAATAATTCTCATCTATATTCAATTATGGTTCATTTATATAACCATTTATGTCCATTTAGATGAGATTATTACCTTTATAAAGTTTTATTTAAAGAGAATTCCAAGATGATGCCTTCATATTTTTAATAAATATAACATTTTTTCAATGGGTTTATCTAGAGGATATATTAGAATATAAATAATATTTGTAAATATAATAGAACTATATTCGTATTTATAATTGATTACTGCTTTTAGTGAAGAAATAATTAACTTAAATTCTTACACAACGATGATGCGATATTTAATGAAATAATAAAAATTTCAAATAAATGATATTAAAAATAATAAAAGTAATAAAATTTTAATCAATTAAGGTGATAAAAGAATTTTCTAGACGAATATGGAATATTATTGAAGTATTAATTTTTTTGAATATATATTATTATCTTAATATTCTTAAAGACAATATAACGAATAATGTGAAAATTGAGCCCCGTGGGGCAATGTTCAGTGGTTAAACATTTGTTGTACCTATGACAGTGGGTTTAGGTAGTGTTAGTTTCAAACCCACACACTTGAAAATATATTTCTTTTGTACCCCCACTCCCAGACCAACCATCAAATAGTGTCAAAATTGGCAATAATGATATTTTACCAATATAATATTTTATTAAATTATATAAAATCGTAAAAATATTAAATAATGATAAAGGGGGTAATATATGGTAGAAAAATACACCCCAATTAATTTATTGTCTATTCTAAATAATTTTAATCTAAAATAGTCTAATTATATTTTAATATTTTTTGAAATTCAAAAAGTTTCCCTCATGTCAATTATAAAAGACACCCCTTCATTTACTTCTATACACCACTCTGATTCATATAGCTCAACCAAACTCCACTCAAATGTCTTACTAACATATGTATCCATGTTATATTGGGTTTTATCCTTCCAAAATACAAACCCTAGATCTCTTAAAAATAGATCTAAAGGATGGTTTCCAAAGAATAGGTAATCATTTTTACCGACGCTTTCAAGTTTATTTCTTCTTATATTTCCCTTAACATGTTGTCTACAAATAAAATTAATAAATCTAGTATCATATATATACTAAGGTGTTTTTATTATTATGATATAACCATGTTCCATATTTAATACATCCTTTGAAAAGTGAATAATCTGCATGGGTGTACGTACGACTTACCATCACCACATAGTGGTGTAATTAACTTTTCATCATCACTTTACTTGGATGGATATAATGATGGAGATAATGGATATATATGATAATTATAAGATGCCTATAATTTTATAAAATTAATATATCATCCACTTTCGTAACCTGTCAAGCATTTGAAAATGATATCATCACTCATGCGTATGTACAAATTACCATCTACACTATAACACCCCGACCCCAGAATCCTAGAGTCGTTGTATTATTATAATACATTTTCATGATACAAGGAATAATTTCTCAAATGACTAATCTATTTAGAAATCTTGGAAAATAGATTAAATTCATCAACCTTACATTAAAATTCAAAACATAAACTACGACATATATAAGCCTTTGAGAATTCCATTATTCCCCTAGCTTAACCCTACATATCAATCATAAAACACTTCTTGGAATCTTGGGAAAATAAAATGTAAGTAAGTGGTGAGATCAGATGCTCAGTAAGGATAAAAAATATAGAGGAAGCTATAAAAAATAAGCATAAAATTTTAAGGAAATGTAAAAAACTTAAACAAAATCCTTTTAAAACATTATCTTAAATATAATATGGAAAGAATAAATCAAATAATTCCATATAAACATTCACATGGATATTATACTAGTCGAATAATAACATCTAAAATCAATAACTAATCTCATAAAAAGGGAATGCATAATGCCAAACATCTTAACCACTACGTCAAAGCCTCGTTCCAATACCATACACAAATATTCTGTAAAGGCCTTATTCCAAGACACTAGTTTTCCTCATAAGGCCTACCGATGCTTCTAGGGTCTATAGTGGGACCCACTCATCACTTACTATGTCCAATACATTCCTTATATGAAAAGGGTGAAACATAATATAAACACTCCTATTAAAACTAGCATATGAAATGTTAATACTTTAACCATAACCCATGAATGGTATTAAAATAGAACATCTATAGTAAAAAATATCATAAAACCTTTAATACATTATGGAAGATTTTATCATAATAAATCAATCATAATTAAGCATAAAATCCAATAAATGATTTTGACAGAGATGATAATTATCTAATAAAATCATTAAAACTTTTTCATATAAATTCCCCTTTTTTACTTTGAAAACTTTAAAATCCAAAAAAATTATTAAATAATACATTTTTGAATCAATGTGTCCCATACCACTTTGAAACTTTTTAAAAGAATTTACATTTTAAAACATTTATATCCATATATATAAATCATTAAAAACTTTTTAAAAACATGGACATTAAAGAGAATGGTTTAGAAGTATAAATATTTATAACATTTATAATGATGTTTTGGTTAAATATTTTCTTAAATAAAGCCTTAAAAATATTCTTTTTGAAATCATTTTTAAGAAACATGGTAATAAATGATAAATATGTCCTAGAAAACACTTATACATAAACAATCTTGGATGATAATGAGATTTCTAAATTGACCCTTACCTTAGCTCTGATATTATCCACACATGTCAGAAACTCCTGTATAATGTTTTTAGAGCAATTATTAACCTATCGCAGAGTCAAAATAATATTTATGATATCATATATTATTTTTATGACTTTATATTACTTATTTATTAACAATTCCATGTTAATGCAATGTTTCAGGTAATAATCACTTTATTTATAACATGTATTTTGACATGTTATTATTAATCATATTACATAGATCATGATAAAATGATTTATATATCATATATATTAAAAATATAAAAATATATAATAGATAGATATATGAAATAGAATACATTGTTCAAGGAGACGGTAGGTCGTACGTACGCATGAACGTTTTTTCAACTTTTCTATCATATTGAGTGGAACTAAGTGAATGAAATATATATACATATACATATATATATATATATTAAATTATCCTTATTATGTAATATATTTCATAATTATTCATAATATATATTTTTTCTAATCATTCTTGGATGGAGAATGAGGAAGATGAGTCTCATCGCGTCGTGGAGAAGGTAAGTCTTACGTATGCATGAGTGACAATATCATTTTCTTAATGATTAAATGGTATGGAATTGGATGGAATATGAATTTTACAGAAATAATATCATGTTATATTTATTATTTAATTCATTTATATTAAAAATTATACCTATCAAAATAATGTATAGATGAATAATATTTTACACCATGGCTTGGAGACAGTAAGCTGTATGTACGCACAAATGGTGATATTTATTTTCATAGGATGGTTAAACAGGGGAATATGGTTATAAAATTAGAATAACAACATCTCATAATATATTAAATGATGGAATTATTATTTTAGTATGGTAAGAACTCAGGATGAGGAAGTAGAATAAGAAAATAACATTGAAAGAAGGGATAAAACGATTAACTCTACTTCGAGTGTCTCCTTTTCATTTGCACAAAAGGATATGTTATGTTGGTTTTATGATCAAAGGGTGGAATATAGGATAAATTGAGGGAAGTTTTGAGGATATTTGGCTAGGTTTTGGCTGATCCAAATGGATTTGGAAGTGTGAATAAAAGAGAAGGATAAGTTCTCTTTTATATGATAGGTAAGGGACACTTTTAGAAACTCTTGAAACATTAATTTATTATAAATTTATTTTTGATTTATAATGTCTCCAAAGTAATTTATTTAAATTATAAGATGAGTATGGGTCAAAACAGTCTCAACCAATAGGTTTTAGACCATTATAGGGCATGAATTTAGCCTTATTTTGGCTTTAACCGTTAGTTAAATAAGTTAACTCTTACAATGTCTTCTTATATTTTTATACTATATGGTTAATAAAATTACTATAAAATTAGACGATAACCTCAATTGGATAATTAAAGAAATTTTCAACACTATATAAGTAATTTGTACCAATCTTAGATTTTTATGACTATTATATCATTTAATGAAATGGTTTTTGTTTTAAAAATTCATTTATGTCGATTTTGACACTATTTAGTAATTGATTTTTGTTAAAGTCATAACAATTTTATTCCTTCTAAAAAAGTATTTAATCATCGATAAAATGTAAATACTTTACAAAAAATAGTGTATTCCATCAAAAATCTCAAATTAAATTTATTTTAATAATTATAATATCATTTATTTCAATCTTTCATTAGTAAGGTGTTCACCGCATCATCATTGTGTCATAAATAAATTTATTCATTTAAGGTCAAGAAATTATAAATAAAATTCCATAATGTAGTAAATATTTTTTATTTATAAATAATATTTTTATTCAAATATATAATTTATATAAACCAAGCTAAATCAATTTTAGTTTGGAGATACATGTTTTTGTTATATTTCACTTTTCTTTAAATTTAACATTATAAAAGGTCATTATCACACCCAATTGGCTCCATGGGGTCTTAAAATTGACCTAAGGACTCTCATGTTCAGAGATATATCATCCAATAGGATTATGATAGGTCTTAAGGTAGTTTTATATTATTATAATATTATTTTTACCCTTAATAACCTTATTTACCCTTTAACCATGGTAAATAAAAATAATTACTGAAGATACTATTCATAATGTCCAAAAATAAAAGGTACCTATTTTCAAAATTTTTACCTTATGATTCAAAATATGGAATCCATTTTTCTAAATTCTAAATAAATAATTTCCAGAAATTAATTTAAAATTAATTCTCGTTGTCAAAACTAGAAAGCGAGTTTTTTTGAAGTAAAAACTATCAAAAGATTAAAATGTGTTTATGTCCAAATTAGATGCAAAATTATTTAAAATGACCAAAATTAAATTAAATTATAAAAATATAATCCAATTACAGTTTATAAAAATTAAAATGACAATCTAACTACATAAATAAGTTATATGAAAAGGCATTTTTGAGTTAAAATGCTCTATTTTCACTATTCATTAAAATATTAATATTATCAGAAAAACAATAAAAATTTATCCAAAATATTTTTTTATGCATCAATTATTAAGAAGATTTTTTTTTTCAAATTAAATATATAAAAGTGTCAAATATTAGATTTAAAAAGGGTTCGCCATTAAATGATGGAAACTTTATTTTTTGAAAAATACTTCTTTTATCTGAAAAATTGATTTTGTCCTTATATTAGTTCTATGAAACACACAATATGAATGTTATAATTATATAGGATATATATAAAATTTAAAATGTGGTTAATATTATTCATAACCACTTTATAAATGGTTATTTCGATAGGTCTTGGTGTGCTCGAACTCGGTGGTGTGTGTAGCGCAAGCTATTAAATTATTAAGAGGAAGTGTACCACGAAAACTTGGGGTGTTACATCCACGAAGAAATGTGATTCATTTTCTTTGTACACCATTAAATAATGATTCTAAGAATGTATATATATTGAATAAATATGATATTTTTAACATTAATATCAGTCTCTAGATGATGGATCTATATCATATTCAATAAAACTAGGACGTTCATGAAAACACATGCATGATGAAACAAAGCAATTAACTCCCGAAACAGTGAAAATAATGTAATATTATTAATGAACGCATGGTAATATGTTATAAAAGGATCATAGTAGATGTTATTAATATGGATATTATTTTATTACAATTTTGTAAAATTTTTAAAACCACTGCACATGAGGTTTGAACATGTTTATATGAAGTCAAAACTAAGGCAAGATATTTGCATCTCACTTTTATTTATGTGGGGCACATGCCTTATACACTACTTGTTTATTTTTTGTGGTGTATATAATTCCCATGAATGTATTTTATGATTATGATAATGAATATTATAGGATATACATACCAATATAATGTTATTTCTTTTATGTGGCTTATGATTCAAAAGTTTCCATGTGGTAATGGTTTATTTCACAATCTCATCATTATTCGAGATTGTTTGTGTTTAAAAATCCACTATGGAATATTTCCCTTTCATACCTATGTTTTATAAATTGATTTAAAAAAATATTTTACTATTATCCAATGATATTTTTAGAGTCATTCTTACCATTTTTTGAATTTTTGAAGAATGTTTTAAAAGGAATCTTCTTGTCATTTTCCAAAAAAGGTACTTTTTAATTTTTTTACAAAAGTGTAAAAGGATTACTTTTTCAACTGACATGGAATGAATGGAATTTCACACCATCATTAAGACTTAATTATTTTATGCCTCATTTAAATTTTACATGGTTATTTCCAAATAAAATTATTTCCATATTACATGTGTAGTTTTTAGATTTAAAAAAAATCATAGAAAATGTTATTTTTTTTCAAGAAATATTCAAGTATTATCTTTAAAGTATATTTATCTATGTCAAAATACTTTTTTGAATCTTATGTTGTGCATGTAATATAATTACACTATTTATTATATTTATTTATATGGTTTATGATCAGTTTTATTGGGAAATGTATTGATCTTTCATAAGATGGTTTCTTCCAATAAAAAAAGTTATTGATTTTTTAAGGCATATTGATTTAGTTGTATTATATTTATATATGATGAATTCATTAGACATAGTAATTTATGGGATTACCCCATTATATTCCCTCATTGTATCAATGTGTCTCATGAGTAAAACTAGATATATGTTTGGCTGAGGCCTTATGCATTTATTCGATGCTAGAAGGAAGTAGACAATATTAGATGTCAACATGAAGTTTATGGTATTAGATGTCATCACGAAGCCAAATGTATTAGATGTAAGCACAAAGTAGATGGTATTATATGTCAGCATGAATTCAAAAATATTAGATGTCTTGAAATGAAGCCTTTATTTTATGTTTTATATATCTGGAATTATGCATTCTATCATTTTGAATTCAATTATTTATATTCCATGTGACTACTATATTATATAGAATATCCATGGTCAAGTTTAATTATCATGTGAATATTTCTATGAAATTATTTGATCATCATTTATTACTACCATATTATGCATAATTAATTGATTAAATGGAATTATTTTCAATCATTTACCTTTTTATATTTATTATTACTTATTTATTAATGATAAATTAATTTTTACACATACCATTACTAAGAATTTGAGTTAACCCCTTTTATATGTTTGATTTCTATAAGAATACATGAAGTTTACTATGATTATTATGCAATGATATAATAGAGGGAATAATGTGATTCTTGAAATGAAATTATGTCGTAATTTGTGTCTTCAAATGTCATATGAGAATCTTGTATGTATCTAGTTTTCTAAGACTACTAATATATTCATTCCTTTGGGATGCGATTCCATGTATTTAATTCCAATGAAAAATGTAACCAAAGAATCTAGGATATTAGGGTTGGGTTTATTACAACTAATATCTGTGAGACATCTCTTGTTAGGATATAGTGGGTTTACGCAATGATGGAGAAGGTCCAGGTGATCTGTGAGCGGATTAGGTCATTCGAGAGTAGGAAAAAATCTTATATATATCAATGTTGAAGGCCCTTTGTGTTCAAGCAGGGAGACCAAATTTTATTGAGAGTATCCCCACATTTAGTATTTTGATATTCAGATTGGTAGGAAAGTTATCACCAAGATTTATCAGGACATTCATGATATTGTACATGGTTGGAAATCTTGGTTATCATATAGGATTTCCCCCACCATTGGAGTGAGTGCATGAATCCTTCCATGTTTCACAATTGGGGAGATTATTGCATGATCCAAAACATGTTATTTACATGTTATATATGGACATATAGGATTAATCCACACTCATGGAGTACAAAGTGGCGATCAATGGCTGACTGGAGAAAATCATTTGTGGATAGACCATTCCCTTATTTTTCATATTATGGGAATATTTGACCATGCATGAGAGCTCCTGGGAGAAGTAAATCCAAATGTGGGATCATTAACCCAAACTTTATGATTATTTAATGATTTTTAGGGATGTAATCCAATGATGGATGGAAAAAATTTTAAACTCTATTTTTTCCATGTAAGACATTGATGTAACACCCCGAAATTCTAAAATTAAGATATTATATTTGATAGTGTGTGTGACACGCATCACCATGCACATATGGGGATATAATATTATGATAATTTTATTATATTTATTATATTAAATAGATTCAATATATTTCAATAAAAACAACACTTAGTTAGCTTGTGCTATACGCACAATCGAGTTTTACCAAACAACAATATATTATTAAAATATTATTATATAACATAATAAAAAATAAATTAGACATTAAATTAGAATTTTTGAATAATATTAACTATATTAAGAAATATATTGTTTAAAAATATATAAAACTAGTTCACTGGATACAAATTCATTAGAAATGAATATACGAACCAATTGACAATAAAGGGAATATTTTTATAGAAAACTATTCTTATGATCACAAGGATATTTAATAATAATAAATTAAATTAATTAATATTATTGAGTGATATTAATGAAATATATATATTATATATGAAATAAAATATTTTTTATATTCATCTGATAGAATTAATAGACAAAAGATAAGAATAAATCCAATTTTATGCATAAAACCCTTATTTTTATTAAGGAACTTTTACAACCTTTTAATGAAGGACCTATTTTAATTCAAATTTGGGAACATTTATAAACCATATATGTCAAAATAAAATTTTTATTTGAAATATTAACATAATAATTATGTCAGGAATATTTTTTGGTATTTTTTTGTGAGGTTTTATTTTTTAATAAATAGTAAAATATACTGAATTTTAATTCAAAATTTTTTTTCTTATAATTTATTTACAGTGTTAAATTATATATTAATTTGGTTTAAAATTAAAATTATATCAATTATTTTTAAATTAATCCAACTTAATTCATTGAAATCAATTTCATATTTAAATTATTTATAAAAACATAGCAAAATTTTGGACATTTTTACTTTAAAAAATTACATAATTGTCTTATATGTGGATTAAATTTAAATTAATTTCTATAAATTATATTATTTTAATTTTTAAATACTAATACAATATTTTTAATAAAAATAATTTATAATTATTAATAAGTTCAAATTATTTTATTCCCAAATTTTATGTGAAAGTAATTAAAATTAATTACAACGATTCAGGTGAAATAAAGCGTAATAAGGGACTAAAGTTAATATTACAGTCCAAAATGACCAATAAACTTGTTAAAAAAATATTTCATGTCCATATATTGACCCTATAATCCGTTTTATTTATTTTTTTTTCGTTTTTTTAAACTCGTTTTAGGTAAAAATGTGGGTACACCTTACTTCTTTTTAAAATACCTAGTGAGTCCTTTTCCTCCCTTATAAAAGGCCACCACACATCCCACATCCTCACACCTCTCAAACCACTTAGTTTCAAAACATATCTTCCCAATTAACTCCCCAAAATCCTTAAATTACTCATTTAATCTTCTATTTGGTTAGAATTCGATCTATGGAATCCCTTTTGTGAAAACTAGGAGTTAGCCAGAGAAGAGGTAACATCCTTCCTCAAGATCTTTTATTTTATTCTCATTAGCCACTGCTCCACTATTATTTTTCAAAACTTATATAAAAAAACAATTATCCTAAATATAAGAATATTTTTTCATGTTAAGGGTTTGATCTACGCTAACATAAACCATCATTTAATGTGTAATGAACTTACTGTCTGTGTATGGTGAACTACCACCATGAAAAACGGCGATTGTTCATTTTTCTTTTCCCACCATTCAAGGTTGCCTATTACGATATAAAATATGTGTATATATGATATATATAATGTATTTATTCTTTTTTGATTATTTTATAACATATTCTTTTAATCATTCCATTTTTGTAAACACGGTAACATCGTTTGTCGAAGTGTGAACTACCACCTTCTAAAAGTGACGTGATTCATTCTCATGATACATAGAATGTATAAATAATGGTTTTAATTAAAAATTCATGAAATAAAAAATTTATATGATATTAATTACATTATTAAATTTCTATAAATAATATATATATATATATATATAATTTTGTTTATTACTCTTTTACACACTTAAAAAGTGATAACGTCATTTGTGGATGTGTGGACTACTACCTCCTCAACACATGTGATTCATTTTACATCAAGATAATTATATATATAAGTACTTATTATTAAATAAAATGGTATTTATAATTTAATTATAATTTTTTAAAAATATAATTTTACTTACCTTCTTTCTATAATGATCATTGAAAAATGGTAATGTTTCTCATACATACGTGCGACTTACCGTCTCCAGGATTGTAACATTGATTGATTTTTATAAACATATTTCAATATTGGTTTGAAAATATAATTTATGTATAAATATTTTAATAATTTCATAATTATTATTCTATATATTTTTATATAATGAACTTGTTAACAATATTTGACCTACCAAAGTCATTTTAACACAAGAATCAAATTTGGTCAAAAAACCCAACATCGACTTAATTGTTTAAGTAGTTGCATAAAACACCATAAGAAATGAAGTAAAATTATTGATAAACATGAAAAAGGTTATTAATAAAGAATATAATTAACATAATTTCATTATTTATGTAGATAAAGACACACATGAATAGTCGTACTCAAGGTTAGGGATTCTTATCTCAGTTTTCTTTCCGTGAGGAATACGCCATTGACACCACTTGTTTATTTTGTTTAGTATATCTACTAAACATTTAGATATAGTATATCATGAATATTTTATCATAACGGTATTTAAATGTTTCATCTTATGACCATGAATTTTGGTTCTTCCATTTCATATGTTACCATAGTGGAAAGGGAATTCTTCTAAATTTAAATTCCATTGAGACTTTTTTGTTATTATACAACTAGTTTCTTTTATATTTTGTATGTACTTTCATTTTACATGTTATATCATGAATATACTTATTATCATGATATTATAAGTTTTATTTAATATAATTCCTTCATGGTTAATATTATTCCAATTTTATTAGGTGTTATGGGACACTTTGGAATGTTTAGAGATTATTCTCCTCAAGAATATTTTAATAATATTTCAATGGTATTTCCATTCATCAATATAAAAAACCATTATTATTATGTATCCTTCACTAGGTAAATTTTGATAAATCCATATCTTTTATTGAATATGGATATTTTATGACATGAAACATTATTTATTAATTAAATCGATTATTAGATATAGGAATGCTTTGGACATGCAATATACAAGTTGGAGATTTGTTAATAAATCCCCCCGATGCATCGGTAGTCCCATGTGATGAAACTAGGTTGTAAAACAATATCATGTTTCTTATAAGTATGTTATAAACTATCTTTTTAAAGGTCTTGATATTAGGTATCTATTTTTATAATAAAAACTAGTTTATACCTAGTATGTTTTATACTGTCTGGTGAAAGGTCTTGAAAATAAAGGTTTAATGTTCCTGGGAAACATGACATCCAATAATTAAGAATTGACATCATATGGATTTATTTATTATTTATCCATGATATTTTTTTCTGAAACTTCTATGGATATAATTCATTATCATATTATTGAATATAAGGAATAAGTTACAGTTTATTACTATGCCATATTGATTTTTCCTTATCTAGTTATTTTACTGTCATGTGTTATCAGTTATTTAACTTTAAATTTACCTATACATTATTAGTTCCACTTTACAATCCATTACTGAGAATTTTATCTCACCCGTATTATATTTTCTTTCCCCAGGTTATGAAGAATAACTATTTGAATAAGCTTTGAATAATTAAGTTTGTTTAATTTTATTATGTATCATGTTTTATTTTCTTTTCCCAGTGTATTATGGGTATTATTTATGTATTCCGATTTTCTAAGAATACTAAACTGATCGGTAATTCTAGATTTTATTCCTTGTAATCATTCCAATATAATAAAGTAATGCATCGGCTCTGAGCTTCTAGTGTCGGGGAATTATAGTTTATATTAATGGAAGTTTAGTATCATCCGTAGAAACTATATTTAAGAAAAAATATAATTAGAGAACATAAAAATAAGGTATAATTTCATGATAAGTGTATAATAGCATCATAAATATTCAGTTAGATCGATATTATGTAGTTTTACTATAAATACATCATTGTTTGGATACTACAAGTTGTCGTGGTTCTAGAACATATGTACCTAAGGGTAACAACTCTGACAAGGTGTGTCATGCCTGACTTGGCATAACCTGGTACATGAAAAAGGCCTTACTGCACACCTAGTTTGACACTCCAAGGGGATATTCATAGGATAGTTCAAAATTTATTTACAAACCATAAATAAGGATTTGAATAGATAATGAAAATGAATAACCTAGGGTAATCCTATGGTTTTTATATTAAATATAAGGTGTAATAATTTAGAAACCCTACAAATGATATTATGGATAAACCCAGACCAAGGAATGACCTATGTGGAAATTAATGGATAAAGTATTTATGTATTGAGGTTTTATTGAAAACCATAGTTAAAAGGATATTTAGTGATTAAAATTACATTAAAGATGTCTATTATATTTATGTTATAAATTATATTAATTTTGTTTTTGGAAAGGAATAACTTTATTTTGGGTGACAAAAAATCATGTTCTTTAAGGTCGAAGGTCTTGAACCCATGACCGAAGGAAGATAAGGGTTTCACGCTGACCACTGACCAACATAATGACTTGGATAATATGTCATTGTTTTTAGTAAAAAACATGTTTAATAAATATTAATGATGAACTAGTATTTTTTTATTTTTTATATTTATATATTAATTTCTTAACCATATTGGTTTTGGAAAATTGTTAGATTAAAATATAGTGACTCCTTTTATGGGTATTGAAATCCATTAAAAGAAGATTTTCGTACATAAAATGGGTCTATTTTAGGATATCCATTTCATAGAGTAAGGGATGAATTATAATTATATCAAAGAACAAATAAAATATGGAATTATTATTATAAAATTGAAACATATAAAGTATGTATATCTCCTTATATTCTTAGGCAATAAAATAATTGCTCAATATCAAGAAAATGATCAAAAAACAATTCTTCTTAATACCATTTTTTTTAAACTGATGGTCTTCTAAAGGAACAAAGATTTATGGATTTGAAACCCTAAACATTATTTTTTTTTTCATTCAATTTTTTGTGATCGATAACCTCAATCACTACCAATAAATATTTATGATTTTCCTCTATATACATATCTCTACTTTCCACTAATTTTCCCCTATTCAAAGACCAATTTACATGCTAGTCCATGTGACCTTTTTACTTATCATTATCACGTTTCTAGATGATTTTTTATGAACCCTTATCATTACATGGGATTCAAACATATAAAATATCAAAAAATTTATTACCAAGGCGTAGTATAAATTGTGAGGACGCAATTTAATTAAGGTGGGTAGAATGTGACACCCTAAAATTATAAAATAATGGAATTGTATTTGAATGTGTGTATGAAATGAATCACTAAAAACGCAAGGGAATATAACATTCTAAGACATTGAAGTATATTTATTGTTATAAATAGATTCAATATATTCTATAAATTTCAATACATGTAAAACATAGTTAGCATGCACTATACTCGAGACCGAGTTTTACTGAACAACAATATATTATTAAAATTTTATTACTTAATACAACACACATATAATAGATATTAAATTAGAATATATAAATAATATTATATAAAGTATGAAATCTATGGTTTTAAAAAATATAAAACCAATTCATTGGTTACAAATTAATTTGAAATTAATATAATAACCAATTGGATATAAAGAGAATATTTTTATAGAAAACTATTATTATGATCACAAATATATTTTATCCTAATAAATTAAATTAATTAAAATTAGTGAGTGATATTAATGATATATATATATATATTATATTAAATAAAACATTTTTTATATTCATCCAATATATTTTATTGGCATAATATAAGAATAAAGACAATTTTATGCCTAAAAAACCTATATTTTTATTAAGGTTTTTTTACAACCTTTTAATAGAGAACGTATTTGAAATACAATTTTTGAAACATTTATAGATATTACAAGTAAACAAAAATTAATATTTGAAATAGGAGCATAAAAATTCTTTTAGGGTGAATTATTAAAATTGATTTGGGAAGTTTCATTTTTTATTGAATAAGGGAAAATACAGAATTTGAATTCAAAACTACTTTAATGTATAATTTATTTATAAAGATATATTATATTTTAATATGGTTTTAATGTAAAATTATATAAATTATTTATCAATTTATCCAACATAGGTAATTGTAATTAATTTCATACTGAAATTGGATATAAAAATATAACAAACATTTGGATGTTTTTACTTTAAAACCCCACATTATCTTCTCGTATACGGTATTAAATTTTAATTAATTTCTACCACTTATGTGATTGGAATTTTAAATAATGGATTCCATATTTTTATTCAGAATAATTTATAATTTATAATAAGTTTAAATTGTTTTTTTCCAAAATATTAGTGAAAATAATTAAAATTAATTACAACGATTAAGGTGAAATTAAGCATAATAAGGGACTAAACCTTTAAAATAAGGGCCAAAATGACCTAGAAAATTTTCCAAAAGACCTTTTTATACATATGTAGATCTTATATTACCTTGGATATATTTTTGTGTGTTTTTATTCCACTTTTTAGGTAAAACAAGGTTACACCTAACTTCTTTTCAAAATACCATTTGAGTTCTTTTCCTCCCTTATAAAATGCCTCATCCCCTCCCACTTCCCCAAACCTCTCAAAACAAATAGGATCGACTAATATATCTAAATTTAACTCCGAAAAATCAATCCCATCATTCTTTAAGACTCCATTTTAGTAGAAATAAATCCAAGTAAGTCCTTTGGTGAAAACTAAAAGGAGTTACTTAAAGATGAGTTAACATCATTCCTCAAGCTCCTTTATTTTATTTTTATTCTCCTCCCCCTCCACTCATATTGGTTCATGATTATATAAAATCTGTATCCTAAATATAAATATATGATATTATGTTAAGTGTTTTACCTACACTTACCCACACCTTCATCTAATGGGTAACGAACGTACCATTCATATATGGTGAGCTACCACCTTGTGAAATGATGATTGTCCATTTTTCCTTCCGACCTTTCATGGATGGAAACTATGATGGAAATTATGTTTATATATGATGTATATAATATATGAAATGTATTTTTGCTTCTTGAATTATTTTATAGAATATTACTTTATTTTTTCCATTTTGTGTAAACACGAAAACATCGTTTGTGGAAGTGTGAATTACCGCCTCCTAAAAGAAACATGATTCATTCACATGATACATGGAATGTATAGAGGTTGGTTTAAATTAAAAATATTTGAAATAAAAAAAACGATATGATATTAATAAAATAATTACATTTATGTAAATAATATATATATATATATATATATATATATCATTTTCTTTATTACCCTTTACACATTTAAACAACGATAACATTTTTCGTGTACGTTTGGACTACCTCCTCCTCGATATGATGTGATTAATTTTACATAATAGGAATTATATATATAAGTAAATATGATTTATTAAGATATTATTTACAATATAATTATAAGTCAAGAAATATATAATTCTACTTACTTTCTTTCTATAAATATCTTTGAAAAATGTTAATGTTACTCATGCGTACATGCGACCTACCATCTCTATGATCGTAACATTGGTTTATTTTTCATAACCATATACCATGATTGTTTTTAAAAGTATTATTGATGTATAAATATGATAATTATTTCATTATTATTATTCTTCATATTTTTAAATAATGATATCTTTGACTATAGTCGACCTACAAAATATTTTTGACGCATGAATCGAATTTGGTAAAAAAAGTCGATATAGAATTAATTGTTTAAGTAGTTGTAAAAAACTTGGTACTAAGTGAATTAAAAATAATAAAAAATTAAAGAATTTATATAACTACCATACTTTTATTATTCCGGTAGATAAAGGCACATGTGGCAAGAGAAACACAAGGTAAGGGATTCTTGTCTCACTTTTCAGTCCCTAAGGCATACACCATTAACACCACATTGTTTTTTGTTGTTGTGTACCTACTAAACCATAAGATATAATATATAATGAATTATTTTACCATCATGGTATTTAAATGTTTCATATTATGATCATTACATTTGGTTCATTCAATTCATATGTTAACACAAGGGTAAGGGATTTCATCTCAATTGAAATTCTATTGAGATATAATTTTTGTTATACACCTAATTTCTTTGATATGGTGTATATACTTTACTTTGACATGTTATATCATTAATATCCTTAATATCAAGATATTTTTTGTTACATTTAATATTATTCCTTCATGGGTATTTTTATTCAAATGTTTTATGGTGGTATGGGACACTTTAGAATGTTTGATGATTATTCTCCGCAAGAATGTTCTAATGATCATTAAATGGTATTTAAATTAATCAATACAAAAAACCCTTATTATTACCTATCCCACATTGGGTGATTTTTTATAAATCATTATATTTTATTCAATACAGATATTTGATGATAAGGCTCATTTTTTACAAATTAAATCAATTATTCGATATATGAGGAATGATTTGGACTGGCATTATTGGGGCAGGGGACAGGTTAATGGATTCCCATTGATGCATTAGTAGTCTCATGATATAAAATATAGTTGGAAAAACCCTTCTCATTTTTAACCAGTATGTTATAAACTGTCTCGTGAATGTTCTTGAAATTATAGATAAGTTTGGCCAAACCAAATCAGTTTGTACCTAATATGTTTTAAACCATCTTATAAAATGTCTTGATGGTTAAGGATTCACATGCCTAGGAAATATGATGTCAAAAAATAAATATTTTACCTCATATAGATTTATTTATTATTTATCCATTATATTTTGTGTTTCAATTTCTATAGATTCAGTTCATTCTTCGTTTATTGACCATATGGCATATATTTCAGTTTCTTGCCTTACCATTTTGATTTTTCCTCATCTAGTTATTTGACTTTTAAAGTTATCAATTATTTATTTCTTCCACTATAATTACCCTTACAGAGAATTTAATCCCACAATTATTATGTTTTATTTCTCTAGGTTATAATAGAAAAAATCTTTGAATAATCTTCAAAGGAAGAAATTTGTTTTGTTTTATCATGATTCATGATTTGTTTTCTTTTCCTAATGTATTATGGGTATCATGTATGTATTTTGGTTTTCCAAGACTTCTAAACTTATATATCCTTCAGGATTTGATTCCTTGAAATCATGATAATTTAATAAAGTAATACACTGAATTCAGGATTCTAGGGTTGGAAAATTACATTTTAGATATATGAAAATATATTTTTGAAGCTAGGAACCAATATTATGATTTATTCTGAGGTCCGGTGAGTGAAAAATTAATTTTATAAAAATATTAAATATATTTTATATCATGAATACACTATTTCTCAAAGAAAATGGAAGATATCCTATATGGTGTCTCAGATAAAAAATATATGAGACCAAGGTTGAATCAATATTGTCGGGTTTATCAAAGGAATTAGCTAAATCTAGTTAGCACCAGATTTATGGATGAGGGATTTGTTGGATGGTGATTTTAATTTAAAATAAATGATTGATTAATTTATTCAAATTTAAATGACCAAAATGTAATCATCTATAAGTATTTTGTTATGAAATTTCACTAGGGTTAGTTAGATAACTATGGGTGTTTTTTCATATGACCCATAATAACCTTAATTGGTGGATCAAAATCGGATAATGACTGATGATCTGACCAAGGTAAATTGAAATGCAGTGGACACCGAAGTTCACCCTCATCACTGGAAAATGAATTCTTCACTGAAGATTGATCTAATACTGAGGTGGGTTTCATCAATTGTGGTTTAATCACTTTATTAGAATATTGATAAAGTTCTTATCTCATATTCTTTGATTTATGGTAAATTTAATCCTATGAATTAGCATGTGTATCAAATTAATTTTTCTATTCGATTAATTCTTGATTATGTAATGTTGGTCACCCTAAATATTACCAATATATGATTTTTGGAAAAAAAATATTTCCCAGTGATGTATGAACATTTATTCTTGTTCCTTTTCCCATCCTAATCTTCATGTTCTTCTTTTTTGGAATTTGGGGCCACGGTTTGACACTGTTAGCTGGGTCTGAGCGTGATCGAACCCCTAGATTCACAGTGGATGTGTGGAAAATTATAGGATCAACTTTATTAGGATATATTGGTATGTATTTTGTCTTTTAGTTATGGATTAATGGATTTAGTATCTGAGGCATTATTGGTGGAGATACATGAGGCATGTTAGATGTGCTATGGGATTCTGACGGGTGGTCAGATTCCGATTTCCAACCACAAGAGGGATGAAATAAACAAATAGAGGTGTTTTACACTAATTTATTATGGTAAAAGGTTTAATTAGGTAGTGGGTTTATCAGATCTAGAAAAATCACTAATAAAATAGAGTTTCCATGAAAAAAATGATAATACGGTGCACAGTCTGATGAACACACACCATGTAGCCCCACCCGGTTACAACAACGATGGTTTTAGGGAACTTAAGAATCACATTTTTTTAGATGGTCCATAGGGAATGGTAACCTCCTTAGTTATCTACGTTTTTTTCCTACAACACATTCCCAATACCCATGTGGGAGGACACAATGGGTACTCTATGAGTTCATGGAGACGAACCGGTACCTAGGCAGGACTAGGTACACAACTAGTAGAACATGGATCATCCCTGGGATGCCAAGACTCACTATGTTATACCATTACATGTTGTGTATTACTATATTTATAGAAATCTATGTTCTCTCAAGGAAGTGAATATTTTAGGTGAGGTCACATGTCATGTGACCCCCCTTACACGTCGATTACTTATTTTTAAAACTTATTATTCACGTATCTCCTTCATTTTGATCCGGATTTGTTCATATGAGTATCATATCATATCTATTTTACTATGTTGAATGATATGGTATCCTTCATAGTGGACTTTGAGATACAATGAGAGTTGTTCTGAGGGTGGTGCATTATTTGGTCATGCTCGATGACAACAATCATCTAGAGGATCAATAAAGAGAGGTCAGGGATAGAAAATCCCCTATCGTACCAAGGTGTGGGTCTCTCATAATCCTCTACCTATTTATTTTTATTCCCCCTTATGAACCAGTGTGTGCGTCCTCTGCTTAGAGAGTGGTACCCACTAATGGACTAGGTTGTGGGTCCTCTATCTACTGAGTAGTACACACCTTACAGACTAGGGTGTGTGTCCTATACTTACCAATTGGTTCCTCTCTATGGACTAGAATGTGGGTCCTCTACCATCTTAGTGGTACCCCTACATACTAGGAATGTTACCCTCCATCTATTGTGTGGTACCCCCCTCACGCATGGGTCCTCTATCAACTGATTGGTACCCCCTAACGGACTAGGGAATGGGTCCTCTACCTAATGAGTAGTACCCCCCCAAAATACTAAGGTGTGGGTCCTCTACCTAACTTGTGGTACCACCTTATGAACTAGGGAATGGATCCTCTACTTGTAGATTATTCCCCCCAACTATTAGGAATAGTGTTGAGGTGTGGATCGTCAACATAGTTACTTCTTCAAACAGACATGTGAGATTATGGGAGTTGATGACGGACCTTAGTAACTATTGAAAGAATCATCATCCTAGGCTTGGATGTAGGATTAATATCCCCCTTCTCTATCAATTGAGTTTCTAATATGAGAATAAATATACATTTTTGTTGGGTTTCATTTCCCTCTTACATTGGTATCATTTGACTACTTCAATCATGTCTTTTATATACCCATCTTTATTTTTTGGGGTGGCCTACTATGTGTATATATAATCACCCATAAATGGGATTTTCCTTCAAATGTCATGTATTATGAAGATGACAGATAGATCAAAAATATCATTGGTGGATCTTAGTGATACTCAGGTGTGTAACTGCATAAGTTGGTCATGCTTGGAGATAAGGATCCAGACTCTCAGATTTTATTTTCTAGTTGTTGTTAGGTTACGACATATTTTTAAGGTGGGTATGTATTTTTTCCTTTTCATTATTTTTTACATTTTTACACACTTTTTTATACACAATAGGGTATTACATGCATGGTTTTTACTGTATATATCACATTCTTTTGTTATTATTACACTCTATGTCTACATAGATGGGGTTGGATGATTGTGTATGTACTTTAGGAAAATAACACCGACATTATTTATTACTTCTATGTGCTTTTTTTGAGCCCATAGCCTATAGAGACGGTCTTTGGTTAGTTGTGTAATTACCTTCCACTGGCCAGCTAGGCCACGGTGGATCAAGTCATGACTAGATTATCACCCAAAAACTAATGGCCAATTTGAGTAGACTATCCTGATAGCTAAGGATATATTGGTTGAATACTTAATGGACTTCAATGGAGGTTAGGATGAAGATATCCCATTGGTTGAGTTCTCATATAATAATAGAATTCACTCAAGATTCCAAATAAAGCCACATAAAGCCCTCTATGGGTAGAGATATAGGAAACCAACGTGTTGGTATAAAATTGGTGAACATAAGCTACTGGAACATAAACTCATTAGAGAAATGGAAGAAAATGGTTAGAATAATTAGCATCACATTAATAATACTAACAAAAGTTCTATGTTGATAATCTTTAGAGAAAAAAATATTCTATAGTTGAAGATAAATTATTCCTCGACATATCTCATTGGAAGAGAGTCATGATATATGTGAATAAGGGTATGTTAAGTCTCAAATACATCATTTCAATTGAGATTTCTGATCATATCCAAGCTTTGGACCATCGACCAGAACTCCACCCAACCATGTCTCAAGTATATTATATATCCATATATCCTAATTGAGGAAGTCCTTACAAGATCCCTCATATATAATAAATACAGATGTGGTATAATTTTTAGACGGTCTCTATTATTTGGAAAAACTAGTGAATATCTTAGAACATATAACAATGTTCTATATATCTAGACAACTCACCATGTAAAAGAATTATAGTGGAACTATAAGTACGATGTGGCGACATGAGAATTGGATAAATTTATAAAATTGAAGTATCCTCATCTAATTTCTTATTAGTTGGTGAAAAAAATTTTGTATGTGAAATATATTTATGGGGGATGGCTTTAATGACATAAAATTTTGTCAATGAAATTTACCTTATTTGTCATCATCATCATGTAAATATTTATTAAGGAAAACAAATTCAAAAGGTCACAACAAGACACTGCAGCCTAGGAAAGGGCCTATGGAGGCCTGGAATAGTGTAGGCTAAGGGAATCCCCTCTAACTATATAGACACCCTCGGGTTTCTAGGTGTGAACATTGTGAATTAATATGGGGTATGATCCATGGGAATCATGGGAATCTATGTCATTTGCAACTTGATTCTCCTCTTGCCATGGGTGAACCACATTGGTGTTTTTATGGATCATTCCCACATACTTTCTCATGATTTAGGACATTGGCCAAAGGGTGGGGTGAATTCCATGAAAGGAATTTTTAAGTATCTATCTGTATTTTTGTCCTCGAATAATGAAATTATTTTTTGGTGGTGTAGGATTAAACCCAATAATAATTCTCTAGCCTCAGCCTGATGTGTGGAATCATGCACCACATGATATAACTAAAAAAATTATTATATTGGATTGAAAATTAAATTAAATGAGTAAATAAGTCTATAATAATTGAGAGTGTTAAAATGGGTCAAAAAATTAAAAAAAATATAACCATAAGAGAAAAAATTGAATCTTTTAATCTATTCAATCCCCAAGAATGATCACACTAACAGACAACACTGTATAAATAAAAAACAATATTAGAAATGAAAAATCCATTTTGAAAATTAAAATTTTTAACATTGAGAGAAAATACATGTGAATAAATAATGAATAAAATACGAGGTATTTATAGAATATTGGAAACACATATGATTATTATAATTCTAACTCTTGGAATAGTAGTCTAACAATTGTAATAGTAATTTAACAGTTATGAATGGTAACTTGACCATTAGAATATTAACCGAGTCTATTTAATTACAAAACAATATTTGATTATCTAATAAAATCCAAATTTATAAAATTTATATCATAATAAAAATAATTAATTATTTTAAAAATGATAAAATAAGAGTTTCTGTGTTTTTATATAATATATATGCCTCATTTAATATTTTAACTAAATAAGAAAATTTGAAGTGAATGATTATTTTAAAAAAAATGTGTGTACAAAATAATACATTTATGTATTATAATGATAAACTAATTTTATGAGACCATGAGTAATTTTTCAAAGGGAAAGAAATGTGATCGTAACATTAAAATTAGTATTTTGTTCAATTAATTAAAGATTTTACATAAAAACTAAAATTTTCATATTCAGAAAATTATTTTCATAAATTGGATTTTATTATTTTTAAATCTAATGGCCAGAAAACTATTAGGGAGATTTTTTGGTATATTTCAATAATGATTTATTTTTAGTGAATAGTAAAATAGAGAAAAATACGATATTTTTAATTATAAGAAAAATACATAACTTAGTGAGTCATAGATGCTATATGAAACTAGTAGCTAAAAATAACATTCACTAATTATTATATATAATCACAATAATCAGCACTATTTGTATTATTGAGAAAAAATAATCTACTAATGAATATTATATTCAAAAAATTGTCTCTCCTCCCCTTATAAATATCACCCCTTCTCCTCACACCATCTAAGACTTGGAAATGTACAAATTTATCACCATTTTTCCCATCAAAATCCCCCAAATCCTTATAGTTCTGGTATCAGAAAAAGGAAAAAACCTTAGTTTCTTATGGTGTAATTCAAGATATTACATTCAAAGATGTAATATTATCAATCTCTCTCTTTTAAATTCATTTATTATTCTACCTGCTCTTTTCCGACTCCTCCCAACCTGGAATAATTAATATTTTATAATAAATATACTATAATTTAATTATTTTAAGGTAATATCCATTATTGAAACTCTTCCAATTTTTTTATAAAATTAAAATTTGTTTCATATTAAAGCTGGATTTTTACCTCCTTTAACAACATACTTTGTTTTTCAGTAATACCTTCAAGGATAGTTTTAATAAATTTATTATGGTGAAAAAATATCAAAATTATTAGGTTATTTATTTTTTCATTTTTTTGAATAGATTAATGGTCATATGGTTAACCAAAACAAAGTTCATTGTGATTGAAAAAACTCTCCTAAGTGAATTAAACACATAATCAAAATACTCAAACTCTATGAACCATGTGTATTTTTAATACAATTTTAATTTTACTACCAATATGAACTCATTGAACAACATAAAAATCATTTTATAAAACTTCTAGATTTTTGGAACAATTTTATAATGAAATTATATAATTATTCAAAATTGACGTGACCTTGGAACCATCACAGGAACACCCTCGGAATAATAGAAATAAAATGATATCTTAATAAAATGAATCTTCACTGACATAAAATATTTATAATCACTGCAATATATTTGAAAATAATTCAAAGTAAGTATTTAATAAATTTTATTTTATTTTTTGAGTATGCAAAGTAAAAGTGCAGAACGAATCCCAACATAAGGTAAAGGAACACTCCGAACCACCCTCTTTTCTTTGGGTTATGCCTTTTTAACTCAATCTAACATTTTATCCCAATATTACATTATATAATGATTACAAGTTCAATATATATGTATCATAAATATATTCCTAAAATATTATCCCTTTATTTTATAGTTTTACACAATCCTTATGTTCATTACTCAATACCTTCTCTGAAATCAAACCTGATTAATAGGAACTTTTATATCCCTTAATTTATTCATGTAACACAATCTTTTTAATTAATTTTCTTATTTATTATTTCATAGAACAAAAATTATTTTATTTATAAAAATTTAATTACATATGTATTTCAAATAATAGTCCATTTTTTTCCTTCTTTCATTGAATTATACACATTTCTTAAAACGTTTTTAAGGGTTACTTTATATACCTAATTTTATACCTTTTATTATTATTTTTTATTCAAATGAACTCAATATTTGTGACATAATATTATTTATTCAAATATTATCATCTAAAGTATTTAATTTCTTCTTAAATTTTTAATATTTAATAAATATATTTTGAACATACTTTGAGGCAAGATTATTCAACCCATTACTTTCCATGTGTATTTATTATGCTTATGACTTATGTTTTATTCCCTTATGTTTCACACATATGAAAATACATGTTATGATAGGTGCACCAATATATGACTCCAATGCATTGGGTAGTGTTTATATCTCATGATATTATATTTATGGGATTTCTTAGTTAACATAATCTATTATGGGACTCTTTATACCATGTTATGATGTCGTGAAAATGATATTATAACTTATGCTTATGTGATGTGTCATGTTGTTTCCAAATTCCTATAATTCCTAATATTATGATTCCATATTATTTTTATCATACATCCATATAGTTATTAATTAGTCTTTTTCTTTAATGACATCATATTATTCCTTTTCAATCATATTTTATGCTTCGTTATCATCCTTGTTCCCCTACCAAGCTTATAGATCACCACTTTTTATTTTTGTATTAACTAGGTTATGTTGTGTAGTTTTAGAAGTTAAAAGGTATTTAGGATCACATTATATTTATTAAAATAATGATTTTTTTATATTCATGTTCATGATTTATAAACCTATTTTCATATGACACTATGTATTTTGAACCTTGGGCTCTAATTATCCCATATTTATGAAAAAATCATGTAATAATATGTGTATGAGGATTGGTTTTCTATAACCTACGTCCTAACATGAGACACATCTACCATTTTTAAATCCTTATAGACCAACTTCCATAATATATTGAGTCCAAACTATCCACAATCCATTTAACTATCCAACACTAGCCTCATCATAGTTTCACACCCTCTTAGAACTAGTGACTAATTTAATTTCCTGACCCAATATCCACTGAAATGGAATGCTGATATGGTTGGTCAAATGGACTCATGCACACCGCACTATATTCTAGAGACTACTGACTAGCAGTGAGAGTCCAATGATGGTATAGTGGGGAGACAATACACTCACGATTAGAGTAGCACAATGGTATATAATATATAATTCCATAATAGAAGTAGTATAAATGAAAGAAAGTGGAAAATAAATTTTCTCAATAATAATAAAAGGCCAAATCCATAAATATTATCATGTACAAAATTTTATCATGTTAATTCTAAAAGGAAAGAATGCATACATTGTAGAAGGCATACATAACATTAATAAAAATGAACAGATGTATCAATGTATATCTTTATTTGTATCTTGATATATTCCTCAATCATTTACTCTTGAGATCCCATTTCCAAGAATAACAGCACAATCATAATCCATGATCATAAACCTCCACCAATTATGTATATTTGGGTAGGAAACGGTGACCTGAATAGGGTGTGAGATATACCCAATAAGCCACCAAAAATTATGTATAATTCATACCCAGTCTATGAATATATAGTACAATAGTGTGAAGGTATATCAATAAGATAATAAATACATAAATATTAACAAGGGAAACTTAGATTCCCCAAGGGAAACCCAACTGAAAATATTTACTTCAACCCAATCCTGGATATCTCTGATGTTTTTTCAATATATATATATATATAATTATATAGATATGTATGAATATATATGGACAAGATATGTAGTGAAATATGTATCCATATATATATATATATATAAAGACTATCCATGACTCAAAGAATAACTCATGTGCCCACACATAGTTATAGGAGTCTCATAGAGTAACATGGGATTCCATTCCCAAATAACATAAATCATATGGGACGCCATGCCTGAGTATCATGTTTTAAGAGATACTCAGGGATTTAGTATAGCAATGAGGGACATTATACTTAAATATCAAAATTTATAAGGGGTATCCATGCCCATAAAAATAGGGGATACCGTGCCCAAAATAATAAGGGGCCTTATGCCCATAAATAATATGAGACACCATGACCGTAATTAATAAGGGACACCATGAATATAAATCATATGGGATACCATTCTATTGAATAATAAAGGACAGAATTACCATGAATAATAAGGGATGTGATGTCCACAATAATAAGGAATTCCATTCCCATAATAATAAGGTATGAAATTACAATAATAATAATAAGGGGTTCCATTCCTATAAATAATATGGAACATTGGTCCCATAAATAATAAGAGACACTATGCCTGATTATTAGAATTTATAATAAATTAAATACTAAATAGGCCATGTCCATAAAAATTCCATGACATAAGTCAAGTACATAATTTGGTTCATTCCAATATTTAGTTGTTAAGAAGGCCATGGGAAGTTCAATTCTACTTCCAATTTTTCAAGTGATATGGGTCAAGTATTTTTTTCCCTTTTATTGATACTAGCCAAGTGTATATCATTACCATTAATGTTCTATTCCATTTAAACTAGTTATTTCATAGTCCATGAGATTACCCATTCTATTGAACCATTTAAATATAAATAATTTGGTTGTCCAAGAATGTAAACATGCCCATTTATAATTTCAAACAATTATTTTATCATTAATTAAACATTTATAACTCTAGAAACAATACCAATCAACAACCAATAAGTTTAACTTATGGGTAACACTCATGGTATTGACCATATTTAGGTCACCAAACTCTAATCATGAAAATAAGTCTAACAAAGGTCCTATGTCATTATTTTTGAAATTAATTTAGGTTATTTCATGTTTTAGGAGAAACACAAAGAGAATCTGTTGTGTAGCATAGTTGTGTAATTTATAGTTAATGATACGTTGAGTGAAAAATCCATAGACTACATTCCTTATAACAAGGATGCTTCAATAATCCAATTTTAATATTTTATTTTATTTGGTTTGATAGTAATAGAATAAACAAAAAAACACCCTAGAAATAAGGAAAAATATCCCATCTGGATATATAATTCCATATGATTAGTGAGACAAAATAAGAAAGAGGAATCAATTTATTATCAAGTGATATCTAATACAACCAATGGAGCTTGATTTCGAGTCCTAATGAGTGGGATCTCTCTATTCCTAGGAGGAAAGACAATGGGGATCTAGAGTGCATAGATGTATTTCATGTGGAGGAGAAGAAAAGGAATAAGGAAGTTTAAAAGAAAATACGGGAGAAGGGTAAAATCTACACCTTTAATGAACCACATGGTTTATCCACACAATTGAAATAACTATTTATTAACTGTGTAGTGCCACTGCCTAAGTGACACTAATGGTGTGGGCTAGGCACATGGTTTTCCTGCCCATACATAGTCCATTTAGATACCTTTGATATTTTTCTATATATGTATCGCATGGTCATGTATCCTTGGGGAAATGGTTTTTAAAACCTTGTGCAACCCCCATCAAGGCTGTATGGATTCTCCTAAAGGGCTGCATAGTTTGAAAAAAACAATATTCCCTACATAATTCTCTTAAAAATAGTTTTTGAACCCAGTGCTCCTAAAACTTAGAAGAAAATCCAAGAAAATTCTTTGTCCTTAAAAACCTTCTAAAGATATCCTTTTAGGTTTTTAATTCCCATATTTTCATTCTAAATATTATCTAAATAATTTACCTATCCACCAAATCAAATTTTTTGAATTCAATTTTTAAATTCATCTGGTTCAAAACACACAATATTAAAATATTCCCTCCTTAGAAGTTCTCCTCCACAAGAAAAATGGGGTAATAATGGATATTTCAATCAGAATACAAGTGTGGAAAATATATTTTTTAACTCTTCATGTTGTGTTTCTAAATTCACATCTCTCCTCTATGAATCGATTTAAGTATTTGGTACACAAGCCATTAAATCTCAAGACCATGCTTGTATCAAAAACTAAACATCTAGACGGTGATTACTGCACCCTTTTAACCCAAGAAATTATCATGTCATATTCTCTTACACAAAAAATCTTATAGAACTCCTCAAAAAAAATTTCCAGATTGAGCAGAGAATTTTGAGTCACAATACCTATATCATCAGAATTTCATATTTGAGCACTCCCATATCTCTCTACCAATACTGATGGAATTATTATAAACTTTATTGAATGATCTATTCCCAATCAAATATATATAGCATTTTCAAGATATATTTTCAATAAAAATCCTCATATGACCCTAGAACTACAAACATCACATCCCAACGACGTTACTGATTCCATGCCTCACTGATTGTATTAAACAAACAAAGAGGAATGCAAGCCATTCCACTAATAGTTGACTACTCATGATAACATTGATATTTATTAGATGATTCCTCAATAACCATACCTAGAAATCATTTATTTTCGGAACCTCTATATTGATTCGAGTATGAAAAAAACCTATAATCTATCTTTTGGTGGAATATCTAGTCCAACCGATCATTTCGGTTGTCATACCCTGTACGAACATGGGATCAAGCATAACCCAACATCCTTGGATCATCACACTCCAAACATATCATCTAGGCTTGAATTTTGGAATGAGGTAACCATGTAATCAACTATTTAGGTCCATGGATTTCATACAAGGTATTCAATTATCATGATTTTATTAGTAGAATGTCGGTATAAAACCAAGATTCCCATGTATCAAAACACTGACTGATCCCAATAGGAATATATTTCCTGAAAAATTAGTCATCAATGAACTAGTTTTCATGATTCCATCCACGGACTTCGTACATGGGAATACTAGTATCACTCATGACATCTCATGCCTCTAAGAATATATATGATTCTAGAGTGAAAATATTAAGGAGTCTCTTTATTAATCAAACCAGGAATTTAAATTCATTTATTTTTCTTATAATATAACTGATTCACTCTTAGTTTTCCCTAGAAAATGCAAAGATAAGTGGGATGATCATCACTAATTAGAGAGTACACTAAGAGGCTGTAAACAATTCCCAATCAGTCCTAATACACTACTATAATATCCAGGATGATGCTTCCTAAATGGTTTCCAGCCAACCATATATAATTTACTATAAGGAGAATAATTTAACCACTATTGGACAACTTCTTTTTAAGGTTATAGATTCTCTTATCGATTCTTAACAACCATTATTCCCTTGCTACTAAGGAATTCCATGATTGTGCAATAATAACTCATTAATTTTAACCTGAATAACGGTGTCATCAAAGTTTCCCTGCACACTGAACCATTTTGTAAGTATTCTACCCTACAATCACAATCACATATCATTAGTGTTACATTCTCTTGGTCACTCACATGCCATGAACTTAAATATATCATCCAAACTTCATCAAAACCCATAACCATGTTTTATATCATGTATCACCTTGAGGAATAGATAACCCAAACTACTAGCCTCATGATCCTTCACAATCAAAGGTTCCACTCCCAAATGGTATTTTACAATTTCAATCCCTATATTTGAAAGGATATGTTAAAAATTTTAGAAATATTGCTCCACACCATAGGGGTTTTCTAGTATTTTTTTGATAAGAATGAATACATTTCCATATTTCATGCTTCATCCACCACCGAACGTAGGTTATGGAAATGGAAAAAACAATCGTGACAATTGTTAACTTGAAAAGAGATGGAAACCAGCCACTTAATGGTGTTCTAGATTATATTTAATCAAAACATATTCCCAATTTTCTCTTGATATATACTAATTCAAGTCATTGGTATCTGGAGTATAAGACAAAACTAAATAGATCAATTGTGTTACAACACCCATTCCTTTTGTAACAGTATCCCCCAACACCAGGATAACTCAATAAATATAATTTTAAATTCACTCTACTCTAGATATTACCCATGAATATAGCATAACACCTCAAGGTTTATATTATTTCCACTGAAATTATATGGTACAATGCATTATTTTATCAATTTAATGGGTACCACATAAATCGATGCATATTACCTCAATATTTTTATTAATAAAATGAAATTCCATTGGAAACTATCCATATGTCTACCATCCAAATTCAACCTAGTATCTGATTGACCATGAAAATGATTTATCCCAGAGTTGTATCATCCCATATGACTATTAATCTGGATGACGACCTCTCAAGTGATCCCTAAAAATAATATTAAGGGTCTCATGACCTAATAAGAAGTAGACCATTCCTTGTGAATTTCTAACCCACATTAGTCAATAATTACTCAATTCTAATGTCCCTAACAAGGATCCATTTCACCATATGAACACCTGTCCAACTCGAGTGACATTTTAGAAGCTAAGAGTCCTACATAAGAAAAAGGACAGCTGAATAACACCACATTTTTGAAACACTTCATAACATTTAGAAATGATCTATGTTCTGAGGGAACTCCCACAATTAGGCTAGCCCCTTCCTTTTTTCTGACATAATGCATCAATCTTGAAACTAGAATCATACCACATCAGACCACCTCGACCAACACCTATCATGTAGGTTCAAGAGATTAAATAAGTCTAAATGAAATACTCAAGTCCCCATCTATAGAAAAACTCATGTAAGGACTTATACTAACTTTAGATAGGGTAAAAGATATGAACACCACTAAGGGTTCATTTAAAATTTTACATTGAACCAAATTTGAGAACTTGAAGTACTATTCATAAGGCAGACAAGATTTGTACTTTATTTAGCTAACTCCCTAAGGAACATAGGCAAGTCATTTAAAACATCCTTTCATGCATTATTATCTAGCTAAAAACTTATCTTAATTAGTAAATTTATCAATTAAATTCTTTTTTCCATTTTATATATACCAAATGATCTATAATTGGTATTATTTAAAGAAAATTTCAATTCCATGCATGATATAAAAACACCATTTATGTTTAAATTGGAATTTTAATTATCTAAGGCCACATATAATGAAATTCAAAAATAGAAAATAAGGTATTTATAATTTTAGGGTCATTGGATCACTATAGTTCTACCATTAAATTATTCATGACCCATATAATTTGATGCTAACACTTTAACTAAACATGTCATATAGCATATGTATACCCACATGGGTTCAGAATTAAGCCATACAGATGATAAAGGAGACCTATAATGGTCTTTTCAAACCATAAAGGGACCCACTTAAATGCATCCCAACCTAAGTTAGTTTATTAAAATTTCAATACACCTTCAATGGGTTCATATGATAAGGGTAAGGCACCATGACTGATCAATGTGGGTTGATTCAAGTCTATATTATAGTAATAATGGTAAAAGACTGGCGTACTTGGGTCGAATCAAGCATATAGGAAGTAAATAATTTCATTAGTTACAGGTTATTGTTTAAAAAAATTTATAATAAATAAGTGTTATAGTTAAATGAATCCCCATTACCCAATTATAATGGAACCTTACATTTTAAGATATAATTGGAATGCATGTAGATACATCGAGGTTTTTACATTTAATTTCAGAGTATAAGAAATCTAAATGTAATGGTTTGATTACATGGGTTTTCCTTTTTTATTTATAAGGCCACATACACCTTATAAAATGTTATTGAAAACTATTTAATCATTACAATTATGTTTGAGTCTGTGTAACCAATGTTCTAGGGTTAAAACATGTCATGATTGGTTAGTTAAGGCTCCACCATTAAGTTATACTAGAAAATAAAATCAGTTAGGTTAATGTTGACACATTAATAAAATATTGTATTAATATAATTATAATAATACAAGTTGCCACATAATAATAAATAATACAAGAATTTAAAGAGGTACCCATATAAGCATTCTATATAGGAAAAACATGCTAAATAATATCCTGAACATGGTATATAGCTTAACATGATTCTCAAAAACACAATTAACTTCCAACATATATCAGGCAGTCATTCAATTCAACCTACATAGCATGGAATATGCATGACATGTGAATCTCTATGTGCCTATAATGATACATGTAATAGTACTACCTCAGCATATAGGTACAAGGGTAAAATACCATGAATCTCATAAATCAGTATGTAATTGAATCTATATTAATTAAAAAAGGTTAAATAATAATTGAATATCATAATGAACATCATAAAAAACAATCACATCCCCGACCACTTGGTCTTTTCCCCATGAGTGGGTTGATTAGCACTATACAGGACTATTTACCACATGTCAACAAATTTTTAGTCTTCAATCTACCATCTCAAAATATTAATAAGAAGTAAAATAATATTTGATACCACTTTGAAACATTCAACCCAAAGTGTCACTGAAATGGTGTCCTAAGACGGTCAGTCACATTGCCTCAAGCACACCTTCCCATATTCCAGAGGCCATCAACCAGAAGTGAGGGTCCTATGATGATATGGTGGGGAGATTATACCCTCATGGTCAAATTGGTATATTGGAACATAGTGAATTATTCAATAGTGTAATAATTATAAATTAAAGGAATTTGAAAATAAATCATCTCAGTAATAATAAATTTCCAAATCCATAAACAGTATCATCTATAAATTGATGTCAAGTCAATAATAAAAATGAAAAAATGCATAAATAGTAGTAAAAATAAAGGGAATAATAAAAAATGAACAAAATTCTCAAAGTATATATCCATGATAATCCTAGTATCTGACTCAATACTATGATCAAAATCCACCATGTCTTAGAGTAACACCACAATCATAATAGATGATCCAAAACCTGTAAAGGTGAGGTCTGTTTAGGTACCAAACAGTGGACCAAATAAGGTGTGAGATATACTCAGTTGGCCACCACAAGTGATGTCTAATTCATATCTTATATATTAATATAAATTATAGTAGTGTGCAGGTATATTAATAATTTATTAAATAAATAAATAATAATAAGTCGAACTCGGGTTCACCATGGGAAACCTGGCCAACAATACCTTCATTGACCTAAGTTAGAATATCTTTTATGATGTGTCCCCATATATATATATATATGGACTATATATGTAGTGAAATAAGTATCCATATATATATATATATATATATACTAATACTAGCTAGGACCTGAGGCAGAACACATGCATCCATGCATTGTCGTATGAGTCTCACAGATTGATAAGGAATGCTATTCCATAATATCATAAATCATGATGGACTCCATGCCCTAGTATCATAATTCAAGAGGGAAACAATGCCTGAGTATCTTAATGAGGTACACCATACACAATTATCTCAATTAATAAGGTAACTCCATACCCGCAATAGTAATGGATGCCATGTCCAAAATAATAATGGATGTCATTCCCATAAATAATAAGGGATACCATGCCCATAAATAATAAGGGACAACAAGCATGTAAATACTAATAGATGTAATTCCCATTAATAACAAGGGATTACATAATAATAATAATAATGGGTTCCATTACAATAATAATATGGGATGCCATGCCCATAATAATAGGGGACACCATTTTTAGATATAATAAGGAACTCTATGCCTATAAATAATAATGGATTCTATTATCAAGGATCAATATTTGTAATAAATGAAATAATAATGATTCCATATCCATAAAAATTCCATAACATACGTCTATAAATTTTTTTGGGACATTTAATTATTAAGAAATTAAGTAGGCCATATAAAGTTCCATGACACTATCATCTTTTCTTGTGAGACGGGTTAAGAAATTCATTCATTTATTGATATAGGACAAGTGTAGATCCTTACCATTAAAATTAAATTCAAATTCATTTATTAATTTCATACCCCATGAGATTACCCATCCAATTTTTTCAATTGAATTATAAGTAATTATGAGGTCCAAGAAAGTTGACCTCTCCCTTTCTAATTTGAAATAATTCATTTATAATAAATTAATCAGTTCTCACTCTAGGAATAATTACAATCAATAACCAGTATGGAAAATTAATATGAAACACCCTAGTGGTGGACCAAGTCGAGATCCCCAACCTCCAATCATGAATGTTGTTATAATGAGGGGTCTAGGTCACTGTTTATTTAGGATATTTCACATTTTAGAAGAAACACATAGAGAATCCTACTTATGATGCTTTCATCAGGGCACCGACGTGACACACACATATGAATTATTTTCCCCCATATTACCACTTTCCAATGGTGGGAATATTTCATCAATTTCATTATAAATGCATGATCCTTGATCGAAATGATATGAGGGGATATCGGTTCCACTTTATATGGATTCTTCTTTTAAGCTCATTCCCTAGTGTGGGTCTGCCTCATAAATTAGGCCAGGTTCATGGAACTCATTCCCAGTGACTTCTTAATGTGGATACTGGTGAAAAATAATGGATATGCCTTGATAGCTATGAACCCTTATTTCAGGAGAGTAGTCACGTTGGTAATATTTGGGCATGTCTAGAAATTGGGTATGTTGGGAACCAGTAGATATTATCCTTTTGAGAGACATTTCATGAGGCATCATATGTGTAGAACCCAAGGAATCACATGTTAATCATTAGATAATTGATGATAGGTAATAATTATACCAAGGATTTTTACTACAAACTTTTGTGTTTATTTCATGGGTTAGGGATTCGAGATCAATGAATGACTTTAACATCTTGTAGAGATGAGATGAGTGTAGGTTTAATGTCTTTTGGGACATGATTTGAATGAACTATTGAGACTGATCATGGGGTGTATCCTTAGGATGGAATATGTCACACATGGATGTTATATCAGTATATCCTATTTAGGAATATCAAAGAGGTGTTTCCTTATGAGGTACGGTTTCACATCAGGGTAGTAAATTAGAACAACTTATTGAGGCAGATCATGAACTTGTATCCAAAGGAGTGAAGATTTTATACCAAATTGGTAGATAAAAACTCCTTACTAAGGAAGATCAATTAGGTTTCTCCCTATGAGGGAAGAAGTTACACCTGTGTAGTAGATCAGGATTCCCTATTGAGGCAGATCAAGGAGGTGTGTCCCTAAGAGGAAAGATTTCACACTTAGAGAGTTTTATAAGGATTCCCTATTGAGGTGGATCATGGACATATTTCCATATGTGGAAAGATGTTACACCATGGGTGATTAGGATTCCCTATTGAGGAAGATCTATGTGGTGTGTCCCTAAGAGGTAATAATCCACAACTAGGTGGCAGATCATCATGCCCTATTGAAGAAGATCCAGGAGGTGTGTCCTAGAGAGGGAAGATATCACACCAAGGTGGTAGATCTGGACACCCTATTAAGGAATATCAAGGAGGTGTATCATTATGAGCGAACACGTCACACCTAGATGGTATATCAGGACACCATATTGAGGAGGATCATTATAGGTGATTCAATAGGGCATAATATTTCACAGTTGAGTGGTAGATCATGATTCCTTATTGCAGAGGATCATGGAGTGGTATCCCAGGGTGGGATGATTTCACACATCAGTGGTAAATTATGATTCATTATTGGGAATGATCATGGAGATGTATCCCTAAGAGGGAATATGTCACACCTATGTGGTAGATTAGGATGACCAATTCAGTTATATCAAAGAGGTGTGTCCCTCGGAAGGAAGATTTTTCACCTAGGTTGGATGGTTTTTGGGATTGAACCTCAAGAAGGTGTCCTAAGTTCCAAGTTTAAGAGATAGGGATCAAAACCCATGTAGTTAGATTCTGAAGTTTAATCTCATGTGATTGGAATGATCAATTCATCTTAACATCCTACAGTATGGATTCTCATGTCATAGAAGGATCATCAATGAGCGATGATGTGGGGCTTATGTGCGAAATCAATGTAATGAACTAGGATGTTCTCAATGAAATTTCAATTATTATAATTATCTCATGTAGTGTAATGAACATAAATCACATAGATATCCAAATAAAAACATTATTTTCATAAATGAATAATGATACAATAGTCAGTAAAAAAACCCATAAGAATTTTAAATACCACTGTAGGATAATAAATAGAAAATGAGATAATAATGATAAGAAAATTTGGATATGCTCAGTCCACTAGAATGACCGCACTCACAAAAAAAATATTGAAATTAAAAAAAATAATGACAAAATATTTATTTAAAATATTAAGTATATATAACCCTGGGGGAAAATAGGAGTGAATAAGATGTATTTATAGAATGTAGTAAACCCTTATGATGATTAGAAATCTGACCATTGGAATTTTAATCTTACCATTGGAATAGTAAGGTGACCGTTAAGAATACTAATTTGTCCAATATAATAGTAATCTCACCTATAAAAGTGTGACTAAAATATAGGTATCTTATAAATTAATATATGATATATTTATATCATAAAATAAGTAATCAATTTTTTTAGAAAATGATAAATTTAGTATTGGTATCTTTGTGAAAGGTAAATGCTTATTTATAATTTTATAATCAATAAAATGATTTAAAATAAAATTTATATTCATAAAATAGATTCATAAATTGATATCATTTTCTATTATAATTATAAGATAACTTAATGAGACCTTGATTAATTTTTCAAAGTATCATAAAATTGGTTACAATATTAAAATAAGTGTTTTTTGAAAAAAATTATTATTTTAAATATATATTGAATTTATCATACATATAACATTATTTTTATAAAATGTAGTCCATTTTTGAAATATATAGCATAATTCTAGGGGTGTTTAATTCTACCCAAACAAAGGGTACTGGAGATCATGAATCAAAATGCCCAATATCTAGAGCATAAGTGTAGTGGCATAATGATGGAGGATAACTGATGACCATGTTCAAACACAACATACATTTTAATTTTTATGAGGATGGTGATAAATAATTGAGCCTCAACCATTGACCATGTTTAAAACAAGGGACCTATCTTAATATTTCATCTAAAGTCTTTCAGAGCATATATTGAGGACGGTAGGTGATCATCTGTGGCATGGGACCCTTCCATCAAGGGGGATCATTTGGAAATATAGTAGGATGAGAATCCAAATAAATTTACATGAAAATCATGGAGATGAAGTAGTTGAATTTTTTAATGGACTTAAAACCTCTTGGAATTACACAATAGTGGCTTTGATCACATTGGGTAGGTGTATCATTTTGAACATAGGTCAAACTTGTCTTCAAGGGGGAGAATCATATCAGATGTTGAGTGATGGTTAGAGAACATTAATGATGTAGTAGGTGACCAGAATCAGAGTAGGGGTATTCTCAGAAAAGGGAATATGATACCTTAGGTTTTTATATCATGCAAAGAGGATGATCGATGTTCAGTTTAACACCATATAGTAAGGATGATGTATAACATAGTTTATCTTCATGTGATTGGGATATTGAGTTGTATACATTAAACTATTATGACCACGATGTGTGAACTATCATGAATTGTACCCAACCATCCACCATGGTGGGAGCCGTAAGAGGGTAGCATGATGAGAGTATTCCTTGGATGGTCCTACGAGGCAAATAGAGCATAAAAGGCCTTATGCCAAAAAATATGGGATGATTCATACACAATTTATGGTTGTGATTCTTAGACCAAAATGTTGTTTCTCAAAAGGGATACATGGTTATAGGGGAGAGATAACTCAACATGAATATAGGGGTCTACGAATCCCTAATACATAAAAGATCATTAAGACATCTTTAATGAACAGAGTTAAAGGTCATGATTCTTAGATCATGACTATTAGTTTATGGTCATAGATCTTGGACTGTAAGGTTGGAATAAAAAAAAAGTGTATTGTGACAACCGGGTCCCGGTGACAGCCAAGCTACCCCGCCTTAACATGGCTGTTGGGTCCTAGCCCACCAGGTACCACCAGTTGCCCCCACAAACACGTGGGGCCCACCCCAGGGTCCACCCACGTGCCCGTACGGGTCATATGACTAATGACTGTCCCCATAGGCCAACACTTGTCCTTTCCAATGTGCTTTGTCCTCACTCATACACACCCTAGGAAACATCCCAGAAGGTCACCCATCCTGATCACTACACCAGGCCAAGCATGCTTAACTGTGGAGTTTTAATCAGATAGGCTCCCGAAAAGGAAGATACACCTTGTTTTTCGGGAGCCTACCTGATTAGAACTCCACAGTTAAGTGTGTTTAGCCTGGAGTAGTGGTCAGGATGGGTGACCTCATGGGAAGTTTCTCAGGGTGTGTGTGAGTGAGGACAAAACACATTGGAAAGGACATGTGTTGGCTTGTGGGGACTATCATTAGTCAGATAACCCATTCGGGCACGTGGGTGGGACCGAGGGTGGGGCCCACGTGTCTGTGGGGCAACTGGTGGGCGGGGCCCAGTTGTCACATTTGGTATCAGAGGAGGTATGCATCCTTAAGTGCGGTGCACTGCCTGGGTTGAGATGTTGGGCCCACAACGAGGGCGTTGTGCTCTAAAGGGGGGGGGGGGTGATTGTAACATCCCCAAATGATAAAGGGTTAAATGACTAAATGATATGACTCATGTCAACAAGGTGCACATTCTTTTTTGGGAGCCTACCTGATTAGAACTCCACAGTTAAGCGTTCTTGGCCTGGAGTAGTGATCAGGATGGGTGACCTCCTGAGAAGTTTCTCAGGGTGTGTGTGTGAGTGAGGACAAAACATACTGGAAAGGACATGTGTTAGCCTGTGGGGACTGTCATTAGTCAGATAACCCATTCGGGCACGTGGGTGGGACCTAGGGTGGGGCCCACGTGTCTGTGGGGAAACTGGTGGGCGGGGCCCGGTTGTCACATGTATGGTGTAGGAGTAACAACCAGACATGAAAGGAGGTCTAGGGGACCTAACACTATATCTCACATTCCCAAGGGGATTGGAACATAGTTTAATATTGTGATTCTTGGACTTGGATTTATAATTTAAGTTCATAGAGTTTGGACCAAAAGATTCTTAGTTAATTGTCATTGAGTTTGGACCATGGTATAACTATGGTGTTTGGTGCAGCATGAAAGGGTAGTAACCAAGTTTTAATGAAGGTATAAGGGAGGCCCCACTCTATGAAAAACATAAGGGGAAGTTTATACATTGTTTAATATCGTGATGCTAGGACTCGATGGACCTATTTTAAAGTCCTAGAGTTTGCACCATGATAAATAGTTTAAGGTAATAATGATTTGACAAGATGTATTTCTTTCTTGATAGAACTTCATCCCCATTAATAATGTTACCCAACATGAATGGGGGTCATAAGAGGCAACCTAATGCAACACAAAACATCCTTGAGAAAACATTCATGTAGTATAGGGTCATGATACTTGGATCATGAATCTTATTTTAAGCTCAAAGAGATTTGAAAGTAGGGTTCCATCTCAAAAGGGAGCATGAATGACATCGAAGGAAGGTCACCCGACATGAAAGTAGGTGCTTAGGAGGCCACTTTATTCCATAAAAAACACCTCTGAGACAATCAACACATAGTTTATGTTCATGATGACTATACCGACATCTCAAAAGGATATGGGTAGTGCTGAAGAATGATAATCCCAATGTGAATTGATGTACAAGGAGGCCCAACACCATAGAATACATTATTAGGATTACTTTCACATAGTTTAAAGTATTTATGATTAGAATCAGGCTCTTATTTTATGTTATAGTGTTCAACCAAATGAAAAATAGTTTAAGGTCAAAATTATTGGACTAGGAGGCTTTGTGTCTTAAAGGAATGTGTGTATAATTGAAATGTTTACTCGATGTCAATATAGGTTCCTAGGAGGCCACTAGATTCCACAAAAAATACCCCTTTATTCACATTAGTTTGTATTGATGGAATGTGCACAACATCAAAGGAAGATAACCTGATGTGAATGGAGTGGAATAGGAGGCCACTAGATGCCACACAAAACACCTCCTAGAAAACTTGAAAATAGGTTAATGTCTTGATTCTTGGACCCAAATCTCAAATGGACAAGGTTTATGTGGATGATTCTAAAATAATATGTTAATTGAGGTCCATGGAGGCCCAATTACACACATCAAATTAATAGGATGTCTTGTAAAATATTTAGAGTCATGATGCTTGGAATCAGACTCCTATTTTATGGTCATAGTGGTTGACCCATGGGGAGATAATGAATCTCAATATTTCATGATGGAAAATTCCCCCCGAATCCTATGACTGCATGATCCATGCTCAGTGAGAGAAACAATGAGTGGTAGGGAGTTCCTGTTACTTACTGGGGAGAACACAACCCACAAAAGATGCAACTGACACAACCTATAAGGGAGATTGTTACATTCAAGGTCAGAATAGTAAAAAGGGGACGAATGAAGAGCGGGGATTATTTTTTACCATTTTTAAAATATAGGTTCCATACCAATGTCAGTCCATGATAGAGATAAAAAATGCAAAATCGACCATTGAACAAGTTTGACACATAGGAGTTGTTTATTGTTTCCAAATATCCTTCTATTCAAGATCCCCATATGGTATGTGAGCCAATATAGAATGAGACCATTCCATTAGAGAGATTTTTTTGATTGGGAGGACGATGGTTATCCAAATGATAGAAAGCAAGAAGTGTATATGTAAAAAAGTGGAATTCCTTAGAAAATATTTGATGGGAGGGATGGGCCCGAGATGAAATATCTAGGTGTCACTATGTCTCCTATGAGACTAGGAATAAAAACTCTTGTAGTTATAAAACACGTCATGGTAGGAGATTGATTCCAATAGAGTACCATCCTCTCTGGAAGGTATATCAAATCAACTCATATTACGAGGCATCTCAGTTTTATACAAGGTAAAATCTTATTTTATCATCATCTGATGGGGATGCTGGGATTTATGGTTTAGAGTCATACAACTCAGAATATGGTTTTTACTAGTTTAAATTTTTGAGGATCAAACTGTATGATGAATTATGGTCTAAGGTCACATAACTTTGACCAAAATGTGGTAAGGGATGACCATATAATTATTAAAGTATAAGTATAGTCTTACGATGAAATAGTTGGGCAGCACTATATATCCCATGAGAATGGGAATTTAGCTGTACATAATTCTATGATACGATGTGGTTGGAGACTAATTTTAGAAAGGGTATACCCAAATGAATGTGGATATTGAATCAGCCCATATTAGGATACGAGGCATCATGAATTCACATTGGGTAAGACGACAATTTAACTTCACGTTTCTTTGATGATGGTTCATTCATCCCATATTTTTCATATTGAGAATCCCACTTTTATATGAGGTAAATCATATCACATTAAGAGGAATCCTGAGAACAACCCTCATAATGAGTAAATTACTTTCCATAGAACATGGATCCTCGGAGCGGCATCCTCTCACCCATTAGCGGCGACTTGGTTTTCTTCCAGCTTCGCTTCCTCCTTCCCCCTCCGGCTTGGGTTTGTTCGCGTAGATCTACGATATCGGCTTGGTGGGGCATGTTGGGTTTGGGTGTGGCATGACAGAGAGCTGGGGCCTCCATGTATTAGGTGGAAACGCGTCTCAGTGGTCGACGTTTCTTGGCGCGGCCAGACCTTCAGGAGAAGAGGCGTTTCTTATTGACGACGCCCTTGTCTCATTTTGACGACCTGGTCACGATTCTTCTCGGTGGCGGTTCGAAGCTCGGCTTGGCATGGTCGGGCCTCCAGGCATCATTATAGTTCAGTTCCAACCTTGGTGCAGTTTGGTGCATCTTAGTCCCTCTGGCGATGTTGATTCGGTTCTGGTTCCCCTGTTTGTCACTCATGGCCAGGTGAGGTCTCTGTCGAGTTTCAGGTGTGGATCCGCTTCCGATCTCAGTGGTTTGGAAGGGGGAGGATTCAGGTTTGGGAACATCTGTGAGTTTTTCGGGTTTTTTAGTTTGTTTCCTATGGATTTGTTCATCTAGCTATGTTTTGGTGGCTTGTTGGTTGTTCTTTTTCGTCGACCAGGGTTCTTCTATGCCCCTTCCTATTGTATTCTTTCCACCATGACTGGCTCGCTTTGGAACCCAGTGAGGGTGCATCTGTGGTGCTAATTAGAGTGGATACATTCCCATAGTGGCGTTTCTGTTGCAGGATGACCAGGATCCTCTCATCGCTGGCATACTCTTGGCGTGGGTTTGGGCCATTCAGTTCTAGGTGACAGTGGCTTGGACTCTCCTCACGTGGTTTGTCTTTCGGGATTCTGTGGCTATGGTGGTGGGGTGGCTCATGGAGTGCGGTGGGGTCTATCCGATATGGGGGTTGATGGTGTTTCTTGGTCATGAAAATGTTTTGATATTTTCTTATGAATGTTGGATTGGTTTTAGAGGCTCAGGATTTAAAGATTCAGCCGGACTCGACCTCAAGGAACATGCCTCAAAGGATCCTTTAGAGCGGACGGTTCAACTTTGTAGGCTTAACGGAATTGGATGTTTAAGAGGGTATGGTGTCAACTGTCGGATCGGGCCTGTGCTTTGACATAGGACAATTTCATTCCATCCAGTCTTACATTGGTGGAGTGCTTCTTCATGTTTTAAATGATGGGGAGAGGCAGCTCCAAGTTTTCAGTCTGGTTTTTATTTTCTTGATCCTTGGGTCATGTAATGTTTTATGTCCATGATGTCTGTTGGGTTCCCCTTCTTCCCTTAAAAGGGAGTTTCACAAAATAATAAAAATCTAAGGCCTTCGGGACGTTGGAGTAATAGTAATCCTGATCTCGTACTTGGTAAGATCACAGTTTAATTTCATGAACTAGGAACATTGGCAAAGATTACCAATCAAGACATTTTTATTTTCTTCATTATATCTGGTTATAAGTGAATCTCATCCCATTAATGGGTCAAGGAAAAGGAATGGGTATTGTTTCTAAAAATAATACCTATGCATATATTTTAAGGTAATATCACTATAGGCAGTGGAGGGTTTTTCAGTGAATTTTTTACTAGGATTGAGAAAAAAACCATAGGATTAACTACACATCCCATAAGGATGGGAATCAATAAACATGTAGTTCTAGAATGGTATGGAGGCATATTCTTATTGAAATACCTAGGACTAATAAAATCATGTGAATGAGTGGTGAATTTCAACAGTTTGGGGTCATAATTCTTGGACCAGGGGTGCTAGATTTGAGGCTCTTCGGGTTTTAAAAAAGGTTCAATTCAATATGTAAAAATGATCAAGGAGGATATGAATCACATGAAGCAATACTGAAGATAGTTTCCCACAGTTTAAGGTCATACAACCTCGACCATGGAAAATAGTTTAAATTCACGATTATTTGAATAAAGAAGTGTTTTCAGCAGTATTTATTTGAAAAAAAGAGGTATAACCCAATGTGAATATAGTAAATTTAGGCCCACCTTCCACAAAATCCATTAAAAACAAAAGAAATATAGTTTAGGATTGTAATTATTAGAACAAATCAAAGTTGGAAAATAATTTGAAACCACAATGTTTGGACTATGTGGATGTTTTCTGAAGGGTATCTAGGTGTCACAAAAGAGCTAAGACCCCAAGTGAAATGAACCAAGGAAGATCGTGTAACACATGCACCCCTAGAGATAAAATTCACGTATTTTAAGGTTGTAATGATGGGACCATAAATTGGGACAAGGGGATGAAGGGTTGAAAAATATTTGGTTTTTCCTAGAAATAGGAGGTCTAAGAATTTAAACATATCTCATGGGAATGAGAATAAAGCACACATTTTTCTGGAAGGTGTCATGGTAGAGGACTTACACTAGTAGGGTAAATCCTCTTTGAAGAGGTGACTGAGTCATCCTGTAGTTTCTATGGGAAATCCCATTCTAATGACAAGGGGTAAGGTTTATTATCATCTAATATATTCCATATGAGAAATCTTGGTATTATACATAGTATTATTTTTTTGATCATACCATAATTATCATATAATGTTTCCTAGTTTTATACAGGGTATTTGTTTTTTGGATAATCCCTTACATATCGTATATGGCATCCCAATTTTATATGGGGTAAGAATTTTATGGATTATACTATACTTATCATATGAAGAATACCAGTTTTATATGGTTTATATTTTTTGGATCTTCCCATAATAATCATAAAAGGAATCCTAGTTATATACGGGGTAATATAATAGTTTAACGTCTTGTTCTAAGGACATCCGACTTCACATTTTTATGTCATAAAACTTATACTATTGGGGATATAAAAAGATTAAGGTCATATTGATTGGAACAATTTTAAATAGTGTATGGTCATGCTACAAGGACCATGGGGATCATCATGAAATGAACTACATGAGAAACATGGAATTTGTAGGAGGTGTTATATGCTCTCTATCCATGGTAATCAAAGAGTATTCTCTATTGGAATATTCCTTATGAATTATGTAAGGTCCTTCCGACATGGGCACCAAATTTGGTGTATTTTTTGGGGTATTATTTTCATTTTGAGAGCCAATACGATGTTACCATGTTAGAAGGAAAATCGGTAAAACTCCTTATTTAATTTTCTCCCTATCCAATTCTAGTTTATCTCAATATTATGCAAGGCCTAGATCCTATTTTCTTCGTGGGATACCAAATCAGAAAAAAGTAACTCTTTCTATCACGACCCGACCCATGCCGGGGCTTGAGCCATAACTACCCCAAGCCTGCCTCCATTGGTTAGGCGCTGGTGACTAGTGATGATCACACAAAAAACATGGGGGGGGGGGGCTTTGCCTAATAGCCTATACACACACATGCATCAAACTCAATCAAAACTGTGCAGAAGGAAAAGAACACATGATAGAACACTAATATATATAAACCACATACATGAATTCACCTCTAAACTATACAGGTACAGAATTTAATCTGTAAGGTAAAGGGGAAAAGTACACACCCAACTAGAAACGTGCCACAACCTGGAAACATGTGAAAAAGTAAAAAAAAAATACGTGAGCCCCTCTCCTGAATCCAAAGCTACGACCACAACACATGGTCCATGATCCCATATCCCTATGCTCCTCCAAGGTCAAAATCAACCTGTACGTCATTTGGAAGGGCACACCAAGTGAGGGAAAAGACCAACTAGGGGTGAGTATAATGATATTCAGTAGGATGCTCTAAAGGCCTAAGGGAGAAGAAAGAGATGTACTGAAGAGGAGTGGAATATATTGAATAAGGTACAGTAAAATAATACAGTAGGGGAGTGTAGCTCAACCCAACAAATGTTTGAAGTAAGCATGTCCAAACACAAGGATCTAGAAACAGAAATCACATGGCATACTCTGCGTGTCTTTACCTATCCTAGAAGGAGAGTATCCAAAACCCAAGGAGTGGGTACCAAAACAGGATATATATACTCAGTAAAGAAACCCAAAGGAGAGGGTAAGGTGATATCCATCTCAAATTCTTAGGCCCAGAAAAGTGAGATTCCAACAGTCCCACAAGTGACCATTGATGCCAAGTATCCCACATGTATGCCCTGAACTGCAAGTCAAAGGGGATCAATCACCGCACCTTGATACTATTCACTTTGTGGAGCACTGTCTTGACCAAACAGTATTGAGTCACGCCATAAGGACATATATTGGTGGGAAAATCATCCCAATTTCTTGAGAGTATAAAGTGACATCAAATCACATCTCGTCACTATGCCGCACAGTAAAGAGATTGTGTCACAAATTTGAGGATCCATGCCTAGCCTTGTTGGAGGATTCCACTCATCATCAGGTTTTCATTCCCCAATACGTTCGGAGGGATCATCACCCCAAAGTCAATGGGGGACCCACACCCCTACCCATCTTGAGGGTACTGCCTGAAAAGAGTTGTCGATGGGTCCCACTACCACTCCCTACTGGAGGGAAGCCCGGAATAGCCATTGGGGAACACTTTTTTGCCAAACTGGAGGTTAAACTGGAACTTCCATTAGGAACCACTACCTACCCAGTTGGAGGTAAAATGAGAACTGCTCTGGCCATCCCTGTTGCATGTGACCTCTCAGAAAAATATGTCGAGGAACACTGGCCATCCATGCAGGACAGTACCTCTTAGAAGAATGCCGAGGAAAACTGGCCATCCCTACTGGATTGTACCTCTTTGAATAACACTGAGGAACACTATCCATCTCTCTTAGATGGTACCTGTCGAAAGAAAACTCAGGAATAATGGCCATCCCTGATGAATGGTACCTCAGAGAATAACACTACAGTAGTCATCATGTGTGGCCCCGAATAGGAATCACACACAAAATATCTCACATTGAAACTCATAAGACACTACAGAGGGCACCATCACGTTCTATGTGAAAAAAACCCAGGATAGGCTACACCCATGCCAAAATCCAAGTCCAAAATAATGAGATGTGATAGATATAATATTCTTAAACTATTACACGAAGCATGAAGGTCCCACACATTGTCTGTCCCCACCTCGCTGCCCAACCGTTTACCTAGAAATTATCGGGTTATAAACTATGAATAAGTACCCATAGGTATGATGACTTACTCCCAGAGTATGTGACACACCTCTTCAAAAGTCTGACAAGCGCATGATTCTCATCATTGATTCAGAGGGCCAAAATCATAATTACACTAGCACAACTCCTCAAACGGCTCAAGAAAATTTTATTTCATTTCTTCAAACATCTTCTCCACTCTCACAAGGGTCGAGGTTGACCCAAGCGATGGGTTCTCTTCAAACATGTCAAAAGGATATTCCACCAACATTCGTTTCATGTTACCATATTTATTGAGATTTCGAATAAGCCTTATAACATCCAAACGGATCATTCCATTGTGATCCTTGAGGAAAAACATGTAGGATCAACTATTTATTTTCCCCAAATGGATATCCGATGGAAAATTCATAAGTTGGCCCATTTCTCTCAAAAGGAATCTCGTGGGGCCCATGCCTCAGTCCTGAAACAATTTATACATAACATACCATTGTGATCCTCTCCAAAAAAACACACGGGTTCTACTACTTGATTATCCAAAATGGATACCCAATGAAAAAGCTGCATTGCACTGCAAAACATTCAAATAGGCCCTCATGGGACCCACATCGATACTATAGTTTGAATGCTAGAAATTATTCTCAAAATTCCTTCGAAATTGAAGGGTCACAATGCCTTTGATGGCGCATCAATCAGACTTTGGATATAGGTGCTACATCCGAAATGAAGTACCACGAATAATAATAATTAAATTATTATTAAAATAGGAAGCGCTTCACTCCACCTGCCTTCAGGAATGAAAATAAAATTTTCAGAACGACCTCAAATGGTCCGTCTCAGCTCAATGCTCATATTGTCGTAGAAGGCATCTGAATTAGAGGCTCATATCAAAACATAAAGACGTTTAATGTGTCTGGGCCCAAAATAGGGTTGGCACGACCCAATCCAATTGGACACTTTCGCCTGGGCCGGCCCACTCCAGCTAGATGGGCCTGGCTCATCTTGGATCGGTATGCTTCTCCATTTCCCATCCACTAACACTGACCATCCGAGTGGTCGGACTTCCTCTTCTCCCACATCCATGTAGAAGACCCACATCACGTAGGTCCTTCACCCCAATCGTCACCTCATAGTGCCCTCCTGACCCCTGTGCAAGCTGCCACCCACTCCTTTTTGACAAACGTGCTCCCACCTACTGCACACCATAGCCACCATAGCTGGCTCCCACTTGGAATCCTCACTCAAGACCATGCCTCCATTTCGGTTCCCACCCAACTCCCACAGCCCTCCGCCACCTTGGGCCGCCGTCGGGTGCCGCCAACGGTTTTTCTATGGTGGTCCATTCCGTGGGCCACCACAACCACACCAGGGGTCAAAAAACTATTTTGAACATGGTTTTGAGAATCTAGGGTTGAGATCTTCATTGTACCATCCTTTTCTCCACAATTCATCACAGAATCATTGTTTCAATAAATTAAACGCAATAAAGTTGGCGATCGGGGAAAGAACTCAATGAAAGAAAATGATTTTTAACAGGATTTAATGGTCGTGTTAGTGAATTTATAAACAAAACTGATTGAAATTATGATTTGACAGTAGTTTTAATCACAAATTAGTAATTGGAAGTCAAGGATTGGATAATATAATAGAATCCTACCACAATACGGTGTGCTTGGCATTGGTGACGTTTCTATGACTCTCTTGCATCAATCCACTGGCAATTTTCCCTTGATTCATCAAATAATGAAAGGTAGAGAGATTGAGAGGGAGGATAGGGTTTAGAGAGAGGGATAGAGATTGCTGTAGGAAGGAAGAGATCTTCCCTTAACTCATATTTAGAGATTTAACCTAAAATACGAATTAATGGGTGCATAATCTATTCAACCCAAGCATTTTTGTTTTATGACATGCCTTGGTAAAACATCCCCCTCCGAACTCAACAGTGGTATCATATTTATAATTTGAGGCCCCAAACAAAAGTTATTTTCTTCAACTCTTGAAATAAAATAATTAAGTATAATTAATTTAATGACAATTTTTCTCTCCATGGAGTTCTCCACAGGATTTGTGCACCAAAAAAGTTATGCCCCACCAAGGTTAAACTACGTGTTTTGGACACAATGTTGGCTTTAGATTTCTGATCTAAGAAATAATTTAAGAGATATCTTGTTTCCAAAATGTGAATAGTAAAAAACACTTAATATTTTGTATAATTTATTTTAGGCACATAGGGACACAAAATTGCACGCCATCTCAGTGCCTCACCCTATAAATATATGTAGAAATATTCCAAAGTCTTATAAGGCAAAATTGGGTTTTAAAATAATTCCCACCTTCAATATTTTCATCCTCAAAAAGAAAAACTAGGGGAAAAAGATGGGATAATAGGCTCACAACAGTCTCTCCAACTCCTAGGGAGAACATAAAGATTTTCCCCCAGCTGTGACATGTGGGAGACATCATGCACCCAATCTAGGTATTGGGGGTAAGATAAGGTGGTAGGAAACCTCTCCGTCTCTTTTCATGGTCCCAAATGGCTTGAAGAAACTCAGGGAATATCTTTCCTCCATAATCAAACATCTAAATCCACATCGCAACTGGAAATAAAATTTGTCCTTAGAATTAGGTCTTGTGATTTCCTTATTTAGAATATCCATATGGTGAAACACCTAATGATATTTGGTCATGCATGATTTCACATTTGATGCATCACAACCAAGACTCTCTTACAGGCTCAGGAAGCTAAGGGTTCATCACCATCGACTGAAGAAAAAGTATACCCTACTACTCCACTAGGGTCATCTGTCGGGAGGCTAACTGCTCTGAAACATTCTGCACTAGGAGAACCTGAGACATCCTGCTAAAGAAATATACTACAACCTTTCCCATTTCTGGAGTATAGGATATCACGAAGTTTTAGTTCTACAGGAAGTTCAAGCAGCATCACCGCCTTAGGTTCATGTCTCTCTGGGTGGAGATGTACCTGAGACTTTGGTAGTCTGTGAAAACCAAAAAGAGATCCCTCATAAGGTATCATCATCACATATCAGAGAGAAGACTACCACTTCCATCCCCACATAGTGAGTCACATTTTTCTTCTCATGGGGTGTCCATTGATGTTACCAAGTCAGGATCCAAGTATCACTGATAAGGGGAGGGGGTGAATCAGTGATATCTTTTTCTTTTATGTTTTATTTATTTTTGAAACAATCTTCAGCACCTGTTAAAGAGTTTTTTCCCTACTGAATGCACAGAACCACAAGAACCCAATATTTACAAGGTTCACTACTCAATAAGAGTAGGTACATCCTTGTTATGTTACAGAAATAATCCAGTTCCAAATAACCCACTTGAAAATAATCCTTTGATGTGGAATACAATGAGTAGTATATACCCTTACAATCATGTAGCACCTGGGAGAAAATCCTCATGTGTGTGTGCACCCTCTTAGCACAAAGAGGGTAATGAAATATCTTTGTGCTTCTTGACAAACATTCACAAATATGATATTTGAAAAAAACTCTTCTCTTTCCTATCCAGATGCTGATAGGAACTATTTATACTTTGTAATAATACTTACTCCTATACCCCAGTTATATCTTGACTCACTTTAAATCACTTCTCATATAATTTGGGAACTGAAATCTTCAGCACGTAGAGCTCCTTCATGAAGCTCTTAGCTTCGTAGAGCACTCTAGTTTACAATGCTCTATAGTTCACAAATCTCACTAGATCGTAAATCTCATTATTTTCTGGATCACTTATTCATCTTAGAAAACTTTACTTCTTTTTTAAAGCTCAATAGCTCTCCGTGAAGATCCTTTCCTTCATGAAGCTTACTGCCTTCATAGATCTCGCTTTCTCTATGAATTTTATTCGCAATTGGAGTTCTCTATAAATTATCGTTATGTTTCTCTATTTTCTAGAGGGGTTAGGGGGACTATTTACAGGCTATTCCCACTGACTCCATAACCTTCTAGACACCTCTGCACCACGTCATCACCAAATCATAGAGATATAAATTTTTTTCCAAAATTTACTCTATTTCACAAAGCACCATGACTATTTTTCAGATTCACAAAGCCCATTGTAACCACTAAACTTTGTGTCAAATACTTTGCACCATCGTGATACTCCTTAAATTGTGATACTACAATTCTCCACTCGCAATTCTCTTCGCCACCACAATAATCACTTGCAAACCTCTTCACCTCATCCATTCACGAAGCTCGTCATAATCACGAAGAACATCATCAACATTCTTCATGACTTCAAAAAATCTATTTCATGAATCCCATATTCTAGAATTTCATTTCATTTGCATATTTTTATGATATATTCAAGGATATAATCATCAAGTGTGTGTTCAAACTCTTAGCACATATTTGGTAATGAAATATCTCTGTGCTTCTTGACAAACCTTCAGAAATATGATCTTTGAAAACAAATATTCTCTTTTTTATTCATAAGTTGATAGGAACTACCTAGGCTTTGTAATAATACTTAGTCCTATACCCCGGTCATATCTTGACTCACTTGAAATCACTTCTCATATAATTTGGCTACTCAAATATTTAGCTCGCAGAGCTCCTTCGCAAAGCTCCCAGCTTCACAGATCACTCTTGTTCGCAAAGATATCTAGATCGCAGATCTCACTATTTTGTGAAGCACAAATCGGTATTTCCGAAGTTCACTTTTTTCACAAAGCTCAAGGGATCTTTATGAAGATCCTTTCATTCATGAAGTTTACTGTCTTTGCAGAGCTCACTTTCTATGCAAACCTTTTTTGTAATTTGAGAGTTCTAAAAATTCTCATTAGGTCTCTATATTTTCTCAAGGGAGTAGGGGCCTATTTATAGGAAATTCCCACTGACTCCAAAACCTTTCAAACAACTCCACGCCACATTATCACCAGATTATAGAGATCTGAATTTTCCACCAAAATTCACTTTGTTTCACGAAGCACCACAGATATTTTCTAGATTTTCAAATCTTGTCATAACTGTTATCTTTCTGTCAAATCGTTTTCACTGCTGTGATGCTCCTTCTTCCTTTGTGCCACCACAATTCTCCACTCTTAATTCTCTTCACTACCACAATGCTCAATTGCAAAGCTCTTCACCTCAGCCATTTTCAATGCTCATCATAATTGAAAAAAACACCGTCAATATTCTTCATGTATTCACAAAATCTATTTCATTAAGCCCATTTTTGTAAAATTCCTTCATTTTTCATATTTTTATGAGATCTTCAAGGAAATAAAATTTTCACAATGTTATCCCAACTCCAAATTTTGGACCCCAAAAATTTGGCAAACACTGGGAAACTGCGCCACCTTAAACACCTGCTTCTACATAACCAATCATACTAATAGAATGAATCTTTTCTCTCCCATTATATAAGAAATATTTTATCACAATTTCTCAAAAGAACTTATGATCTTTGATAAATAAAAATAAAAAAATAATCATTATATTTACAGTGGAATGTATTGTAAATTTTCTATCGTTCCCCACCCACTTATACAAAATGAAGTGATTTCATTTCTTCTCGAACTTACTTGAAAACAAATGAAAATAATTCATGTATCCAAAAACATCATCAGCTAATTTGGTCCCAATGTCCATCACCTCACCAGTACTTGATAACTATAGTATCAAGACTTGATGTTGATCACAGATGGTACCAACAAATACAGAAGGTGATTAAACTAATCCAACTTCATGAGGATAGAAACAGAAAGCATGTGACATATCCCACATGTCTTTTCCCCTCTTGGAAGAAGAGTAATCACCAAACTAGACAGTCTACCCCAAAAACTAGTGACATCCCAAGAAAAAAGTGTCAAATTGGATAAAATCCACTTGTAAAGTCACGACCTATTCCAACACTCCACTACACAACACCTCTTTGAACACACAACTTAGATGGATTCAACCACCAAACTCAATATCATATACTTTTGGAGGCACTATGTTTCCCTCACATTTTTTCTCACATAATAAAAATGTGTATTGGTGGGGGGTAGTAACCCTATTCGTCATGAATTTGAATCTATGTCGAACAAAACTGACATAGGGTTACACCGATTCCCCACGTCACCCTGGTAAAACCTCAAGTATGGAGTTGGGAGAAAATATTACATAACACAATATCTAATAAGTTCTATTGAAAAAGTTAGAAAATACAGAAGACATACACTTTATCATCTTGTTCTCTAAATGATCATAGACATTCAAAGCTTGCTATTGTCTGTGGACCTAGCAGCTAACTTCTTGATCCTGGTGGTGGTTCAAATACCTCACAACGTCATCACACACCTCCAGATCCTCCTGCTCCTCTACCAACACCACCTACCTAGGAATAACCTTAATCATGGAATTAAATCTTCCATGGTGGTCCACCTACTTCACACTTGGTGTTCTTTTCATGTACAATCAGGCTGTTTTGTGCCAAGTGACCTTGCCCGTCACAAGCATAATGTCAACCCTCTCTTGGATGACCTGGTGCCTGAGTGTGATCATGAGAAGATATATTAGATTGAGATCTTGTTGTTTGACATCTTCTAGCTGCCGAAGATGCCTCATCTCTATTTCACTCACTACCATGACCATATATACGGCGTCCATCTAACAGAAAGTTATCTACCAGAAGTGCCTTATCTAACACATCATCATAGGTGGGGATGCACAAGGGTAATATGATAGCAAGGATCTCTCTGAGGATTCCCTAGTAAAACTTTCATGATCAAAAGTTACTATTATGAATAATGTACAGAGAGTAGTTCGCAATGTCTGTAAACATAATCGCAAACTTAGTCACCAAACTCCCTCCCTATTCTAACTGATAGAGCTTCTGAAGTCGAATGGAATGCAAGCATGAGGGGTAGAACTCCACAAGAAATAGCTATTCTAAGTCACCCCATGATAGTGATGACTAATCATGTATCTAAGTAACTAAGATCCTATAATGCCTAGCTGCTCTGTGGAAAAGTCTAGATACAAAATAAACCATATGATCTAAGCCTCTACTGCCTGAGGGTATGGATCACCATGGAACGTTAGCAGCCTCTATTGTTGGAATTCGCAAATTACACTCAGCCGAAGAATGCCCTCATCCTACTCTATTGGGATATAGACTGCTCTATAGGTGAGGGAGTTGTTACTTATCCACCTGAAGAAAGGGGCTCACATGATGGGTCTTGAATTGAGGCCTCATCGCTTGCAGGTTCGACATCATGCACCAAATCTAGTATCCTGACTGGATATCGTCATTGAGATATCCAGGATGTTATCAAGGAGTACCGCAATCATATGAGCACACACACAAACACACACAAAAACACACATATATATATATATATATATATCAATAGCAATGGGGATATGACTTAAGGATGGTCAATGACTCAATCCTATATGATGCATATACCATTGTTCCCTATAATAGGTGTCTTAGTGTGCTGAGTCCACAAGCAGGTAATCAGGGTCCTGGTGAATGGATACGCCAGCCGTCCATACAAGCATTAGACACCCTATCTTGAGATACACTCTCTAGACACTTCGATACTATGTCCCTAAACTCAACTATGACCTTTTTAGGGAAACACCCAAACAACGTCCCAAGCATCAAACCACCTCTGATACCACGTTTTTACAACCCAACCCATGCTGGGGATCACGCCACAACTACCCCAAGCCCACCCTTATAGGCCAAATGATGGAAACTAGTGCTTAAGGCACAAACAACTACGGTATGCCTTTGCCTAAGAACCTATAAACACATATATCCAAATCAACACAAATAGTATAGAGGGAAAAGAAAACAATATAAAATACTACAATATATAAACAAAAAACATGCATCGAACTCTAAATAGTACAAGTAAAAAAATTAAACTGAAAGGTAAAGGGGAAAATTACACACCCAGCCAGAAAAGTGCTACAACCCATCAATAGGTGAAAATGTAAAATAGTTGGGAGAGTCTCACTCTTGATTCCCAAGATAACAAGACCACACATGGTCCAAATGTGTGCAAACCCCATATAGGGGTGAGTATAAATATACTAATTAGGATTCCTCGAAGTCCTAAGAGAGTATCAAGAGAGGTAATAAAGAGGGGAGAAATAGATAGAATATGGTAGAGTAAAAGAATATAGTAATAGAGTGCAGATCAACCCAACAAGATTGTGAAGTAAGATTTTTACAAACACAAGGAGCTAGAAACGATGTGAAGATAAACTTCTCATCAAGTCTTCTATACCTATAGAAGGGGATAAGACTCATCCAACCATGAGAAGCTAGAAATAGAAATCACGTGGAATACCCTGCATGTCTTCGCCTCTCTTGGAAGGATATTAGACAAAACCCAACGAGTGGGTACCAAAATATGATATATATACTTAGCAAAGAAACCCATATGATAGTGTATGGGGACCTCCATATAAAAAGCTCAGCATAAGAAAAGTGAGTGGACAATAGTCCCAGAAGTAACAATCATTTCCTACATTCTCACATGTCTTCCATGAACTATAAGTCAAACAGGATCAATAAATGCACCTTGATACTATCTGCTTTGGGAAACACTGTCTCGACTGCATGATTTTAAGTCACGTCACAAGGATGTGTCTTATTGGGAAAAGCGTCCCACTTTCTTGAGAGTCCAAATTCACGTAAAATCACATCTCATAATTATACCTCATAGTTGAGAGATCATGTCACACAAATGAGGATCCATGCCCAGCTCGACTGGAGGAATCCAATTGTCATCAAGTTTCTATGCCCTAGTACGTCATGGGGGATCTTCAACTGGAAGTAAATGAGGGACCCACTGCCCAGTCAAACTGGATGGTACTGCATGGAAAGATTCATCAATGAGTATCAGTACCTAGCCATATTGTTGGGAAGCCATGAACTGCCATCAGGGACCACTCCCCAGCCCAGCAGGAGATAAACTGGAAATTACCATCAAGGACCACCTCCCAGCCCCACTAGAGGTAAACCCGAAACTGATCTGGAAATCCCTTCTAGATGGTACCTCTCAGAAAAACACATCAAGGAACCCTAGCCATCCCTGATGGATGGTACCTCTTAGAATAATGTTGAGGAACACTAGCCATCCCTACTGATGATGCCTCTTAGAAGACCACCAAGGAACACTGGCCATCCCTGCTGAATAGTACCTCTCAGAAGAACACTACTGCAGTCATCATGTGTCACCCCATATTGGCATCACACTCAAGATATCTCGTATCACAACTCGTAAGACACTATAGAGGGCCCCATCATGTTCTATGTGAAAAAACACATCGGATATGATACACACATTCCAAAATATGAGTCCAAAAGAAAGAGATGTGAGAGATAGAACATTCGTAAAGTATTAAATGGTGTGTGTGTGGCCCACACATTGTGTTTCCCCACCTCATTGCCTAATCGTGTACCTAGAAAGTCTTGTTTACTAAACTATGAATTAGTACCCCCAGGCACGTTGGAATACTGCCAGAGTACTTGAAACACCTAGTAAAAAGGCCGACGAGCACATGATGTCGGTCGTTGATTCATAGGGCTAAAAGCATAATTACACTAGAACACCTCCTAAAACGGCTCAAGAACATTTGATCACATATCTTCATATTCTCCAATCTCACAAGAGTTTAGGTTAACCCAAGCTGTGGGTTCTCTTCCAACACATCAAAATGATATTCCACCACTATTCCATTAATTATTCACATTTTATGAGATCACGAATAAGTCATTTAACATCCAAATGGATCATGCAATGGGGATCCTTGTAGAAAAACAAGCAATATCGACTATTTATTCTCCCTAAATAGACATTCAATGGAATAGTCATAAGATGACGCATTATAAGCGAAAGGCGTCTCGTAGGGCCCTCGAATTAGTCCTGAAACATGTTATAAGGATCTATCGATTGTGATCTTCTCGGAAAAACACATAGTTTGACATTGTTATCATAAAAAATGGATACCTAGTGAAAAAGATGAATTTCATAGCAAAACATGCGAACCAGAACCCGTGGGGCCCACACCTCAACTGTAGTTTGAATGCATCTAGGTAGCCACAAAAATTCTGTTTATACTCTAGGGTTATAGTGCATCTGATGGTGTATTAATCATAATTTGGGTGTAGGTTCTACGTCTGAAAGTAGGTACTACAAATTAAAGTAATTAAATTATTAATTAAAAAGTGAACTCTTCACGCCACCTGCATTCAGAATTGAAATTAAAATTTCCAAAACCTTATTAATTGGTCCGTCTCAAATAAAGGATCATATTTCTATAGATGGTACATGAATCAAAGGCATGTTTCAAAAGATACAGGCATTTAAAGTGTCCGGGCCCAAAATAGTGTCGGCCTGTTCCAATCTGGCCTGACACTTATGCTTGGGCAGCATGCTTTATCTGGCCTAGCCTTGTTCACTATGGCCCGGTCCACCACTTTGTGGAATGACCTCCGACACCGACCGAGAATGTGGCTGATCTTCCTTTGTTCTTGCATCCACACGGAAGACCTGCATCGCACGGGTCTTTGTCCCTCGCCACCACCTCATAGCACCCAACGAATTCCCCTATAAGCTGCCACCCAGATCCCATCTGGTTGTCGTTCTCTCTCCAATCAGAAACCATATCCACCCCAACCGTCTCCTATCTACCCTCTATGCTTGTTACCACGCCGCCCAGCCGCCCAGCTAGCTACCGCCCGACCTCCACGGCCCGCCACTGCCTTGTTCAACCGCGTGCCGCCGCCAATAGTTTTTCTCCAGTGGACCCTTCCATGGGCCAATGCGACCACACCTGGGGTCTGAAAATTATTTTAGACTTGTTTTGGGAATCTTAGGATGAGCTCTTCATCACACCTTCCTTCGCTCTGTAATCCATCATAAAATCATTTTGTTAAAAAATTAAACATGATAAAACTGACGATCTAGGGAAGAACCCAATGAATAGAAATGATTTTTAACAGGGTTTAATGGTCGTGTTAGTGTTTCCATAAACAATTATGAGGGAGATAGTGATTTGAAAGCATTTCTATTCATGAATCAAGAATTGTAAATCAAGGATGTGGTAATTTAATAGAATCTTACCTTGATAAGGTGTGCCTGGCGTTGATGACGCGTCAATGATGCTCCTGGTTCGATCCACCATCAATTTTACATTGATTTATTAAAGAATGAGAGGGATAAATATTGAGATGGAGGAAAGGGTTTAGAGAGAGGAAGATATATTTATGAAGGAAGGAAGATCTCTCCCTTCAAATCATACTTATAAACATAACATAAAATAGGCGTCAACAGGTGCGGGATCCGAACAACCCTTGCGTCGGTGTTTTATGATGTGCCTTGGTAAAACATCTTCCTCCAAACTCAACGTTGGTCTCAGATTTCTAATTCTAGACCCAGAAAATGTTATTTTTATCGGTTCTAGAAATAAAATAATTATTTTTAATTATTTTAATGAATATTATTAGCTTCGTGTAGTTTTCCACATGAGTCATACGCCAATAAAAGTTATGTCTCGCCTATGGTAAACATCACATTTCGGACACAACCGGGTCCTCCGATTTCAGATATGAGCTACATTTCAAGAGAAATACCATTTCTGAACTATTCGTAGTATAAAACAATTAATATTTATTTATAATTTATTTCAGGCACACTGGGCATTGGAATTGTATGTTGTCTCAGCACCAAGCTCTAGAAATATGTGTAGAAATATTCCAAAGTCTTACAAGGAAAAAAACTGAGTCTCTACACTTCCATTCTTCATAGAATCATCCGGTTGGAGATACATAGTTAGAGTAATGGAATATAAACCTCAATGGGAAATAATAACTCTATTATATATACTATGGAATATGGGGACACTGAGGTGGAATTTAGAGTAGTCGTCAAATAGGCATAAAGGGCGTTGGGGAACTTTTCTTTCCGACTCTTCTTGTTCTAGACAACCATTTTCTAAAATATGATAGAGAGGGTCTTTTTGAATGCCTATATCTCCCATTTCTCTCCGCACAATAGAGATACATATTGTTGGATTAGATATTTTAATTGGAATTAAATTTATTCATCACGAAAACCTGGATGTTTTCATTTTTGTCTGTGAGAACACAATGAGGAAATAAAAATTGGTGGATGATGTATGAGCCAATGGACATGATCATAGTATGATATTTGACATATTTTAGTGGAATCACTTCTTACCCAAAGAAGAATAAGTCTGTTGCGGTATCAATTATCCTAAACTAGTGAGATGTCGATGTTGGGTGTGACCTAGAATATGAAGTCCTCATACTTCAATGGACCAAGTATATTTTGTGGTGGGGTGGGGCACTAGTGATCGATAAATAAAATTTTCATGGATCTTAAATGCATAAATACTCTTAGATAACAAGATATATTCAGGGACCATGATTGTACAGATGTATTAAAACCTCTAAATATGGTGGGAATGCTTCAATCACACTTTATGAGAACCATATAAACCAATATAGACATCTGGTATAACGTAAGGAATATCATCTAAAAAGATGAAACAAAAAATAATTCCATCAATATCATATCAATAGAGAGTCTGTTTAAGGTTAGGCCCACTCTAGAGTGCAAACTGTGATTCATGCTGAGGAATTATCTCATGCTCATCTTTTTCTAGTGATGGAATTTCACCCAGAGATACTCCAATATAGGATTTTTCCAACCAGGTGTTTCCTTTACTATGGGGGGACTAAGGGTCCTAAAACATATGCATCATAAACCATTTGGTTTACCTATTGGTTACCATAATCTAATGTCATGAGAGATATAATCCTCTAACATCCCAGATGAATGACTAGTCCATCCAAGTCAAGCTCTACAAGATACGTGAGAAAAGTTTCCAAATCATTATCTTGAACATTTTGTGATCCAGGGATGTGATTCAACCCTATATGGGAATTGAACCAGGGTATCATCAGACCAATATTCTCTATTAGGGGAATTGGATCTTATTTTTCAATGATATAATAACAATTGATATGTTTTATGACTACCTCATAGTCTCCCTTCACATGAAAGAGAGGGAATTCAATGTTGAGGTCCAATATGAAATTAGTAATGATATCCTTATACTCATCCTCATTTTTACAACAACCTTCTAACAACATGAATACGTATGTCTAGATGGATTGTGGGGGGGGGGGGGTGATGAATATGATCCCTAGGCATACCCTGTTGAGAAAGGGATTATTGAGCACTCTACCGGTCAGGCTTCAGGAGGAACCATCAAAATGAATCTTCTAACATGGAATCACTTGATCCATTAATAGGATAACCTCATTAAGAAAATAAACATTCATCGGATGTTCTTTAGTTGAAACAAGGGTGATTAGTAAGTCTTCCAGTGTTTTTCCTTTGAAGTATTTCTAAATAAAGAACCTAATGTATAACTTATATAGGATTACTTACCAAGATACCAACCACCCCATCAACATTTTGATATTTAGAATATACATTAGTGGGTATACTAAGGACCCCACCTGTATCTCATGATGTTGTAGATAACACTGCAACTTTTGCACTACAAAAACAAATGTGAGGAAACTATTCTCGATGGTGCAATATCTGGTCTCCATGTCAAGGAGATTTCAACAGAGACAATAAAAAATGTTTTATCTACCCTCTTTATTTTTATAGTCTAGAATTGCATTGAGGCTTCATTCTAGGGTGGTCACAAAGAGGACCAATGGTTTCTCTGAGATGGGTGACATCAGAACCATAGGTAGGAGAAGGTACTACTTGATATCATCAAGTGTGGTATGGAATTCCTCATCCCATTGGTAAATTGTGTATTTTATCATGATTCTTGATAAGGTATTACACTTTTTGGCCTGATTTGGGATAAATCAGTGTATGTAGGTTATGTGTCCATAGATGACTCTCATATTATTGAGGTTTCTCAGGGGAGGAATCTGTCTGATGTCCATGATCTTCTCTAAGTTAATCTCAATGCATCTGTATCTTATGATGAATCTAATAAATTTCACATATGTAACTTATAATGACAAATTCGACTGGTTCATATTAAATTCATGAGAGTAGAGAAAGACGAACAATTTCTCAAGGTCCCTGATATGGTCCAGAAGCTGGGAATATTTGAACACAAATTTATCAACATTTTACACCACCAAAATCCTAAGGATTGGATTGAATATGTAGTTCACGGCCTGCTTATAAGTGGATCCTGCATTCTTCAAGCTGAAGGGCATCACCTGATAGAAGAAAGTCCATTGGGGTTCCCTAAAGGTGGTAGAATTCTCATCCTCAGGGGACATCAAGATTGTATTGTACCCAAAATATCTATCCTTGATAGATAGGTCTTGGAATCCATTTTTATCACCAATCAATAGTTCTATCACTATAATGAAAAAATCATGCTTCAGATAGTAGAGATTGAGGTCCTAGAGGTCGATAACGACTACAATTTACGAATTATTCTTCTTAAATGGGAAAATTCCGGATAGGCATTTAGGTTAATGGACTTCCATGATGATTGTTTCTTTGAAAATATTTTCAAACTCATGCTCAACCATTGCATCATGATAATGGTGAATCATTCTGGGAGGCTACTTGAACCCACAATTACTCACTGGGAGGCCAAGATGATGAATATAAACTTAGGGTTCATCCCAAGAATCTCTTAATTTCTCTAAATGAAGACATCTAGATGATACCTCAGTATGGCCACATACTACTATTTATCCTCTAGAGACATGACCAAACTTATCAGTATCAACATTGGATCTTTCTCGATACCAAGGTTCACTGGGGTTAGCTCATCAGTAGTGGTGGAGATACCCTCTTCAAATTTAGGATGGGAATCTTTCAAATCCTCTTTATCATCTGAGTTAAGGGAATATGTGGGGGGATGTTTCTCTTTAAATCTATTTAACTTATAAAAATTAATGGTGCCTTCTTGGGTGGACAAAAAATCCATGATCAGGGGTTCTCACCCCTGTTTAAACTATGGAAACAGAAGTTATCGAGCCAACTCCATCTGGCTTGGGATTGCGAGGTCCACACTTTATGTTTAAGAAATGGAAATGAGTCACTCTCATTAAATTCAACCCTCTTATACATAATAGGTGGGAATGTTTCAGACTATTGGACATAGGGAAAACTTCTTGGTACTTAATGATAGTACGAGCTTCTAGTATCACCCTGGCACACCCGATGTAGGATTATGTTGTAATATAAGGATTATCTTTTTTCTTAGAGATTCCAAAACCCTTTTTATAGAAATAAAATGTACTTATAATTTCCATAATCATGTAATATAACTAATGAATTGGGAGGATGAATCTATCATCCAAGTCTTCCCATGGATTAACTGTAGTGGTTGGTTGATCATTCGGAAAATTAAGGGATCAACCCCATCAGTCTGAATCTTCATACCCTATTTATTGTAGTATCCAACATACAGATATATGTAATCATAATATTCAAAGGGGGATGAATCAATGTTAAGAAACCCTACTCGACCATTATGGTAGAATTTGTGCAACTGATGATCTAAATAAGGGGCTGTTGTGTGAAAAAGAATCCAAGGCCTACCTAGAAGCGCATTGTAGGAAGTATACTATAAGACTAACATGAATTTGGTACTTGATATCAATCCACCCAAATGGGTCTTCATCCAAACCATTTTGTGTGATTTATACTCACTCTTTTTCATAACCTTGAATTATCAGGTTGAAGGGAGTCAAGTATACATCTGTTAGTTCCATTTTTTAATAGTGTCCATGTTGGAATGAGGTTGATCCCAAAAATATTATCTACCAAGTATTTCAGGACCTCCAGTCCATTTAACATGAATGTGATGTATATTGGGAATATTTTCCCATATATGAGGACTCCCTAATCTTCCATGGAGAGCAAGATTATGGCTTAGAATTCCTCTTGCTCAGCCTCCTCTCTATAGTAGGCATCATTTGTAGCTACTTTAGTATAAAACTGGTGAATTCTTCTCAAGGAATCTAAAACGGGATCATGTATTTCCTTCAATAAGAGTAGGACCTTTAGGATTGAAATACTCATTGGTATGTCAGTGAGGTACTTCAAAATATATTATTTCCACCTCGATGGAATTTTTTTTCATAGAGGATCACCCCTTAGTAGGGTGTGCAACAAATGCTACTAGATGAACCGATGGGTTCTTACTAGTGCTTGAAATATTTTTTGGTTGAATATATAACATGATCTGGAAAACTATCGGTTGAATTTCTGTTAGATGAGGTCTAACTCTAGCTGAATACAGAAGATCACAACACTACTATAGCTGAGCTACTAAGTCAACTAAAACAATCAGTTGTGAATTCATACATGGTTGATAAGAATGGGATGATTATATATGATTAGATTTTTGAAAAACCAGATGTCTATTATTAGAATCATGAATGGCCTAGTATGCCTGAGCATTATGAGGGCTCGTGTGTCATCAACCATTTCTTCAATGAAACTATCTGGAGGCAACCTAGGGGTTTCCATGGAATTACATGATGTTAGGAATCATAAAGTGTTCTACAAGATAGAAGTATGTGATATAGGAATAGTAATTCTCATCATTAATAGGGTAGTCCAAGATTGGATGAAACCTGGGAACATCACCTAACATAGGGAGTAAAAAATCTCCAAGAGTTCAGAATGACTTCAAGACATGCAGGGGACTTCTATATCCATTAAATTATCGGTTATTACTCTTATGAGATACAAAGTGATATGATACAGATGTGGAAGTGGTGGATGAGGGAGGTTTAGAGACCTTAGAAGGTCATGACTTACTCAAAAGGGAAGAGATAACACCATGGGAACATGAAACTACCTTATGGTCCAACCAATCATCATATTTATCCGTCCTATGGATGGGGGCCTATGGACATTCACTAGAGCCTTCAATATCACTATCGGGGTTTGCAGAGACATATGTCACCTATGTTGGAATATCACCCAACATGACTAGGAAACGATCCACTTGGTCCTGGAGGTAATCTTCAATCATGAATCATTTATTAATGGTGTTTCTGAGGATCTTGTGGTGTAGAAAATGACTAGTATGACTAGTGGGTCAAGCCTCCTAGAGACTCTATTACTCTATAATTTTCATATTTATTTTCTCTAGTCTATTGTTAAAATATACATGGACCTTTGAATCCCTAAAAGAATAGTTCTATATTCTTTTATCCAAAAACATTATTTTCGGATCCCAAACTTGATGGGGGGGGGGGGGGTTGGAGCCATATTCTCTCATCGAGGAGGATGTTCTTAGTGATATAGTTTTTAGTGGTTCTATGCCAGGAAGGAATGAACTTGATAGGGATTCACTCTGCAAGTCTCTTCAAGTAAAGTATATATAGGGTTTACTTCCTCAAGAACTTGTACATGCATAGTGATAACAATCTCTTCTTTTGTAGGTCTTCTCATGAGTTCTGGTAGGGGAAACAAGCATGAAAGCTATCTATTATACTATAAGGTTTCATCTAGATGATGATCCTTTTTAGAGAAATCCCAAAATCCACCTGGTTAGTTCTTTGTGATTATTCTAGGAACTATCTCATCCGTATTGTTCCTCATGAAAATCATAAGAAGATTTTCTTGTGAAATTTCCATGTCAAGTGAATATATGATGAATTTTGACTAGGAAAAAAGTATTTAACTCACTCATCAGGTCATTTATTTCATTTTTAGTGGTTGTAAATGTAACACCTGAGACTTTTATGTTATATAAATCATCAAAGGAATCTTTTTCTACACAACACTTGTTTGGCTTGCTTTACACGCAATCACGACCTTCCTCGATAGCTTGCGTTGTACGCAATACCGAGTTTCACTAAACAACAATATGCTATTAAAACTAGCCGTTATGAATAGTAATAACCACTTTTTGAAATTTTATAAATTTTATTTTTCAAAATGGACTTCATTTTTGGATTCGGAATATCGAAATTAGCCTAGGGTGAAATTTTGGTATTTTTCTGAAAACTTTCAATTTTTGATGAATAGTGAAACCACTAAGTGGTAGGTTAAAAACTGAATTTTGCATAAAACTTTTACCACTTCTGTGAATGGAATTTCGAAAATCCGACAGACACGGTTAATATCAAGGACTAAAATGTGGTTCAATGAGATGAAAATAATTTTTGGTGAATAGTAACTTTTTACTTTTTTTTACCACGGTTAATAGTAAATAGGGTAACTAAGGGTAAATATGATATTACTATTACCCTAACACATGTCCTAATTCTATTGGATAAGTTTAATTCGACCGAAAACAACCTTATGAATATAATATGACCATTTAGGTCCACTTGGATTAGATTATGACATTTAATATTATTTTATTTAATGAATAGTTAAAATAGTTAAAATCAAAGTTTAATAACTAAAACATTTTTAATATGGGGTTATACATAAGATAAATTCGACTATAAATATTCATTAGAAAGATAAAAATATTTCCTACATAATGGTATTTTATTTGTAATTTTTAGACATTAAATAATGTAATTTATTTATGACACAATGATGATGCAGTAATTATCTTATTAATGAAATATTGACATAATTGATGTTATAAACACCAAAATAAATGTAATTTGAGACTTTTTATGAATTACACTAATTTTATAGGTTACTATGATATAGTAGTGTTGATTTAATCAACTTGGTTCGAACATATAATCCTGTTATGACTTTTACAAAAATCATATATCAAATAGTGTCAAAATTGACACAAAATAGTTTTTAAATCAAATATTATATTACTAATTGTTATTTTATTCCTAAAAATCTAAGGTTCGGCCAAATGACTTAGATAAAGATATATATATTAATAATAAACAATATGGGGTTCTTTTGGCATGTTATAGTAAGTGTATTAACCATATAGTGAAAGAAAACAAAAAGACACGGTAAAAGTTAAATTATTTAACTTAGAGTTAAATCTAATTGATAAGGTTAAAATAATACCCTAAACTTGTCTAAATCATATTGGTTGATAGGATTTCGACCCATACCCACTTTAGCTTCGAAATAAGACCCTTTGGAACCATTATAAACCGATTTTTACTTTAATATAAAATAATATTTTGAGATATTCCTAAGGTGCCCCTCTCCTCCCTTATAAAAGGGCACCTCCTCCCCCTCCTCCTCACACCAATTTGAGCACTCAAGCTCGGCCAACCCCTGCCATTTTCTCCTCTCCACTTCCCTAGAATAATCCTAGAGGTCCTGGTCCTCTTCAAAGACCAATCTTAGTTCCCTAAGGGGAGGATTCAAAGAGGCGTTCCAAAGAAGAGGTAATATCCATTACCGATCTTTTCAATTTCTTTCTTCTTCAACTTCTTCTTCTTTAGTTGTTTCATGATAAAGTAATAACATCAGTATTACTTACATACTTATATGTTATTATAAATATGAAACAACCCTAATTCACCTTCTATCCATCCTACGAAAAAATGAAATCACCGCGCGTGCGTACATACGGAATACCGTCTCCACGCCGTGGTGTAATCTATTTTCCACCATCACTTTACAAGGATGGGTATAATGGTGTAATGAGTAACTATTTATGATTATTATAAAGTAATATTGATACTGAAATAATATATATATATACTCCAATAAAATTCCACGATCATAGGAACGATATCATCACTCGTGCGTACGTACAGAATACCGTCTCCACGATGTGATGCAACTCGTTCTACATGATCATCATTACATAGTAATTATATAAATGAATTGAATGAATAAATATGATATATGTTACACTAATACCATTCTTGATATAAGGTATCTATAACCTTAAAAGAAGAATAAGAATTTATTCGACAAAACACGCATAAGAACAAAAGGCAATAAAGGCCCGAGTAACAAGTAACAATGAAATATTACTAATAAGAAGCTAAGAATATGACCATATATGATATCATATCAATATGTATGATTCTGGAATAAGTCAATAACATTATTTAAACCATTATACAGGAGCTTCGGACACGTACAAAGCAAATCGGACCTAAGGTAAGGGAAATATCACAATCTCATTTTTATCCGAGATTGTTTATACTTTAGTATTTACTGGGGTGTATTTTATCATCCACATCCATGTTCCCTCAATATGTAATATTGTTTCAATACACTTAAAATAGTTTAAATCCAATTTTACCCTTCGGTGAGTTTTTAGTAAAGAATATGAAAGGAATCTTTTGTCGTTTTTTCGTACGAGGTACTTTTTGACTTTTCCGACAAAGGTACGAAGAATGTTTTTTTTAACTTATACGGCATGTATGGATTTTTAAAACATTATTTCCAAGAAGATTCCTTTACAAGTTTTCAAGTTTATTTTTAATCAACTTCTTTTATTTTAAAGTCGTATGACATGTTATGAAAGGAAAAATGTTTTTTGAAGAAGAAAGGATATTTTCCTCAAGAATGGAGTTCAAGTGTTTTATCAAAATTATTTTCCATTTAAGATAATAAAGGGTTCTGTTTTTATCCCTATTATTACATTGATTTGATCATGTTGTGATTGAATTATTTTTATGAATTCCTTTATCTTATATGAATTGTTTTATGATGTCATGTTGTTTAAGAATCCCATTTTTATTACATGGGTTACGCTATGATGTATGGTTTATGATTATGTGGCACACATAAGAAAGGATTCATTATAAGATGGGTGAGACCTATATCTCCCTCCAATTCATTGGGTAAAGATTTTATATCTCATGAGATAGACATGGCTGGAACGGTAGGTTATACCGGTTCAGTGAAACAGGACTGGAACGAGGGTGACTCGGTTCAGAAAGGGACTTTGTCCACTAAGATAGTCTTGGAAATGAGTCATGACTAACAAGAAATGATTTTCCATGATTATGTGTGCATGCCACAAAGTTTCAAGTTTCATGTTATGATTATGGGGATCTCATTTTCACTTCTATGATTTATTCCATGTTAAGATATTATGATCTCTTTTGCAGGATATGATTTTCAAAAAGATATGATATGATTTTTATTTCCATTATTTTCCCTTGCTGAGAATTTGAGCTCACCCTTTTATGTTTTCTTTTCCCCGGGTCAGGAAGATGGATATTAAGTAGAATATGCTAAAAGGGACCCTAGATATGATGAAATAAATGGGAGACACTGTAGAAGATTTATGAACCAGTTGTTTATGTTTCCCAGTTTCTAAAGGCACTATACCTATACGGTCCTTTGTGGTTTTGTCATATGTTGTAATAAGTGTGCTTCAATTTTGAAGTATTAGCAATGTATGTAAATTATGGGTCGTTATAGTTGGTATCAAAGGAAAGGTATAGTCAACCTTTGGAAACTAGGATGTGAAAGCCTTAGTAAGAACCCTAAGGATAAGTCTAAGCATAGAACACAATCTTAGTGTTTTAGAAATGGCCATGAATACCCTAGGATAAGACCTTAAGTGTGAAATTTTATCCTTGATTATGTGGTTTTCCTATTATAATTAGTGTTGCTCACACTATTCTTCTTGGTTTTAGTCAATGGATGGAACCCGAAGGAACCGTGTTAATGCGGAATGCGATGGGCAATGCAATGATTGTCCCCCTGAGCAACCAAACGATATGGGAGCTGGAATGCAAAATCTTGTAGCCATGCTCACACAACTTTCTCAAGCTATGAATCATGCAGGACTTCCAAACGAGAAAAGGAAGGAGCAACATTTTGTTGAATCCTTCACGAGGCAGCGTCCACCTTCTTTCAGTGGGTCTACTGATCCATTAGTTGCTGAACAATGGATTAGTACTACTGAAAAGATATTTTCAGTTCTTCAATGTTCTGAACATGATAAAGTCATCCTAGCAGTGTATCGTTTGGAAGGAGATGCTGATAAATGGTGGAATCTTATTAAGAATACGAGGCAAAGGGATGAAATTGAGTCTATGGAATGGGACGAGTTCAAGAACTTATTTTTCAATAAGTACTTCCCTCGTATTCTCCGAACAAAGATGGAGAAAGAGTTTCTTGAACTGAAGCAAAGAGATGATGAATCTGTTGGTACCTATGAAGCAAATTTTACAAGACTTGCAAGGTACGCTTCTGGTATTATTATCCAACCTGAGAGTAAGATCGATCGATTCTTTAGTGGCTTAAAACCAAGTCTTCGAAGGGCGTTAGCCATAAGGGACTTCAATAGCTACGAGGAAATCGTTCGATGTGCTCTCAAAGTCGAGATGGAGATTGGAGTAACCCATCAGTCACATGGGTTTGATAAGAAGAGGAAGATGGAATTCAAAGGAAAATCTATAGAGCACACTGAAAAGAAGATGAGCTTTCCCTTATGCTCAAAGTGTGGAAAGAAACATGGAGGGAGTTGTCTTAAAGGGACAAGTAAATGTTTTAAGTGTGGAAAGGAAGGTCATCGGGCATTTTAATGCCGCAATAATGGGAAAAAGATGTCTAATGATGCAAACAAAGGAAGGGATACACAGAATGAACCTACTACACTTCAATGTTTCAAGTTCAAGGAGATGGGGCATTATGCCAATCAATGCCCAAATCCAAGGGTTGATGATGATGGTCGACGTCAACAAAATCTTAAGGCTAAAGACAAAGGAAAGTCACATGCAATTTCTATCAGCGATGTGGAGTACGATAACGAAGTGGTGAAAGGTACACTTACCATCCACTCTAAAGTAGCAAATGTTTTATTTGATTCTGGATCCACCCACTCTTTTATTTCTGAAAAATTTTCTAAGGGTATCACCGTACTACCTCAACAATTAGATGTTGAGTTAGCTGTGACAACACCTAATGGCACAACAGTTGCATCAAAAGTTTATAATTCTTCTCCGATCGAAGTTTGTGGGAAAGTGCTTCCTGCAAATCTTGTGACACTTCCTTTAGTGGAATTTGATGTGATTCTTGGCATGGATTGTATAACATCCCGCCATTTTATAACATAAACTTTCATTTCATTACACGGAACTGAGGATCGTTAAGGTTTAGTGTCTTGGAAACAAGGATCATAATACATAAAAAAAACATAAAAACATTCTTCTTAAACATTTGAAAGGCTTCTCCTTTAGTTCATCCTATGTTCATTATGCATCTCATAACCTGGGGACATACATCAAAAGAAAGGGTGAGCAGAAGGCCCAGTAAGGGAAACAAGAGAAACATTTTACAAGTGAACTTGAGATACTTCAATAAGGACATGAAAAGAACTTTAAGGCATGAGAAAGAAATCATGAGGTACATCATAATTAAAATAATCATTTTTCATAACTTGAAGATGTGGCTACAACATTTAATATTGACAATCGTTTCGTTTCACCAAGGTCCATCCCCAAGGTGTCGTTAAAAATTACCAAGGTTATTCACCAAGGCGTCGTTAAAATGGTCATCTCTAGAGATTAAGTCTTTACCCAATGCATTGGAGCGCTATCAGGGCGCACCCTTAAATTTGTCTTTATTTTCATGTGAGCCACATATATCATCATCAAACATTTCATAAATAACCCATATAGCATAAAACAAATGGGTTTCATTTCATAATCACAACGTTTCAAAAACTGCTTTAAAGACATGATCTTTACGTTACTTTAAACCCACAGAAAGGGAAAGAGGGTATCATGTATGTAAATCCCAGAATTTAAAATAGATCATTTTTATATATATGTGAATACCCCTTTAGAAATAGGAGCTTTGAGTATTCACTTTATAACATAAAATAATTTTGAGAAAAGAGAGGCATTTTGAGACGAAAATTCTGCAGCATAACGGCTATGTTACAAGGTTTTAGAAACTTTGAAAAGAGAGGGAACATGGGTTGAACAATCATAATTGACCCATGAAAAGGTAAAGGGACAGAATAAGAAGGATATATAAACATGGTGATGCAATTTCAAGTACATACCAATTGAAACGAAAAACATGGAAGGAAGACAAAAATTTGATTTCTCTTATGAAAATTCGGCAGCCTAACGGCATCACTTAAACTTCAACAAAAATGAATTGGACAAATAAAATAGGGTCTCTCATCATATGATCATAAGAGATCAGTATGATAGATATAGAGATCATACCCCAACATAATAAAAAGGAACTTGAAAGATTTGACATGAAAATCGAACTTGAAAAAAAATGAGAAGGGTGAAAGAATCACTTAAACATTCGGCAGCCTAACGGCGTCACTTAAGCTTTCATAAAACGAAATGATGAGAGTAAGAGGGGATCTATCATCATATAAACATGAAAGGGAAGTAAGAGGAATATAAAAGAACATCCTCTCACATAATCACATGGAGCATAAAAGGAATGACATAAAAGAGATTACACGAAAAGAAAGAGAGGGGTCGGATCCCTTACCTTAAAACGTGACTCTTGAAACTCAAAGGATTGGACCTTGAGGGCTTGGGGGCACCTTGGGAGGACTCTTTGGAAGGTAAGAAGACCAGAACTTCGTTGGGGGAGAGTTGGGAGTGAAAACCAAGGGAGGAAAGGGTGGGTATTTATAGGGAAAGTGAGGGGACAAAGCATTAATGGCCAAAGGACACCTCACATGTGCTTTTCTCAAACCCATGGGCTCTCCCTTGGAATTTATCATGGAGTTAGGCCACATGGGGCCCCCAAAACAATAATTCATCACCCTTGGCCGGCCAACCCTCAAAAGATCTCATGACATCATCATGACATCATTATGATGTCATTAAACATACCGAAACCCTAAAACGGTATTTTTACTATTCACTGAAAATTCAACTTTCTCAGAATAATCCCAAAATTTCACCTTAACCAAATATCAATGCTCTGATTTCAAAAATGAAATCCATTTTATAAAAATATTTTTCTAAATATTTTTAATTTAATTTTTAAATAAAAACACTATTCATCGAAAATTCATTTTTTTCAGAAAAATCCCCAAAAATTACCCTAACATAATATCGATGCTCTGAGTTCAAAAATAAAGTCATTTTTATAAAAATAATTTTCTAATTATTTTTAATTAAATTTTTAATTAAAAAACACTATTCATCCGAAAAAACTAATACTTGATTAATAATTTATGAAACCGTTATTTACCCATTTTATTGAATCACATTACTTAACCAAGGTGTCTAAATTATATTAAAACTTTCTTTAAGTGAAAATTACTAATCCATTTGGTCACATTACTAATCCTAAGCGTAAAATCACTATTCATAATTTACTATTCATCAAAAATTAAGTTGATCTTATTAGACTCCAAATTCCTTAATGAACACTTTTGTAGAAGACCATTTTTTGAAAATCATTACACATCATTAGTTATTTAGGGTTTACATAAATATTTCAAAATATCCCTTTTTCAAAATTCATCAATAAAATACATTCTAAAATTATCTAGGCATTTGAAATTTCACAAACATCACTAAAGGAAGAAATCTCAATTTATTCACCCGAGAGGATTACACAAGGAAACTAGGGTCTCATCACATAGCCCCTTATAACACTGGCATAAGACCTAAGTGTAAGGTGTGATATGGTGAGAGAATCTGAGGGAGGCTTAGATAACATTGCCCTAGTAGCAATCTCCACTAACTTGAACTTCTCCTGCAAGCGTTTTCGTTCAAGCTTGACATGCTGGAGATCGGCTTGGGCTTGGTCCAAAGCGAAGCCCACAGATGCTACCTCCTTCCCAAGCTCTTATAAGTGGGCTTCGTAAGGGTTGAGTCTACTGGATGAAGCCATCGACTCCTCTTTCTGCATTAACCATTAACATCTTATTAAATCAATAAGAGTAAGTTAATATACTACTCAAAAGGATTGGGTCGTTACATTCTTCCCCCCTTAAGAAATTTCGTCCCCGAAATTTACACTTGAGGCCTAGTCGAAAAGGTGAGGGTACTTTTGCTTCATTGTTTCCTCAGGCTCCCAAGTCGCCTCTTCATATTTATGATTCCTCCACAACACTTTCACAAGGTGGGTAGTCTTGTTTCGTAGGACCTTGTCTCTACGGTCTAAGATCTCCACTGGCTGCTCTTCATAAGAGAGGTCATGTTCAATTTGTACCACCTCTGGGTTCAGTACATGCGAAGGGTCGGGTATGTACTTCCTCAAGAGAGATACATGGAAGACATCATGAACTTGAGCTAGGTTCGGTGGAAGTGCTAGACGATAGGCCACTGCTCCTATGCGATCAAGGATTTCATAGGGGCCAATGTACCTAGGGCTGAGCTTCCCTTTCTTCCCAAACCGCATGACTCTCTTCCATGGAGAGATTCGAAGGAAGACTTTGTCACCCACCCCAAACTCCAAGTCTCTTCGACGATTGTTAGCATAGCTCTTCTGCCGACTCTGAGCAGCCCTTATGTGTTGTTGGATGGCCAGAACCTGTTCTGTCATCTCTTGCACGAGATCAGGCCCAAGAAGCTTCCTCTCACCAGTTTCATCCCAACAAGTAGGAGTTCTACACCGCTTTCCATATAGAGCTTCATAGGGTGCCATCTGAATACTCGAATGGAAGCTGTTGTTATAGGAGAACTCCACTAATGGGAGGTGTTGATCCCATCCACCTTTAAATTCCATTGAGCATAATCTCAACATGTCTTCGAGTGTCTGAATAGTCCTTTCAGATTGGCCATCAGTTTGAGGATGATAGGCCGTACTAAAATTCAATTCAGTATTCAGAGCATGCTGAAGACTTCTCCAGAATTTTGATGTGAATCTTGGGTCACGATCAGATACGATGGATAGTGGTACCCCATGCAGCCTTACCACTTCCTTCACGTATATCTTGGCAAGCTGATCTAGAGAGAAATCTTCCCGAATAGAGATAAAATGGGCTGTCTTGGTGAGACGGTCCACAATAACCCATATCGCATTGTTTCCTTTGGATGTTTTTGGGAGACCAGTTACAAAGTCCATGGTGATATTATCCCACTTCCATACTGGTATGGGTAGCGGTTGTAATACCCCCTTAGAAAGTTGTCTTTCTTCCTTTACTTGCTGACACACCAGGCACCTTGTAGTGTAATCGGCAATCTCCCTCTTCATGTTATCCCACCAATAATGATCACGAAGGTCTCTATACATCTTAGTGCTTCCCGGATGTATAGAGAATGTAGAGCTATGAGCTTCATCCATCAGTTCTTTCTTTATCTCCGGAATAGATGGAACACATAGTCTTGTACGAAATTTCAATACACGTTCTTGATCAATATTGAAATCAGGGAACTTCCCATCCTTTACAGCCTCGAACTTCTCCTGCAGCAAAGGATCTTCTTTTTGAGCCTTCTTGATCTTCTCTAGTAATGAAGGTTGATAAATCATTTGGGATAGGGTTGATGATGTCCCTTTCCTTATAATTCCCATGTCCAGTTTTACTAGATCTTTAATCAAGGGATATCCCAGGATCCTCATTGTTGCCAGAACAACAGGATCTTTCCTGCTTAACGCATCCGCGACTTTGTTTGCTCTTCCAGGGTGATAATGAATTGAACAATCATAGTCTTTAATAAGCTGCAACCATCTCCTTTGTCTCATGTTCAATTCTTTCTGAGTGAAAATATACTTTAGACTTTGGTGGTCAGTGTATATATCACATTTCTCCCCATAAAGATAGTGCCTCCATATCTTTAGAGCAAAAACAACTGCCGCCAGCTCTAGATCACGCGTAGGATAATTCTGCTCATGAATCTTCAACTGTCGAGATGCATAAGCAATTACTTTGTCATTTTGCATGAGGACGCACCCAAGCCCTTTCAGAGATGCATCGCTAAAAATAACGAATCCTTCTCCGATAGAGGGTAGTGTTAACACCAGTGCAGTAACCAATCTCTTCTTCAGCTCTTGGAAACTTTCCTCGCATTCCTTTGTCCAGATGAACTTAACCCCTTTTCGAGTCAACTTAGTTAGTGGATTAAAAATCCATGAAAAGTTTTTCACAAACCTCCTATAATATCCCGCTAAGCCAAGGAAACTACGAATCTTAGTTACTGTTGTGGGTTGAGGCCACTCCTCCACAACCATTGTCTTTGCAGGGTCAACCGAGATTCCTTCATTGGTTACGATGTGCCCCAAGAAAGCCACTTGTTGTAACCAAAACTCACACTTGCTGAACTTCCCAAAGAGCCTCTCCTTCCGTAGAGTTTTCAAAACAACCCTCAGATGATCTTCATGCTCCTCACGACTTTTTGAATATATCAAAATATCATCAATAAAAACTACCACAAAGTTATCAAGGTAGTCCTTAAAGACTCTATTCATCAAATCCATGAAAATAGCAGGAGCATTAGTCAAGCCGAAGGGCATAACAGTAAACTCATAATGCCCATATCTTGATCGGAAGGCAGTCTTTGGAATATCTTCCTTCTTCACCCTCAGTTGATGATAACCAGATCGAAGGTCAATCTTAGAGAAGAATTGAGCCCCACGAAGTTGGTCAAATAAATCATCAATTCTTGGTAGAGGGTATCTGTTCTTCACTGTGATCCCGTTCAGTTCTCTATAATCAATGCATAGCCGCATTGATCCATCCTTCTTCTTCATAAAGAGAACTGGTGCTCCCCAAGGAGACACACTCGGTCGGATAAACCCCTTCTCCAACAAGTCCTGGAGTTGTTTCTTTAACTCTTCTAGCTCCACATTTGCCATTCTATACGGAGTCTTTGATATCGGTTGAGACCCAGGTACGAGTTCAATGGAGAACTCAACCTCTCTTTCTGGGGGAGGTCCAGGTAACTCCTCAGGAAATACATCCATGTATTCCTGAACAATCGGAACATCTTCAATTTGTATGATCCCTTTCCCTTCTTCCTCATCACCGATTAACTCCATAAAGAAAGCTATAGGAGGTGCTTCTAGATAGGGATCAGTTCGGGATATCTCTCCACGGAAGATAACTGTAGGTCGTTCATTCAAGACTACTGAGATTTCCTTACTTCTGCATTTGATCTTAGCATTATACTTTGAGAGCCATTCCATCCCTAGTATAACGTCGAATTCCATCATGGGAATGACTACTAGATTTGCGATAAGATTGTGCTCACCAAAGTAAACACTAGAGTCTCTAAACACTGTTGATGCATGGATAATCCCACTTGGAGTCTTGACTGACAACTCTACCTCAAGCAATTCGGGGATTGATTCTATATTCTTTGCAAACTTGGAAGAAATAAAGGAATGCGTAGAACCAGAATCAAATAAATCACTTGCTAGTTTTGAGAGGACAACAAGAGTACCTGCTACCACATCGTTCGGGACTTCAACTTCAGCTGTTGTGATAGCGAAAGCACGACCTTGCTCTCTTGGCCTCTGCTGAGGTTGGTGGTGATTCCCCTCCACTGCCCTCGGATTGGGACATTGGTTAGAAAAGTGCCCAAGCTGTCCACACTTGAAGCATGTGACTTCGGGTAGGGACAGAACCATCTTTCCTCTGTCGTTAGTGTTGGGAAGCTGAGGCTTCACCTCACTATGACAATTCCGAGCAATATGGCCTCCTCTTCCACACTTGTAGCACTTGCCACTTCCGTTCAAGCAGTTCCCCAGATGATTCTTTCCACATTTATTGCATGTGGTAAGTTGCATTTGCTTTCCACCTCGTCCCTGATCAAAAGAATTCCCTAAACTAGGCTCCAACGATCTCTTCTTTTCATTTGGCTTATGAGACCACTGTGTCTCACCAAACTCCAGCTCGACTTTCATAGCACTTCGAACTATTTCTTCATAGCTATCATAGTCCCTGTTGGCTAGATTCTTCCGCAGATGAGGTCGTAGTCCGCCAAAGAATCTATCAACCTTCCCATTAGGTTCCATGACAAAGCTTGAGGTATAACGGGAAAGCCTTGTGAAGTTCATCTCGTAGCTTCCGACAGATTCGTTCTCCTTCTGCTTCAGCTCGAGAAACTCTTTCTCCATTTTCGTTCTCATGGAACGAGGGAAATACTTGTTAAAGAAAATCCCCCGAAATTCTTCCCATTCCATAGCTTCCATCTCTCCTCGTGGCTTCGTGTTTTTGATCAGTGACCACCACTGATCAGCTTCTCCCTCTAGGCGGTAAACAGCAAGGGTGACTTTTTCTTGTTCCGAACAATGCAGTACAGAGAAGATCTTTTCAATGGAGCTTATCCATTGTTCCGCAACCAATGGGTCAGTAGATCCACTGAACGTTGGCGGTCGTTGACGCATGAAGGACTCAACAGAGTGTTGTTCCCTTCGTGGTGAGGTCGGCCTCTCAGCTTGATTCAAGTTATTACTCATAACTTGAGTCAGTTGGTTCATCATTCGCATGAATGTTTCCATTCCGGCTTCCATCGGAGGGCCGTCAGCACATGGTGCATTGCGGTCACTATCGGCACGGTTCCTCCTATTGCCCGCCATTTTCTAAAAGAATAAAACCTTAGTAAGAAACTTATTTCATTTATGAATCTTTTAACTAAGACTTAATGCTTAGACAATTACACTTTTCTATAATTCCTTCATAATGATTCATAGAAAGCTTGTGATTAACCAAACATATCCCCCGGGAGTTTCGTAACCAAGAGTGCAGCAAGGCCCGTTATCGTGCACCAGTTCCCGTTCGAGTCTAGCTCAAAGCGGTGTTTTCGGGTTTTACCTCTATGTACATCTGTGCCAGAGCCGCCTCTACCTGCTCGTATCCAGACATGGATGTATTTGTTTGATAAACCACTTACTCAATACTTACCAAAATACCAGGAAGTTTTCCTATATTTAAACTTTTCTATAGGGTTCTTCCTAAAGTTTTTATATCCTAATTTCCACAAATAACTAAACCATCCTTTGATACCAACTATAACATCCCGCCATTTTATAACATAAACTTTCATTTCATTACACGGAACTGAGGATCGTTAAGGTTTAGTGTCTTGGAAACAAGGATCATAATACATAAAAAAAACATAAAAACATTCTTCTTAAACACTTGAAAGGCTTCTCCTTTAGTTCATCCTATGTTCATTATGCATCTCATAACCTGGGGACATACATCAAAAGAAAGGGTGAGCAGAAGGCCCAGTAAGGGAAACAAGAGAAACATTTTACAAGTGAACTTGAGATACTTCAATAAGGACATGAAAAGAACTTTAAGGCATGAGAAAGAAATAATGAGGTACATCATAATAAAAATAATCATTTTTCATAACTTGAAGATGTGGCTACAACATTTAATATTGACAATCGTTTCGTTTCACCAAGGTCCATCCCCAAGGTGTCGTTAAAAATTACCAAGGTTATTCACCAAGGCGTCGTTAAAATGGTCATCTCTAGAGATTAAGTCTTTACCCAATGCATTGGAGCGCTATCAGGGCGCACCCTTAAATTTGTCTTTATTTTCATGTGAGCCACATATATCATCATCAAACATTTCATAAATAACCCATATAGCATAAAACAAATGGGTTTCATTTCATAATCACAACGTTTCAAAAACTGCTTTAAAGACATGATCTTTACGTTACTTTAAACCCACAGAAAGGGAAAGCGGGTATCATGTATGTAAATCCCAGAATTTAAAATAGATCATTTTTATATATATGTGAATACCCCTTTAGAAATAGGAGCTTTGAGTATTCACTTTATAACATAAAATAATTTTGAGAAAAGAGAGGCATTTTGAGACGAAAATTCTGCAGCATAACGGCTATGTTACAAGGTTTTAGAAACTTTGAAAAGAGAGGGAACATGGGTTGAACAATCATAATTGACCCATGAAAAGGTAAAGGGACAGAATAAGAAGGATATATGGACATCGTGATGCAATTTCAAGGACATACCAATTGAAACGAAAAACATGGAAGGAAGACAAAAATTTGATTTCTCTTATGAAAATTCGGCAGCCTAACGGCATCACTTAAACTTCAACAAAAATGAATTGGACAAATAAAATAGGGTCTCTCATCATATGATCATAAGAGATCAGTATGATAGATATAGAGATCATACCCCAACATAATAAAAAGGAACTTGAAAGATTTGACATGAAAATCGAACTTGAAAAAAAATGAGAAGGGTGAAAGAATCACTTAAACATTCGGCAGCCTAACGACGTCACTTAAGCTTTCATAAAACGAAATGATGAGAGTAAGAGGGGATCTCTCATCATATAAACATGAAAGGTCAGTAAGAGGAATATAAAAGAACATCCTCTCACATAATCACATGGAGCATAAAAGGAATGACATAAAAGAGATTACACGAAAAGAAAGAGAGGGGTCGGATCCCTTACCTTAAAACGTGACTCTTGAAACTCAAAGATTGGACCTTGAGGGCTTGGGGGCACCTTGGGAGGACTCTTTGGAAGGTAAGAAGACCAGAACTTCGTTGGGGGAGAGTTGGGAGTGAAAACCAAGGGAGGAAAGGGTGGGTATTTATAGGGAAAGTGAGGGGACAAAGCATTAATGGCCAAAGGACACCTCACATGTGCTTTTCTCAAACCCATGGGCTCTCCCTTGGAATTTATCATGGAGTTAGGCCACATGGGGCCCCCAAAACAATAATTCATCACCCTTGGCCGGCCAACCCTCAAAAGATCTCATGACATCATCATGACATCATTATGATGTCATTAAACATACCGAAACCCTAAAACGGTATTTTTACTATTCACTGAAAATTCAACTTTCTCAGAATAATCCCAAAATTTCACCTTAACCAAATATCAATGCTCTGATTTCAAAAATGAAATCCATTTTATAAAAATATTTTTCTAAATATTTTTAATTTAATTTTTAAATAAAAACACTATTCATCGAAAATTCATTTTTTTCAGAAAAATCCCCAAAAATTACCCTAACATAATATCGATGCTCTGAGTTCAAAAATAAAGTCATTTTTATAAAAATAATTTTCTAATTATTTTTAATTAAATTTTTAATTAAAAAACACTATTCATCCGAAAAAACTAATACTTGATTAATAATTTATGAAACCGTTATTTACCCATTTTATTGAATCACATTACTTAACCAAGGTGTCTAAATTATATTAAAACTTTCTTTAAGTGAAAATTACTAATCCATTTGGTCACATTACTAATCCTAAGCGTAAAATCACTATTCATAATTTACTATTCATCAAAAATTAAGTTGATCTTATTAGACTCCAAATTCCTTAATGAACACTTTTGTAGAAGACCATTTTTTGAAAATCATTACACATCATTAGTTATTTAGGGTTTACATAAATATTTCAAAATATCCCTTTTTCAAAATTCATCAATAAAATACATTCTAAAATTATCTAGGCATTTGAAATTTCACAAACATCACTAAAGGAAGAAATCTCAATTTATTCACCCGAGAGGATTACACAAGGAAACTAGGGTCTCATCACATAGCCCCTTATAACACTGGCATAAGACCTAAGTGTAAGGTGTGATATGGTGAGAGAATCTGAGGGAGGCTTAGATAACATTGCCCTAGTAGCAATCTCCACTAACTTGAAATTCTCCTGCAAGCGTTTTCGTTCAAGCTTGACATGCTGGAGATCGGCTTGGGCTTGGTCCAAAGCGAAGCCCACAGATGCTACCTCCTTCCCAAGCTCTTATAAGTGGGCTTCGTAAGGGTTGAGTCTACTGGATGAAGCCATCGACTCCTCTTTCTGCATTAACCATTAACATCTTATTAAATCAATAAGAGTAAGTTAATATACTACTCAAAAGGATTGGGTCGTTACATTCTTCCCCCCTTAAGAAATTTCGTCCCCGAAATTTACACTTGAGGCCTAGTCGAAAAGGTGAGGGTACTTTTGCTTCATTGTTTCCTCAGGCTCCCAAGTCGCCTCTTCATATTTATGATTCCTCCACAACACTTTCACAAGGTGGGTAGTCTTGTTTCGTAGGACCTTGTCTCTACGGTCTAAGATCTCCACTGGCTGCTCTTCATAAGAGAGGTCATGTTCAAGTTGTACCACCTCTGGGTTCAGTACATGCGAAGGGTCGGGTATGTACTTCCTCAAGAGAGATACATGGAAGACATCATGAACTTGAGCTAGGTTCGGTGGAAGTGCTAGACGATAGGCCACTGCTCCTATGCGATCAAGGATTTCATAGGGGCCAATGTACCTAGGGCTGAGCTTCCCTTTCTTCCCAAACCGCATGACTCTCTTCCATGGAGAGATTCGAAGGAAGACTTTGTCACCCACCCCAAACTCCAAGTCTCTTCGACGATTGTTAGCATAACTCTTCTGCCGACTCTGAGCAGCCCTTATGTGTTGTTGGATGGCCAGAACCTGTTCTGTCATCTCTTGCACGAGATCAGGCCCAAGAAGCTTCCTCTCACCAGTTTCATCCCAACAAGTAGGAGTTCTACACCGCTTTCCATATAGAGCTTCATAGGGTGCCATCTGAATACTCGAATGGAAGCTGTTGTTATAGGAGAACTCCACTAATGGGAGGTGTTGATCCCATCCACCTTTAAATTCCATTGAGCATAATCTCAACATGTCTTCGAGTGTCTGAATAGTCCTTTCAGATTGGCCATCAGTTTGAGGATGATAGGCCGTACTAAAATTCAATTCAGTATTCAGAGCATGCTGAAGACTTCTCCAGAATTTTGATGTGAATCTTGGGTCACGATCAGATACGATGGATAGTGGTACCCCATGCAGCCTTACCACTTCCTTCACGTATATCTTGGCAAGCTTATCTAGAGAGAAATCTTCCCGAATAGAGATAAAATGGGCTGTCTTGGTGAGACGGTCCACAATAACCCATATCGCATTGTTTCCTTTGGATGTTTTTGGGAGACCAGTTACAAAGTCCATGGTGATATTATCCCACTTCCATACTGGTATGGGTAGCGGTTGTAATACCCCCTTAGAAAGTTGTCTTTCTGCCTTTACTTGCTGACACACCAGGCACCTTGTAGTGTAATCGGCAATCTCCCTCTTCATGTTATCCCACCAATAATGATCACGAAGGTCTCTATACATCTTAGTGCTTCCCGGATGTATAGAGAATGTAGAGCTATGAGCTTCATCCATCAGTTCTTTCTTTATCTCCGGAATAGATGGAACAAATAGTCTTGTACGAAATTTCAATACACGTTCTTGATCAATATTGAAATCAGGGAACTTCCCATCCTTTACAGCCTCGAACTTCTCCTGCAGCAAAGGATCTTCTTTTTGAGCCTTCTTGATCTTCTCTAGTAATGAAGGTTGATAAATCATTTGGGATAGGGTTGATGATTTCCCTTTCCTTATAATTCCCATGTCCAGTTTTACTAGATCTTTAATCAAGGGATCTCCCAGGATCCTCATTGTTGCCAGAACAACAGGATCTTTCCTGCTTAACGCATCCACGACTTTGTTTGCTCTTCCAGGGTGATAATGAATTGAACAATCATAGTCTTTAATAAGCTGCAACCATCTCCTTTGTCTCATGTTCAATTCTTTCTGAGTGGAAATATACTTTAGACTTTGGTGGTCAGTGTATATATCACATTTCTCCCCATAAAGACAGTGCCTCCATATCTTTAGAGCAAAAACAACTGCCGCCAGCTCTAGATCACGCGTAGGATAATTCTGCTCATGAATCTTCAACTGTCGAGATGCATAAGCAATTACTTTGTCATTTTGCATGAGGACGCACCCAAGCCCTTTCAGAGATGCATCGCTAAAAATAACGAATCCTTCTCCGATAGAGGGTAGTGTTAACACCAGTGCAGTAACCAATCTCTTCTTCAGCTCTTGGAAACTTTCCTCGCATTCCTTTGTCCAGATGAACTTAACCCCTTTTCGAGTCAACTTAGTTAGTGGATTAGAAAGCCGTGAAAAGTTTTTCACAAACCTCCTATAATATCCCGCTAAGCCAAGGAAACTACGAATCTTAGTTACTGTTGTGGGTTGAGGCCACTCCTCCACAACCATTGTCTTTGCAGGGTCAACCGAGATTCCTTCATTGGTTACGATGTGCCCCAAGAAAGCCACTTGTTGTAACCAAAACTCACACTTGCTGAACTTCCCAAAGAGCCTCTCCTTCCGTAGAGTTTTCAAAACAACCCTCAGATGATCTTCATGCTCCTCACGACTTTTTGAATATATCAAAATATCATCAATAAAAACTACCACAAAGTTATCAAGGTAGTCCTTAAAGACTCTATTCATCAAATCCATGAAAATAGCAGGAGCATTAGTCAAGCCGAAGGGCATAACAGTAAACTCATAATGCCCATATCTTGATCGGAAGGCAGTCTTTGGAATATCTTCCTTCTTCACCCTCAGTTGATGATAACCAGATCGAAGGTCAATCTTAGAGAAGAATTGAGCCCCACGAAGTTGGTCAAATAAATCATCAATTCTTGGTAGAGGGTATCTGTTCTTCATTGTGATCCCGTTCAGTTCTCTATAATCAATGCATAGCCGCATTGATCCATCCTTCTTCTTCATAAAGAGAACTGGTGCTCCCCAAGGAGACACACTCGGTCGGATAAACCCCTTCTCCAACAAGTCCTGGAGTTGTTTCTTTAACTCTTCTAGCTCCACATTTGCCATTCTATACGGAGTCTTTGATATCGGTTGAGACCCAGGTACGAGTTCAATGGAGAACTCAACCTCTCTTTCTGGGGGAGGTCCAGGTAACTCCTCAGGAAATACATCCATGTATTCTTGAACAATCGGAACATCTTCAATTTGTATGCTCCCTTTCCCTTCTTCCTCATCACCGATTAACTCCATAAAGAAAGCTATAGGAGGTGCTTCTAGATAGGGATCAGTTCGGGATATCTCTCCACGGAAGATAACTGTAGGTCGTTCATTCAAGACTACTGAGATTTCCTTACTTCTGCATTTGATCTTAGCATTATACTTTGAGAGCCAGTCCATCCCTAGTATAACGTCGAATTCCATCATGGGAATGACTACTAGATTTGCGATAAGATTGTGCTCACCAAAGTAAACACTAGAGTCTCTAAACACTGTTGATGCATGGATAATCCCACTTGGAGTCTTGACTGACAACTCTACCTCAAGCAATTCGGGGATTGATTCTATATTCTTTGCAAACTTGGAAGAAATAAAGGAATGCGTAGAACCAGAATCAAATAAATCACTTGCTAGTTTTGAGAGGACAACAAGAGTACCTGCTACCACATCGTTCGGGACTTCAACTTCAGCTGTTGTGATAGCGAAAGCACGACCTTGCTCTCTTGGCCTCTGCTGAGGTTGGTGGTGATTCCCCTCCACTGCCCTCGGATTGGGACATTGGTTAGCAAAGTGCCCAAGCTGTCCACACTTGAAGCATGTGACTTCGGGTAGGGCCAGAACCATCTTTCCTCTGTCGTTAGTGTTGGGAAGCTGAGGCTTCACCTCACTATGACAATTCCGAGCAATATGGCCTCCTCTTCCACACTTGTAGCACTTTCCACTTCCGTTCAAGCAGTTCCCCAGATGATTCTTCCCACATTTATTGCATGTGGTAAGTTGCATTTGCTTTCCACCTCGTCCCTAATCAAAAGAATTCCCTAAACTAGGCTCCAACGATCTCTTCTTTTCATTTGGCTTATGAGACCACTGTGTCTCACCAAACTCCAGCTCGACTTTCATAGCACTTCGAACTATTTCTTCATAGCTATCATAGTCCCTGTTGGCTAGATTCTTCCGCAGATGAGGTCGTAGTCCGCCAAAGAATCTATCAACCTTCCCATTAGGGTCCATGACAAAGCTTGAGGTATAACGGGAAAGCCTTGTGAAGTTCATCTCGTAGCTTCCGACAGATTCGTTCTCCTTCTGCTTCAGCTCGAGAAACTCTTTCTCCATTTTCGTTCTCATGGAACGAGGGAAATACTTGTTAAAGAAAATCCCCCGAAATTCTTCCCATTCCATAGCTTCCATCTCTCCTCGTGGCTTCGTGTTTTTGATCAGTGACCACCACTGATCAGCTTCTCCCTCTAGGCGGTAAACAACAAGGGTGACTTTTTCTTGTTCCGAACAATGTAGTACAGAGAAGATCTTTTCAATGGAGCTTATCCATTGTTCCGCAACCAATGGGTCAGTAGATCCACTGAATGTTGGCGGTCGTTGACGCATGAAGGACTCAACAGAGTGTTGTTCCCTTCGTGGTGAGGTCGGCCTCTTAGCTTGATTCAAGTTATTACTCATAACTTGAGTCAGTTGGTTCATCATTCGCATGAATGTTTCCATTCCGGCTTCCATCGGAGGGCCGTCAGCACATGGTGCATTGCGGTCACCATCGGCACAGTTCCTCCTATTGCCCGCCATTTTCTAAAAGAATAAAACCTTAGTAAGAAACTTATTTCATTTATGAATCTTTTAACTAAGACTTAATGCTTATACAATTACACTTTTCTATAATTCCTTCATAATGATTCATAGAAAGCTTGTGATTAACCAAACATATCCCCCGGGAGTTTCGTAACCAAGAGTGCAGCAAGGCCCGTTATCGTGCACCAGTTCCCGTTCGAGTCTAGCTCAAAGCGGTGTTTTCGGGTTTTACCTCTATGTACATCTGTGCCAGAGCCGCCTCTACCTGCTCGTATCCAGACATGGATGTATTTGTTTGATAAACCACTTACTCAATACTTACCAAAATACCAGGAAGTTTTCCTATATTTAAACTTTTCTATAGGGTTCTTCCTAAAGTTTTTATATCCTAATTTCCACAAATAACTAAACCATCCTTTGATACCAACTATAACATCCCGCCATTTTATAACATAAACTTTCATTTCATTACACGGAACTGAGGATCGTTAAGGTTTAGTGTCTTGGAAACAAGGATCATAATACATAAAAAAAACATAAAAACATTCTTCTTAAACACTTGAAAGGCTTCTCCTTTAGTTCATCCTATGTTCATTATGCATCTCATAACCTGGGGACATACATCAAAAGAAAGGGTGAGCAGAAGGCCCAGTAAGGGAAACAAGAGAAACATTTTACAAGTGAACTTGAGATACTTCAATAAGGACATGAAAAGAACTTTAAGGCATGAGAAAGAAATAATGAGGTATATCATAATAAAAATAATCATTTTTCATAACTTGAAGATGTGGCTACAACATTTAATATTGACAATCGTTTCGTTTCACCAAGGTCCATCCCCAAGGTGTCGTTAAAAATTACCAAGGTTATTCACCAAGGCGTCGTTAAAATGGTCATCTCTAGAGATTAAGTCTTTACCCAATGCATTGGAGCGCTATCAGGGCGCACCCTTAAATTTGTCTTTATTTTCATGTGAGCCACATATATCATCATCAAACATTTCATAAATAACCCATATAGCATAAAACAAATGGGTTTCATTTCATAATCATAACGTTTAAAAAACTGCTTTAAAGACATGATCTTTACGTTACTTTAAACCCACGGAAAGGGAAAGCGGGTATCATGTATGTAAATACCAGAATTTAAAATAGATCATTTTTATATATATGTGAATACCCCTTTAGAAATAGGAGCTTTGAGTATTCACTTTATAACATAAAATAATTTTGAGAAAAGAGAGGCATTTTGAGACGAAAATTCTGCAGCATAACGGCTATGTTACAAGGTTTTAGAAACTTTGAAAAGAGAGGGAACATGGGTTGAACAATCATAATTGACCCATTAAAAGGTAAAGGGACAGAATAAGAAGGATATATGGACATGGTGATGCAATTTCAAGGACATACCAATTGAAACAAAAAACATGGAAGGAAGACAAAAATTTGATTTCTCTTATGAAAATTCGGCAGCCTAACGGCGTCACTTAAACTTCAACAAAAATGAATTGGACAAATAAAATAGGGTCTCTCATCATATGATCATAAGAGATCAGTATGATAGATATAGAGATCATACCCCAACATAATAAAAAGGAACTTGAAAGATTTGACATGAAAATCGAACTTGAAAAAAAATGAGAAGGGTGAAAGAATCACTTAAACATTCGGCAGCCTAACGGCGTCACTTAAGCTTTCATAAAACGAAATGATGAGAGTAAGAGGGGATCTCTCATCATATAAACATGAAAGGGAAGTAAGAGGAATATAAAAGAACATCCTCTCACATAATCACATGGAGCATAAAAGGAATGACATAAAAGAGATTACACGAAAAGAAAGAGAGGGGTCGGATCCCTTACCTTAAAACGTGACTCTTGAAACTCAAAGGATTGGACCTTGAGGGCTTGGGGGCACCTTGGGAGGACTCTTTGGAAGGTAAGAAGACCAGAACTTCGTTGGGGGAGAGTTGGGAGTGAAAACCAAGGGAGGAAAGGGTGGGTATTTATAGGGAAAGTGAGGGGACAAAGCATTAATGGCCAAAGGACACCTCACATGTGCTTTTCTCAAACCCATGGGCTCTCCCTTGGCATTTATCATGGAGTTAGGCCACATGGGGCCCCCAAAACAATAATTCATCACCCTTGGCCGGCCAACCCTCAAAAGATCTCATGACATCATCATGACATCATTATGATGTCATTAAACATACCGAAACCCTAAAACGGTATTTTTACTATTCACTGAAAATTCAACTTTCTCAGAATAATCCCAAAATTTCACCTTAACCAAATATCAATGCTCTGATTTCAAAAATGAAATCCATTTTATAAAAATATTTTTCTAAATATTTTTAATTTAATTTTTAAATAAAAACACTATTCATCGAAAATTCATTTTTTTCAGAAAAATCCCCAAAAATTACCTTAACATAATATCGATGCTCTGAGTTCAAAAATAAAGTCATTTTTATAAAAATAATTTTCTAATTATTTTTAATTAAATTTTTAATTAAAAAACACTATTCATCCGAAAAAACTAATACTTGATTAATAATTTATGAAACCGTTATTTACCCATTTTATTGAATCACATTACTTAACCAAGGTGTCTAAATTATATTAAAACTTTCTTTAAGTGAAAATTACTAATCCATTTGGTCACATTACTAATCCTAAGCGTAAAATCACTATTCATAATTTACTATTCATCAAAAATTAAGTTGATCTTATTAGACTCCAAATTCCTTAATGAACACTTTTGTAGAAGACCATTTTTTGAAAATCATTACACATCATTCGTTATTTAGGGTTTACATAAATATTTCAAAATATCCCTTTTTCAAAATTCATCAATAAAATACATTCTAAAATTATCTAGGTATTTGAAATTTCACAAACATCACTAAAGGAAGAAATCTCAATTTATTCACCCGAGAGGATTACACAAGGAAACTAGGGTCTCATCACATAGCCCCTTATAACACTGGCATAAGACCTAAGTGTAAGGTGTGATATGGTGAGAGAATCTGAGGGAGGCTCAGATAACATTGCCCTAGTAGCAATCTCCACTAACTTGAACTTCTCCTGCAAGCGTTTTCGTTCAATCTTGACATGCTGGAGATCGGCTTGGGCTTGGTCCAAAGCGAAGCCCACAGATGCTACCTCCTTCCCAAGCTCTGATAAGTGGGCTTCGTAAGGGTTGAGTCTACTGGATGAAGCCATCGACTCCTCTTTCTGCATTAACCATTAACATCTTATTAAATCAATAAGAGTAAGTTAATATACTACTCAAAATGATTGGGTCGTTACAGATTGGATTTCTCTACATGGAGCTCATATCAATTGCCAAAGAAGGGAAGTCACATTTCATATTCCAGATCAATCTACGATCGTCTATCGATGCAAGGATGAATATAACCTTCCAGTGGAAATTTCTTCCATCTTATGGGTATTGATTCCACTAAATGAAGGTTATTTATCTCAAATGGTTGGTGAGAAACTCACGATTGAGAATATGCCCATCGTACGAGAGTTTGATGATGTCTTTCCGGAGGAATTACCGGGTCTTCCACCAAATCGTGAAGTTGAGTTTTCAATAGAACTCGTACCGGGCGCTTTGCCAATTTCAAGGACACCTTATAGAATGGCCCCAATTGAGTTGCAGGAATTGAAGAAGCAACTCCAGGAGAATCTTGATAAGGGATTCATACGCCCTAGTGTGTCACCTTGGGGAGCACCTGTTCTATTTGTTAAGAAGATAGATGGATCAATGAGACTCTTTATTGATTATCGAGAACTTAACAAGATCACTATCAAGAACAAATATCCTCTCCCACGCATTGATGACTTATTTGACCAACTACGCGGAGCTCAATACTTTTCCAAGATTGATCTTCGTTCAGGGTATCATCAATTAAGGGTCAAAAGGGAGGATATACCAAAGATGGCTTTCCGTACAAGGTATGGACACTATGAATTTATAGTGATGCCATTTGGTCTTACTAATGCCCCTGCTATCTTCATGGATCTAATGAATAGAGTCTTTAGAGACTATCTTGATCAATTTGTGGTAGTCTTTATAGACGATATTCTTGTCTATTCAAAGAGCAAGGAAGAGCATGAAGATCACTTGAGAATTATATTGAAGACCCTGAGAAAGGAGAAGCTTTATGCCAAATTTACCAAGTGTGAATTTTGGCTTCAAAAAGTTGCATTTTTGGGTCACATAATCTCAAAAGAGGGGATATCTATGGATCCAGCAAAAACAGAGGTTATCGAAAGATGGTCGAGACCAACAACAGTAACTGAGATCCGAAGTTTTCTTGGTTTGGCTGGATATTATAGACGTTTTGTAAAAGATTTTTCACGATTATCCAATCCACTCACCAAGTTGACTCGGAAAGGAGTTAAGTTTGTCTGGACAGAGGAATGTGAAGAGAATTTCAAGGAGTTGAAAAGAAGGTTATCCAGTGCACCTGTGCTCACACTGCCTTGTAGTGGAGAAAGGTTTGTGATCTATAGTGATGCATCCAAGAAGGGATTGGGGTGTGTTCTTATGCAAAATGATATGGTGATAGCTTATGCCTCACGACAGTTGAAAATCCATGAGCAAAATTACCCAACACATGATTTTGAGTTAGCTGTGGTAATCTTTGCATTAAAGATTTGGAGGCATTACCTTTATGGTGAAAGGTGTGATATTTATACTGATCATAAAAGTTTAAAGTATATTTTCACACAAAAGGAGCTGAATATGCGTCAAAGAAGATGGTTGGAGCTGATTAAGGATTATGACTGCTCAATCCATTACCACCCTGGGAAAGCAAACAAGGTGGAAGATGCATTAAGTCGACAAGACCATGCTAGTTTATCCATGATGAGGATCACAAAGGATCCAATATTTATGGATTTACAAAGGATGGATCTTGGAATTATAATGGAAGGGGAAAAATCTTATCTTTCTCAAATGAATGTTCAACCATCTATACATGTGAAGATTAAAGAGGCACAGAAAGAAGATGTCGAGTTACAAAAGAAGGTGATAAATGTTCCTGAGTTCAACCTTGATTGTGATGGGATAATAAAGTTCAGGAATCGGGTTTGTGTTCCTCCCATCCCCGAATTAAAGAAGGAGTTGCTGGATGAGGCTCATAGTTCATCATTATCTATTCATCCTGGAAGCACGAAGATGTATAGGGACCTGAAAGAGTACTTCTGGTGGGATGGAATGAAAAGAGATGTTGCTGAATATGTCTCTCGATACTTGGTTTGTCAACAAGTTAAAGCTGAGAGAAAAAAGTCTAAGGGGATGTTACAACCATTACCCATACCCGAATGGAAATGGGAAAACATCACTATGGACTTTGTCACAGGACTTCCTAAAACATCCAAAGGCAATAATGCTATTTGGGTCATAGTTGATCGTCTTACAAAGTCTGCACACTTCATTGCTATTAGAGAGGATTTCTCTCTAGATCAGCTTTCCAGGATATATGTAAAGGAAGTGGTAAGATTGCATGGAGTACCACTTTCTATTATATCTGATCGGGATCCGAGATTTACCTCGAAGTTCTGGCGAAGTCTTCAGCATACTCTGGATACAGAGTTGAGTTTCAGCACTGCTTATCATCCTCAGACAGACGGTCAGTCTGAGAGAACAATTCAAACCCTAGAAGATATGTTGAGAGCTTGCTCTATGGATTTCAAAGGAGGTTGGGATCAACACCTACCTTTGGTGGAATTTTCTTATAATAATAGCTTTCACTCCAGTATTCAGATGGCTCCTTATGAAGCTCTCTATGGAAAGAAATGCAGGACTCCAACTTGCTGGGATGAAGTTGGGGAAAGAAAGCTATTAGGACCTTATCTCGTTGATGAAATGGCAGAAAAGGTCAGATCTATTCAACAACACATAAGAGCAGCTCAGAGTCGACAGAAAAGTTATGCCGACAACCGAATAAAAGACCTAGAGTTTGAAGTGGGTGATAAAGTGTTCTTACGAATATCTCCCTGGAAGAGGATTATGAGATTTGGAAAGAAGGGGAAGTTGAGCCCTAGATATATCGGTCCTTTCGAAATACTGGATCGTGTTGGAAAGGTAGCTTACCGATTGGCGCTTCCACCGAATCTCTCTCAAGTTCACGATGTGTTCCATATATCTCTCCTGAGAAAGTACATACCTGATCCTTCACGTGTACTCAGCTCAGAAGTTGTACCACTAGAGCAAGATCTTTCTTATGAAGAACAACCGATAGAGATTCTGGATCGTAGCGAAAAAGTCCTACGAAATAAGACCACTCGATTGGTGAAAGTTTTATGGAGGAACCACCAACTTGAAGAAGCTACATGGGAGCTTGAGGATATGATGAGGGAGAAGTATCCTCATCTGTTTGTTACAAAGTGACGAATTTCGAGGGCGAAATTCTTTTTAAGGGGGGTAGAATGTAACACCCGAGACTTTTATGTTATATAAATCATCAAAGGAATCTTTTTCTACACAACACTTGCTTGGCTTGCTTTACACGCAATCGCGACCTTCCTCGATAGCTTGCGTTGTACGCAATACTGAGTTTCACTAAACAACAATATGCTATTAAAACTAGCCGTTATGAATAGTAATAACCACTTTTTGAAATTTTATAAATTTTATTTTTCAAAATGGAATTCATTTTTGGATTCGGAATATCGAAATTAGCCTAGGGTGAAATTTTGGTATTTTTCTGAAAACTTTCAATTTTTGATGAATAGTGAAACCACTAAGTGGTAGGTTAAAAACTGAATTTTGCATAAAACTTAATTTTACCGCTTCTGTGAATGGAATTTCGAAAATCCGACAGACACGGTTAATATCAAGGACTAAAATTTGGTTCAATGAGATGAAAATAATTTTTAGTGAATAGTAACTTTTTACTTTTTTTTACCACGGTTAATAGTAAATAGGGTAACTAAGGGTAAATATGATATTACTATTACCCTAACACTTGTCTTAATTCTATTGGATAAGTGTAATTCGACCAAAAACAACCTTATGAATATAATATGACCATTTAGGTCCACTTGGATTAGATTATGACATTTAATATTATTTTATTTAATGAATAGTTAAAATAGTTAAAATCAAAGTTTAATAACTAAAACATTTTTAATATGGGATTATACATAAGATAAATTCGACTATAAATATTCATTAGAAAGCTAAAAAGATTTACTACATAATGGTATTTTATTTGTAATTTTTAGACATTAAATAATTTAATTTATTTATGACACAATGATGATGCAGTAATTATCTTATTAATGAAATATTGACATAATTGATGTTATAAACACCAAAATAAATGTAATTTGAGACTTTTTATGAATTCCACTAATTTTATAGGTTACTATGATATATTATTGTTGATTTAATAAACTTGGTTTGAACATATAATCCTGTTATGACTTTTACAAAAATCATATATCAAATAGTGTCAAAATTGACACAAAATAGTTTTTAAATCAAATATTATATTACTAATTGTTATTTTATTCCTAAAAATCTAAGGTTCGGCCAAATGACTTAGATAAAAATATATATATTAATAATAAACAATTTGGGGTTCTTTTGGCATGTTATAGTAAGTGTATTAACCATATAGTGAAAGAAAACAAAAAGACACGGTAAAAGTTAAATTATTTAACTTAGAGTTAAATCTAATTGATAAGGTTAAAATAATACCCTAAACTTGTATAAATCCTATTGGTTGATAGTATTTCTACCCATCCCCACTTTAGCTTCGAAATAAGACCCTTTGGAACCATTATAAACTGATTTTTACTTTAATATAAAATAATATTTTGAGATATTCCTAAGGTGCCCCTCTCCTCCCTTATAAAAGGGCACCTCCTCCCCCGCCTCCTCACACCAATTTGAGCACTCAAGCTCGGCAAACCCCTGCCATTTTCTCCTATCCACTTCCCTAGAATAATCCTAGAGGTCCTGGTCTTCTTCAAAGACCAATCTTAGTTCCCTAAGTGGAGGATTCAAAGAGGCGTTCCAAAGAAGAGGTAATATCCATTACCGATCTTTTCAATTTATTTCTTCTTCAACTTCTTCTTATTTAGTTGTTTCATGATGAAGTAATAACATCAGTATTACTTACATACTGATATGTTGTTATAAATATGAAACAACTCTAATTCACCTTCTATCCATCCTACGGAAAAATGAAATCACCGCGCGTGCGTACGTACGGAATACCGTCTCCACGCCGTGGTGTAATCTATTTTCCACCATCACTTTACAAGGATGGGTATAATGGTGTAACGAGTAACTATTTATGATTATTATAAAGTAATATTGATACTGAAATAATATATATATATACTCCAATACAATTCCACGATCATAGGAACGATATCATCACTCGTGCGTACGTATGGAATACCGTCTCACGATGTGATGCGACTCGTTCTACATGATCATCATTACATAGTAATTATATAAATGAATTGAATGAATAAATATGATATATGTTACACTAATACCATTCTGTATATAAGGTATCTATAACCTTAAAAGAAGAATAAGAATTTATTCGACAAAACACGCATAAGAACAAAAGGCAATAAAGACCCGAGTAACAAGTAACAATGAAATATTACTAATAAGAAGCTAAGAATATGACCATATATGATATCATATCAATATGTATGATTCTGGAATAAGTCAATAACATTATTTAAACCATTATACAGGAGCTTCGGGCACGTACAAAGCAAATCAGACCTAAGGTAAGGGAAATATCACAATCTCATTTTTATCCGAGATTGTTTATACTTTAGTATTTACTGGAGTGTATTTTATCATCCAAATCCATGTTACCTCAATATGTAATATTTTTTCCATCCACTTACAATAGTTTAAATCCAATTTTACCCTTCGGTGAGTTTTTAGTAAAGAATATGAAAGGAATCTTTTGTCGTTTTTTCGTACGAGGTACTTTTTGACTTTTCCGACAAAGGTACGAAGAATGTTCTTTTTAACTTATACGGCATGTATGGATTTTTAAAACATTATTTCCAAGAAGATTCCTTTACAAGTTTTCAAGTTTATTTTTAATCAACTTCTTTTATTTTAAAGTCGTATGACATGTTATGAAAGGAAACATGTTTTTTGAAGAAGAAATGATATTTTCCTCAAGAATGGAGTTCAAGTGTTTTATCAAAATTATTTTCCATTTAAGATAATAAAGGGTTCTGTTTTTATCCCTATTATTACATTGATTTGATCATGTTGTGATTGAATTATTTTTATGAATTCCTTTATCTTATATGAATTGTTTGATGATGTCATGTTGTTTAAGAATCCCATTTTTATTACATGGGTTACGCTATGATGTATGGTTTATGATTATGTGGCACACATAAGAAGGGATTCATTATAAGATGGGTGGGACCTATATCTCCCTCCAATGCATTGGTAAAGATTTTATATCTCATGAGATAGACATGGCTGGAACGGTAGGTTATACCGGTTCAGTGAAACAGGACTGGAACGAGGGTGACTCGGTTCAGAAAGGGACTTTGTCCACTAAGATAGTCTTGGCAATGAATCATGACTAACAAGAAATGATTTTCCATGATTATGTGTGCATGCCACAAAGTTTCAAGTTTCATGTTATGATTATGGGGATCTCATTTTCACTTCTATGATTTATTCCATGTTAAGATATTATGATCTCTTTTGCAGGATATGATTTTCAAAAAGATATGATATGATTTTTATTTCCATTATTTTCCCTTGCTGAGCATTTGAGCTCACCCTTTTATGTTTTCTTTTCCCCAGGCCAGGAAGATGGATATTAAGTAGAATATGCTAAAAGGGACCCTAGATATGATGAAATAAATGGGAGACACTGTAGAAGATTTATGAACCAGTTGTTTATGTTTCCCAGTTTCTAAAGGCACTATACCTATACGGTCCTTTGTGGTTTTGTCATATGTTGTAATAAGTGTGCTTCAATTTTGAAGTATTAACAATGTATGTAAAGTATGGGTCGTTATAGTAAATACCTTTATTTTTCATTGTGGAGATGAATTCATAAAGTAACTATCGTCGATGATCCTCCCAACTAGCAATGGACCCTATGGGAAGCTGGATTTACTATAAAAACACAAGACCTTCTAGAATATAAATAGATAATTAGATCATGGAATCCTCCTACTATTATATGGTCCATATCATAGGTCTATGTGGTGAAATAAAAGTTTTCAAGTGATTTAGTGGTTCACCCATCCCATTCAATGGGGTAAACATGGGATTTAGAAACTCTGGGGAATCTCATAAATTGTCCACCCACACCTCATATGACATTCCATTAGATGGGAGTTCCACCTACCATGTTTCTAGGTCCACAAGGTGAGCAGTGAGAGTGGCTACCAATTCATCTTGGTAGGAATCTATATCCCCCAATTAATTTTTAGGAACATTAACTCAGGGAGATGGATCATCAACTCTGAGAGAAACAAGGCTCAGATCTTAAGGAAGATAATCATGATGCTTGGGTGGGTTCAACAACTCATACATCAATCACATGACCTATCACCTGTAATCTGCACTGGATAGATGTGTGATACCACCGATCTCAAATGTGGGTTATTATCTGAGAAGAACTGAGTTCCACTGTGGGTGAGAGATGCGGTCCCATATGGAATATCCATAATTTGGGTGCCACTTAGTGATGAGTTCAGTGGCAATTATTTTTTATTTTCTTTTTGATAGAGAAATATAGCCACCATGGGCACTTCCTCTTCTTTTGGTGAAACCTCAAATAGATCAGATGGCTCAATATGTCAATTTAACTTTTTGAGATATTGATGGGTATTCAACATCCTCTCATTCAAGGGATCTCTAATTATGATTTCTTTCCTCTATTGACATGTGAGGACACCTGCTGGAGGGTTTGACTGGTGTTTCATCACCCCATGAGGTGGATATTTCTTGTAAATCCATTTATTGGTGCCCCTATTCCACTGATCCTTGGACATTTTGTTGAAAACCATATTAAACATGGTTATAACTAGAGGGTAAATTTCATCATCATTAGATAGGCTATAATTTCACAAGATATGTCTAAAATGGAGAGGAAAAAATTGTCCCCATCCTCATATTTGTACATGTGGAGACACATCTTTCATAAATCAAAAGATCACCATAAGGCTCTGGAAATATTTTTTCTGATGGTTATAGTGGTATATGAACGACCCACGACACCGTGATAATGGTAGCGCTATGATATCAACCTTTCTGCATTGTCATTCAATGGCCTCGAGGTTCTCTTGAATCCCTGGGTGGGACAACTCATGATCCTAGAGGCAGTGAAATTTCACCCAGATAATCTAGAAGAAACGCATTTCTTGTTACTATATAATAGACTCCAATATATCAAATTCTAAATCAGTAGGTGGATAGAACACCACTAACCACTGGTTGGTAGCCTTGTTCTCCCACTGGACCTATTTCTTAGAGGAAGATTCCTACTCTTAGTTGGTCTAAACCCTGATCAATGGAGGCTGAGATATGGTTGGTGGCATCAATGTTGACCATTTTTACTACTAGTTTACTGGGAGAAGATTAATTGTGAAAATCAAAAATCCACTGCATATTAGGACACCTCTTGGGGGTGGTGTCAACCTCATCATCACATACATGTAGGATGAGTTATTCACCAATGCCTTATGTGTGAGGGTGACTAGATATATTTGTGGATAAGTGGATTGATCACCCTCTGAGAGAATCATCCAAGACACTATCACCCTTCCAACATATCGTGTGGAGGTATAGAGGAGAGAAATGGTGGTGATGGTGGATGCATTGAGATCCATTGGAATGGATTCAGAACAACCTCCACTAGCAAGTACCTACAGAGGAATCTGAAGGTCTTGTGGACTTCAGATTCTGGGATTACAAATCTGATTTGTTGAGGTCCCTCCCTATACTCTTTTAGTTGGGGTTAATGATCCATAATCAATTCATCTATCTCCTCAGGATCTGATATCTCAATGAGGTCAAAAATGATGTGTTGCTTCCCAGCATTTTACGTTTAATGATGGGTGTTCTCCTTCCTCCCCTGGGATAAATCTTTAAAGAGGGGTGCATTTTCATCTTGGGGAATACATTAATATTGGCTAGAGTTAATGTGGAGAGGGACTCTGGTTTTTTGGTAGTGTAATGGGGAGGAACTACATATTTTATGGGAGTAGTATGGGGAGGACGTCCGTACTGGGTACTGATGACACTATGAGGACCTCCATAAAGACATGTGGGGTCATGGGGAGGACCTCCGTACTGGATACTGAATGAGTGTAGAGAACCTCTACATTTTTTGGTGGTGGAAAAGGGAGGACCATTTCACTGAGTCTCCTCATCACGGGATGACCTATAATTGAAGTCAATGTTTTTGAATGTTGATAGAGTCAACTCGACATGCATGTAAGATGGTTGGTGTATCAATACCATTTTGGATAAGATGGATTCCTAAACACTTATTGTAGGAATTTTTATTGGATAAACTGATGGTGGAAGGGGCCTTAGGAGTTATTAAAGATTCCCCTTATTGGAAATTGTTATGGAATCTTCCCCTAACATCTACAGTGGGTGCTCAGAACTGGGGCCACCGAAGAGGGGAATGAGTCAAATTCATCCTCAGCATATGGGACTGGTAAGTTCTAACCTTGATGAGGCCTGGTGGGAGCCCACTTGAGAATATCTTTAGTGGTATTCACTATTGGCCTGACTTAGAAATCCTCTTCCTCCTTTTTATATGGGAGTGAGTCATCATTGTTCTTCAAGGAGATATTCATGAAGTAGTTCATTATCAGAACATGAGTTGTTACCCCTTGAACAACCCTCAGGGGCAGTGACACCAATGAGGTGTTAATGTATTTGGGTCCTATAGGGTCAGATAACATGTGGGAATGATCAAATACCACTCATATCAGTGAACCATGGTGACAATAAACCTCCATCAGATGATCTTATAGGGTGATATGGGGTGTGGGTTCCAAGAAATCGAAGTTTTTGTGGAAGTCATGAATTGTATATGTGTTGGATTTCTACATCATGGTTTCTTCTTCCACAGTTCTTGTAATAAATAGGTTGTATACATCCCTTAGTGTGAGTATTTTAAGTAATTTGGATTCACCCATTAGTATCTATATAGGAAAATTGATTCCCATTTACATGAAATCATCCTATCTTCTGAAGTAGAGAAGGATCCATCCTTACGATGTCCCATATTGAGTATTACCAAAAATAAACGTTCCAATTAAAAGGTGACATTCTTTTCAGGCCCACCATTTGTTTGTTTGTACCTAGGGACGAACGACTAAAGATGATGACATTAAGATCAGTTGGTTCCCCAAATCTACTATTCACTAAGGTGTAGAAGAGGAGTTTTGTATCAGGTTAACTATTTTTGATTTTGATGTTTTTGATGGGGAAACGAAACAAAACACCCATGTGGATTCTTTTTCTCTCTAATCACACTTTCCAAAGGTGGGTGGATTTCAGCATTTTTAGTTGTGGTGTCTACTCCTTGATCAAAATGGGATGATGGGATGCGTATTCCTCCTTCCATGGATTCTAATTGGGAGCTCATTGCCTAGATTAGTTATCCATTATTGATAATGTCATGTTTGTGAAACTCATTCTCAATGCCATATCATTATGGACATTGGTTAATTATACTTGTTCTCTCTCGATAGGGCATCAACATTCGTTCATGGGAGTAGTCACGTTGGGAATCACTGGGCATGTATGTAGATTGGGTATAATGAGAATCTATAAATCATCATTTTTTATTGGAATCTAATATGAGGAATCTTGGATATAGAACCCAAGTATTCCCATGTTGATCATGAGGTAATTTACATGAGGGTAATAAGTCTTCCCAAACCTTTTCACCTTAGGAATCCAATGTTTATTATATTGGGTATGGATTTTGGATCAGGGTGTGAGTTTAAGTTCTTTCGGAGATGGGGTGGGAGCAAGTTTAATGTATTATGGGGAAAGGATCAGAATGTCATATTGAGATATATGAAGGAGGTGTGTCCCTAGGAGGGAATATATCTCACTTGGATGGTAGACCATGATGCCTTATTTAAGCATATCAAAAAGGTGTGTCCCCATGAGGGAAGGTTTTACATCTTGGTTGTAGATCAGATTTATTTACTGAGGAAGATCATGGAGGTGTATACCAAAGAGAGAAGATTTCACACCTGGGTGGTATATCATAATTTCTTATTTATGCGGATCAATGTGGCATGTCCCTAGGAGGGAAGATATCACACCTTGATGTTAGATCAAGATTCCCTATTAAGGAAGATCAAGGAGGTGTGTCCCTAAGAGGGAGGATTCCACACTAGAATAGTTGATCAGGATGCCCTATTTAGAAAGGTTATGGAGGTGTGTCTCTAGGAGAGAAGATGTTACAATAAGGTTGATTAGGACACACTATTATGGAATATCAAGGTGGTGTGTCCCAATTAGGGGTGATTTAACACATGAGTGGTTAATCAGGAATCTCTATTGAAGTGGATTAAAGAGGTGTGTACCTAGTAGGGAAGATGTCCCACCTTAGTGGTAGATTAGGATTCCCTATTAAGGTAGAACAAGGAGGTTTTTTCCTAGTATGGAATATGTATCACTTGTATGGTAGATTGGTATGCCCTATTCGAGGTAAATCAATGGATCCTTGTTTATAGAAGGTATGATTTCATACCCAGGTGGTAGATCAGGATTCCATATTGAGGAAGATCACAGATGTCTATCCCTAGGTGGGAATATTTCAAACCGGGGTGATAGATCATGATGACTTATTGAAGATAACCATGGAGGTGTGTCCCTATGAGGGAAGATTTCAGATATGGGTGGTAGATCAAGATTATCTATAGAGGCGAATCAAGTAAGTGTTTCCCTAGGAGGGAAGATTCCACACCTTGGTTGGATGGTTGTCGACATTTAACCTTAGGTTTTAATCCCATATTCCTTATTTAATAGATTGTGATGAGAACCCACATAGCCTGATTTCATAGTTTTTGGTCGCGTGACAAGACTTTCCATGCACTTTAATTTCATGCGATAAGGATTCTTGTTTCATGGAAGGAGAATCGATGAGGGATAGTGTGGGGATTGTGTGTGTAAGCTATCCTCTATGGGTGTCTCGTATCCTATGGTTTGGGATAGGGTGGCATCCCATTATGATCATAAATGGAGTTTCATGTGTTTATCACACAGTGTAAGGATACATTTTTATGTCATGTTCAAAGGAAGATGTCATACAATTTAATGTCTTATAACTAGGATGTGGAGGTAGTATACTTATCATCATGTATCTCAGACATGTAGGATGGGTCTCTCCTTGAGGGATACCATGTTTGGAAAATAGGAAGACTCATAAGAAATCCCCGCTAAGATAGGTGTTCAGTTTTCCTCAAAGATTCCACCCTTGGGGCTTACATGACCACCTCTTATAATGCTATGGGATGGTCAAGGTGCTGTAATTACCATAGAGGAGTTTGAATTAGAGGGCCCAACGTTACTGTACCCATTATTAAGAGAAATGGGAATGAGGTTACCTATACTTAGGAGAAATAGGTAGAGTGATATCTACACTAGAATCATATAGAACATTGATTAGGGTGCTTGGAAGTTGTTGCATTCATCTTTATTATATTTCATGAAAACATTGCATGAGTAGGGGATCAAACATAATGGAAACAAATGGATTTGAGAAGAATAGTTGTTCACAAGATTTGGTTTTACACGTAGATTAGGGTTTTAAGAAAGAAAAATAAACTTTTTAAAAACATGACCATACTTATGTGTTTTTCTATGAGGATCACTCTACTATAGGCCAAGTCATTCTTGGTCACAGATTAGGTTTGTAGTGAAAGTGCTCCACCTTTGGGTTTCTATGATCTCTAGTATTCTATGATGTCACAAAAGAAAGGGGTTTAGTGAACAAAAGCTATGTTTCATCTTCCAGAGATCCACATCAATGTATTGTTGGATCTTTTATTTATAGGAAAAATCTTCATCTATTTGCAAGAAAATTATTGGGCTTGGAACTAGGTTTCATGGTTCTCTACCATTTTCCACTAGGGAATGGCTAGAAAATAATTTTGATTTGACATCACATTCACTTACAATGGTATGGTTGCATTCCAGGATTCATGAAAAAGTATTATTTTCAATGAAATATTTCCTCTTTGCATGCATCAACCTTGGGCATGGTTTCAAACATAGAGGCCATTATTGAATCCCTATTCACCTTTGGATTGCAATTTTCTTTCACACAAAATGGTTTATTTTCATGAACCAACTAAAGCTTGTGTGAAACCCACTAATCACCCTAGAATGGTCCTTCATGGTCAGTTACATGTTCAATTCATCCAAAATTTTCCATTTTTGGTCTGATATGATATTTTAGCACCAAAAAAATCAAAAATTATGATAAAAAGTGAAATTTATTAATAATAATACTTTAATGGAAAATGAAATAGACCACCTACCATACAACAATGATTTATTACTCATTCAATACCATATTTCTATTCAAGCTAGTTTGAGAGAAATCAAAGAAATGAACAAATGAACTTGAACTAGGGCAATATATCCCACATGTAATTAGAAATCTATATGGATAGGGAAAATGAAATAAAAATAAAGAGAAATTGATTTCATACCATGGGATATCTAATGAAACTGATGAATCATGATTTATAGTCAGAATAAGAGAAATAACTCAATTCTTAGGAGGAGGCCCAAGGAGTAGCTCGAGTGGAGTGTTGTTGTGCATGTGTAGGAGAAGAAAATGGAGGGGGTAAGGTTTAATGAAAATAGGTTCTAAATGGTAAAATCATCCCCTTTAATGAACCAAATGTTTTGGAATCACAATTTGGCCAACTATGAACCAACCATGTGGTTCCACTACCTATGTGGCACTAATAGTGCGGGCATGGTGCATGGTTTTCCAAACTGTGTGTAGCATGTGTGGATCAGCTCTAAATTTTTCTACAGATTTCTCACACAGTAGTGTAGCCTCGAGTGCATATTTGTTAAATTGGGCACAACCCCCTTTATGGATTCATAGTTTCACATAAAAAGCCACATTTTTTTCAAAAAAAAAATTCACCCTTACCAAAGTCTCCAAAAAATAATTTATCAGAGCCAACCACCCCTGAGAATAAATAGAACACCCAAGAAACCTATTTGTCATTATAACCCATGGAAAAAACATTTATGTTTTCTAATTCTTGGATTTAAAAATTCAAAATTAGATCAAGAATTATCTTGTCCACCAAATAAAAAAATTGAATTCATTTATAAATTTCAACTTGTTTAAAACAAGGGATCTTACAACAAACCTGACTAGAGGGACACTAGTAAGAGGTGAACCAACTATTAAAACATAAGTATATATATCACTCATATTACCCAAGTCTGTGTGACCAAAATTAAAGAGAATGTGATTTCATAAACAAACCAAGATCAATGCACAATGCACAACCAATAACCCTCACTCACCTCTATCACCCTCACAAAGGACAACCCCTCTTACACATCATGCATATATCTAATAATAAATAACATCCATCAAAAGTTATAAATATGAATCACATAGTTATAAACCACCCGCATAAGGGGAAAAGCACCAAAGACAACCAAGAGGGTCTCACAAGCCTGGAACAATACACATTATAAAGTTTCAATCAAGTATTTACTATAAAATACCACTTGGAAATCAATTTTTTTTTTATATCACCCAACTTAAAAAATTATTTAGAAATCCATTTATAACACATGAAACATTTTGATTTAAAATAGAACATTTAAAACATGATTTTTTCTATTTGAAAACAAAAATTAGAACAATACCTACAATTTTGATGAATCAAATTTTAAAAATACATCAACTAATTATCCAAAGGTTCATATAAAGGTTTTAATTTCAATTAAACATTTAAAATTAATCAACTAAATCCTTTTTAAATCATTTCATAGTCAAAATATTAATGGAAAAAATCCTTCTTTAAATCATAGTTTTTACCCTTTGAAAACCAAAATGGGATCAGAATATAACAAATTCCATTAAAACCATTTCCTAAATTATTATAGTTAAATAAAAAATTATTATTCCATGAAAACATTCTATTTATACATAATAACATGTAATTCAAAAGATGAACCCCAAATAAAAATCACAAATTTCATAAAAAAGATCTTGACACCCCCATTTGTCCAGAAGACATATAATTACACACCGCCTAAACCCAAAGTCTCATACATATTTGACATATTGAAATGTAATATGGGAATTATAGGCCCTTCGAAGTCTGTGGTTGAAGTGGATCTTTGTTATTCTAAACAGGACAAGAAACCATCTCCAACTAGTCTATCCAAAGAAGTTTTGGATATTTGCGATGTTTGCGATGCTTTTCCCAAAGGTAAGGATCCACTCGGTCTAGTATTAGAGGATCCAATCTATCAATTCCGGTTCATGGGTCAAATGTTTGAGCAGCCAGGTGTTTTGGAAAAATCAATCCATGTATTGTAGGTCAAACAATCCTATGCTGAGAAGGTGAAGTCTTGTGGAAAAGCCTCTAACCCCCAACATCTATTTGTTGTGTTAGGAGAAATAAAGTGCCAAGATTATGGGGATGACCATGATGTGGAGACCTCACAAGAGGATTTGAAGTCCTCCTAGGACTCCCCTACCGAGTCCAAGGAAGATAACATGGCGGAGGACTACCTTAGATCCTCTTCAAGTAAAGATAAAATAACTATAATTGACTCTAACGCTTTTATTAGGTGCACCCAGATTCCGCTTCGTAGGAAAGACTATTCAGATCTGCCGAACCCTCTGGTTACTAGATACTGAAGAAAAATAAAGGCACTGATGAAGGTGTAAAAAATCTCTAGAAATCCCTCTTTGAGTAAACACAAAGATTCCGATAAGTATCTAACGCCCGAAGAAAATGATTATGTGGATACTGCTTACCTCCAGTACAGAATAGAACTGATGGAATATGAGGAGTGGGAAATAACCATCAATGGTAATGAATAGCTCTTAGAGAAGTATATGGAGGTCTATTCTTCACAAGAGGAATTTGAGAGGTTGTTTGAGAGGAGCATCAAGTTTACTCTAACCTACGAGCAGTAATCTTTGACCGACAAGCAACATGGTATCTTGGCTTGGGGATTTAATGGAAAGAAGATCTCAATGGAGGAGCCCATACAATATTGGTACAAGATGAAAATCTATTTTGAATACCTCCTCAAATTCAAACTAGACGGTTAGGATACCACTCCTCAATGGAGACTTCTCAGAGGTAAGGGCTCTAAAAGACTAAAATTGCAATTTGAAGATTCAGCCACGTCTTATGAGATTGCATGATGTTATTGTAATTTCTGGTTTCCCACTTTTCCCTCAAAAAAGATTCTTAATAAAAATATATGATGGTCTCTATAGAAACACCAAACTAGTTTAAGTGGAATGTAATTTAAAATCATTTCCCCTAATAGGTAATTCTTAACAGTGCTATGAAATGTATTATATAACCCATATATGAATGTAGCTACATGAATAGGTCTAGTAACTATGATAAAATTGGGGAACAAAACTTTTATGTTTATCATGAGGAAGATAAATCAATGAAAATGAGAAAATATAAAAATAAAGTGGTTTAGAGGGGAATACGAAGAATCTACTTAAATAAGAGGATAAAGACCATTAAAATTGGAATGGAGGAAGGGAATGTTCTACCTTAGGATACTCTTAGTCTAATCAACTAAGAGGGAGGAGATATTGAGGGTCTGAGGTTAAAAATTAAGTAGAGGTTTAATTGGAATTTAAATTTTTATTTATTCAATTCAGGCAACACATTTTGGCCACATGATTTGTTAAATTGTGTGGTGACTATATAGGAGCCACTACCAAGAGAAAAACACCTATCATAGTTACACATATTCACTTCATATAGTTTAAAAAACCATGATAAATACATGTCAAATGGTTCTTTAAAATTGTTGAGCCACGTCACATTTCTATCACATAATTTAACTATGTGTATACAAGTCGTGTGCCAGTAACCATATACACCGGAGGTCCTACACAGTTTCTATTAAGTTTCACATGGTTTTGACTCAACTGTGTGATACATGTGCGGAGTAAACCATGAATGAACAAAAAAATTGAAAACCCCATTATGTAATATTAGCCACAACTATTCCCCTAAACCATGTGTGAAAATAGTACAATGGATTAAAATTCCCAGATTTTCTTTGTTTCAGACCAAAACATCTAAAAAACATAAAACAACCTTCAATAAAATAATATAACAGAAAATAAACTCCAATGTGACAAGGAAGGTTTCACCCCTTCTAATTTTTCAATTTTCCCATGTTGCGAAGAATACTTTTAGATAAGGTATCTAATGAATAGAGTCATATATGGATAATTTTGGGTGATAGAGGTTTTTATTTTATTGTGTAGTATTTTTCATAATTCTATAAATATCTAATAAAATATATCTTGTATATGTATGTGGCTCAATAATTTCATTTCATTATGAATTGTTAAAATTGGGTCTCATTAGTTATTATCAAATTAGTTTATAAAGATCATGTTTTAGGACTATATCTTGGAGTATGGGTTAGGGCACCATAGTTAGTTATAGAGAATAGTTTAGATAACTTTAGAAGTTGGATGATTATTAGGTTTTAATATATGTTTGATATATATATATATATATATATAACCCAAAGGTTTAACATTTTATTTATTATTAATGTTGTATATAATTAATGTTTTCATAATATTAGGGACATGAGATGAAATGTATAGATAACCTTCCAAGTTTATACATTCTTTTATGTTGGGTTAATTATGATTAACTGGGATAAAGGATTATCAAAATAATGTAATTGGATTTTTTTTGACCAGTATGATATTTTATGTCAAATAAGATGAATGAATATTGGGGATAAGGATTGAGTTAAATTTTGGAAGCATTTATTCTTTTACTATAGTAATTCGGGAATAATATTACTCATTTTTGGAGAATATATTATTAAGGAATATATATTTTTTTTGTGGGACTTTATGGGTGGTTAATTTTGTTTGGATATAAATATTAAGTTTATTTAGGAAGAATATGTAATAAAATCTATTTGATTTTGGGGTTTTTGAATTTGGTTAGGTATATTTTGATGATTTTTCAGGTTAATTGTTCAGAAGTATTTTAATAGAAATTTGGGTGTTATTTCTGAGTCTTTGAAGATTAATTTAAGATTTCTTCATATTTCTTGGTTATTATCTATAATTGTTTTAACCATATTTAGTTTTATTAAATATTTAAAGACATAACGAATAATGTTTCATCCCTTTTGTGGATCTCATGATTCATTAAAAGCTAATATTTGTTCTTTAGGCCTGAAAAAATCATCATAGTTATTTATCATTTTGAATATGAGATGGAGAAAATGTGAAAAATAACTTGAAATTTAACCAAAGGAGGAATTTGTGCTAATGGAATGGAAATAAATTAATAACAACATATTTTTATATTCTCTATCATTATGGTAAATTATTTCCACAACTAAATAAAGTGGATAATAAATCTATAGATTCATATGTGTGAAATGTCTCTCATCTATCAAGGTATTTCTTTGTAAACTCATTTAAAAGTATGATCCTTATAATGATACCTACTTGGTTTTAAAAATATTTAACTAAGAAATACTATGTTTTTTTGCTGTAATATTGATATTTATCATCATTATAAAATTTGAAACAATGATTATACTTATGTATAGATACCTTCATTTTTTTATGAAGAAAATAAAATTTTGTTTACACAATTTTTTAAGGGGGGAGAATGTATAACCCTATTATTTCAAAATATAATATTTCAAATAAAATATTGTGCTAATTACATTTTTTATATGAAGAAAAAAACTAAAACCAAGATCAATATATTATGTGAACATATTAGAGAAATAATAAAAATAATAAGGCTAGTAAATAAAAATATAGTAATTAATAAAAAAACTCACCTTTAACGATATATAATTATTGTGATTTAATATTAAAAATCATTATATCTCTAAAACCAAATTCATAAAATATTTTATAATTTATTTTGATAAAGAGATCACTTATAAAATAATTCTATGATAATATGGAATATTTTAATACATGAACTATTATATTAACATTTATTTAATTAGTAATTGATATGAAATAATATTAATAACACTTATGGTTTAAAAGGTCCTTTTTCTATAAAAATAATTTATCACAATATTTTTATTTTCATTTAAAAGAAATTTTTTTGAATTTATAATTTTAATATGATTAAATTATCTTCACTTTTTTATTCAACAAGAAAATTTTCAATTATAGAGTATTTTTTGAATTTTTTAGAAATTATTTATTTTAAAATTAATAGTGAAATGTACTATTTTTACAAACATCACCCCTTTTAAGTCATCATAATGATATAATAATGACTTAAAATTTATCAAAACCATGTGTATAGTATAATTATGTTCATATGGATTGAAATAAAAAAATTCCTAAACATTATGTTGAATTTAGAGACCTATGTTTGACATTTTAAAACCTAAGTGTTGTTTTATTCTAATAAAAGAGGTATTCATATCATTTTCATTAATTAATTATTGAAAATTCCTTATTATGTTTTGGATGGGTTTTAAAGTCACATAAATATATTTATTTTAATTATAATCTAATAAATGTTATGATATTTTTTATTATGCATGATTTTAGTGTAAATACCTTTTTATGCAGAATTTTTTTTTCTAAAAACATTTTTCGTGCGTTTTGTGTTCTTATATTAAAATTAATTTTTACCAAATAAAGGTATAGAATATTTGAAAATAGTTTTATTATTTATAATTATAATATTAATATTATGTAATGAGGTTATTCTTTTAGTCATAAAAACAAGATACCTAAGTAAAAATTTAGTCATCGTGGTTAAGGTTAAATTTGGGAAATGGATAAACAAAAACATATAGACACAAATATCACTAAATATTATGAATTTGTTTTTTGGATATTGGGATTTTTACCCTCACTTATCCTATATTATAAAATTTTTCAATTTTGTGACACTTTTCTTTGATAATGACATTTATTTAACATTATGTTAAGAGTATTTACAAAAATGTCATTCTATATCACTCAATATTGGTAATATGTTACTAATACAATGATAAGTGTAAAAATAAATTTTTATTGAATATATATTACTATAATTGTTTTCTTGAAATTATTTTTCGGTTAATAATTTTTTTTACTTTTTAATAAAAGTATCCTTATCAAAAACGCTTATGTAGCGTTAAAACAACACAAGTGAAAGAAGTTGATAAATCAATGTAAATGATTTAAAACTATGTAATGTTATGATATTTTAATGAAATGTATAATTGAACAAAAATTATGGATAAATAAGAGAATTAGTAATTAATATGTGTGATTATATTTGAATTTCAAAGTTATCTATATACTATTGAAAAAAACTATTTGAAAAGTCCTGAAAAATAATTTAAAGGGAAGCTAATGTTAATCAAGATTTTATTAATTGATTGTAATGAACCACCTTATTCAAGATGAGGGAAGGGATATAAATATGTTGAGACCTTCCTTACTCAAGATTAAGGAGAGATAATGACACCTGATTCCAACCTCCAATAGGCCCCGAGGAGGAAACCAACACCAAAGGTAAAGAAATCTCACAAAAAAATGGGAGGAATTACCCATTTGTAGTAAAAAAGATTGGGAGATAAGATATATAAAGCACAAAAAAATCCTACACACATATATATAATGTAACCAGAATCAATCCCACATTCATTATTAAAGTAAAACTTCTAGAAATATAAGTAAAACTATAAAGTAAGTACCAAAATAAAACAAAGTAGTAACAAAGTAATCATCCCCAATGTTTGAGATAGTAAGGACCCTCATGGTTCATGTAATCTCTCAAGAAACATGAAAACAGTTTTATGTATGTAGGGTGAGCATACAGGTATACTAAATAGGGAAAAAACCAAAGTCACTCATGCACAAGTGGGAGAAGCATACTAAGTCCCCTATGATAAAATTGTAGAAACTCCAAAAGAACCTAACAAGGTATACTATAAACCCCAACCTCACCAAGGTACACTCACCAAATAACACAAGTCAAGTAAAATATGTAGTAAAATCATCAATATTTCCTAACCCCACACCACTTCCCACATGTTAACTGATAATCCATAACAACGAATGTTTGGATGATACCATGATCTTCCACAAGACCCACTGTCACTACCTACCCATAAAAACCAGAGCCACACAATACATCCATCCTGAAAACACATGGGCCACAACCACATCACATCCTACCCGAAGACACCTGGGCAACAACCACCACACGTATCTCCCAAAAACACCTGGTCCTTATCCCAAAGACACCCAGGAAATAAAAAACCTCTCATAGAACCAATACCATAAAACTGGTAATAAACCTCAAGCCATTAAAGCCTACCTGAAAATTCTTTGGGTGATAAATGCCTAGAAGAGGGTGAAGGGAAAAGTCAATAACCAACCATCCATCATCCCATTGGGATGTTGGCAAAGGGAATCCATCCCCATAACAATGGGAGTGTATGGAATGTATTGCTCCAAATGGGTGGGGTGTGTATGGAAATCATAAAGAAATACAAGTATATATATATATATATATCTGTGTGTGTTTGTGTACCAAACACTCATCCCAACTATAACAACCATGTTCTTTTTATTACATTCACACATGATTTAATGAACTAAAATTACACATAATACAACCTGAAAGATCGATAAGTATAGTGTATTGGGAAATTAGGAACATTTCATAACAACTAAAAACATTAAATACAACATCATTATTAAAAACTTCATTTACAAGACCAAAACATTTCTTCATACTTAACATTGCATGGGATAACCTCATGACATACATAATAAAGGGTTGATATATAAATCTAGTAGGGGAATAAACATGGAATAATATGATGATTATAAAACATGTTATAAAAAAGGAATATCAATGGATCCTAAAAGAAAAATGAACATAAATTCATGATATATCATGATAATCATAACATGGAAATGTGGAAAAAACTTAAAACATTGCATCTGAGGTCAAGGCTAAACTACCTAGATATCCTGATGGAAAATGTCCCATAAAGTAATAAATTAAACCTCTATCTTGAAATGTCGTATCATGATACTAAACATTACCCAATGCATTGGAGCTCTAATTAATTCTAGGTGCACCCATAACTTTCATTTAATTCTCATGTTTAATTGAGCCACACATGTCATAAATAATGGATTCATTCATCATAATAATTTATTCCACAATCAAGGGGGTGTAATAAATACATATAAGTCCTCAATAAAAAGGTGTATGTGAGTAAAAGTGAACAACCTTGATAGGGAAAGTGTACGGTATTCACTACACAACTATTTTGGAATGGAAATTCATGGTGCAATTTTGGCAGCCTAACGGTGTGAAATAAAAATTCATAAAAAGAGATTATGAGAGAGAAAGAGGTCTCTAATCATATATACATGAAATGGAAAGTATGTGGGTCATATAAATACATGTCCAAACATAATTAATTTCAAAATAAATGGAATAACATAATAAAAAAACCTAAAGAAATAGGAGAAATGAAATTACTCTTATGAAATTTCGGCATGGTAATAGGTGTATATAGAAGGGATTAATGAGAGAGGAAGGGGAATATCATCATTCAAAAATAATAGGGGAAGTATGTGGGAGGTGAAAAATCTTACCCAATAATTTTTAATTGAAAAAGAAAGGGTGTAACAATATAAGGAAACTTGGATAAAAATGAGAAAGGAAAGAACTCTTAATTGAGTGTGTGACTTCAAAAGCTTGATGTGGGTCTTCTTGAGATCTTGGGGTGACTTAGGAGGATTATAGAGAGGGTAAGATAGATTAACTACGTGATCAACATGTTTTTAGTAAATATAAGTGGGATTTTGGGTGGGTTTATATAGAAAATGTGTGTGGTAATTCATTAATATTTCACAAACATAGGTTTTGGAATCTATATAATTAAATATTCAAAACCAAAAACCATACAATTGTTTTTCCCATGGATTTTTTCCAAAGAGTAATGGGAAAAATTATTTTATAAGGAATGGGACCAATTATATTAAAATATTACCCTTTATTATGTGGAGGTGAGTCACATTATTAAAGAAAGGAATGTATAATCATAAAACATATTATATATTTTGGAGTATTCACAAAGGCCTTATAAAATAAGTCAAATAAATGTATAATTAAATAATTTTAAAGGTAAAACGTATATTTTTCAAAATATCCATTTTCATAGTGTTTATTACATCACTAATGGCCCATTATGATGTCATAAAACACACTATATATTACTATGCAATTTAATTTATACCAAAAAATATCAGTGTCTCAACAAATTATGAAACATTCACCATTTGATAATTTCAACATCCTAATTCCAAAAATAATATTCATTTTACCTAAATAATTTTTTAAATATGTTAATTTTTTCTTTTAAAATGAAAACCGACATTTATTGAAAATTGACTGGTTTTGAAATTTTTTTATCAACCCTTAAAAAAGATTACATTTTACATTATGATAATTGAAATTTAATAAAATAAATTTAATGATAATATAGTATTAACATATTATTTATTCCAAAAATCAATTTATTCACCAAAATAAATTTCTTAATTCAATTTGAATATTAACCAAAGATACTATTTCTAATTTAAAAATCATTTACAAAGTAAAATTAATAGAATGAAATTATATTAATTATTCTATAAAAAACAATGTAAACAATCATAATTCCAGGGTCATAATACATATCCATTTATTACACCAGCATATGCCCTAAGAGTAAGGTCTGAGAGGATGTGTCTTTCATGTGGTCATTCGGTGAACATGGTTTAGGCCATGATCTCAATGAGCTTGAACTTCTCCTGTAAATGGTTTCTCTCATGCTTAATTTGTTGGATATCATCTTGGTATTGGTCTAGGAAAAATCCTAGAAAGTCTATCTTTATCAAAAGCTCTGATAAATGGGATTCAAAGGGAATAGTCCTACTGGTTGAGTCTATTACCTCCTTTGTCTGTGTCGAAAGGATTTGTTAAAACCCTATATTTATACTAGTCAAGTGATCACTATTCAATTACTATATTATCAACAGTAATTATACATAATAGTCAGTATAATAAAACAAATGGATTTCATGTGTTTTCTATATCCATTTTATAAAATAAGTCATTTAATTAATTCAAAAGGGAATTTCACTTATAATATTTCGGGTAGTTACAATATTCCCCCCATAAGAAATTTCTCCCTAGAAATTTTTATTTCCCACAGTAAAATAGATGATGGTAACTTTGTTTCATATCATCTTCTGGTTCCCACATTTCTTCTTCAAACTTGTGGTTTCTCTATGACACTTTGACAAGGTGCATTGTATTATTACATAACACTTTTTCTCTATGATCTATGTTCCTCACTAGCTTCTCTTAATAAGAGAGGTCCTTCTCTAATGGCACAACCTACATATTGAGTATATGAGAGGGGTCTTGTATGTTATTTCTCACAAGGTATATAAGGAATACATCATGTAATTGTGATATGTTTGGTGGGAGTTCTAGTTAGTAGGCCATCACTTGGTTGATTTACCTTGGACTAAGCATTACCTTCTTCCCAAATCTAATTACTCTCTTCCATGGAGAAATATGGAGGAATACCATGTCTACCATTACAAAATCTAGGTCTTATCGATGATTTTCAGCATAGCTTTTATGTTGACTCTGAGAAGCATTGACGTGCTGATGAATTGTCTTAACCTTCTCCACCATTTCCTCGACCATTTAAGGACCTAGTAGCTTTCATCCCCAAAATTAATCCCAAAATGAAGGTGTTGAGAACATCTTACAACAAATGGATTCATAGGGATACATTTGGATGCTTGAGTGGAAACTATTTTTTTATGATAACTGAACCAGAGGAAGACAATGATACCATACTCCATTGAAGTCCATTGATCATGTTGTCTACATTTCCTCTTGTGTCTAGATATTCCACTCAGATTGGCTAACAGTTTGAGGGTGATAGGCCATAATAAAGTTAAACTCAGTATTCAGAGAATATTGGAGACTCTTTCAGAACTAAGAGGTGAATCTTTTATATCAATCGAATATAATCGATAGGGGTAAACCATGGAACCTCACCACTTCTCTGATGTATATCTATGAAATATTATCCAATGATAAATCATCTCAAATCACAATAAAGGGTGAATTATTTGTAAGACTATCCCCCACATCCCATATAGCATTGTTTACTCTAAATTTATTAGAAAGTCTGGTGATAAAATCCATGGGGATGTTTTCCAATTTCCATGTAGGTATGGGTAATGGTTGAATCATCCCTTTGTATTTTTTCCTTTTTGCCATCACTTACTAACATACAAGACATATTGAAGTATATTTTGAGATCAACTTATTCATATTTTCCCCCCAATAGTGATACTAGAGATCTCGATACGTAATTTTACTTCTAGGGTGGATATATATGGTCGAGCTATGTGCATCATCTAACAGCTCCTTCTTTGACTCAGGATTTGATGGTACACAAAGTCTTGACCCAAATCATACAACACTATCTTCAATAACATTGAAATATAAGGATTTACCTTTTAAAATAGTTTCCACTTTATTATGAATTCCCACATAATCTCATTGATCATCCTTTAAGCTCTCCAGAAGAGACTATTGAGAAATCCGTTGCGAAAGGATTGATGATGTTCCTTCCATTATGATTCCCATGTTGATCCTCTAAAAGTATAAGAAGATCAGATTCTTTTCAATTCTCATCAATGAAAGAGTTGCTGGATCCTTTCAAAATATATTTTTTACCGCTTTATTCGCTTTACCCGGATGGTATTGAATTGAGAAGTCATATTCTTTGATCAGGTCTAACCATATTCATTGGCGCATATTTAACTCTTTCTGAGTGAATATATACTATAGGATTTTTGGATCTTTATATATTTCACACTTCTCCCCAAAGATGTAATATTGCCAAATTTTCAAAGTGAAGATCACTGCATCCAACTTCAGATCATGTGTTGGATAGTTCTTCTAATGAACATTCAACTACCTTGAAGCATAGGCAATTGATTTTTCATATTTCATCAACACTTAGCCAAGTACTTTCTTATAAGCAACACCTAATATTATGAAAGGATCTCCACTTATGAGTAGTGTGAGAATAGGTGTAGTGATAATTGTCTTTTCCAACTCCTTGAATCTCTCTTAGTATTCATTATTCCAAGCATACTTGACTCCCTTCAGAGTTAGCTTGGTTAGAGGGTTTTAAAATCTTGTGAAATTTCTCAAAAATTGATGATAATACCAACCTAATCCATGGAAACTCTGTATATCTATCACAGATGTTGGCATTGTCCATCCTTAAATTTCATTAGTCGTTGAAGGATTCATAGATATCTCATTTCTTGTGATAATATTCCCCAATAAATATCCTTCCTTCAAATAGAAATCACATTTTCTGTACCTGGAATAAGGCTTTTCCTTTCGCAAGGTCTTTTGTATAGTAGTTAAATTCTCATCATGCTTCCTTCTCACTTTTGGATTATATAAGAATATCATAAATAAAGACTACCATACATGTGTCGAGGTAATAGCTAAAGACTCTATTAATCAATTCAATGAATATTTTTGAGTCATTAGTGTGTCTCAATGGCATCACTATGAACTCATAATGCTCGTACCTTGTACAAAATGCAGTCTTGGGGATGTCCACATTATTAAGCCTTTCTTGGTAATATACCAACCATATATCCACCTTGGAGAAGTATTTTGATCCATGTAGCTGACCAAACAAGTCATCAATTCATGGAAAATGTTACTTGTTCTTTATCATGATTTTGTTGACCTCACGATAATAAATGAAAAGCTGCATTGACCCATCCTTCTTCTTGGGGAAGAGGACTCGTGTACCCAATGGTGAAGAAAATGGGTGTATAAACCCGTTATCTACTCTTGTAGTTGTTTCTTTAGCTTCCCAAGTTCCAAAATAGACATTTTATACAGAGTCTTGGATATTGGAAATGTCCCAGGTATAAGGCAAATCTAGAATTCAACATCTCTGCTAGGAGGAAGACCAGGAAATTCCTAAGGAAACACATCAGTGAATTACCTCATAATGGGAATGTATTCAAGGATGGTTCCTTCCACACACTCAACCATATAACAAATATAAGAATGATCATATAGAATTAATTTCCATTCTTGGGATGATTGTGATAAAAAATATTCATCCTCCTCCTTGCACTTGTATAGAACCAGGAGTTGATTTTCCATATAGAGAGTGAATTCCCTATCATGGAAATTTTTGTTGGATCTATATAAGGAAAGAAAATCCATGATAATAATCGCATCAAATTACACCAAGCATAGTATGATAAGGATATCAGGGAAGATCAATCCAAAAAGTATGATATGGGATGAGTTATATACATAGGATTCTATAATTTCCTCATTTTCCATTTTGACCAACATCTCTAATTCCAAGATTTGTGTTTGTATTTGTATTATTACAATAAACATTAGGGATATAAAATAATCTACATAACCAGAATAAAAAAGTATATTTTCTGTTATTTTATGAATAACTAGTGTACCTCTTTCTACTTCATTGTCAGGATTCACTTCGGTAGTAGTGATGGAAAAAGCTCACCCTTACTGACTTGGAGGTTGTTGGTTGCCTTCAAAAAACCTTGTCTTAGTGAATTGGTTTGATAAATTACTTGGTTCTTTTTAGTTTTAACAATGAAAAATGCATTTAGGGTTTATGAGGGCATTTTGTTCCTCTATCGCAATAGTGAGTTTTTTCTTACCAGTAATTGCTAGATAGGTGCCCTTCCTGCCTACACCTAAATCATTTCATCTTCCCCTTCAAGTAATTTTTAGGATGATTCTTTCCGCACATTTGGAAAGTGGGATGTTGAAATGTCTGGGAACTATTAGATCTCTCTATCGGACCACCATAATTTTAATCAAACTTCTGATTCTTATCTTCGTGATACCCCTGAGACACACTAATCACCATTTCAACTCTGAGGGAACATCAGACAATTTCATCATAGCTATCAAAGTCATTGATTACAAAGGTTTCTTTAGGCTACATTTTAGCCAACCAAAAAAGCAGTCAAACTTGGATTTAGGGGTAATGAAAAAACTAGAGGTGTATCATGAAATCCTTGTGAAGTTTTCTTCATATGCTCCAATGGACTCATCACCTTTTTTTAGGGAAAAGAATTCCGTTTCCATATTAAGTTGGGGGGTGTGATTAAAGTATTTATCAAAAAACATTTTACAAAAATACTTCCTTCCCATAACCTCGATCTCTACCTCGAGAATTTTATTTTTGATCAATTTGCACCATTGATCGGCTTCAACCTCCATACTATAAGCAGTAAGAAGAACCTTCTCTTGTTTGGAGAACTGAAGAATAGAGAGTATCTTCTCAATGATGTTGATCCATTGTTTAGTGATTGAGGTATTATATTATCCATTGAAAGTAGGTGGCCTTTTTCTCATGAATATATATATTAGGACTTGTTCTTTATTGGGTGGGGGTGGGGGTGGAATTTACTATTAATCTATGTTTCTATTCAAAACACAAGTTAACTGAGAGAGTATTATAAGAAAGTTTTTGGTTCTTACTCCCATCAGATTGGGGATCTCATTAGGGAAGTCATTACATTAATCTTCGCATCAGTTTTTAGATAGATTCCTCCTATTACTGACCATTGGATAGAATAAAAGTAAAATCAGGGGTAAGAATTTTAAACTACTAAACACATAAAGGGAAATTCAATGACATTAAAGAGATAATTTATAAATTATATTTCTTACCTTAACCTATGAATTTCTAGGCTTCAAACTAAGTTATTATGATCTATTTCCTAATGAATACAATGATTTGATTATTTTTTCCATTAATAATATTTTATATTAATATTATGAATTTATCAAAGCTTATCCCTTGGGAGTGCTAAACCAGGAGTGTAGCAAGGCCTGTTGTCATGCACCAGTTTCTATTCGTGTCTAGCTCAATGAATTGTTTTTGAGTTTTACCCCGAGATATATTTGTTTCAAATCCACATACACTTGTTCGTATCTATACATGGATGTATTTTATTGATAAACCACTCTATATATACTCCTGAAGATTTTGGTATGATTTTATTATACTAATTCTTTTCCATAAGGCTTTTACTAGATTTTTCTAAACCTAAGTCAAAAATAGAAAAACATTCATGTAATACCTACTATAACAACCTTGGTCTTTTTATTACATTCTTACTTGATTTAAGGAAATAAAACTAGACTTAATAAAACCTAATAGATCAAGAAGTATAGTGTAGTGGGAAATTAATAACATTACATAACAACTTAAAACATTAAATAAAATTTCGTTATTGAAAACATCCTTTACATGACCATAATAATCCTTCATACTTAACATTACAGGGGATTACCTGAGGACATACATAAGAAAGTGTTGAGATACAAAGACTGGTAAGGGCATTAACATGGAATAAAATGAGGAAGAAAACACATGTTATACAATAGTAATATAAATGGATCATAAAATAAACATGAACACAAAGGCATGATATAACATGATAATCATAACATGGAAATGTGGAAACAACTTAAAACTTTACATCATAGGTCAAGGATGAAGTGCCAAGACATCTTGGTTGACAAAGTCCCATAAAGAAATCAGGTAAACCCCTATTCCAACATTTTTTATAATGATAATAAATATTACCCAATGCATTGGAGTGATATATAATTTCAGGTGCACCCGTCAGTTTCATTTCATTCTCTTGCTCTAGTGTTCCACATAGATCATAAAGAATGGATTCATTCATCATCATAATTTATTCGACGATCAAGGGGTATGGGATAAATACATGTAAGTCCTAAATAAAAAGGTATTGTGTATAAAACTGAACACACTTGATAGGTAATGGGTATGGTATTTACTACACAAATTTTTTGGAATGGAAATTCATGGTGCAATTTCGGCAGCCTAACGACTTGACATAATGATTCATAAAAGGGGTTGATGAGAGAAAACGAGGTATCTTATCATATATAAATGAAATGTAAAGTAATAGGGTCATATAAATACATGTCCTAACATAAAGAATTTGGAAATATAATTCATAACATAATAAAAAAACATGAAGAAAGAGGAGAAATGAAATTCCTCTTATGAAAATTCAGCATGGTAACGAGTGTACATGGAAGGGATTAGTAGGAGAGAAAGGGGTATCTCATCATTAAAAAATTATAAGCATAGTACGTGGGAGGTTTTAAAACATACCCCATCATTATTAATTGAAAATAAGTGGGAGTAACATTATAAGGAAACAAGGATAAATTTTTTAAAGGAACCCTTACTTGAGTGTGTGACTTCAAAAGCATATAGAAGGGATTATTAAGAGCATGGGGTAACTTGGGAGGATTCTAGAGAGAGGATAATAGATTAAGGACGTGATGCAAATATTTTTAGTGAATATAAGTGGGATCATGGGTGTGTTTATGTAAGAAGTGAGAGGGGGAATCATTAATATTTCAAAAACATAGGTTTTGGATCTATGGAAATAAATATTAAAAACCACAAACCTTCACATGGTTTTTGCCCATGATTTTTTCCAAAGAGTAGTGTAAAACATAATTAAATAAGGAAAAGGACAAATTATATTAATATATTATCCTTAATTATGTGGCGGTGAGTCACATTGTTAAATAAATTAATCTAAAATCATAAAATATATTATGCATTTTGGAGGATTCACAAAGCCCATATAAAATAAGTCAAATAAAGATAAAATCACATTATTTTAAAGGAAAAACTTATATTTTTCTGAATATCCATTTTTATAGTGTTTATTACATCACTAATGGTTCATTATGATGTCATAAAACACACTATATATTTATATTGTATTTATGTTTTACACAAAAATCTGACTGTCTTAGAAAATTATAAAAAATAAACCATTGGATAATTTCATCATTTTGATTCCAAAAATAATATTCATTTATCTAAATCATTATATAAATATGTGAATTTTCACTTTTAAAATGAAAACTGACATTTATTGAAAATTTAATGGTTTTTACAAAAATAGTTTTTAAACCTTAATAAAGATTACATTTCACTTTATGACAATTTATTTTTAATAAAAATAATTTAATGATGATTTTTTATTAAAAATTTATTTATTTCAAAAATCCTTTCATTCAGCAAAATATATTTCTTAATTGAATTTTAATATTAACCAAAGATACTATTTAGGTTTTAAAAATCATTTAAAAAGTAACAATAATAGAATGAAAGTATATTAATTATAATATACAAAAATAATATCCATAATAATAATTCTAGGTCCTTGATACATATCACTTTATTACATCAGTATACTCCCTAAGTGTAATGTGAGAAATGGTGGGGATTTTGTAGGGCCATTCAATGAACATGGTTTGGGCTGTGATCTCGATGAGATTTAACTTCTTCCATAAATGTTTTCTCTCATGATTAAGTTGTTAGATCTCAATATGGGATTGGTCTAGAGAAAATACCAAAAATACTATCTCCCTCGGATGCTTTGATAAATGGGATTTATATGGATCGATCCTACTAGTTGAGGTAATCACTTCCTTTGTCTAAGTTGAAAGGATTTGTTATAAATCTATATTTATACTAGTCACGTGATAACTCTTCAATGAGAATATTATCAATGGAAATGATTCTTAACTATAATTATAATAAAATATGGAGTTAATTTGTTTTATATATCCATTTTACAAAATATTTAATTTAATTATATCAAAAATTAAATTTTACTTGTTATAGTTTGGGTCGTTACACCAACCTATGGGTTTTCAAAACAGACTAAAATCCCACAAAAACTACCCTTACTACTACCTCTAAATACACATATACCACCATGAACAATGTTTACATTCATAATCCAATAAATAAATTCCACCTCACTACAAGCCACAACTCAAAACATACCCCAAACTAGTTTACTTAATCTGTTGTCTTTCTACATTATAATTTAATTCATTTATATATTCCATCCCTACCCAGGAAACTACCAAACACTGTGAATGTTATAATTTGAAGCAACCACGCCAACCACTTCTAAATCCAAACAATGAAAGAGGGTCCAAGGTAAAGGAATCAATTTTAACAACAATTCATGAAAACAAATAGAAAATGATCATCCTACAGTCCCACTACACACACCCATTTCCAAGGCACCACAACCACCATTATTCAATGTAATGTCACTCTTTCCTTACTCTAAACAAGAAAAAAACCTGAACACACCTCATTAATACCACTCTCAGCATCCTCGCTAAATAAAAACACCCTACCTAGCATGCCCATAAACATGAACATGACACAACTCAGTCATATAGCCCTACTACCCAACCACTATCCAAACACATTCCCATTGCATAACAAGTTCATCCATTACACAATCAATCAATCTCTCAGCCTGAGATTCCATCACACCACACATACCACCATATACACATAACCACACTCCCAGCCACAACACCATGAGAACATCACAGACACAAGGCCAAATAGAACTACACATAGAACTTAGCCACAATAATAAATCAAGGGATATTCATATTTTAAAAACACTCGTTCTTTAATTCCATTTGATAAAACATAGGTTATCACAGAAAAATTTTGATCCCAAGGCATCAATTTAATTAACCGAATATACGTTATTAACCTAATTCTAATTCACACTTCAGTGATTCAAAAATCATACATGTATGCATATCGAGACCACTAATGACCATGGTTTTCAAAATAATACAACCCACATGATTCACCATACGAATCAATGATAACATAAAAAACAAAGAGATCACAATAATCTTACTCCAAGCCCTTCATTTATTACTTCTTATTATCTTAATTAAATTGGTTTCAACCATCATTATCATAGGAATATTTCATTACACCCACTCTGCATGATGCACAAAAGAAATAGAGACGAAGGAATCCCTACCCTGAACAACGAATGATCAACAATCCTTCATTGTGTAAAAATTAAAAGGTTATGTGTGTAGATGGAAGGAATCCAATAGAAAACTCACTCGATATCAACAGAATAGACTCACAACTCCTATAAAGAAGAAAGGGTCTTGGTGCACTAAGGGAAAATGGAAGGGTTCAAATAAGAAAAGAATTTTTACTTTATAAATTCCTGATCAAAAATCTATGGAGAAACTATTTAAAGGCCATTAAAGTTAGATCACAATCAAGACCACACATTTTGGGAGTCAAATAAAGATTCATGTTTATAGAAGATAAATACAATTTCAAACGGCAGAAAAACTCATTAAATAAGGCATTAAAATCATTTAACATCAAAGAAAGCATCAAAGGGGAGAAACTGAAAAAACTAGAAATGAGTCGTCGATGGGTGAGTCACTAATAGTAAGCTACCAATAGAGAGTCACCAAAACGGCCTACTTACAACAAGGTAGTGACATGAACCACCAACATGAGGTACTATAATTGAGCTACCGATGCCCGAGCTATAAACTCCCGACCTACCGACGCCTCGACCTACTGATGTTTGAGCCACCGACGCGTTGACCTACGAATGCCTCGACCTACCAATGCCTAAACCTATCTACTCCTTGACCTACCAAGGGATCGAACTACCGATGCCTGAACTAATGACACCTCTATTTACTGACTCCTTGACCTACTGAACCCTCTACCAACCGACACCTCATCCTACCGATGGAAAAACATGAAATTTGGGAAACTCATGAAATGAGCTACTGTTGCCTCACAGAACACCCAAATCAATAGATTTTGAAAAATAATTGGACCACAGAGGTCTGTGCCATTACTTCAGATACATCTAAAACTATTCTCACCCTTGATAATTTAAAAACAAACCCTAAATAAAGAGGGTTCCAAACATCCACCATAAGATACCTCTCAAGGTTCACCCACCAGTGTTGTTTGAAATATGGAGTGAAACCTTAAAATCCTAGACCACATCCTCTCAAACCTGCTAACCCAAATGTATACAAGATACCCCCTCACAATCACGAACTATCTGGACACATGAATTAGGGAATTACTTCCTACATGTCGAGATAATATCTTCTATAGGCGACACTGATTTTACCGCACGGGTTTAATCGCATCTCAATTAATACGTCCCGATTAGGAATTAGGTCTCCCCATTTTCACATGTTAGGAATTAATCACATACTATAGAACAAGGAAGAAATAACCCTTATAAAATATAAGGTTCAAGAACTAAATCATATATCAAAACAAATAAGAAAAACTCAAAACAACTCTTGGTAAAGAGAAAGCATCTGCGTCTCTTGCTCCCAAGTACTCTCCTCGAGGCCACCATGCCTCCAAAACACATGAACCAAAGGAATGGTCTGTCCACATATAACATTCTACCAATTATCCTAGATCTATTCTATCCACTCCATGAATTTTATGTCTTCCTCGATATCTAACTCTCCCCATTCAATGATATGGGGTCATCCTGAAGATATCAAAAAAGTTGCGAGGCATGGAAGACATCGTGGATACTTCTCAACTGCAGTAGAAATGACAACTAGTATTCCACCTCACTAACATATCCCAACACCTTCAAGGGTCCGAGAAACCTAGGATAATGCTTACTCACTCTTCTAAACCTCCACTACCCACGTCAAGGGGTAACCTCCAAAAACACATGATCCCCAACCTCGAACTCCAAGGGCCTCATACTATAATCGAAATATGGATTCTACTAATCATGTGCTTCCTTCATCATCTCATGAACAAGTTTCACCTTCTCTGTCATACTCTGCACCACATATATACCAATAATAGCTTCCTCCCCAACTTCCATCTAGCATAAGGGTGAACAAAAAACATTTTCGTATAAAGCTTCAAACGGAGCCATGCTAATGGAAGAGTGATAGATCTTATTGTAAGAAGAATATACCAAGGTAAAATTTTACAAACATGACCCACTAAAGTATAGAACACATACCCACAACATGTACTCCAATGTATGGATGGTCCTCTTTATTTTACCATCCGTTTAAAGGTGGAAAGGAGTGCTGAGGTGTAACTGGGTACCAAAGGCATGCTGAAGTCTCCTCCAGACTTGCAATGTGAAATGTGTATCATGATCTTAGAATATGGATCTCAAAACTCCATGCAGTCACACCACCTTATCCACATACATCTGCACCAAGGAATCCACTAAGCTCGACTCCTTGATCGCTATGAGGTTATCCCATTTCATCATCTGATCTACCACTACCCAAATTGTATTGCATCCTACATGAGCTCTGACTAATCCTGTGATGAAATCCATGGATATGTCATCCAACTTTCACTCTACGATATCTAAGGGGGGAAACATTCCACCAGGAACACGGTTCTTAGCCTTCACCTGCTAGCACACTAGGCATTTTCTACAAACTCTACCACTTCCCGCTTCATCATAGTCCACCAGAACTGTTACCTCAAGCATCAATTCATCATGAAAACTACTGGGAGTACCAATAAGTGTGAGCTATGAAACTCACAAAGAACTCCCCCCCACATAATCATTGGAATAAACATCTTTGCATAGAACTACATTTGATTCTGACCATCCTCTAACCATCTCTCTAGAGTATCACCCTCGTCAAAGTGATCATGCATTACCTCTACCTTTGAGTCTACCCATTGATACTCCTCCACCTACTACATCAGAGGTGACTACACTGTCATCTTAAATAGACTACCTATATTGCTATCTATTCCTACATTTAAGTTCAAGGTAGCCAAATCCTCCATCTCCTTCCAAGAATCTAAAGATTCTCAAACCGCTTCACTATGTGACTTCCATCTCAAGGAATCATCCACAACATTCCCTCTTCCTAAGGTGTAAGATTTCTATAATTCATAGTCCTAGAGAAATTATACCCACCTATTCTTTAGAAATTTCATATCTCACTAAGAAAAGATGTACCTAATGATCATGGGATCTCTGAGGACCAGAAAGAGCTTTTTAATAAGGTAATGTTGCCACAAAAATAGTGCAAACATGACTGATTATAGCTCCATATCATGGGTGGAATAGTTACATTAATTTTAGTGAAACAAACTTGACCAATAGGAGATCAATCCCAATTTCTACATCAACACACACCCCAAGCATAGGTGAGAAGAATCACAAAACACCTCGAACATCATCCCTTCCTCCAGAAACCTGGGCACTGGGGCACTGAACAAATTCCCCTTCGGATGAAAAAACGCTACCTGCCAATAATCTCAACATAAAAAAGCCTGGCCTTTTCTAGTTAGAGTCATCAAAAAAGCTAATACTCAAGAGAAATTAGGTATGAATCTCTAGTAGTAGCATGCCAGATGGAGAAAACTGTGAACCTACACCACATTCTCAGGTGCTGCCCTCGAAAAAACATCCTTGACCTTCAATGAATCCACTACTACACCTTTCTGAGACAACACATTCCCATGGCGGTGGACCTCCCATGAACAAAACAAGCACTTGGATAGCTTTTTGTAGAGATGGTGGTGTCGAAGGACCTCCAAGACAGTCCATAGTTTCTCGGCGTGCATATCCATTGAATTCGAGTAGATAAATATTTTATTGATAAATACGACAATGAACTAGTTCAAAACTCATAGAAGACAATTTTCATGAGCTCCAAGAAAAGGGAAGGGGAAATTTTAACATCAAATGACAGAACCAAGAACTCTATGTTTCCATAACTTCACCTCAAAGTAGTCTTTGGGATGCCACCCACCTTCACCCTCAACTAGTGATACCCTAACTATATATCAGTCTTAGAAAACCAAATTGCTCCCATTAGTTGATTGAAAAGATCATCTTTCCTTGGGAGAGGTTTACGATTCTTGAATGTTACCTGATTCAGCCTTCAGTAGTCTATACAAAGTATCACACCACCATCTTCCATCATCACAAGTTAGACCGGAGCACCCCACAGTGACACACAAGGTCGGATAAAGCCCTTATTCATCAGATAATCAATATGGATCCACAATTCCCACATCACCGAGAGTGTCATCCAATAAAGAGCGATTGAGATCAGTTTAACACCAAGTTTTCAGTTGATCCTAAACTCAACATAACATCGTTGGGGTATAGATACAACCACCTCAAGGAAAACAACCAGGATTTCCCTAAAGACTCCCGAAACTTCCACCATACCAGAATCCATCGATTCCACTGACATCTCGGCTAACATGGAAAGTAAATCCTCTACACATCGACTTCTAATCTAAAAACTCCTGTTACAAATAAAAGCTACACACTAACCCTCCACATCTGAAAATTACACTTATCTAGAATTAGTCAATAACAGCATGCACCTTTATATAAAAGTAGTCAATGAAAATGATGATAGTGTACGACTGATCTTTAGAATAAATAGATCTCCACTAGATTGATGTGGTCCCAACATCAGTCTACATTCTTGGAAAACTTCAAACAAGTTGGTCTAAGCTCTGATTTGTGTACTCAAATATAAGGGAATGAATATGAAAATCTATGTCTAGTCCCAAGCTAGGGGGCAGACTGGGTGTAACGAAGGAGTGCGAAGCTTTTGAATAAATCAAAGAATAAGAAAGTATGCTGAAAAAAATGATCGTACCTCAAACGATTTCAGGACCCACTAAAACTACTGCCTATGTAGCATGCAACTGTCCATGACCAGGTACTCTACCCTCATCTTTCAGCCAACTCCCCAAAATTTCCATAGTTGAGTTCCCTGAGGAGAACCCTAAGGTCGGCCTCCTCCTGCACCGTTTTCCCCTAGTGAAGTGGGGTCCTGATGTTACTACTAATGGAAAGTCCTAGCTGGAAACTACTGTTGTGGCAGGTGCTGAATCTTCCCACCTCTATCATACTAAGATTTATCTGGGCACTAACCCTAAAGTTGCATGCAGACTCCACAAGAGAAACACCACATCCCCAAGCCCTTGGGAATAGGGTAAGGACCAGAGGGTCAAAACTGAAATAGCTGGCGTCAACTCCTCACTGGTCGAAACCGGGAGGGCCATGATGCTGGAGACCTACTGCTAACAACCTTACCCTTAAAAAACTCATATAGTAACCCTCTCACAGTATAATTCCTCAAAAGTTCATACTTTCCAATTTAGTCTTCTTCTGAACCTCTAAGTATGCCAATATGGTGAAGCGAGTGACTACATACTAGAGTAAAGGATGGAGTGCCTCCAAAAAACGTATCACCTGAGACTCCTCATATGGAATGAGATCATAAAAAAAGTGAAAGTGGTCCTTAAACTTGATCCCCAACACCCGTACTGACATACTCCCCTAATAGAGGGAGAGTAGCTGCTATATCTTCCCAACCTTTATCATTGAAGAGAGGAATTTTGACTAGAACTCCTCAAATTTGACCAATAGACCATCAGCCTCCTTTCTCTCCTTCAGGTAAAGCGTCCACCACTAACATACTTCTCCCCTCATCTGGATCACTATCAAGGGAAAACATTACACTATCGGAGCCTAGATCATGCTGAAAGTGATCACCATCTCTTCAATAGAACTCTCTATCTCCATTTTAGAGACACTTCCCTCCTACATTCAAAGATTATGTCTTTGGAATGAACGAAGAGTCTTCTACAACTGATCACCCCCATCTCATCGGTTCGATCCTCCATTGGTCATCCAGGGTAGCCTGCTGAGACTTCATCACTCAAGAAACTTGTGGATGACGACCGGGTGCCATAGCTAAAAGGTAAACAAGGAATTCCTAAGCCTGAGTAGTATGTAATTTATTTAGGATTTTTTAACTCATTATTTATTTTGACTTCCTGAATGCTCCCAAAACAAACTGGATCACAAGTCATTATGATGCATGTACCTTTCCAAGGGTATCTACCCCGCAATCAGTGTATCCTCACATGGTTTCTCGGTAGGCTCAGATTCCTTGCATTGGATCACAGGGGGCCCTAAAATCAAATTTCCTAGAAAGAGTTCCATGGACTAAGTCACGCACCCTGATCTCTTAACACTATTTACCTACCAGGACATGCAATCCTCAATGTTCATAAATCCAAACTCCATCATATCTCTCAAACTTCACCTATGATACCATTCATTATTATCCCACTTTTTTCTAGATGAGGGAAGGGAGAACAAGATTATGAGACCATCCTTCCTCAAGATGAAGGAAAGATAATGACCCTTGAGTGCAACCTCCAATAGGCCCTGAGGTGGTGACCAGCACCAAGGGTATAGAAATATCAAAAAAATAGAAGGCATTATCCTTTTTATAGTAACCAATATTGGGAGATAAGATGTATCAACCAAAAAAAACATTAGGATACATATATATAAAGAAACCAACATCCATCCCACATGAATGTTTAAAATAAAACTACTAGAAATATAAGGAAAAATCCAAAGTAAGTAACAAAATAAAACTAAGTAGAAACACTAAAACCTTCCCCAATGTACGAGCTATTAAAGTCCAAAATGGTCCTTGTAATCTCCCAGGAAACCTGAAAATGATTTTATGTACGTAGGGTGAGCATAGAAATATACTTAGTAGGAAAAAACTAAAGTCCCTCTCACATAAGTGGGAGAAGAATATTAATTCCCCTATGAGAAAATAGTAGAAACTAAAAAAGCACCCAACAATAAATATTATCCACCCCAACCTCACCATGGAATAATCACCAAATAATGAAAATCAAGTAAAATAAATAGTAAACACATTGATTTTTGGTTACCCTACACAACTTCCCACTGGTTAACTACTCATCCCTAATGGAAAATGTCCTGAATCTACCTTCCTCTTCCAAAAGACCCACTTTCACAACCTGCCAGCACACACATGAGACACACACCACATCCTGTCCAAAAACACCAGGGCCACCACCACATCACGTCCTACCCATGGACACCTGGGCCACAACCACCACACGTCACGCTCGAGAACACCTGGGCCTCATCTCGAAGGCACCTGGGAAATAAAACACATATCACACAACCAACATCATAAATATTGGTAATAATCCTTAATCAATTACCACCTGCATGAAGAGTCTTTAGTGATAAATTCTTCGTAGAGGGAGCGAGGAAAATTCAACAACCATCCATCCATCCTCCCACCAGGATATTGGTAAAGGGAACCCTCCCCCATAACAATGGGGGTGTTTGGCACGTAGTTCTAAACATGGGTGGGGTGTGTATAGTAATTAGAAGGAACTACAAGTATATATATAGGCACCAAACACTCGGCCCGACCTATAAGTTTTCAAAATAAACTACCATCCCACACAAAGCACCATTGTTGGTGACTCTAAATGTATGAATAACACCACTAATAATGGTCACTTTCATAAGCCTATAAATAAACACCACTTCACTATAAGACAGAATGCAAAACAAACCCGAAACTAGATAATTTAACCAATTTTCTTTCTTCCTTATCATTCCATTCCTTTACTTATTCCAACCCTACCAGAGAAACTACCAAACACTAAAAGTGTTATAAGTTAAAGAAACCACACCAACCACTTCAAAATCCAAAAAAAAGATAGAGGGACCATGGTAAACAAATCCATTCTAACACCCATTCATGAAAACGAACATACAAAAACCCTCTTGCAGTCCCACTACACACACCCCTTTTCTAGGCACCCATAACAACATTCTTCAAAGTAATGTCACCCTTTCCACCCTCTAAACAAGGAAAAAACCCCAACATACCTCATTACTACTACTCTCAGCAGGTCTAATACACAAGAACACCAATCCCAACAAACCCATAAACATTAACATGACACAACCCAATCCTGCATCCCCACTACCTAACCACTACCCAGATGCAGTCCCACTACATAACAAGTTCATCCATTCCACAATCAATTAATCTATCAGCCTGATATACCATCACACCACCTGTACCACCCCATACAAGCAACCACACTCCCATCCACAACACCACATGAACAAAACATACACAAGATCAAATAAAACCACACACAACACACAACCACATGACAAAGAAAGGTTTATACAGATTTAGAAAACACTCATGTTTTAAATCCACTTGATAAAATAGGGGTTATCACATAACAATTTTGATCCTGTGGTATCCATTTATTTAACCGAATATATATGATTAACTAGATTCCAATTATTACATCAATGATTCATGAATCATACATGTGAAAAAATAGAGACCACCAATGACCATGATTTGGAAAATAATACAACCCAAATGATTCAAAACATGGATCAAGGTTAACATATAAAACAAAGAAATCACTAGTGCAGAAACCATTTTTTACATCGGTTGTTTTTAAATTTTTACATCGTTTTTTAGCCGATGTTATTAAAGGAGACGTTATAAATATTTTTTGTACATTAGTTTTTTTAAAACTGATGTAAAAAGCATAAATGTGAATAGTTTTTTTACATCGGTTCCTATATAAATAACTTCAAAAAACCATCGTAGGCTTGATTTATCACGCCAATTATTTAATATGTAACAGGAAAAACTATATACCACATCAGTTATTAAATAACAGACATAATAAATTGAGCCTCTGAAGAGTTTTTTACCTCAGTTCCTAAATAACTGACGTGGAAAAGGATATACGACATCAATTATGTAATAACCAATGTAATAAAATATACCCATTCATTTATTATATTGGTTATTTTATAACTAACGTAAAACAATTTTTTTTAATAAAACTACAATACCATTACTATGATCTTTTAAGTAGACCTGAAAGAAGCAGAAACTAGACCAAAAGAAGACCAAAACTAGACCAGAATCCATACCAGAAAAACATCAGAACTAGACCAAAAATTAATAAACCAAGAAAAATTAAACATTCCCAAATATAAAATTCAAAACATAAAATTTTAAATAAAAAAAACTAAATCCAACAAACAAAACTACCAAATACATAATTACAATTAAAATATTCAAAATTACATGTTACACTACAAACAAACTAAAATCCAATCAAACATGCAAAATAATTTGACCATTCTACTTGTAAGTGTTTGAACTCATGAACACTATAGGTTTGAGGGTCATAAATTAGCTACAAATTGAATGGAAAGAATTTAACATGTATAATTAATAAATCAAATGGAATTTTATGGCAATGTTTATAAGGAAATATAACCTTGTCAAAGTTTATTATTGTTTATTTGTAATTATTTCATACATAAATCTAAACATATAATATCCGAATTTGATGATGCATTGTAGTTCATTACAATTATGTTTAAATGAGTTTCAATTCAAAATATCATTTTTATGTAATACATCGAAAAGTAAAAATTATAAATTGATATTTACCATTACTTTTACATATTTGATATTGGAACTCTTTTTCATTGTATTTTTTTGAAAGTATGCCCATCCCCTATTAGAAAATAATATTAATGAGATAAATTTAAAATTCATTATAATATAAACAAATATTAATAAATTGAAACTTACTTTTCCAACATATTCTTAAAACTTCCCCACACATGTCCATGGACAAAGCATATCCAATAAAGTTTTTTCTCTCTTGAAAAAAAACACCTAACATCAAATGATCACTGATATAAAAATGAAATTTAATCTTAGTGGTTTTTTATGTTAAAATATAAAGAATAATTTTACAGATATATGTTTTATACCTCTCACAAAAAGGCATCATCCAACACTACGTGATTATATTCTATTTAAATCTTTTAGCAATATAAAGTGTTCTTTATTCCTCATCCAATGCATATGCTTCAGGGGAAATCATATGCGGGCCCATGAATCCATATACATCTGTACGCTAAGTATTCTCACACATGTTATAAAGATACCTGTTACAAAACAGACACTAGTATACATTTTTAATAAATATAATGCAGGGAAAAGTGTTAAGACATACATGGAAGAAATCAGCACCACATTGATGCCTAACATATCTCCAGTAACAAGCTCCATGATATCAGTTTTCACAATCCAAACATTTATTACAATTCCAAAAAAAATGAGCTTCCATTGGAAATGGATAATGATGCGCTAAAAAAATTGAATATCTTGACAATCTGTCAAGACTACTAGAATTTTTATATGATGCCATACCTATTTTTCTTTGTTGTTGTCTATACATTATTTCCTTACCTTTGAATTATTACTATAAATAAATAGAAAAATATATTAGTTTTATAATGTTAAAAAAACTTTAATAAAAAATAAAATAAAATATATAACATACATACCTCTATGAAAATGAGTCACAGAAGTCCGGATGGCCAAACTAAAAAGTGGATGATATTGTGTCCAATTGTCATCACCTCATCTGTAGGTAATGGTACTCAAGATGATCTATTTATAATATTTTGTACAGTGAACCTATGATGCTCTACCTCTAACTGTTGATGATGAAATGTATCTCCTATAAAATATACCAACCCATATGAAACTATATAATTGTGAGGATAATCATCCTATAACTCACAATAAATGGGATGTTGTTACGGGGAAGTAGGATAAAAAATGGGGTCCTAGGATGAGGTGGAGAATAAATAATGGGGTTTGGAGGTGGGGGAGTGGGAGCTACTGGATGAGGTGGAGGATAAATAATGGGGTCTGTAGGGGGAGGTGGAAGAGTGGGAGCTGTAGTCTAAAATTGTGTTTTCATGTCTCCAAACAAAGACTTTACCAGTGCTATAATATTTTCCTCCATCATCGCATTAATATTATGAATTTATCCCTCCAAGGAATATTTTTTTTATAATCACCCTAAATGGAAGAAGTTGAAGAACATGGAAACACGTTTCTAACTGATACCCCCATCGGGTATCCTAATACACGACCAGGATGTTCGGGCTTTTCCAATGTTGCAGATAAAATATCTTATCTCTCAATAGTTGTAAATACCTCTTGTGTGCTCTACTCCTCAAGAGAATCCCATATTAATTAATTGAAAATTTATGTAGTGATTCAAAGTATATAAATAATATAATTAACATAAATAAATAAAATAAATATCTTACAATCCTCTCAGATACGATTCTCGATTCTTCCGAAAGATATTTAACCATTTCTCCCATCTAATATCTATTTCATTTTTCATGTCTGGATGGATGGGATGGAGGGGAAACCTCTTCAGATCTTGAAGACACATCTCTATGTTTTTGTAATTTTTCATCCACCATTTTTTCTTCCAATAAACTATACCCTCCCCGAGATAAACTTTGAGGGTATACATTTTTATATTAGATATCTTGATGAGATGTACTTGTTTTCTATAAATTAAGAATGAAAAATTATCAAAAGAACATTAATAAGATCATTTATATTAGAAAGATTATAAAAATTTACATTACCCTTTCCATAAATGATTATTTTCATATAATTTCAACAAATTATTTCCATGTGACTTCATCTATGAAAGGATATATATGATATGTATTGTAATGATTCATATGAACAAAAATGAAATCAGATGTGAGGGTTGATTTTAAATCCCTCCATTTCCTAGCAGTCATCGATAAAATTTTCCTCCTGACTCCTCCAGTGTCAGGAATATCAAATGGAATTTGATAAAGAAGAGGTAAAATATAATATACTAGAAACATTTTATAATTAGTCAAACAATAGAAAATATCTTACCAAAATTGTCTCCCACAACTGAGATGTTTTCACTTTTTCCACACTTATCTAATCATCATAAAAAATTCTTACACTTATTTTACCCTTAGTTGATATGAAACTCTTAAAATATTTTTTATTTGTACCTCTAGGAATATCATTCTCATCAAACTCAACCAGTATCATCTAGTCCAGGCTATAAGTAAGTGATAATTTTAGTAAATGTGTGCAGCCTCGTTTACCAACTCTTGGAATCTTCTTTATCATTATGGGAGCACATGAAGAATATTGGGGAACATCAAGAGGGGCATGTGAATGTTCCTCCCTAAAGGTATGCTCATGATGCTCATCTCCAGAATCATGTGGTTGATTAACTGATTGATCTGTTCTTATCCCTCAAATAAAAATGAAAACATTATTTAAAAAATATATAAATTCAAATATTACAATACTAATATAAACAAAAAATGAAAAACTGAACTAAATTACATAATAGTAAAAATAGAAAATATGGTAAGCATGTTAAACAATGGAAAATATGGTAAACATGGTAAACATGGTAGTGTAATTGTCATTCAAAAAAAATCAATAAATATATAAGTTATGTAAAGATAGACTATGGTAAAATAAACATGGTAAATATGGTAAAGTAATTTTCATTCCATAAAATCAATAGATATATAAGTTACATAATAGTAAACACAATAAACTAAACTAAAAAAATTTAAAATAAACAACCATTTCTACTTATTTGTTTTAATATACGTTTTAATAAAGAAAAAATTACATTATCTAACATTTTATGAAATTAAGAAACATAAACAAGAAATAAACATATGTTACCTAAAATATTAGGAATGTAAAAATGGATTGTTTTCCAAAATTCCTTCATCTTGATCGTTCCTTATGGAACAAACCATGTCTTCACCATTCTCATCATTATTTTCTTCTAATCATTCCATGAAAGTAGGGATCTCGTATAAATCATCATATTCTTCATGTTGATCCTCCACAACATATTGTTTTTCCCTTGTAAAACAATAGACCATTGCATATCCAGTTGATCAATAACATAGAAAATCTGTTTTTCATGTGTTTCCATTATAAAATAATATTCTATGTATTCCAATCTATTCAGATTAAAAACTATCATTCCAAATTTATTTAGTCTAGCTCTATTGTTTCCAATAAACCATTTGTAGTTAAAAACATGAACTTTAATTTTAAATTAATCAACCTCCCATATTTCTTCAATGAATCTATAATATGCACTTGATGCCGGAATTGGGTTTTTGTATTTAGAACTCGAAAAATGCATTTCTTCTGCAAAAACCAATACACCACTATTCTGAACCACACTTCTGTTGTCTAGAGCATTCATATGAAATGTATTGCCATTAATGTCATGCATAGACCATGTTATCACATTTAAACTTGAACCAACCACTAACCATCTTAATGTATCTGATACATGTGATCTACTAAGAAAGGTATTTTTAAACCATGGAAAAAATGTTCTGTTGTGCTCATTCAAAATCCACATTTCATTCTTCTTTGGATGACATTGTTTCAAATCCTTTATATGCAATGTGATATATGGTTGAGAATCAGATATGTTATTCACAGTGTATAATTCTACCTTTTTCATCTATTCAGCTAACAATGATTTGAATTTCATTCCATGAATCCCCATTCCCTCATTATTAACTCATTCATGTAGAGATGGAGGCAAACCTATGTGCTCCACCATAGCCAAGTAGCTCATAAAAAACTTAGTAACCTCCTCAAAAATATACTTTTCAATAATGGAGGATTGAGGATGATATGGATTCATAACATACCCCTTCAATATTTTCATATACCTTTTAAAAGGATACATCCAATGGAGATATATATTCCATAAAGCTTTATTTCTCAAACTAGATGAACCATTAAATGCACCATTATATCCAAATAAAATGTAGGAAAATAATATTCCAATTGAAGAAGTATAGAAATTGCATCCTTTTCCAAAAATTTCAAAGTATTCACATTAATCACCTTATTAAAAATTGAATTGAAAAAATAACACAACTTCATTATAGTCTTTCTGACACGGATGAGTAATATTCCACACAATGAAACTGATAGAATTTATTGCATCATGACGTGAAAATCATGTGATTTAATACCTATCAACTTGAAATCCTTCTATGAGACAAATTTTTATACATTTATAGAATAACCTGGAGGCACTTTGATATCACGAAGTCATTGAAAAAATATAATTTTCTCCCTCTTGGATAATGTATGACAAGACAGAGGAATAAATGTCCATCTTCCATTAAGAGTGGGAGCTAACTCCAGACGTATTCCCATTGTTAGTAAGTCTAATATTGCATTCAAAAAATATTTATTCTTTCCTTTTAATATCTAACAATGTTCCAAAAAAACTATCAAATATATTCTTCTCCACATGCATGAAATCAATATTATGTTTCACTTCATGATATCTTCAATGTGGTAGCTCAAAAAATGTTGACCGTTTCTTAAAAATATGTCTATCATTAATAGATTTATTTTTCTTTCCCAATGTCACATCAAGGTTTTTCACCCTGTCAAAATACACATCAAGGGATAATGTTTTTGGAGCAATATCAAATTCTTGTGAGCCATTGAATTCCTTTTTTATTCTTCTATAAGAGTGATCCATAGGAAAAAACTTTTGATGACCCATGTATATTGTTTTCCTCCCATGATGCATTTGACAATATGAAGTCTGTTGTCCTCAAATTGGAAATGCTTAATGCCCCTTAACATTGTATCCAAACAAATTTTCATATTATAGGAAGTCATTTATAGTGAACATAAGCACTGCATGCAGTTGAAAATATCCAATTTTATAAGAATCATACTCCCTAATACCATCCTCCCATAAATATTTCAAATCATCAATCAATGGTGACAAGAAAACATCAATTTCATTTCCAGGTTACTTCGAGCTAGAGATCATTATAATCAACATGAAATATTTATGCTTTATAAAAACTTTCAGAGACAGGTTGTAAATTACCAATAAAATAGGTCATGAACTTTGTGTGCTACTGATGGTTCGGTATAGATTCATTATATCTGTGAACAAGAAAATTCTGAGATTTCTAATTTCATTTCCAAATGTTGGATACTGCTCATAAATTTTCTTCCATTTTGGACAATCAGCTGAATGATGTATTTTTCCATTACTTATCCACTCATCATCATTCCATATTAACCTTTTTGAATCATTTTAATCAACAAATAAAATTTTCAAATGATGAATTATAGGAAGATACCAAAATTACTTGGTCAGGATCTCTGTAATATCTACATCAACCTGTGATTATTCTTTCAACTTATACCATGATGTCCCAAATTTAGGACACTCTGACATAAATTCATATTACTTCCAATATCTCACATAGTAATTTGTACAGGCATGTATTTTATTATAACCCAATCCCATCAGGCATAATATTTTCATGGCCTTATAATGTGAATTTGGAAGATCATTTTATTTTGGAATAATGTATTTAGATAATTATAATAGCTCTGTAATACTTCTGTCACTCCATCCCTATTTTTCCTTTAAGTTAATTTATCCTAACAATTCCGAAAAAAACTATAAAATCCATACAACCAGGATACAATGGGTTTTCAGCATCACCATATAGATGCACAACTGTCAGTTCTATATCAATTTATTTTGCTGCAATATCACAAATCATTTCTTCAATTCCATCAGAGTAACCATATTCCTAATCATCATCATTAGTAGATCTAAAATTCATTCCAGTTTCACCATGCCAAATACAAGGGCTATAACTCAGATTAAAACCATGACAAATCAGATGATATTTGATCTCTCTACATTTAAACTTCTTTATATTCAAACATTTTAGGCATGGACAAAAAAGTGTCTCTTCTTGGAACATTTTCTTTAGAAAATTCTGAAAAAGGGATCAACACCTTCATCATATTCATTACTCATTAGAAGTTACGTAATCCAAATTTGACTCATTATTACCTATAAAAAATATCAAAATTATACATCTTGTTAAGATAAGAAAATTTTATATTTATATGAAAAATATAATAATTGGAATTAAAAACAATTTTGAAATATAAAAATGATATATGCGTATATGAAAAAGATATGCAAGAAAATGATTTTAAAAAGAAGAAATATTCAGATATAATAGTTTTATATTTATATGAAAATCATTTTAGGATTACATATCTCTCATATGGATCATGATATAATAGTATAAATTCATAATGGATCCTTTCTTGTTATGGTACAAAAAGAATACATCCTGGTGAAATTGGATACCAAATTCCCCCTTCTGTAAATAACATATATGAAGTATAAATATTAAAATATGTATACATTAACTATTGAAAATTACACCTATCACAACAGTTTTAAACCATTAGGATATCCTCTGAAACTATTGGGATAGAATATCCCAACGGTCACACACCATTGTCTTGATAGTTGTTGCAATAGCCCTATACCAACGGCTCTACAAGAATCATTGGTATAGACTGCCAGAAGTTCATATATTCCAACGGTTTCAGTGAAACCGTTGGGATATATATATACACAAAAGTTTCAAGAACCATTGGTATACATGATGTCTAATATAATCTATGCTAATGGTTTCATGGAAACTGTTGGGATATATGTATACCAACGGTTCAAGAATTGTGGACATACACTCTCTAGTATGTAATCTATTGAAACAAGGAGTGGGGGATGTCTAGGGGGTGGGGGCTGTCCATGGGGGTGGGGGGGTCTAGGGGGTGGGGGCTCTCTAAGGAGGTGGGGGTGTCTACGGGGTGTGGGGGCTGTCCAAGGGGGTCGGGGTGTCCAGGGGGTGGGTGTGGTGTCAAGGAGGTGGGGGTGCCTCGGGTGTGGGGGCTGTCCAAGGGGGTGGGGGTGTCCAGGTGGTGTCCAAGGGTGTGGGCATGTCCGGGGTGTGTCCAAGGAGGTGGGGATGGTGTCCAAGTGGGTGGGTGGGGGGGGGGGGGGTGTCCAAGGGGTAGGGGTGTCTAGGGGGTGGGGGTGTCTAGGGGGTGAGGGGTTGTAAAAGGGGGTAGGGGTGTGTAGGGGGTGGGGGTGACTGAGGGGGGGGGGGGGGGGTCTATCTAGGGGGTTGGGGGGATGTCTCTGGGGGTGGGGGTGCCCAGTGGGGGTGGGGGTGTTTAGGGGGTGGGGGTGTTTATGGGGGTGAGGGTATCCTGGGGATTGGGGTCTATTCGAGGGGGTGGAGGTGTCTAGGGGGTGTCCAAGGGGGTTTGTGAAAGGGGGAGGGGTGTCCTGGGGGGTGAGGTGGTTGTACAACCCCTACCCCCTTGAAAACCCCTCACCCCCACCCCCTTGGACACCCCCTGGACACCCCCAACCCCTGGACAACCCCCACCACCCTGAACACCCCCACACTTGGACACCCCCACCCCCATGGAAACCCCCCAACCCCCTAGACAACCCCACCCCTTGGACACCCCTACCACCTTGGAGAACCCCTCACCCCCTTGGACATCACCACCCACCCCATTGGACACCCCCTCGCCACCCCCACCCCTTTGACACCCCCACCCCCTAGACACCCCCACCCACTGGACAACCCCCACCCCCTAGACACCCCCACCCACTTAGACACCCCCTACCCCACCCCCATGGATAACCATCCAAACACCTAGAAAAACCCCAACCCCAGACACCCCCACCCCCAGACACCCCCTACCATCGAGACACCCCTACCCCCTTGTACATCCCCCTCACCCCTTGGACACCAGTATCGACCCCCTTGGACACCCCCTGGACACCCCCACCCCCTTGGACAACCCCCACCCCACCCCCAGGACACCACCACCCCACCCCCAGGACACCCCCACCCCTGGACATCCCCTCACCCCCTATACACCCCCACCCCCATGGACAGTCCCAACCCCCTGGACACCCCCCAAACACCCCCACCCCTTGGACACCCCCTACCCCCTTGGACAGCCCCCTCACCCCCTGGACACCACCCCACCCCACTAGACACACCTACCCCCTTGGAAAACCTTGTAACCCCCTTGGACACCACCCTCCACCCCCTTGGAAACCCCCTGGACATCTTCACCCCTTGGACAACCCCCTCCCCCTGGACACCCCCACCCCGAGGACACCCCCACCCCCATGGACATCCCCCAACCCCTAGATATCCCACCTAAACACCTCCCTCCACCTGGACACCCCCTACCCATTGGATATCCCCCTCACCCCCTAGACACCCTAACCCCTTGGACAACCCCTCACCCACATTGACACTACCCCCACCCCCTTGGACAACCCCTACCCCATAGACACCCCCACCCCGTGGACACCCCCACCCCGGGACAACCCCCACCCCGTGGACACCCCCACCGCCTAGACAGCCCCACCCCCATGGATAACCCCCCAACCCCTAGATATCCCCCCACCTCCTGGATACCCCCACTCCCTAGACACCCACTACCCCCTTGGATAACCCCCTCACCCCTGGACACCACCTCCACCCCCTGGACACCCCTACCCCCTTGGACTTCCCCCTCACCGTCCCTGGACACCAAACCCACCCTCTTGGACACCCCATGGACACCCCCACCACATTGGAATGCTCCCCACCCCTAGACACCCCTATCCTCTAGAGACCAACCACCCCCCGGATAGCCCCCAACCCCTATAACCCCCCCCCCACACCCGAAAGTACTTGCACACACACCTAATAGAACACAGATGGTAGAAAAAAAATCACAGAACATGCATGATATCACTCCCTTTTTTTATTTTACCAAAAAAGAACACGGCATGGTATAAAATAACACTATGATAGTTACCATGATAGCAGTAACAATTATTGAAAAACAATATCTCAAAACATAATTTTAGGGCATCGTGAAAAATAAAAAATGAAATCGAGGCATGTGAGGATTACTTGAGTGTTGCGAGACGACATCATAGATCTGGTTATAATAAAGATTATGAATGATGTTGGAAAAACATGGTTGGAGTGCACTAATTCTAAGAATCCTTTCTAGGTTTTCCACATGAGAGAGCAGAGTCATAGGTCGCCTGATAAAAGAAACCAGAATGACAGAATATGTGGTGTGATAAATCATTTAAAATCTTTATCACATCAGTTATTTAATAGCCGATGTGATAAAATATTTTTTATGTTTATAACATTGGTTATTTCATAACTGACATTGAAAATAATTTATTGCGTCGTTTATTTTATAAACGATGTGATAAATGCCATTTTATCTTGTAGATTATTTTATAAATGACGTGAAAAATCATCAAGATTTGATTTATCATGTTGGTTATAAAATAAACAACATGATAAAGTGCCCAGATTTGATTTTTCACATCAGCTATAAAATAATGAATGTGATAAATTTAATCTCAGTATTATTTCCATCTTTATAAAATAAACGACGTTATAAATTGATTCTCATCAATTTATCACTTCAGTTATTTTATAACTGACCTGATAAAAACCTTTTTTTGATCTTTTCATGTCTGTTATATATAAAAAATGAAAAAAATGGCAATTTGGTAAACATGTTTTTAGTAGTGAATCATAATCATCTAACTTCGAGCCCTCTATTTATTACTTCTTATTATCATTGTTAAATTGGATTCAACCATAATAATCACAGAAAGATGTCAGTACACACACCCCATATAATGAAAAAAAGAAAGAGAGGAAAAGGAATCCCTACCTGGAACAACAGGCGACCAACCATCCTTCCTTACATCAAAAATAAGGGGTCGCATGAGTTGAAAGGACTACAAGAGAATGAATGCCCGACATCTACAACACAGACTCACGACTCCTCCGGGGAACAAATGATCTGGGCACACTAATGGAAAATATAAGGGTTCAAAGGAAAAGGGGATTTTATCTTTAGAAATCTCAGATCCTAAATCTATAAGGAAAACAATTTAAATGACATTAAAGTCGGATCATGGAGACCACACAATTTGGGTGTCTAAAGAAGCATAAGGTTTTTAGAAGATAAACACCATTTGAAACAGATCAAAAACTCATTAAATATGGTATTTAAATTATTTAACGTCAAAGAAATAATAAAATCATAGAATTTTGAAAAACTAGGAAAAACTGGAAATGAGTCACTGATGGGTGAGTGACCGACATCAATCCACTGATAGAGAGTCACTGACACTACGTACCTACAGTGAGCCATTGACGTGACCAACCGACATGAGCTACCAACACTTAGCTACCAATGTAGAGCTACCAACACATGACCCAAAAATTCTAACCTACCAAAAACTTGACCTACTGATGCCCAACCTGTTGACACTTCGACCAACCGACACCTCGACCTACCGACACCTCAACCTATAAATGCCTCGATGTACTGACACCTCGACGTACCGACACCTCGACCTACCGACGCCTCGAACTACTAACTCCCAACCTAATGATGCCTCTACTAACCGACTTCTCGACCTAATAATGAATCTACTTACTGATGCCCTGTCATACTGATGGACAAAATATAAATTTTGGAAACTATTGAAATGATCCATTGTTGCCTCCCAAAACACCCCAAATTGTGGATTTTGATAAAATAATGGACCACATTTGTTTGGGAAATTACATTGATTTAAATAAATTCATATATATAATGTATAATAAATATTTCATAATACAATATTGTATTTATTTTTTAGCAACATGTATTTTTTAAAATTTAATTCCTGGCCCTTAAACATTAAATATTCATGAAAACCACATTGATTTTTCCTATAAAAAAGGAGTCAATATATCCTTTTCAAAGTCACATATTAGTTCTATTTTTAATCAAAATTATAAACAAATTCTTATTTAAAATTCCCAAACCATGTACCCAAGACCTTTTTCTAACCCTAATCCTCTCTTATAAAGGCCATAATTTTTATCGAGAGGAGGATATCAAAAGAAGAAGTCACCATCTTAAAAAAGTTCATTCAAGTTTCATTATTATTAAACCTCCTCCAAATATTCTATAACCAAATTAAAATAATGATATCATTATCATTAGTTTAATTAAATATTATAATTTTTATGGAAAATCGATCATTTATGGCCTTTTTGTCAGTTGGAAAATGAAAACATCAATCATGCATACGTGCAGACTACCTCCTCCATAAACGAAGTATTTCATTTTTCATTACCACCACACATAGATAATTGTAAAATAAGTATATAATGAATGAATATAAAATTTACAGCTAAATTTTTATTCTTTTAAGAAAAACCATTATATAAATTTTAAACCTCACAGTCATTAAAAAATGAAAACATCATCCTGTGTGGAGTACGACATCAAAAAATGTTGTATTTAATTTTTTATTACTGCCAAAGACGGTTGGTTTAAATAACAGAATTAATGAATAAATATGATATTTATAATTTGATTAATATTTTTTAACATTTATATTATCATTATAAAAGAGTAGGCTCTTAATTATTCAATTTCTATAAAGTGTTCTTGTTTTTATCAGTTTTACCACCCACATTAGAATTGTTAAAATATTTATGCCATAAATGATTAATGAATGTTATGTATTATTAATGTTATATAATAATTATGAATTTATGATGTTTTAAAAATTATATAATTTTAATATATATATTAATAAAATAAATTCTTCATATGAAATCCAATATTTTGAAAATTAGAATTTATAAGAATTCCACGTGAATCATCACCCTAATTACATAAAAAATATATGGAACTCCAGAATCATATAAAAGACATATATTAAATAATATTTATCATTTTTATCTCATGAACCCTTCTTTGAGGTTCAATTAAAAAACCACATTATCGAATCATTCATGGGAAAATGGAAAGTGAACATATAAATTTTTAATTGTAATGAAGAATTGTTAACAAATGTGTAATTGAATATTACAAGTGAAAAATATCAATGAAGATAAATATAAATATTTTTCTTATTTATATATGATAAATATATATTTATTATACATAATGTTAGATTTCATCCAACTAAGAGGAAGTAATAGGTAAGGGTATTCTAAACTCAATTTACGTTGACCGGGTTAGATTACTTCTCAATTGATTATCTTATGTCAATATTATGTGTATCATGAAATGAAATTTTTTTATATTGTATTTTGATATTTTTATGTTGATTTAAATTTTTTTTAATGTAATAAATTAATTTATTAATTCTTAATTTACATGTTTCGATCCTTTTAAGGGGTTTTCATATCAAACATCCTACTTTGAGATATGTTTTGAATTATTCACCTATTTCAATTATATGGTGTGTATATTGAATATATGAAATATTATATCATGATAAAATATTTAGTCATGGTAATCAATGTTTCATTTATAATACCCTCTTTCAATAAGTTTTGATTCAAGTGTTTTAAAATCATAAAGGTTTAATTTTTGATCTAACTTTTTATTGATATTGTTTGTATTTAATTATCAAACTAGGGAATTTTATGTTAATTATATTCAAAATATCATATATTTTTATCTCCTGTGGTTATTTATATAGATTTAAATTATTATCTCCATTATCCAACTCTTTGGTACTCAAAACTACCATAGGATTGATTATAAGTAAAATTGATTTTTTCTCATTTTGATTGAGAATATTTATCTTCCATATTTATATTCATAATTTTACATCAAGAACTTTCATTCTTGGACATAAGTGATTATTAGAGATTATTTATATTAACATTTAATTTATACAGATATATTTTAAAATGATTTTTTAAACATTTTCTGAGCAAAGTCATTTTTGACATTCATTTAAAATGTTTGAAAAGAATATCTTTTAAAACATTTTCCACTATCATGACCATTATAAATTATTTGGATTCATTTATAATTTTTTATGGAGTTAAAAATTGTTAAATATTCCCACTATATTTCATATTTCATGAGAAATATGAATAATAATTTCATAGAAGTTTCCAAATGGGATTTAATTCCGCTTTATATTTTTGACTTCTACTCTACATTTTCTTACTTAAGTATAGTTTTTTTAATATTACATTATTATAAATTATTTTATAATTAATGTATTAAATTTTTCCACAAAATATAAAAAAAAAATATTTTTAAAAGGGACTTTAACATTTTCTATAAAGCTATAAAATATTTAAGGAATATTGTTTTTAATTTTTTTTTTCAATTTTCCTCTCTATCTCCAAAAAGACTTGTCTTTTATAAAAGAAATTCTTTTATAATGAATTGATGGTCTCCATCAATATTAATGAATTATAAATAATTTAAAGTATTGAGTTAGTCATATACTCAATGGTATATGTCATGTGAACACACTACCATACATATATTAGATTAAAGGTAATTCACCTAAAATGGTAATCTATTCATTTTCATGGGAAAATATTTACATTAATTTCGCTAGTTTACCAATAAAGATGTTTTATTAAGGTATTATAAGTTTTTACTTTATAGATTATTAACTCATTTTGAACATTCCTGAATTTAAATTTTTTAAAAAGAAAGAAAGTCATAATATCCCTTTCACCCAAAAAAACAAACTAATCCAGACATTGCAGCGAATAAATTGGCGAACATAGGTCAAAACACAGTTTTAAGCCAAAATCTGATAGAGTATGTGACATTATAGTAAAAGAATCCAAGAACCATACCACCCACATTATTTATCCTTACTTCTTAGTGATCTATAATATCAGTAGTGGTCTTTAACACTAGAATCCCAAACTTTCGTGATTGAAAAAACCTTGCGGTCTAGGATTGAATCTCTTTAACGCCAACGTCGAAGCGAGGGCTGATAACTCTACATTTATTTAGCCTTCAATTTAGATCAAATAAAATTTTACCAAATCTATGGTCATCAATATATTCAAAATCTCTAATGTAACCATGATTTTTAATCACAAGTAGAAACATGATTATGACTTTAGAGGATGGTCAAATAATGACCTGGCACTTCCCATGCTTCTCAGAATTATACATGCTCATCAGGGAATCGTTATAAACACTGAATCTCCCCAATGTAACAATTAATTCAGATGATGAATTTTAATTATTCAGTATGTCTCATCATAAAAACTTCCCTATGTATTTAGATTAAATGTATTTAGATTAAACCTACACAATTATTTTTGATGTCTTGGCTAAGGTCTTCCTGGTAATAATGTGATGTATAACATTTTTTTCTTTCACCACAATATTTGTTACTTTTATCCATGTGATTTTTATACTATTATCCATGGACATATATCTAGATCATGTTATTCATTATAATTAATTATTTTATTATCATTTATTATTGTTATATTATTCATGTAGATCATATTCTATGATTGATCCCATTGTATACTATCACTTAATGAGAGTTTGAGGTTTCTCTTCTTTTTTTCCATTTCCCCAGGTCATAAGGAATATATTGACATATGTTATATATAGATGATAATTTTTTGTGGAGAATTTTTTGTGAGATGTTGAATACTTTATTAAGAAATACGAAAATATTCATATAATGGATAAAATTTTCATTGAGGGAGAAAGGTATAGGGTTTTTAATTAATTTTATTCCTAATTATCTAAATCTATAATCCTAAAAAGGTCATGAGTGTGCACACGAATCTATAATATCTTTTTATTATAGATTGATAAAATTGGATCTCATAATTTGGTGTTAAGATAATATGTAATGAGTGTTTTTAGCACGAGTTCCAGGATTACTAGTTTTGGTCATCAATGAAACACTTACCTTACAGATAAAATCCCCCAATAACTAAAACAATTGAATAAAAAATTGGTATTTATAAATATGTATATACAATATGTACTTTCTCAATGTCCATAAAACGATTCCCAATTACATTTAGTGTTCCTTTTTTTTCTTTATTAATTTAATTTATACTAATGAACACTATAAAAAACAATTTAATGTATCTATAGAATTTAGGATTAAATAATAATATAAAAATTATGGGATCATTGGTGACCTAAAATTTCAATAATAAGAATTTATAATTTCTATACCAACTCCCAAATGTCTTATTTTGAATTTCATCCTATTTCATGCTCAACTAGTGGTATCCCAACATCAATTTAATTTTATCAAACACCAAAGATATTTTGAACTAACCAAAAACATCATTGATCTATGGTAATAATTTTTTATTATCTATTCTCACCTGATTCAACAAACATTATTCAATTCATCAATACTTTATAAAATCATCTTTCATAGAAAAATAAAACAATTTTTTCAAATTGGAATAACTTGTCCAAATAATTATATTCTTTTATATATCATCCAATTAAATCTTAAACTCTCATGGTTCTGAAGGATATATTGAATAAAATGTTAATGGCATTGGTCTCATTAATTGAAAAAAATAGATAAAGAATTTCATATATAATTCTAGTGGTTAAACAAAGATGTTTATGGGGAATTCATGATGAAAATAATCTTCCACCACTAGTAATTGAGGTTGATCTATTAATTATATCTATAAAAATACCAACCCAATTAACATGTATATTATTATTTCAAGGCCATGAATAAAAATATTTCTATGACTCTAATTAATCTACCACTCTCCCATGAAATCACCAATTCTACCATTGCATTGTGTAAAAGAAACATTATGATCATAACAATCAATATGTGTTTAAAACAATAAATTTCAGTATATTCTAATTATAATGTACTACATGATCATCTTAAGGACCATAATTCACCAAAAACATAACCTATAATAATATAATATGATGGGTACTTGAACCCATGATTTATATTTTTGTTAGTATAAATCCTAATATTCATATAAAAATGTATTAATAGTGAATGGAAATTCATAAAATATATTACTTCTACATATATGATGGAATATGTTTCACCCATATCATGAACAAAAATATCAAAACAAAAATAATAATAATTAGGGTAACTTGTACTATCAAAAGTCCTATTATAGATTCAAATGAATAATAATCTAACACAAAACAACTATCATTGATCCAATTGAACCTCACTAGGCTGAAGATTAACACACGTATACTCTTGTTATATCGCTATAAATTACATCAATTTCTCTATTGGAATAGTTCATTCATGCATGAGGTTGGAAAACCAATTACTAAATTCTTGAGATAGCTGAGTTTTTTTTCAAATGATCAATCCTACTATAATGATACAATAAATATTTTCATTACGATAGTTATACAATCAATAATGTATATTGTGAAATACACCTTCGACATCTTATATGATTATGATGGAATTATAAAATTTTGTTAATCCACTCTAATGGATCCTTGGAAACCTACACAAAATGATCATAAATAAAGATAATAGTTTTTTTCCTTTGGAACTATATAGTTCAATCCATACATTGGTTAATCATGATTTTTTACATTCCCAAAAATTATATTTTCCAATAATATTGATATAAAGAGTTCATAAATAATTTCCATGTTCCTAACTCCTTTCTTATGAAAACTATACCTTTGCATTGGAATTAAAACAATGTCATATAATCCAAAATCCAATCAGGCACCATAAAGAAATACTATTTGAATAAACCCAACGAGTTTTATAAATAAAAAAAATACAGATAATTCAAATCAATGTCTATGTGGATATATTCGATAAATATTTTTCATTTCACCTTTTTCAATTTACCTATATACAATGAACCAATAAATAATGTTAAAAAAATTATTTTAAATATATATATCTATATTCAAAACTACTTGAATCTATTTTCAAATATGTTTCTCTGTAATGAATTCATTTTCAAAATATATTAATTGTAAGTAATTAATATCAAGGACTATAATAATAATTGAACAAATTTTCTATCTAAGACCATCATGAGTATAGACAACCACATGTTACAATGAACTGTAATCTCACTTGAGTCAAAATCCCATAAGACTGAAAGCATGTTCTCTATCCTTCGGAAGCTAGAAACTAGTATCATTGTATACAATATAATAAATGGGGAATATTTTTTCTCAATGTAATTAAAAACATAATGACATTAAAAATAAATTTTTCTTAATACTAACACCAATTTTTAAACTACATTTAATGTTGAAAATGTTACCAAAATATAGTGGAAAATAATCAACCAAGTGAAGACATGAAATACCAAATTGAGAGCAGATGATTGACACATATCCATAATTGGTTGTTCTAATCCTCCAAGGATATATATTTCAAGACTGATACACCTATCCAAATATAAAACATCCATGACACATCACTTATAAATAAGGAAATTTTCAATTTTAACATATCAGGAAAAATGATATTTACAGGAACACTAAAATTTGTGAGTATGGGTGAACTGCACAATACTTAATATGATTTACATAAATCACTCTCATGTATTATAGAGATAAATATATCCCAAAACATATTATCAATTCCTTTACAAAAACAATCAAATTCATTCAAAAAAGTAGTTTACAAGCTGATAAACAGAAGATGTCTTATCATGCTAAAATTACTCAAATAAGTTGTTTCATGAAATAATTGTAACTATACCCATTTTTACTACAAAATAAATTATTCCATTAGTATTGAAAATTAATATATTCATTTTAAGGATTAATTAAGAAATTCAATAATAATAAAAAAATCCAAGTCAATTCCCAATACTTTGGATCATTACGTGACCCTTATACCCATTTCTCAACATTTAATCATCATTACTAATATATATGATTTATTTGTTTCTAAAAATAATTTTTTATATTGAAACAATATTTGTATAAAAAATTAAAAAATTGATATCTTAAATTTAAACATTATTCAAAATAAAATAACTTTTCTAACAACAATAATTCAACCAAATTACAAGGTTTCCAAAATAATTCAAGTTCAATAAATGAAATCCCATGTTTTTTAGAACATAAAATCCTTGATTTCTATCAAAATACAAAAATGATAATTTTTATCAAAATATTCATTCAATTTTGAAAAATATTAAAAACCATATTTTTGAAAAAAAATCACATGAAAAATAATTTCATAAAATTTTCATTAAAGTCAATCATTAAAAAAGTGTATCAATGATTGATAAAAGAAACATTATTGATAGAGGAAGTAATAGAAGATAATTATGATATAAAATAGGTGTTTTTTATGATCTATTCTTTTGAAAACATTTTTTTCATTATGTTCTTTTTTTTATGATTTTAACTATTCTTTGTTTTTATCTTATAACTCACATGTTGTAATGTTGACATTATAATGTGATATAGTGATCATTTTCCTACATAAAGAAAAATGTAGACACCTAATGTTCTCATACCATTATTTTACAAAAATATAGGGTTCGTAAAACATAATTTTACTCAATCATATGGTTCGTGTACCATAATTTCAACATAGGGATAAAAACAATTGTTATATGTAATTGTTTAACATCAATTATGAATTTATTAATACTAAATTATTTTATTTTTAATATTATTTTTATGATCACGCTAATTATACCTACAACACATTATATATAAGTGAACTCATTTTGTTCACTTGTTCAGTATAGGTAATACACCCTACAATGTTCTCATGTTTAGTATATTAACCACAATAAAATCTTGCACCCGATCACTTAATATATATGACTAATACATTATTTATATTTTCCTAAAATCTATAATTTTTTCAAATGATATATTTTTTATTATTTTTAATATTATTAATAATTACATTCTTTTTAAATTTTTTTATGTTTTTTATTCATTCATAAAATTAATATATATTTTATAAAATCATTGTGCAATTTTTTTCAATTATCTTTAAAAATATATTTTAATTTACTCATTGTTCATGTGTATTCCTACTACATTTATCTGTAATATTTAAATTTTTTTGTTGATTTTTTTATTATATGAGTAATATTTAGTGACATAAATATTATTCAAACAAATTTGATGACATTTAATGCATTATAATTAATTTATACAATATCTATAAGCTGTATTAAAAAAGTATGTATTTGAAATTTTAATTTAATAGTTAACTAAATCACATGGTATTTGTAGTTTTTTATCTACCTATTGTTATGGAGTATATTTGTATTATTTAATGGGGTATTCAAATTGGTATGAATGGGTCATTAAGTTTTAAATTCAAATGATATTTTTTATGACTATTCTGATAAAAATTATTCACTCCCTTGGATAATTTTATTGTTTGTATTTGAATTGTTTTACCCAATTTAAGATTGTTTTGTTAGCTTTTATAGATTCAATTTAAAGGATTTACATTGAATTCAAAATATAAAATATATGAAATATTAAATATGACATATGAGTAAGGATAATCAAAGAAACATATGATGTTTTTCATGTGAGAACAATTTTTATTTTATTGAATGATTTTTCAAGGACTATACCTAAAACATCTTCAAATTATACTATATTGATGAGATTATCTCATAAATTACTTCATAAAGTGTAAATTTTAATCCATTATTATATATTCGACTTTATCCAAGGTGCATATGTCTGTAAAACCTATTCACATATCCTGCGTGTTCTCTCACGTTTATTTTTACTCCTTTACATTCAAAATCATTATTATTTTCTTTCATCGGGTTGGGAACCTCTTATTTTATAGTGGGAAACATTTGGGTTATGAATCCCATAATTGAAATTTAGTGTTCTAATTTGGTTATTACTCTCAATATAAATGTTAGGTGTCTTAGTTATTCTTCCACTAGAAAAAAATATTTCTAATCGGGTTATGATTCCCCTTCAAAAATCATATTAGTGTGAAATTTATCTCTCACTGAGTGGATATGTATAAGAGTTAACTATGACCAATTTTAAATAAACTACTAAAAAAATATCCTCATTTTTTTTGTATCATTTATTTTTTCAATTTTAAATTTAATCTTATAATTTTCATTATTAATTAATATTGATAATTAATTGATTCACTGAATTTTTTAAATTATGTCTATTCAACCACCTATAGATTATTATTCATATTTCTATCCAACCTAAAAATTAATATCAAAGTTTGGTCCTTTATAAGGGTTGTTTACCTTGATTTTTTATTTTCATGGTATAAAACAATTGGTATTTAAGTAATATCATTTTTAAATTTATCCAATCCTTTTAATGGATTATATTGTCCCCATTAGTAAAGTATATTATATATTTTATAACATGTTCTAGAAAATTAAATTATAAAGAAAATAACTGATAAGATGTAAAGAATGAACAAAAATGATGGATTAATTCCTCAAAAGCCCTCCCACTTTGAGGTAAATAATCATGCGTAATATAAATCTAGAATGGGGGTTTTCCTCAAGTAGTTAAGTATATAAAACTGGTTAATCATGGAAAAATACTTACAAACTACCCAAATATAACCCATATACTCTTATAGGAAATTATGTTGCTAGATATGTTTCAAATTATAATGTCATGAATATTTTATATTATGATATTAATAGAAGTGTGTTTATTCATGTGTCTACATGTAATAAAACTCATGTGACATTGAAGATTTTATAAGTTACTGAACATCTGAAAAATTGATTCAAACTAAGCATGGAATGCTTCGAGATGAGAACCAAGAGTTTAAGATGAGTGGAGAAAAAATTGTGAGGCATATTTTCTACTTACTCACAAGAATTGTGAACTGATTGAATTCCCTTGAATATACATTGGAAAATTAAATACATTTTGAAAGAATCATATGAGAACTTCAAAATAAATTCCATACAAAGAAGGTTTCCATAGATTATAAAATGAACATTAAATTATAAACTCTTGATAAATTAATTGGATCACCCCTTCAGTATGAACTATAATTAAAGAACATATTTATACAGAAGACATCAAAAAGAAATGAGTGGAAACGAACTAAATGGATTTTGTTTCTATTATCTCTTTAAAATATGAACTATAAGATATTACAAAATAAGTTATGGATAATATTGTGATAGGTGTATAAAAATGAATAAAAAATAAAGGATTTGATATCAAATTTATAAGTATAACCAAAAAATTAAAATCTAATGGAGAAAATAAATAAAGTACTAATTATAAAGCTTCTAATATAACTATCCTTGAGTGCATTAAGAAAGGTAATATCAAGAATAACTATCCAAAAATAATAAATAAAGATATATAAAAAAGGAAAAAAGGACACTGACAGATAATTTGAGTTGTACAGAAGAATCTAATTCAATTGAAGAACCTTGAAATGAGAAATAACCTCCTAACTTGCACTTTATTGCTTTGCTACATGAGGTTAGTGATTCTGCTGTTTCTTTTGGATTTTAAAATCATGATTATGATTTTGAAAATCTAAAATATTTTGTGTCAAAAAATGGAATTTAAATATTGAAAAAATATATTTTCAAAGACTCCAATTTATTTATTAATATTAAATAAAATAACGTGAAAAATGTTTCTGAAAATAAACTTCTTTTATAAAAAAATTAGGCATGCAATAATACCATATATTTTTATCAATATAATATTTATGGTGATTTGAAATTACCTTTAAGATTTTAATAAATAATTTAAGAAGTAAGTTGAACATGTAAAGAAATGTTTTTCTAATTTTATTCAATATAGTGGCCCAAGATTTTCATACATGGATATTACCTCTTTAATAATGAATATTCAATACATTACAAAAAAATGCATGGGGATCATAATATTTTAGTTTCTTTGGATACTAGTTACATAATAATTTAATCTGGTGAATGATATTCAACATATCCCATAAATAAATTCTCAATTAGTACTCATAAAAAACATACCCTACTTAAAACCATTCTTCATAACCTTGGGAAAGGAAACATAAGAAATGGTGAGCTCAGATACTTCATAAATATATAAAATTGAGATATATAAGAATAAAATCAACATAATAGTTTGATAATATGATCATTACATTTGAAAACCATACCCTATATATCAAAGATCATAATATTGAGTCATTACATAATGATTGGAATTTTACAAGACATGAATCATAAGGGAATCAAATTAATGATCCATGATATCATAAAATTGGAATAAGACATAGATTTGTGACATACTCCTCATCCTATAAAATTTTTAACATGTATAAATATAGATAGTTTAAATCATAATGTTAAGGACATGTAATCAGACCCACTCATAAACTTATAGACATGCAACTAGGTCCACACATAACATTATGGACATGAAAGATAGTTCCACACATAACATTGTGATCATGTAATAAAGTTTATGAAAAACATTGTGAACATGTAATATGGTTCATATATAACATAATGAACATGAAATAAGGTTCACACATAACACTATGAAAATTTAATGAAGTTCATGCATAAAATATGTACTCATGAGTTATCTATCTATACCCAATGCAATGGAGGATGATATAGGTCCCACCCGCCACATAAATAAAATCAATTGTCTCTATTTGACAATATAATAAAACATTCATCATATCATATACTATAAAATGAAATGGGTTTAGTAAATAGTTGATCATATTATAACCCATTTAAAAGAGACGAGTTTTATAATCATTTCATCATTTCATCATAGTATAACCTGTGGAAAAAGAAGTGGGTTTCCAAATTATTTTATCATGGTATAACCTATAGAAGAGAAATGTGTTTCATAAATAGAATGTCATGATAAAACATTCATATAAAGAATAATAATGGTATCCTTGGTTCATATCCCGAAAATTATATTTTACAGAAAATGATATTATCATATATGGATAATTATTGTTATAAATCACTTGGAACATTTCATATAGAAAACACATTTTCATTAAAATATTTTTTTAGAAAATTCATATAAAATTTTGAAGATAATTTCCAATAAAAATAAAATTTAAAAAATATAAATGAAACTACAAATAAGCTAATGTTCATGATTCAATACAATTTTTTTTCATGTCATACACATTAAAACAACTATTCCTTTTTAATTTTCTATTAAATCTAAACAGACATTGTTTGGAAAATGACATGAAGATGTCAATAAACATTTAAAAAAAATAAAAATGTGTAAAAATATATTGAATAAATTATTTTAATAATACTAAAATCATTTTTGAAAACATTTTCAGATAACATGGTTTTGGAAGAAAAATGGGTTTTCAACCAAAGAGAGAAATAAATGTATTTTTTCTTAAAAAATTATGTTGCAATCATGAGTATAGAAAGAGAGGATAATGAACGAAAAAAATATATTCTAAATATAAAATAACATGATAATAAAATTCATGAGTTTTTTATAGGTAAATCATAATAATTCTTCAATGGAAAAATAATCATAAACAATCCCGATAAACGATGAGATTATATCATAAAACCATTACCAATTTGGTAACATTGAATAGTAATCCCCATGAAAGAATAACATTAAATTATACATTTATTATAATGATAATAAATAAATTCATTATATTAATTGTCAAATTTCTTATATATATACGTCATAAAATAAGATAGTTTTATAATGTAATATATGTCTCAAAGAAGGAAAGCTTAGAAAAAAATCCATTACCGCTTTGGTTATATTTGAAAAATAAATACCTTAAAAGAGAGGTATCAAAATTATATTTAGATAAAAAAATCATTCTTAACATAATAAAATAAATTCAAATGTATTATACTCTCCACATAAAATAAATAGGTGGTGAATATGGATTATGCCTCATGGAAGTAAAAAAGTGAGATAAAAATCCCTTACAACTTTAGTAATAATTTAAATCATAATCCCCAACAATGAATAACATCAAGAAAAAAATTAAATATCCAAAAATAGTGTGATTAATGATATAGAATAAAATTTTTTAATCATATACACCATGAAAAACAAACAAGTGATGAATTCATATATATCTCCCAGAAATAAAATGGAGACTATAAATATCTTACCTTAAGTCTCGACTTCCTTCGTACATGTTCGAACCTACCGAATAATAAATATAAGTTTATTATAAATATATTATAGAATATTAATTTTATATATTATACTATATATTATTTACTTATGACCATTCATTACCCATTTATTACCTAGTCATTGTTATAATCATGTTTAAGGTAATAACTGCTTTGTTTTTCATGAATGTTTTGATTTTTTATTTTCTATCATCTTACTTTGATCATGCTTATCTCCTATAAAAATAATAATCAAGAAATAATAATCATATTTATAGATCCAACATAATTTTAATACCATTCATGAATTATGGTTTTTATTAGTGATGAATGTTATGATAATGGAGAAAGTTTGTCATATGTACACAAGAGCAACGTTTCCATATTTCATAGATCATAATAAAAAAGTGGTAAATAATATTTTTTATTTTAAAAAAAATGATAATATATATTAATAAAATATAATTCATATAAATAAACTTATAAATATCATTTATGTTGTGTGGTTATGAAAAGATAGAGTCACATCACATTGTGAAGGTCGTAGCCCACACGTACACGAACGACACTTTCATCATTCAGTGGGTAAAAAAGTTAGAAAAAAAATACATTATCATTTAACTATGATAAATATTTTATTAATGTCATAATTATGTAATTTATATAACATAAATATATTAAATTTATCCTTATTATATTCAATGTAAAGTTTTAGTGAAAAAATGATTCACATCGCTTCATGAGGCGATAATCCACTACACACATGAGTGATATTACCATATACCCTATAGATTGGAAATCAAAAATTTATATATGATATAATTATTTCATAAGTATTATTATGTTATAAATATCATATATATTCGTTATATCCATCATCATAACCAACCGGGAGAGATTCCAATGGGAGAACTGAAGATATTGGTTTGTGAGGATGTAATCTGTCGTACACACAAATGATGATTTCATAAGAAAATTGATGGAAGTTGGGATTATTTTAGATAATTACCTCAAAATTAAAACATATATGTATTTTTAATATTTTTTGGTTATTTTTTAATAGTGATTTAACAATAATTGAATGAGGTGGAGGAAGAAAAAATATAAAAATACTCGTTAACGAACGTTACCAATTCTTCAGGTTACCTCTTTAGGATTACATAAAAATCAATTATAGGATGGATTTATAAAAAAATTATGTATTCTTGGTTGATAGAATTAAATTTGGGAAGTTATTTGGTAATTTATTGTTTAAACCAAAATGGTCATAATGTGTAAATAGTAGAGGAGAGGGGGTGGGCTTTTATAATTGTGGTGAGTGGCATAATTGTAATTTTTAAAATAAAAAGTTGCAACCATGTGTCTATCATAACACAGGGCTCCAAAATGGATTATTATGGATCCTTATAGATTATAGGGTCGAAATATGTCCATGAAAAATAATTTAAACAATATTTTATGTCGTTTTAACCCTTATCATTTTAGTTTGACCCCCATTTAACAGATTTTTACCGTAACCATAATAACTAATTTTTACAATTTTCACTATACATTTTAGTAAAAAAATATTTTTAACATATTATAAAATATAAAGTGATTATTCTAAATATGGAATCTGTTTTGGAAAATTCTATTCATATAATTGGGAAAATTTAATTTAAAATTAATCTTACAGACTTTACGAGAAAGAGGTTTTTCAAAGACAATTTATTCAAAAGTTTAGAAGATTTTTATATCACACATAAATATTACAATTATTAAAATAAACTAATTTGTATTAATATATACATAATTGAACTAATTGGAATTTAAATTTAGTTTAAAATATAATTTAGCTTTATAAATAATTTATATGAAAAGGCAGTTTTCGTTTATAATTCGTTATTTTTTACTATTCATAAAAACATTAATATTTTAAAAAATTTACTAGAAATTAACCATAATATAATTTTTAATTAATGATTTAAAAAAGTAAATCTATTTTCTCAAATTAAGTTTACCAACTTTTCTCTAATTAATTTTAAATAAATTCGCAAAAAAGGCAACAAAACTACTTTCTTAGAAAAATAATATTTTTAAGAATAAAATTGGATTTATTCATATCTCTTTTCTGGAAAATAGATGAAATGATTTTTAAATAAATTATTGAATAAATAATATATAAATTTTAGTAAAATAATTCTCAAATAGTGGTTTTTTACATTATTATTCAAAAAAATATTTAATTTATATTCTTTTTGAATTAAAAGGCCAAAAAAATATTAATTTTATATACATGTGTATACCATATTTTTTTATAATTTAGGTAGTCATATATATACCCAGTATTCTAAAATCTAGGTGATAACTATCATATTGGTATAATAAAATATAAATAGTATGTCACATTTCATTTAGACTCAGTATTGCATGTAACTCAAGCTAAACTCAATGTTGCACATAATGAAAGATAAACTCTGTGTTGCGTATAATGAAAGTATCGAAGAGATAAATTATATATAAAAACAATATTTTAAAATATCATGGCATGTTACATTCAAGGTCATGAAAAATATGATAAGATGATATCTTTTAATTAACTAAATAAAAATAAATATGGAATTGTAGAATAAAGGATATTACCTCAAATGTATCAAAATCATTTTGTTATATGTAAAAGTGTCTGTACTTTTAATGATACACATTTTTAATGTGACATGAAAGGTCACTATAAACATGATTGTTATCGTAGATTCAATTAGTCATTGGTATTTATGAAGTCTCAAATTTGTAATTCTTTGTTTTCTGTTGTACCATACAATACCTATTTAAATTCTATGTGGGTACCTAAAAATTGATTCAATAATCTGATTGGACCCAAAGTAGATTGGGTAACAAAAATTTTAGTAATTTATTTTTGTTTAAAAAAAATACTTTGAAGTCTAATGAATTACTTATATTATGTGGATATTGGATGCTCTAGGTATATAACCAATGATTCATAAACTTTTATCACTTTAAACACATTTGGTAAAGGAACATTCAAATTTTAATATAATTCCAAAAGTAATAAAAAATTTATTAGCAAATTTTTTCTTTATAATTATAATTTTATTTATAAATTTTTATATTTTATAAGATAAAATAATAATTTAACTTGTATGTCTCAATTATGTGATGAAGTAATGGATGTTAAATTTGAAACTGATAAGTGTTTAGTTCTTAGGGATGATTATTTACTACTCAATGTTAATTTAAAAGAATGATTTTATACTATTGTTTTTGTATAACAGTGATTAAATATATTAAGTGTTTTATTAATATATTGAGTGATAACATTAGTTAGAATCGTTTATTAGGTCATGTTAACTTTATAATGTAACATATTATCTCTAAACATGAGAATGTTCTACAACTAACAACTATGAATAAATAACATATTCATATTTTTGATGCTTTTATGAAATGGGAAACATCTTAAATATTAATTCAAACATATCATTCAGATAAAAAATAATATATCCTTACAGTAAGTACATCATAATCTATTTTCTACTACTCATATTTCTAGCCTTTAAGGAATGAAATATAATTTACTTATTATGGACAATTATAGTATATTTACATGGGTTTACATTCACTCACATATAAATGATAATGTATCTCGATTTATTGATTTTTGTAATTTAGTTCAAAATGAAAAAGGATATATGATTTTTTATTCATTATGATGAAGTAGGTGAATTTCATAATTTATAACTTCATTTTTTTTGAAAATAATGGTTGTTTTTATAATTTCTTTACTATTAGAGAACCATAAAAATGTTGTTGTAGAAAGGAAAAATAGAACTCTTATTAAATTTTTGGAACTATGTAAATTGAATACAATTTTCCTAAATATTTTTGGGTTGATGCCATTTTTTCTCCTTTTTCTCTTTAAAAAATATTTCTTATTAGACATTTATCAAATATAACTTCTTAATAATTTTTTATAGGTAAAAATCCAAAAGTTATTCATTTTAGAGTTTTAGGTTTTAATGTTTTTATTTTAAATTTGAAGGATAATTTAGATAAATTTTATGATAAATGTGATGAATCTATTTTTATTTGTTATTCTAATAATTTTAATGCTTATATAGGTTATAATAAAGAACTATGTTTTTTTATAGAATATATTAATATTATATTTAATGAAAATTCTATGAAATTTAATTCTCATTCTAATGTTTTTGATGATGATTTTAGATATTATATCATTAGTGAAGAAAAAAATATGGATAAGGATGAATTAATTAAGTTGGAGAATAGTTCTTTTCAATATAATCCTAAATCATTGAGGATTCATAAATATCATCCCATTTAAAATGTTATTTATAATGTTGGTTATGGAATAAAAACAAAAAGATCTTTTTTATAAATCTTTGCTAGCTCTGATTTTGTTTCTGATCATGTTCCAAATAATGTTTTTGATGCATTAAATTATGCTAATTGGATTGGTTCTGTATAAGATGATCTTTATTAGTTTCTTAGAAATATTTTTTTTTCATTAATATAATTACCCATTAATAAACATGAGTTTATAACTAAATGGATATTTATAAATATGATATATGAATCTAGACATATTTTCAAAAATAAATCTAGAGTTATTGACCTTGGATATACTCAAGAAGAAGGTATAGACTTTATAGATTTATTTTCACCCATTTCTATAATAGAGGATATTAGAATATTATTATATTTTTCTAATTTAAATGGTTTAAAATTTTAACAAATGGATGATAAAATTTATTTCTTAAATGGTATTATAACTGAAGGAGTTTATGTTTCTCAACATCTGGTTTTAAAAATTAAAAATTATCTAATCACGTTTTTGAATTATTTAAGTATTTTTATGGTATCAGGAAAGAACCTCATGTGTGGCATAAAATGATTTCTTGGTTTCTATTTAATTATGGTTTTAATAATGGTAATGTAGATCCTAGTCATTTTATACAAATAATTTCAGATTATATATAAATTTTACAAATTAAAATTGATGATATAATATTTAGTTTTTCTAGTAAATTTATTTTTAATGAATTTTATACTTTGTTGTCATCTTTGGTAGGCATTATCTTAATGGTATAATTGAAGTTCTTTCTTAGACTAAAAATCTCTGAATGGAAAGACTGAATATTTCTAAAAATATATGTATTCAGAACATTTGGTTAAAAGGTTTGGTATCAATTACAATAAGTCTATGAAAACACATATGAGTGATATTGGTAAAATAGATGTTGAAGCATGTAATAAATCATCTGATGTGAAATTTTATAGGGGAACGATAGGTAGAATTGTTTATTTTGTTGCATCTTGGCTTGATATCATTATTAGTGTCTTTTTATGTGAAATATCGTAATATGATCCTAAATGGAGTCATATTAAAAGCTGTTAAAATAATTATTATATATATTAAATGAACTATTAAATCTAGTTTTCTTTATCCTAAATATAAATTCATTGATTTAATATCTAATTTTGACTCAGATTTTGGAATCTTTAGAATTGATTGAAATAGAACATCAGTTATGTGGCATTCTATCTAATTTTTTTTGATTTATTGTCTTCTAAAAATCAATTTTTTGTTTCTATATATACTAAAAAATCTACATATATCTATGTTTCAAGTGGTTGTTCTCAAATTTTGTTTATTAAGACAACATTATATGATTTTTTTCTATATGTTTACAAATTTCATATTTATTTTGATAAAAAATCTATTATTATATTTCCTAAAATTCTTTAAAGAATTATAGAATAAAGGCTATCATTCTTAAAGTTCATTTTATTTGATATCATGTGAATAAGGTTGATATTTCTGTGGAATTTATCCCTACCAAGAATCATCATGCATACATCATTATATAGCCTTTAGACTTTACTCAGTTTGAAAAAATATAAACATGTGCTTGTAAAGACAGATGCTAAATTAATTTATCACAACATCTGTATAGGGGGTTCATGGTTTATATTTTTTTACTTACAAAAAGAGGGATAAAATAAAATTTTCTTGATTTTAAATGTTTGGTTTTGTAATAAAACAAAAAAGGGAGAGACTCTTTATTTATGTTCTATTTTTTATTATATATATTTTTTGTTATGTTTTATTTTATTTTTAATATTCTATGTTTTAAGTTCCCAAAAAATAATTTTACTTAATCTTAGGATTCTTGAACCATTATTTTACTCAAGCACAAGGTTTCATAACCATACATTCGATATAGGGATAAAAATGTTAGTTTTAATTTTTGTCTACTGTCAGTATAGTGACCACACATTATATTTTTCTCACTATTAGTATACATACGACAAGACAACTGATCACAAGATCACTAAGAAAGCATGGTTAGTACATTGATTTCTTTATATTTTTATTAAATCATTAATTTTTTTCATGTGTTTTGTTTTTCAAAATTAGTTATAATATTATTAACTGCATACTTATTTTAATTTTTATAAGGATTTTATTTATTTCTGAAATTCACACACACACACACACACACAGATATATATATATATATATATATATATATATTATAAAATCCATGAGAGGTTTTTTGAAATATTTTAATCAGTTTTAAAATATATATTAATTTACTAATTATTCACATGTATTCTTACTGCATATATTTAAAATATTTAAATTTTTATATCTTGAGTTGATTTCTTTATGTTCTTCTTTTCTAAATTAGGATTTAGTGACATGGATGTTATTCACCCTTATTTTTTTATTGAATACAGTATAATTATTTTTTTAATATTTACATGCTCCATTAAAATAGAATGTATTTGGAATTTTAATTTATGAGTAAAACAGTCTTATTATAATTTGCAATTTTTTTGATTTATTATTATAAAAACTGTTTAAATTATTAAATTGGTAATTTAAATTGGTTTTAATTTGTGTTTATGTTCTAAATTAAAATTATATTTTTATGATAATGATGGATAATAATCTTCTCCCACCTATATAGTATTATTGTTTGAATTTGAATTGTTTTACTGATTTAGATATTGGTTTGTTAGATTATATATATTTTATTTAAAGGCTCCTTAGCACATTCAAAATTGAAGATAACTAAAATATGACATATGGAGTATGAAATATGTTTTAAGAGAATCAAAGATCATTAAAGTGTGGGGACTATGAGAACATGTTTTATTCTACTAGATTATTTTTCAAGGACTATAAATAAAAATAATTTGATTTATTCTTCCTTTATAAGTCGATCTGATACAATACTCAATAACAAGTAAATGTTCTTCCTCCATTCTATCTTCCACTTCATATATGTAAATTGAGTCAGTAACACTTATTATTTTTCTCTCAAGTGCTATCACTTGTTTGTTTATTCTTTTACATTCAATATATTTCATCTTTTATTTCCTCTTCTTAGGACTCCCAAATTCTAAAGTCAGGACCATTTGGGTTGTGACTCTCATAGTCTAATGTTAGTGTTGTAATTGGGTTGTGACTCCCCACACCAAAGTCAGGTGTCCTGGTTATTTATCCACTAGAAAAACCAGACTATAATTGGGTTAGAATTCCCCTTCAAATATTAGATTAGTGTGGAAGCTAACTCTCATTGAGTAGATAGGTATAAGAGTTGACTAGGTCTATTTGGGAATGAAATGCTATAAAAAACAACTTTGTTTTATTTTTCACTATTTTAACTTTCCCATTAAAAATTAACACTCTTAATTAATGTTAATTATTAATTTAGTGAATTAATAAACTAAATGAAGAAATTTTAATTTATTTTACTAACCCCAAACCTCTAGAACATCTTTCATCTTTCTATTCAGTATAAAAATATGTTCTAGAAATATTAATTGTTAAGATATCATAAGAATGAACTTTATCTGATCAACCAAGACCAAATAATAATAATATTTAATCATGAATATTTTATTTATGATATAATATAATATGATAATATAACTCAAGATCCAATTTCCATGAAAAATATACAAGATAATGTGTGTGAGATTAAAAGAAATCAATGATCCAAGGATATCAAAGATACATTATCTCAAATCCATCATCGATTACCTAAATCCTAGAGATAATTTCATTGATATATGGTAGATAATCTTCCAAACTATCAAATGGAATCCCTCAGTTTAGTCAATTTAGAATTATAGTGTTAATTATATTTAAGGACTGATAATCATGAATAAAATTATAAATTTTTTAATAGACTATAATATTCAAAGAACTGTGATTCTAGCAATTCATCAACCACTACCAAAAATCCACCTCATATGGTTGGCTCTCATGGTTCAGATAATTTTTTAACTAACCATATTTAATTAAGACAATTCCCCCAAACATCAAATTTAAGATAAAAAATAACTAAAATTTTATGGAAAACATATATACAAAATTTAGGGTATCAAATAATTTATTATTTACAAGATTACATGAGATTCTATGAAAATTTTGAGTTATTGAAGAAAAAATATATTACTCTATTATGATTAAAAATTGTTATAGATTCTCTAAAATAAATTTTATTCCAATGATTCTACACTAAAAGAGAGATATTTGAGCTAATTTAACATGATTAACTGAATAAAATTTGTGTTCATTATTAAATGATATATGATTGGTTTTTTTATAAATAAAATAAAATTTAAAGTTATCATTTTCATTATAGTAAATAATATTTAAGACACTGATAAATATAAAAATCCTTCCAGTAACTATGAAGAGGAGTACAGAAAATCAAAATAAAAATTATCATGTCTAATATTTATGAAATATTCAAAAATAGAAAAGGTATATATAAGATAAAATTAGATTTTGATACATAAAATGTCACCCCCCTACACTAATACCCTTCCTAGTTCATCATTGAAGATAGGTATGACCCCCAAAGGTTGGATTCATTAGGCCATGGGTTTTTGACTGGCACTGAGTGTATAAAATACATACAAATATGAGGAATATTACACTCAATATGTAAATTAAATGAAATAGATAAGATGACTTCAAAAAATAAATGAAATAATATAAATAATTGATAAATAATCCCAATATATGAATTTAAATTCATATAAAATTATAAACCATTAAAAATACTAATAACCAATCCTAGGTAGTAACTAGAAACTCAAACAGTTCCTAAACAACCACTCTGAGCTAGTAACAACTTGATCTATCACTAACAAGCTCATGGGAACCTAAGAATTGTGTCTATGTATATGGTGTGAGAATACATGTGTACATAGTAAGGTTATTCCTTAATTCTCTTGTAAAAATGTGAAATTGGAATAATAAATCCTAGAGAATAAACAAATAATGCCACTAATTTCCCAAATAATTTAAATTGTTTTCCCTCTCCACCATGGCTCACTCCGCAAATAGCTAATAGAAGTATGCCAATATATATCAAAATAATATAAATAACAAATTTACCATCTATACACTTACCCCCTAGTTTTTCCCTCTCACACCCTAATACTAGATCTCATATACTATGATCCCTTCGATAAGTCATCATGCACCCTGTTCACATAGTCCTCAACCACATCTCATCCTGCACCCCATACACAAATTTCCTAATTAAATCTCATAACCATGAAACCATTCCAAAATACATTAAAACTTTTGTATCAAGAATTATACCTCAAGTCATAATAGCTCATGGAATTAAATATATAGTAACCATAGTCACTATAGCTAAAATATATGTAATTTTCATAACCTCAAGTCGCTACAACTCACACACAATGTATTGTAAACATAAAATCCATAAAAAATTTTGAGGACATGTACCATATGAAAGAATCCATTATAACCTAGATACAACTACACATTATTTTATGTTTTATGGGAGTGAAGGGAAGAGGTATTAGTCAACCATTCATTCCTTGACTAACATGGATGTTCACAAAACCACATAGAATTCCCAACATTTAGAAATTGTATTCCCACCCAACTCTAGTGGTGGATCATATGAAATCAAAAATTATATAGATCTATATACTATACACCCAAAATAAAGGAAACCATATAGATATAGGCTCATCTCAAGCTACAATCCCAAATGAAACCCAACTACCACCAAGAAGGACAAGGAAACATGATTTATTATAAAGAAGAGAGAATTATGATTCAAAAGCTTTATTTATTTCATTTAATAATTTTAGTAAATTATCCATCGTTCATTATATGATTACAAATTATGTTTTAATAATTTCATTTCATCATAAGAAAACAGTCTTTCAAAATTTATACTTCAATTTCTATATTTCCATTCTATAATCATAGAGAGTTAGTCTACTCCTCCCATTGTTCACATTTAATATATCATTTAAATTATAAACAACACGCAATACCATGAGTTCTTTGTTAATTAATTTACCATTTTATAATATATGTATTCTAGGACTTGAAATCAAATATCATAATAAATATGTACTCCCATTTCATAGGCTAACAGTAGGATGTAGTTGGGAAAGATGAAGACCAATAATTCAAAAAACCATCAATCAATGTCAATTAAAAAAATATTATAAATAAAAATAACAAACCCATACCAACCAACCAATAAACAACTCAATAAATCAATCCAGAAAATTAGAAATCCCTGATCTCAAATTATGACATTCTTCCCAACATCAGCCACATTAAAATTATTGCTGACAAGAAAGATCTGATCTTAAGGCGTGTAATCCATCCCATTCCTAACATCCCAACTATACCATATCCATTACAATTCAAATAAAAGGTTCTATAACATCTCGAGTAATACATATAACATTAATAAAATTTTTAGTAGAGTGATCACAGTGGGTAACGAATGACATAAAACCTAGGCATACACATCCGTGATAAAACTGTTGGATCGGGTTAAACCAAATACGCACAAGAGGGGGGGGGGGGTGAATTGTGTCCTTTACAAATTATTCACGAATCGTGAAGATGGTCGGGTCATTCCTTTTATCAGTATCAAGTTGTTTATGCAGTGAAAAATAAACAGTTAAAGAACACAATGATGTATAGTGGTTTGGGGAACATAAGTCCCCTAGTACACTTCACCAATGCTCTTCTCCACAAGCTTGGTGATTTACACTATCTAGTCCTCTTATCAACAGACCGTCCACAATTGAGTGTAGGAAGTTGACACCTTTACAAGTTAAGGCTATAAAAGAGCCTTCTGGTTTATACACATAACCGAATACACAACTTAGTATGAGAATCCTATTAATACAAATAAATAGAGTGTTTTTCTGAAAATACTTTCTAAATGTTCTTTGCAGTTTCAGCGGTACACAAATGACAATAAATGGATTATTGTCTTTAGAAATAATAATCATCAGGTAGAAGTAATTCTAAGCTTATATGGTTGTATTATATCATGAAATAAATTTAGATAATTCAAAAAAAGTAGATTCACAATAGATAATATATGTAGAATCGATGAATCTTCAATGTGATTATTTTTCAGAAAAAAAGGTTTGTGGTTCCTTGTAACAGTAGATCTGTAAATCTCAAATTTCTCTGTAAAATGTAGCAATGAAAAACTCAAGAGATTGTTATATATTTTTTTGATTATTTTCCTATTTCTCTGTAATAAAAAATATCACAAATATATATAAAAACGTTTTCCTTTAAAATTTATATCCACCAATGTCACCTTTAGAATCGCGATATTCAAATTATAGATTAACATAGTAGTTGTTTCTCCCATGAATATTCACCCTGAAAAGCTCATCATAAATTGATCCTTTGAATCACAAATAAACTGATTTGAATTAGTCAAAGATGCAATTTAAATTCAGGCTTTTAATCTGGATTGAAATCATCCTAATAATCTTCACAAATATTGTTACTCATTAAGTTCGTAATTTAAATATCTGACTCCAAACATAGGGTTGAACTACATAGCATACATTATCTTAACGTAAGGTTCACAATGTAAGGTTTATTATCCATTCTTCAAAAGTAAGGTTGATCATCCATACTATTCTCTTCAACTCTCAAACGTAGGGTATATAATCCACACTTTTATCAACTTCTAAACGTAAGGTACAAGATCCATACTTTTTTATACAAAGTAAGGTTGTTTACAAAAGTAAAGTTAATGAACCATACTTTTGAGAAACAAATATAACATTCCATACTAAAATAGTGTTTTTCTTCCATACTTTTATGATATCAAGAACATAAGGTTCCTTCCAAACATAGGGTTTTTCTCCTATACATTTGTTGATAACGTATGGTTGCTTAACCATACTTTTTTCGATAATGTATGGTTGCTTAACCATACATTTTTGATATCCCGTAAATTAAATGATGAATTCCATCCGTATGCTACACTCCTTAGCATAGGGTATGAACAATGTTTCTAGAACATGCTATAGTGATTTACGAACACATAGAGCAGGAACAATGTTTCCAAAACACGTTAATACGCTAAAACAATTTCTGTACTCTTTGTCAAATATTCTACGTGGATTAAACAATTTAATATTATTCCAAAATAGATATATAAAGAATAATAATTTCTAAAATACACTTAAAATAAAATCATTAGAATAATAAACAAGGGTATTTGTGAGCATCAAAATCATCATAAAATGATAGAGTATTGTTCTCAATAATCTCCCCCTAATAAAATAGTTTATTGTTTAAAACAAAACATTCTCAAAAATCTTCCCCTTTTTGATGACCACAAAACCCATGAAATAACCAATGTAATTATCTTACAAAATTAATTGCAAATAGTTTATAATTTTACAAAGATAAAAAAAAATTTAGTTTTAACAAAATTATTTCAACAAGAAATAAACGCTGTGTTATCCATAGATATATATATATATATATATATAAACATTCAAAATTTTAAATTTTCTCCCCCTTTATAAAGTAAGATAATATCTCATTAATTATAAATAGAAAAAATAAAATTTTGTGTTTATCAAAAAAATTTATCCTTTTATGTTTATCTGTATTTATACTTTTTAAAGAATTAAAGAAAAATAAAATGCCTTCTCCCCCCTGAGTAAAAGATTCAAAATTTTAAAATAAAATTTTAAAAACATAAAATAAAATGTTGTGTTTATTGTAATTTCTACCCCCTTTTGTGATATCAAAATTAATGATAGAATAAGGAATATAAAACTTTTTAATATAGGACTGAACTTAAGTAAATGATATGATAAACTATGTATCAATATGTGATGCTAGATTACTGGAATTCTAACATAGAAAGTACAATAAAACAAATTAATAACACATAAACATGGGATATAAATATATTTTATTGAAAATATAAGTTCAATTAGAATAATGAAAATGGGAATCCAGGTTTTAATCAACAAAGGTTTGAAACTGGTCTCATATTCATTGGATTACTTCATTTATATCTAATAAATGATTCCTCATCCTCTTCATTAATCAATCTCCCAACTGGATAATGATATCTCTTCCATCTTCAGTCAGGTGAATATCTTTAATAAAATTGACTCTAAATAACTCATGAATCCTTTCTTCCTTTTCCATAAAAAGAGTTTACTTATCTATGAAATTATTCAACAAAGTTATTATTATAATTTTATTTGAAGTTAACTGCTCAACAAGATGCTTTTGGTTCTCTAAAAAGACCAAAAATGGATCAATGTTGCACTAAAGGTCTTGCAATATTTAATTCATATTTCTCATTACTATTTTAATGATCTGAAATCTCCTTATCATATCAGGCGAAGTACCTGAGGTACCTTCTTGACTATTCCTGAAAGTTGGGAATTGTTGCTCCATGAAAATATTAAAATCATCCAAATATGAATTCATTACCATCTTATATTTCAAATTTTCAACTTCATCCAACATATCCTTAATAAAAACATTAACTTCTTGTTTTGAAATAGAATTGAATTTCAATTTATGAAATCTTATATTTTTCTTTTCCAAACCTCTTCTCAAAGTAGTATTTTATGATTCAACTCTAGTTAAATTTCTATACTGCTCCTCAACTTCTGTATTCACAGAATCAGAGGCACCTTTTTCTTGATTCTCAGTCTGAGCTTCAACTAGATTTAATAGAATAAAAGTTAGAGATTCCGAATCTGATTTCTCTCCATCCTTTATTTGTACTGTCTTCTCAACTGATTCTTCCTTCGAGTCCTTCCCTGACATATCCATAGAAAAATACTCATTATTAATTTCAATGGGAATGTCAAAAATGTTCTCTACTTGATTCATATTAAAAGGTTCTTGATCCTCCTGATCATCATCTTCAATGATTTCCTCTAAGACAGGATCCTCTAATACAGGTTCCTCTTGAGATAATTTATCTTGAAATATCTCAGTAGGCTATACAGTTGGAACAAATTTAGGTCGACCCACTTCAAATTTTCCAGGATTTTCAACAGTTTGAGGAACAATTTCTTTTTCCACTTGAGGAGTCACCTTAATCTGAGAAACTTTTTTTGTTCAATTTGTTGTACTGTAGATTCTCTAATAAATCTGTAGCTCTGAAGAGGTTTAGTTGCATCATAATTTTCTTGACCAGGCTCCTCACTAGTTTTATCCAGTCGATGTATTTTCCTTTGAAGTCCCTCTTGACTTCCCTTATCATTATTTGGATCAATTGCTTCAAATCGTAATCTTCTGGAAGTTACACTTTCTCTAGATTCTTCCAGGCCTTCCTTAGATTTAGCAGGTTTCTCCCCCTGAGCCAAGTCCTGGTCTTCCTCAACTCCAACAGACATATGATTTCCTTCTATAATACTCCAGAAGAAGCCAATCTTCCTTAGAGTTATATAATTGGAAACATTTCTATGGTGGAATCTTACTCTGACATCAATTAATCTGTCCATATCATACTTAAATAGTAATTTTGAAATGAACCTTACATAGGAATAGAAGTTCATTCTAGCCTCTGTTTGATAGCAGTAGTTGAGATATCTTACCATATATCTCGAAAAAGTCAACTTGATTTCACTTATATGAAAAAACATTATCTACATGTGAGGAAACAAAATCTTCTACATTTTTGACATCTTAGGTGCAATCCCTGTTTGCACAAACTTAATAAGAATCTTTTGATCAGTTTCCAGATCCTTCACTAACATTTTTATTCTACATGTAGAACCAAATAAAAATGACATAATTTCATCTGAATTATGTTCATCATCTCTAATATTCTTTAAGTAGAAATGATAAACTCTCTCAAGAGGGTAGTTTAAGATACTAGCTATTTCCACAGATGAAATTGAAAAATCCCGATCTTCTATTTTTGAAAAAAGTGTGTCCTCTATCTCCAAGACTGAATTGAATAGATTTTTAAAAGTAACGAAGATGTACCCCATAGAGAAACTCTATATTGTCTCTACTAAATTTTTCTCAACATTCTGAAATGAGAGGTCCTGCCTAAGAATCAGATTTATCTGATACAACCATTCTAGGTCGATTACATTCCCTTGTAGAATCTTTCTTCTTGCCGTGTGATAATGCTTGGTATTGCTGGTTTCCTCTACCTCGATTCTCTTTATCTTTTCCATTTCTGTCGCATATTTCTGAAGGTTTGAAGAGCTTGGGTTTCGAAGGTTTTGGTTTGGGTAGACAATAGTGGTAAGGTTTTTCAGTTTCTAAAGGTTTTGAAAGAATTGAACGAATTTATAATTTGAAATGGTTTCTGACATCCCTAATTCCCGTGTCATTATGCACATGTTAATTATTACATTATTTAAAAGTAAAAACATATGAGGCAAAAAATTAAAGCAGTACAAATGAAATTTAAAATTATTCTAAAAAACAAGTAATTAAATTTATTAAAAAAGGGCTAAAAGAAGAGTTAAAATAATTAATAAAGAAAAATTAGAATTAAAATTTCATTTAAAAATAAATAAACCTAGGTCCCCTTAATAAAATTAAACCTTACAGTGGGAAGTGGTTTAGTAAAAATATCATCTAATTGAATTTTAGTATAAACAAATTCTAAGAATATATCCTTTTTAAGAACATGATCTCTTAGAGAGTGATGTTTGATATCTATATTCTTAGTCCTATAATGATTAAAAGGATTTTTTGAAATATTTATAGGACTTTTAATATCATATAAAATAGGTGTATTATTAAAAGTTAGTATAAATTCAATAAGACTATTTTTCATCCACAAAAAATTTGCACAACAACTGCATGTAGACACATATTTTTCCTCGGCTGTTGACAAGAAAACTAAGTGTTGTTTCTTACTAGACTATGAAACTAAATATTTTTCTAAAATGTGACAGGACCCTGAGGTTCTTTTCTATCTAATATACAGTTTCCAAAGTCAACTTCTGAATATGAAATTAAATTAAAATCAGTAGTTTTTGGATACAAAAGATATTTAAAAACAATTCCTTTTAAATATCTAAAAATTCTTTTAACAACACTTAAATGAGATTATTTTATATTATATTGAAATATTGCACAAAGACATACAAAGTACATCATATATAGCCTGCTAGCAGTAATATATAATAAACATCCAATCATACCTCTATATAAATTGTTGTCAACTGATTTTCCAGTTTCAACCAAATCAAGTTTTATATCAATACACATAGGAGATGAATATGTCTTTCGGTTTTCAGGTCCAAATTTCTTCAGTAAATTAGTAATGTATTTTCTTTTATTAAAAACTTTTCCAAAATATTTTTGAAAAATATAAAGTCTTAAATGAAATTTAACTCTCCCATAAAAATCATTTCAAATTCTTTTGTCTTTAAATTTGAAAACTCATGATTTTTTTTTATTTTTTAAACCAAAATTTACATCATCAACATAAATTTTAACCAATAAAATATTAGAGTTAATAGTTTTCATAAACAATGTTGGATCTTTCATCCTAATAGTAAAATCATTTTTCAAAATAAAAGAACTTAATATTTCATACCAGGATCTAGGTTCTTGTTTAAGGTCATTAAGAGATTTAGATTGTTTAAAAACAGAATCTATTTTTTTTAATTTTCAAAACTAGGAGGTTTTTCAACATAAACTTACTCCAATATGTAACCATTTATAAAGGTAGACTTAACATCCATCTGAAATAATTTAAATTTCATATGAGATGAATAGGATAAAATGATTCTAATAGATTTTAATCTAGCTATGGGTGAAAAAGTTTCATCATAATCTATATCTTCTTCTTGATTATATCCTTTAGCTAATAGAATTTCTTTATTTCTAGTTATTATTCCTTGGTCATCTTATTTATTTTTAAAGACCCATTTTGTTCCAATAATTGGATAGTTCTACGGTCTTTCAACTAATTTCCAAACTTCATTTCTTTTGAACTGGTTTAGTTCTTCTTGCATTTCAATCATCCAACTTTCATCAACTAAGGATTATTCTAATGTATTGGGTTCTAAATGAGATAAAAAGGTAGGGAATTATGCAAGATTTCCTACATTTATTCTATTTTTTATTCCAATGTCTATATCTCCTATAATATTTTCTAAATGGTAATTTTGTAGGGTTTTAGACTATCTAGGTAGTACACTGTTAGGTTATTTAATGTCATGTTCTTCTGAACTAGACTGAAAATTATTTATATCTTTTTCAATATCATCATTCGTGTTCTCAAGTATCATGTTATCATTAAAGTTAGATTTTTCAATTAAATCTTTTCTTTTCTCAAAAGGACCAGATTCAACAAATTTTACATTTACTGATTCTTCAACAATCATTGATTTTTTATTAAAAACTCTATAAGATTTGAAGTAGCAGAATATCCTAATAAAATGCCTTCATCAGATTTTGGATCCAACATACCAAGTTTGTTCTTGGTGTTTAAGGTTTTAACCTTTCATCCAAAAACATTATAGTAATTTACTATATGTTTTATTTTATTCCAGAGTTCATAGGGTGTCTTTTTAAAAATTGGTTAGATTAAAACTGTATTCAATATATAGCAGGCTATACTTACAGCTTCTGCCCAGAAATATGTAGGAAGTCTGTATTCATTTAGCATAGTCCAATCCATTTCCTGAATAGTTCTATTTCTTATTTCAAAAATCCCATTCTTTTGAGGTGTTCTTGGTGCAGAAAATGTGTGTTTACTACCCATATTTGAGTAAAAGGAATTAAATTCCATATTCTCAAATTCTCCACCATGATCACTTATTAATGAAATTATTTTAAAACCTTTTTCATTTTGAACATCTTTGAAAAAACATTCAAATATAGTAAACACTTCATTTTTATATTTTAGAAAATAAATACAAGTAAATATAGAATATTCATAAACTAAAACATATACATAAAATTTACCAGCCCAGCTTTCTATTCTTGAAGGTCCAAACAAATCCATATGGATAAGTTCAAGAGGTTTAGATGTAGAAATTTTGTTAACAAATTTTAAGGATGATTTGTGCCGCTTTCCAAGTTGACATGCATAACAGAATCTATCACAATCAAATGTGGGACTAGGAATATTAGAAACAAGTTGTTTCTTAGATAACATATGTAATGTAAATATACTGCAATGTCCAAGTCGTCTAAGCCAGATCCAAGTTTCATTTATCTTTTCTGTTAAGTAGCTTACTTTTTATTTACACAAGTAATTTAAGTACAAGGTATAAACATTATCAGTTTTGGGTCCTCTAAATTTAATCAATTTAAAATTAAAAATAGAATAGCTGTTGTTAGAAAAATTATCATAATATCCATCATCATAGAGTTGAGAGATACTTATCAGATTACGTTTCAATCCTTGTACATAGAGTAATTTATTAATTGATAATTCTTCTGGAACTTAAAATGTTCTAATTCCAATTATCTTACCTTTCGCAATGTCACCAAATGTGACTAGACAACCATCGTTTGGAGTTAGAGTTCTGAAATTTTATGATTTTCCACTCATATTCATAGAGAAGACACTGTCCATATACCATAAAACTTTTCTGCTTCTGTGACCTTCTTCCTCATTAGATTCTTCCTTAAAGCTCATATTTCATTTTAGATTTGATTCTTCCTTTTCTGAGTCAGACTTTGATGAGATACTAGAGTTTTCATAAACACTCTATGTTGATTTCATTACTCTTTTGTCTTTTTTCTCATAATATTTGTTTTTGAAAAATTTATTTTTCTTTTCTCCTTTTAGTTGAGGATTTTCAGGTCTTATGTGAACTATTTTTTTCATTAATAGCATCTGAATTCCTTTGGTTCTTTTTCATCCTTTTTGAAGGATTTTTTGAATCCCTTCTTCTTTAGGTAGAATTTAATGAACTTTATGACCAGAAGATCGAGTTCCACATCTGAATTAGATTAATCATAACACTCTGATATCACATTTATTTCATTCTTCGTCTTTCTTTTCTTCTTTTGGGATGTTACTTTTAAAGAAGTATTTTGTATCATGATCAAGACATTATGGTCATTTTCTTTATCTTTCATCTAATCATCATACATCATTATAATTCCAATTAATTCTCTCATAGTAAGATCTTTGACTGGTGATGATTGCCTAATAGCCATTGATATTCCATTCCAGCTTGGTGGTAGTACTCTCAGTATTTTCAGGGCTTGATCTAATTGTTTGATAGGATCTCCCAGGGTAGAGATATATTGTTAAATTTTTTTGAAAGTATTCCATTCATCTAGGTGATTCTTTCTCCTTCAATATTTTAGAATGTGTCGAATTTCAATTTATTTGTGGCATACCTCATTTGTCTAACATTGTCAATTCCTTCATAAGAAACTATAATTTTCTGCCACATTTCATAAGCAGTCGGGCACTGCGATACTCTGTTGAATTCATCTGTTCGAAGACCATAGATGATAACATTCATTAATTTTGATTTTATGTCATACTATGCTTCTATATCCGTACTCCATGTTTCAGGGTTCTCTAGAATCACATAGGGAGTTAGAATTTTTGAGTAGACTCTGTATCCAAGGTTATTTAAGTAAATGATCATCCTTGATTTCCAGCATCCATAATTTTGACCATTGAAGTAGAGATCTTGAACCATTGACATACCCTCTTGTGTATCAGCTATTGCACTCTATATAATCCAAAAGTGTTCAACTTTCTATAGATTTGACAAAATCTCCTCCTCTGATATGAATTTTTGGATCAGGTTATAGAAAATACACACCAGAGGGGGGGGGGTGAATTGTGTCTTTTAAAATTATTCATGATTAGTGAAGATGGGTGAGTCTATCCTTTTATCTTTGTCAGGTTATTTATGCAGTGGAAAATAAACAGTTAAAGAATATAAGGATGTATATTGGTTTGAGGAACAGAAGGCCCCTAGTCCACTCCACCCATGCTCTTCTTGATGCTCTTGGTGATTTACACTATCTGGTCCTCTAATCAAAAGACCGTACACAAATGAGTGCAGCCATTTGACAACTTTACCCGTTAAGGATAAAATTGTGCCCTCTGGTTCATACACAGAACCAAATACACAACTTTGTACAAGAAGCTGATAACTCAAAATAAATAGAGTATTTTTACAAAAATACTTTCCAGATGATCTTTACAGTTGCAGTAGCACAAAACTGACAGTAGATGGATCGTCATCTTCAGAAAAAATAATCATCAGGTAGAAGTAATTATGAGCTGATCCGGTTGTAGTAGATCTTGATATGAATTTAGAAACTTCAACAATAGTAGATTCACAATAGATAATCGATGTAAAATGAATTAATCTTCAACATGTTTCTTTTTCGGAAAACAAATGTTTGTTGTTCCTTGTAACAATAGATCTGTAAATCTCAAATGTCTTTATAAACTGTAGCAGTGAAAAGATCAAGAGCTTGTTATATATTTTTTTGATGATTCTCCTATCTCTATGTAATAAAAAATATCATAGATATATATAAAAAACGTTTTCTTTTCAAATTTAGATCCACAAATATCACCTTTAGAATCACAATATTCAAATGTTGGAATAATATAACAGTCGTAACTTCCCTGAATATTAACCAAGAAAATCTCATCTAAAGTCAATCCTTTGAATCCAAAATAAAAGTATTTGAATTAGTAATAGAAACACCTTAAATTATACCTTTTAATATGAATTTAAATCAGCCTAATAATCTGTATAAAGACCATTCCTCATTATGGTTTTAATTTAAATCTCTGATGCCAAACGTAGGGTTCAACTGCATAACATACATACTCTGAATGAAAGGTTCACTACGTAAGGTTGATCATCCATTATTCAAAATCCAAGTTGATCATCCATTATTTTCTCTTCAAATCTCAAAATTACGATGTATAATCCATACTTTTATCATCCTCTAAACGTAAGGTACATGGTCCATACTTTTTGATACAATGTAAGGTTGTTTACAAAAGTAAGGTTGATGAACCATACTTTTGAGAAAAAAATTAATGTTCCATACTAATGTGGGGTTCTTCTTCCATACGTTTTTATATCCCAAACATATGGTTTCTTCCAAACATAGGGTTCTTCTTTCATAATTTTGTTGACAACATATGGTTTCTTAACCATACTTTTGTCGATAATGTTTGGTTGCTTAACCATAATTTTCTGATATCCCGTAAAGTAAATGAATGATTGCATCCTTACGCTATGCTCCTCAATGTAGTGTATGAATTGTGTTTCCAAAACATGCAAAAGTGATTTCCAAACACGTAGAAAATGAATAGTTATTCCATAACACACTAATATGCCGAAATGATTTCAGAATACTTTGTTAAATATTCCACGTGGATTAAACGCTTTAATGATATTCCAAAATAGAGAAATAAATAATATTAATTTCTTAAAATACACTAAATATAATATCATTATAATAATAAACAAGGGTATTTGTGAGCATCAAAATCATCATAAAAACATAGATTATTGTTCTCAGCAATCTCCCCCTAATAAAATAGTGTATTTTTGAAAAAAATCTTGGTAAAAAAACAATGATGTTTTACCATAATCCCCAAACATTTAGTTCCATAAAAACCATTTTATCACCATATTTTATTAACTGGTTCCTTATAAAATGATTTTAGATACAGGAAATATCTCATTTGTAGGTATTAATTGTAACTTTTTATGTAATTATAGAATAATAAATATTCATATCTATTAGTATTTATGAATCATATATTAATATTTTTGTTAAAATTGGACTCTTTTTCCAATAGTATACCCGACACACAACAATGGGTTTCTCCGAATTCATACGTTGCACACATAGCTGAGTTTTACCGAAAGATATTACATTATTAATATTATTATTTTAAATGGTAGTTAATGCCTAGTTGTTGTATTGGCGGGAATGAATAGTACAAACTATAATATGTTTGTTAAATGTTTTTAAATTTATTAAATACATTTTTAGGATTAAATTGAGAATGAATCCAATTTTAAGAATAAAATACTCTAATATTATGAAAACGTCATTTTAATACATTTTGATGTCGAACCCTTTTCAAATTTTAGTTTTTATACTTTTATGTGTTCTATTTGAAAAGATAATCTTCTTATTTGGAATAAAGACATGAAAATTTACTTTAGTTGAAATTTTGGTGTTTTTTAGATAAAATTCATATTTTAATGAATAATTAAAAATTCTGCATTTTAATTTAAAATTGTCTTTTCATCAAATTTATTTTTATTGATTGATAAAAATTTGAATTGTTTTTAAAGTATGTTTCGATTATGTTTTTTTTATTTTTATTCAATTTTTCCCATTGGAGGTAATTTCACATTGAAATTTGAAATAAACCCATATCAATCTTTTAATGGTTTTTACTTTTAAAAAACTCATTTTCTCATTTTGACATTGGGAATTAATTTTAAATAAATTACTGTAACTTATGTGTTTTCAATTGGGTAAAATGGATTCCATATTTTGAATAAAATAGTACAAATTATGTAAATAAGTCCATTTTATTTTTTCCATGATGAATAATATTGTTAATAACTATTTTTATTTACCATGGTTAAAGGTAAATCATGTAAATTAGGGTAAACAAATATTATGATAAGGATAATAAAATTACCCTAAAACCTATGAAAATTCTATTGGTTGAATAAAAGTTGAATCTTAATGCCTAAGGATCAAAATTGACTCGTTTAATGTAAGTTTTCTAATACCTCGATTGAATTATTATTAAAACAAAAGAAAGTGACAACATTTCACCGTCTTATCTCTTATATGTATAAAATTTTTAATGTAGTGATAAACAAGATGAAACTAAGAATATAATTTGTATCTATAAATGTCATGAAACTCTCTACATCTTTTTAATTTATTAATACTTTTTATATTTAAAATAATTACAATAAATATTTACACAATAGTGATACTGTATTTATTTTATTAAGAGAAGTATCAAATAAATGATATTATAAATATTAATATAAATATTATATGAAATAATTTATGTCATACAAATTTTTTCAAGGTGAATAAGAAATGATATAAGACCATTAAATGCATTTTTTCAATGTTATCTCTCTTTTGGGATTTTATATAAATTCAATAAAATGAATAGTGTAAAAATTGACATAATTGATGTTTTATAAAAATAGTAATTTATTAAATTATTTAAAAATTATAAAAATATTTTAAAATAAAAAGTTACTATGAAATGGTCTAAATGTTCATTAATTATACTATTATGGGAAATTTACCCCATATATCTAAAGTTAATATCCTTTTAATATTTAAAATATAATCACCACAATTAAAATTAAAAGAGAATAATTAAGGGTAACCTAAAAAATAAGGTTTAAAATAAAATCAATACATATATATAATTTATTGGATTAGAGTGATTCAAACTATCCTCATCTTACATTTGACATATATTATGTTGGACCCTTTTGAATTAATAAATTAATTTATATTAATTTAAAAATTTAAGAGTTTCTAAGGGTACCCCTTCCCTCTCCTATAAAAAGGTACCCTCTCTTCTATAATAATCACACTTCAAGAACCCTTTGAATCATCCAATCCCTACTCAAACATCTTCTCATAGTCCCTCTTCTAGTCCTATAATCCTCTATTAGGGAATAAATACTCCCAATGAAGCCTTTTGTTATAAACCAAAGGAAGTTACCGGATTATGAGGTAACTCCCTCTCTCATGATTTTTTGTTTAATTTCCATTATCAAGTCCTTAAACAATTATTTTTCTATGATTAAATAATAAAACCAGTATCCTAAATATACTAAGACGTTTTTATGCTATTTTTTATGTACACTTACGCATACATCTATTTAATGGGTAATGGAAATATTGTTTCTATGTACGGTGAAATACGGCCTCCGGAAATGATGATTGTTCAATTTTACCCTACCACCAATCATGGTGGACAATATATTAGAAAATAATTTACATATGAAATAAATTATATTTATATTCTCTCTATGATTATGTGATTTATATTTAGAACATAACTTTATGTTTTCCATGTTGTGTAAATATGATAATTCTATTTGAGGAAGTGTGAACTACTGCCCCTCAATGTGATATGACTCATTCCAACTATAAATGGAATGTATAAATGATGGTTTTATTAAACCTATGAGAAATAAATGACATTAATATAATAATTGTTTTATAATATACATTTATATTATTTAATTATCATTCTTATAATATGACATGGAAATGGAAGTATCGTTCATGTGTTTGTACGAGCCACTATCTCTATGAAAAGTGAATTTCATTTCTTATATCCAAATATTATGGATATTATAAATAAATATATATTGGAAATATATGATAATAAATTCATGAATAATAATCTATCAATGATTTAATTTTGACTACATAGTCAATTTACATCCAAACTAATTCATTTTTGACTCAAGTACTGAATATCGACAAAACGTATGATATAAACATAAATAATTATATAATATTTATAACACGGTAAAATGTGATAGAAAAAGAATACTAAACTTGAAAAATGTTCTCAAGTAAGTAGAAATTAACCTAAGATTACTATTTTGGAACATAACAATTGTACATGACGAGTCAGACTCAAGGTAAGTGATTTCGTCTCAATATCCTATAATTGAGGCACATTTTGATAATATATACTGTAACGACCTGAGAAAACCATGTTTTGATTTTTTTTGACAAGTTTTGATTTTCAATGTCACCTGTTAAGTGAACCAACAATCAACTAATAAGGTAATAATAATAAATTCATCAAATGAATGAAAACTCCTTTTATTCAGATAAGTAACATTTCAGCTACAACTTCCACTGACCAAACAAGAAGATAAACTAACCAAAAATCCCAACTAAGAACCCGATTATAATAATGGGGAGACTGCTTAAAACCACCAAGAGCCCAAGAATGTGGTAGGGGTTTCTGGCATCCATCAGAATGAACATGAGGATGGTCGAAGCCACTGCAACCGTGCTGAGCACCAAGGGAATCATACGAACCATCTCTCCTTTTCCCCTTCAGTCACCTAGAGTGAGGGACACCCCGAGACCAGACCCTTTATAAGCACACCAATCCAACCATTGAACCCAAACGACTACAAATAGGACCGTTGGTTTCTCCTATCCTCTATGTTTTATTTTTGACCGTTGGAAATAAAAATGGCTTACCCCTAGAAGGTTCGGAAAAAAATTAACTATGCAATTCGCTTTAATGACATCAATGATAACTTAATTAATTTATATCTTGTTTTCCCAAAAATGCGAATTATGTTTTATGTTTCAAAATGGTGAAAATTAATATTTTATTCACTACACTTATTTTCTTAATTTGGGAAATTAAAATTTTATGTTGTAATTATATTAAAGCTATTGGGTTTTTATTTTGTCTACCAAAATATGTACTAACTCTTGAGTTATCTGTATATATATTTTGAATCAAATTAAATGATTATTTTTCTCTAAATTAAAGGGCTAATGTTAATGCAAATGTTTATAACTTGGACAAACAGTTTTGGAAACTACGTCAAACTATAATTTTTTTACTTATGTGTTTTGTGGTGATGATATTTATTTCAACGCACTCTTATGTGTGATTGAATGTAGTTTAATTAATATTAATCTTTAATTAAGAAAAATCAAGGTAATTAGCTTATAAAGGAAATTAAAACATGATATGTTTTGATTAACCAATGTCTTCCTTATATATTAAATAAACCATTGATCTTCATAATTTAATATTAAGTAATTAATAATTATGGTTTAATGATAATAACAGTAATATCATAAAGTTAATAAAAATTATTGGTGTTTTAAAAATAAAAAATATATATATACATATATTTATATAATAATATGTTTTTATTGAATCAATATATATATTTTTATTAGCCAATGACCTCTTTTTTTTTTAAAATAATAAAAGTTGGATTAATAATTGAATTTTTAAAACAATGCTGTAATAAATTAATGAAAATAATAATAATAATAAAACAAATTTTTTTTAAAACTGTTGAACCGCGTTTCATTAAACACCACAACGAACCCAGGCCGTCCGATCTCTCCCCTTCGATCACAGCCGTCCCTTTTCTTTTAATGCCGCACCACATTTGAACCGTCTGCTCTTCTCGGTGTAATCTTGGCCGTCCTTTCTGTTTCCGCATCTCTCTCTCTCCCCCCGCGTTCTTCTCTTCTTCTTCCTCGTGTCGTCAAACCAGTAGAGCGTAGGGTGCCTCATTTTTCTCTCGTAGGCCGGCTAGTAGACCCGGTTGTCTCTTGCTTTCCACGAGTCGGCACCGACCCCTCGCCTCGGATACGTCGGGCCGACGACTCCCCGAAGTTCCTCTTCTTCTTCTTCTGTTTTTTTAAAACCTTGGTTGCACCGAAGCAGGGTGTTTTTGCACTGAGCTTCTTGATCTCTCTGACCACCGGTCCTCGACGCTACACCATTTCCTCTTCCCCTCTCCAAGCTAAGGTAAGGGTCGAGTTCTGTTTTTTAAGTTTTGTTTAAGCTTCGGTTTATATATACATATACGTGTAATATATATATGTATATCTTCTGTGTTTACACTTTCGGTTCCTCTTGACTCGTCTACTCCTCCTCTCCGAGCAAGGTAAGAGGCAAGTTTTATTTTGGGTTGGTTTTTTCAAGCTTCGGTTTATATAAATGTGTATATATAAATGTTATATATATATATATTTCTGGTGCGTGTGAACCGGGTGCAAACCCAGACCATGAGATCTCCCTCTCGGCTTGAAGAACCAATTAGGAGTAAGGGGGAAAGTCCTCTTCACTATTCCCTACCTTTTTATAAGTTTTACATAGTTATATACACCTGTTGTATAAATGTGTATAAGAATATACAGGACCATACAAACCTATTTTACCTATCCCTAAAACTGAACCAGGGAAGGGGATGTCTTCTTGTATTAATTTTTCACCTACTTCAGTGAATATACACGAATATATATATGTATATATACATCGTGCATACGTGTTTATATATATATATATATATTTGTATTCATACATATATATATAAGATGATACACGTATATGAACACCTTTACTTCACATGTTTATAACCCTAAATTTCTCTTCGCCTATGAAAAATGGAGTGGTTGAATGATTGCGTGAACATGTAAAGCACACAAGTATATTAAGCATAAATATGTATATGTACATGTAATCATATGGATGTACATGTACATCAATGTGAATAAGGGATGAATTTGGCTCTTGTGTTTTGTACTATATAACATGATGATTTATTTACTCAAAAACATGTTATCTCAAGAAATGTATCCAAAAAAACCAATTATATACATTTTTATATGTGTAATGAGGTTTAAAGGTTAGATTTTTATCAAAATAGTTCTTTCATTTTAAAATTTTCACTTATTATCGTTCTTGATAAATCAGGATTTTAGTTTTTGAGAAAATGGAAAGAATTCCTTAAACTTTTATATACATGCATTTGTACACATTGACCATGTTGCTTGCAAGATTGATTTTATGCCAATAAGGGTCTTATGAAAGTTAAGTTCAGTTCTTTTATATAAAAAGGAACCCCACTCGGTTTGCCAAACATTATTTTTGTTTAATGTATAACTTGGGAAATATTTTTGAGTATGGTTTAATGTGGTAAACCCATGCATATTTGTAGGTATATATATATCATTATTTTTTCTGAAATTACAAGTTCTTTTATGATGTTTTCAAACATTATAAAGAAAAGGGGTCATGTTATTTAAAGTGCTAATAATAGTTTTTACACAATTATATACATGATTTTCCCCAATATGGACCTGATTACGCACATTGTATCCCTAACTGCAAGTATGTTTACACAGTTTTAATTAAACACCCACAATACCCATTTATCATTGTATGTGTAAGCTATGAACGACCATGATTTAATTGGGTATTATGATGTTATGGAATGTTAAGTGTTTGTGTTTATTTCCTTAAAACCCATGTTTCAATTGTTAAGATATTTTCTTGGGTGTACGGATTTTAGCATGCATGTCTGAGTTTATTTATGATTGAACTGTCTTCAAGTTATGAATATGTATGTAAAAAGGGGGTTGATTAAGAATTCATGAAACCCTATGAAAGAATGACCATGTCAAGATATGTGAGGTATATATAGGATGTACATGTGACAGGTGCGCCCAGAATTATACAGCGCTCCAATGCATTGGGTAAATCAAGAGTCTCATGAGACGTTATGTGCGACGGTCTTGGCAGTTAGCCTTGGCTTGTGCTACCATGGAAACAGGATTGGCAGTGAGCCTTGACCCATTAAGTATGTTTTACGGTCTTGAAGAAAGGTCTTAACAAAGTCCAGTATTATACATTCCCTCTGCATGTAATGATAAAGGTCAACCAGGGGTTAGTTCAACTAACAGGACAACCCCAAGTTGAAAACTCCCATGACTATGAAAATGTAATTTATGTGTAAAGAACTGTTAGATGAACTATATATTCTCATGAACCATGTTATGAAAGTTTTCCCTGCTTATCCACAAAATTATTTTTAGAATTTAAGTAACCTTGTTTGAATATTATGCATTGTTTATTTTTCTTATGTTGTGCTCTCTGATCATGTCTACTTTAGAGTTTTTTTCAAGTACGTACTTCTCTGTGCAAGTGGTTTTCAAAAACGTTGGATTTCATGAAAATAAAATGTCTCGTTTTTAGCAACGTGTTTTATTCTATTCAAAAGGACTGCTTTGAGAAAGAGTTTTCTTAAAACATTTTTAAAACCCTTACTGGGAATATTTTCTCACCCTACGTTTTTGTTTAAAATTTTTCAGGCATGGTTGGTACTAATGATGTTAATCAGAAGCATCTGGTTTCCTAGAATCCTGAGCCTCGCGATCTTCTGTAGTAATGGGACAAGATATTTAATTTGTAATAATGTAATGAAATGTTAAGTATATCATGTCTCATTAGGCACCCTGGGTTTGGGGGTCGCTACAGTTGGTATCAGAGGATGGGTTCAGGCAACTCTGGAAAACCAGGTGATATAAATGTATTGATATGACTAACTAAGTAAAAATGTTATAACTTTCAGATGGCTGATGTACCTACCGACCTTTTTTCACTTCCCACTGAGGCTCTAGAGAACATTGTATCTCTAGCTAGCTGTGAGAACTTTCTGAATTATGCCCAAATTCGCATGACGTGTAAGCACCTGTATGACGTGCCAAACTCACCTAGGGTGCTTAGTCTTCACCGGGGATTAGGGATGGATTATCTCCTAATGATGATGACCCAATTTCCCTCTTATGCACGTCGGGGAAGGTATCACGAAGGACTCTTCTGAGTGTTCACAACTGGTGAGGAATTTGGCACAATGCTTGATAACCCCTTTCAAGAAGCTGCTGCTACCGGAGACCTCCGAGCGGCTTACCTGTGCCAGATTTTTCACTATGACTTTTGGGGCCAGTTAATGGACTTTGGAGCATTGGAAAATGAGTCCACCTGATTGTCTCTTAGGAAAGAAGTGTATACCAATGTTTCCCAACTCCATACCCCTCATGCTAAACTCAGGAGGCATTATAAATGTTCCCATGAGTTTAGTCCCGTCTGTTCAGCCTGTGTGTGGTTTGAAGAGTTAGGAAGTTTTTCAACTCTTTGTGGTGTACGTCTTGTAAACTCAGACTTTTCCATGTAGACTTTTGCATAAATGGAAGATTCTTGTTTCCTTTCATGTCTCCACCTTATCAATGTTGTAAAGAGTTTCCTTTCGATGTTTGTTTTCAGATGGCAGGTCAAACGAACTTCTCATCACTACCTGATGAGTTAGTAGAAGTCATCTTGATCAGGGCATGCACGGTGGATTATCCATCCTTTCTCCACCTGCGAGGGTCCTGCCAGCGTTTGCTCGATCTAGCAAATGGTCCAGAGATCCTTCATTTATGTCAAGAGGATGATCGTATCTTTCACCTCATTTCCACTGCTCAACTACCCTGCTATAGGCGAAGGGGAAGGTACCCTGAGGGTCTGTTTCAGTGTTTTACTCTGGCACAGAACTTTTCTCCCAAAGCGTGCTTCCTCGTGGCCACCCAGGATGGCCAACTTAGTGCAGCCTACATGTTCCAAGTCTTGAATCTCAGACTCCTAAACTGCATCATCCCTCTCTACTACCTCGAGCATGATGTGGCTTCAAGAGTAATCAAGGAGTTTATCTACTCGGACGTTTCCGAGCTTTGCATGGCACGAGCCTCCCTTTGGAAGCCCGTGTGCAGTACGCACAAACAGGAGTTCAAGAAGTACTGTTCGAAGTGCATCTGGACTAGGGAAATGGAAGAGCTATGTGCCAACCTTGGTATCCCGTTAACCAAGCCAGATCCACTGTTTCGGTAATGCTGTACGTATGGGGTTTCAGTTTTTCTTTTTATGATTGAATTATGAGGGTGCAATTCTTTGAAGGGGGAAGTGATGTAATGACCCGAGAAAACCATGTTTTGATTTTTTTTGACAAGTTTTGATTTTCAATGTCACCTGTTAAGTGAACCAAAAATCAACTAATAAGGTAATAATAATAAATGCATCAAATGAATGAAAACTCCTTTTATTCAGATAAGTAACATTTCGGCTACAACTTCCACTGACCAAACAAGAAGATAAACTAACCAAAAATCCCAACTAAGAACCCGATTACAATAATGGGGAGACTTCTTAAAACCACCAAGAGCCCAAGAATACGGTAGTGGTTTATGCCATCCATTAGAATGAACATGATGATGGCCGAAGCCACTACAACCATGCTGAGCACCAAGGGAATCATACGAACCATCTCTCCTTTTCACCTTCAGTCACCTGGAGTGAGGGACACCCCGAGACCAGACCCTTTATAAGAACACCAATCCGACCGTTGAACCCAAACGGCTACAAATATGACTGTTGGTTTCTCCTATCCTCTATGTTTTGTTTTTGACCATTTGAAATAAGAATGGCTTACCCCTGGAAGATTCAGAAAAAAATTAACTATGTAATTCACTTTAATGACATCAATGATAACTTAATTAATTTATTTCTTGTTTTCCCAAAAATGAAAATTATGTTTTATGTTTGAAAATGGTGAAAATTAATATTTTATTCACAACACTTATTTTCTTAATTTGGGAAATTAAAATTTTATGTTGTAATTATATTAAAGCTGTTGGGTTTTTATTTTGTCTACGAAAATATGTACTAACTCTTGAGTTATCTATATATATATATTTTACATCAAATTAAATGATTCTTTTTTCTCTAAATTAAAGGGCTAATGTTAATGCAAATGTTTATAACTTGGATAAACAGTTTTGGAAACTACGTCAAACTATAATTTCTTTTACTTATGTGTTTTGTGGTGATGATATTTATTTCAATGCAATCTTATGTGTGATTCAATGTAGTTTAATTAATATTAATCTTTAATTAAGTAAAATTAAGGTAATTAGGTTATAAAGGAAATTAGAACAAGATATGTTTTGATTAACCAATGTTTTCCTTATATATTAAATAAACCATTGATCTTCATAATGTAATATTAAGTAATTAATAATTATGGTTTAATGATAATAATAGTAATATAATAAGGTTAATAAAAATTATTGGTGTTTTAAAAATAATATATATATATATATACATATATTTATATAATAATATTTTTTTATTGAATTAATATATATATATTTTATTGTCCAATGACCTCTTTTTTTTTTAAATAATAAAAGCTGGATTAATAATTGAATTTTTAAAACAATGTTGTAATAAATTAATGAAAATAATAATAATAATAAAACAACTTTTTTTTAAAACTGTTGAACCATGTTTAATTAATCGCCGCAACGAACCCAGCCGTCCGATCTCTCCCATTCGATCGCAGCCGTCCCTTTTCTTTTAATGCCGCACCACATTTGAACCATCCGATATTCTCGGGGTAATCCTGGCCGTCCTTTCTGTTTCCGCATCTCTCTCTCTCTCCCCCCGCATTCTGCTCTTCTTCTTCCTCACGTCGTCGAACCATTAGAGCGTAGGGTGCCTCGTTTTTCTCTCGTAGGTTGGCTAGTAGACCCGACTGTCTCCTGCTTTCCACAAGTCGGCACCGACCCCTCGCCTCGGATACCTTGGGCCGACGACTCCCCGAAGTTCCTCTTCTTTTTCTTCTATTTTTTTAAACCTTGGTTGCACCGAAGCAGGGTGTTTTTGCACCGAGATTCTTGATCTCTCCGACCACCGGTCCTCGACGCTGCACCGTTTCCTCTTCCCCTCTCCGAGCTAAGGTAAGGGTCGAGTTCTGTTTTTTAAGTTTTGTTTAAGCTCTGGTTTATATATATATATATGTGTGTAATATATATATGTATATCTTCTGTGTTTACACTTTCGGTTCCTCTTGCCTCGTCTACTCCTCCTCTCCGAGCAAGGTAAGAGGCATGTTTTATTTTGGGTTGGTTTTGTCAAGCTTCGGTTTATATAAATGTGTATATATACATGTTATATATATATTTCTAGTGTGTGTGAACCGGGTGCAAACCCAGACCATGAGATCTCCCTCTCGGCTTGAAGAACCGATTAGGAGTAAGGGGGAAAGTCCTCTTCATCGTTCCCTACCTTTTTATAAGTTTTACATTGTTATATACACATGTTGTATAAATGTGTATAAGAATATACAGGACCATACAAACCTATTTTACCTATCCCTAGGACCGAACCAGGGAAGGGGATGTCTTCTTGTATTAATTTGTCACCTACTTCAGTGAATACACATGAATATATATATGTATATATACTTCATGCATACATGTGTATATATATATATTTGTATTCATACATATATATATATATATATAAGATGATACACGTATATGAACACCTTTAATTCACATGTTTATAACCCTAAATTTCTCTTCGCCTATGAAAAATGGAGTGGTCGAATGATTGCGTGAACATGTAAAACACACAATTATATGAAGCATAAAGATGTATATGTACATGTAATCATATGGATGTACATGTACATCAATGTGCATAAGGGATGAATTTGGATCTTGTGTTTTGTACTATATAACATGATGATTTATTTACTCAAAAACATGTTATCTCAAGAAATGTATAAAAAAAACCAATTATATACAATTTTATATGTGTAATGAGGTTTAAAGGTTAGTTTGTTATCAAAATAGTTCTTTCATTTGAAAATTTTCACTTATTATCGTTCTTGATAAATCAGGATTTTGGTTTTTGAGAAAATGAAAATAATTCCTTAAACTTTTATATACATGAATTTGTACACATTGACCATGTTGCTTGCAAGATTGATTTTATGCTAATAAGGGTCTTATGAAAGTTAAGTTCAGATCTTTTATATAAAAAGGAACCCCACTCGGTTTTCCAAACATTATTTTTGTTTAATGTATAACTTGGGAAATATTTTTGAGTATGGTTTAATGTGGTAAACCCATGCATATGTGTAGGTATATATATATCATTATGTTGTCTGGAATTACATGTTCTTTTATGATGTTTGCAAACTTTATAAAGAAAGGGGTCATGTTATTTAAAGTGATAATAAGAGTTTTTACACTATTATATACATGATTTTCCCCAATATGGACTTGATTATGCACATTGTATCCCTAACTGCAAGTATGTTTACACAGTTTTAATTAAACACCCCCAATACCCATTTATCATCATATGTGTAAGCTATGAATGACCATGCTTTAATTGGGTATTATGATGTTATGGAATGTTAAGTGTTTGTGTTTATTTCCTTAAAACCCATGTTTCAATTGTTAAGATATTTTCTTGGGTGTACGGATTTTAGTATGTACGTCTCAGTTTATTTATGATTAAACTATCTTCAAGTTATGAATATGTATGTAAAAAGGGGGTTGATTAAGAATGCATGAAACCCTATAAAAGAATGACCATGTCAAGATATGTGAGGGATGTATAGGACTTACATGTGACGGGTGCACCCGGAATTATACAGCGCTCCAATGCATTGGGTAAAGCAAGAGTCTCATGAGAGGTTATGTGCGACGGTCTTGGCAGTTAGCCTTGGCATGTGATACCATGGAAACGGGATTGGCAGTGAGCCTTGACCTGTTAAGTATGTTATACGGTCTTGACGAAAGGTCTTGACAAAGTCCAGTATTATACATTCCCTCTGCATGTAATGATAAAGGTCAACCAGGGGTTAGTTCAACTAACATGACAACCCCTAGTTGAAAACTCCCATGACTATGAAAATGTAATTTATGTGTCAAGAACTGTTAGATGAACTGTATATTCTCATGAACCATGTTATAAACGTTTTCCCTGCTTAGCCACAAAATTCTTTTTAGAATTTAAGTAACCTTGTTTGAATATTATGCATTATTTATTTTACATATGTTGCGCTCTCTGATCATGTCTACTTTAGAGTTTGTTTCAAGTATGTACTTCTCTGTGCAAGTGGTTTTCAAAAACGTTGGATATCATGAAAAGAAAATGTATCTTTTTTAGCAAAGTGTTTTATTCTCTTCAAAAGGACTACTTTGAGAAAGAGTTTTCTTAAAACATTTTTAAAACACCTTACTGGGCATATTTGCTCACCCTACGTTTTTGTTTAAAATTTTTCAGGCATGGTTGGTACTAATGAAGTTAATCAGAAGTAGCTGGTTTCCCAGAATCTTGAGCCTCTTGATCTTCTGTAGTAATGGGACATGATATTTAATTTGTAATGATGTAATGAAATGTTAATTATATCTTGTCTCATTAGGCACCCTGGGTTTTGGGGTCTCTACATATACCACCTTATTTTATATGGTGTATAATAAACCCCTTTTAATTTTAATTTCATTCACAGGGAATATTCTTTCTATGAATAATTTCACTAAACAACAACGAAAATGTTTTTAACGTATACGATGACAACGACTTCACCACCGTCATTACCATTATTTGGTATTTGGATCCCTCTACAAGAAAAAAAGTTTTTAAAATAAGAATAAATCCATTATACCATTTTTTGGTATTGAATATGGTTTTGAAATGGATTTAATATTTTAATATCTTGAAATGATTTCTTATGATTTCAAATGAAATGTTAAGAGTGAAATGTTGTTAATTGAAATATTATATGTGTTATGATTATATAATTGTAATTAGATATTTGATGAGTGGTTACATGATAAACCAAACATGGATGGATATGTGATAAATCAAAGATGGGTGGGTCTGTGATAAACAAAAGAAGGGTGGTTACATTATAACCTCCAATGCATTAGGTATGGAATTCGGTCATATGAAAATTCCATTTAGTGATATGTGTGGAACTAGACCCCATGGTTATTCCATTTAAGTATGTTTATATTCCAAGATACATTTATATGATATATATTTATTTCTATGGGTTTAAGGCAATATTTTGGTTAAAAATTTTAAGCAATGAGCATATATTTAGTGAAGATTATTTACTACATCATAAATATGAAAAGTATTACATTATGATAAAGTATTCATATTTACATGTTTTAAAAAGAGTAATATTTTTTCTTATTAGTGTATCCCTTACCGATCTTTTTATTCTCATCCCAAATTTTGAAATTTTTTTCATAGGACATAAAGAAGAATAGAGTCAAGGATGGGATTAAGGAAAATTTCTTCTATAAAACAAAACCATGTTTCCTTTTAAAAAGTTTGTGTTTTATGAAATAAATGTATATTGAGTATAAGTTTATAATTTTAATATTTATGTTTTTGTGTATAAGTTTTGACCTAATTCTCTAAAGCTATAAACCTGCAAATATCCTCAATGTAAAATAAAGTCAAATTATTAACTTATCTCAAGATTATTTTATGTTTAAGGTCAGGGCCTTATAGTTGGTATCATAGGTTTGTTTAGATAACTTTAGGTGTTAGGATATTATCAATATAATGTCCATAAATGATTTTTTACTTTATGTTCTAATTGAAATGATATAGAATTTGAAGATTACCATGTATGTTCGTCTAAGATATGTTTGTTCAGATTGGTTTTCTATAGAGAAAACAGGGTAGCTGTGTTGTGATGGCATATAGAAGAAAACAAACTTCAAAATCAACATCCTGAGATGGTTGGAATTAGAACATAATAGTTTTATGCAGTGAAGGATCAGTTGACTCAGGAAATAAATGGTAGTGGTTTCCATACATGAGATCAGCCAGATCAACCATTGAGGAATATGTATGTAGTGGGTCATTTCATGAGGCAATGTCCTCCATCATTCATAGGATCATCTAACCCTGGGAAAGATGAAGGGTGTATTAAATTACTATAAATGATTTTTGATATAATGGGGTGTTCAAGAAATCAAATGGTCAGTATTGTTGTTTATCATTTTAAAGGGTAAGCCAGTCAGTGGTGTTCAATGACTAAAAATATCAGAGGATGTTAAGGGATTTGTTTTATGGAATGGGATGAATTTAAGAATATATTCCTTGATAAATACTTTCCTAAGGTTGTTAGACTTAGGATGGAAAATAAATTCATTGAATTTAGACAAAATGAGGAAGATTCAGTAGCTACATATGAATAAAATTTCACCCATTTTCAAGGTACGTTCCAAATTTTATCCAGGATATTAATAGTAGGAAATATTGATTTTACTCAAAATTGAATCTGAAATATGGAAGGGGTTAGAGTTTCGTGGGTTTAAAATATATGAGAAACTTGTTCGATGAGATGAGAAGGAATAAATAGTCTTTTATCCGTTTTCAGATCAATTTGTGTTTGTGTTTAGGGATGATATTTTTGTATATTTTAAATTTCAAAAGGAACATGAATGTAACTTAAGTATTTTTTTGCATCATTAATAAAAGAATCTTTATGGAATGTTTATTAAAATATGAATTTTTGTTGCAAAAAATTTCATTCATTGGTCATATTGTTTATAAAGATGGTATAAATGTTGACCCTTCTAAAACAAAATTTGTTGAAGAGTGGCCAAGACCTACCAATATTTTAGAAATTTGTAATTTTATTGGATTAGATAGTTATGACCAAAGGTTTGTTGAAAACTATTCACGGTTATATAGACCACTAACTACGTTAACATGTAAGGTAGTTGAGTTCATCTGGAAAAAATAATGTGATTATTGTTTTTAGGAACTGAAAAAGAGAGAATGGTGAATGCTCTACTTTTGGATCTACCCTCTAAAAATGGTGAATTTGTTATCTATTGTGATGATTCATTTAAAAGACTTTTTTTTTCCTAATGTAGAATGATCAGGTAATTGTTTATGCTTCACGTCAATTGAAACCTCATGAGTTAAATTAGTCTACACATGATTTGTAATTAGCTACAATTGTTTTTGCATTAAAAATTTGGAGACATCATTTTTATGGTTTAAAGTGTGAAATATATATTAATCACCAAAGATTGAGATATATATTCACTCAGAATGAATTAAACACGAGATAGAGGAGATGTAATAAATTAATCAAGGATTATTATTGCATGATTTATTACAATATAGGAAAGGAAAATAAGGTGGATGATGCTTTGAGTCGAAAAAGTAATTCCATATTAATGATGCTATGTTTGTAACAAGATCCTTGGGTTATCAATTTGATGAATTTTTGATTGGAATTTGTTGGTGAAGGGAAATACTTTCTTTTTTTAGGTGTCTGTGAAATCATCTATATTAGATAGAATTAAGAAATCACATAAAGAAGATAGTGATTTGTAGAAAAAGGTATAATTTCTTTATAAGGGTATGTTATCTTATTTAAGATTGATAAAGACTATGTTCTGAGGTTTGGGAAGAGACTATGGGTGCCTTGTGATTCACAGTTGAAGGAAGATTTGTTATGTGAAGCTCATAGTTCTCTATTTTTTTATCCTAGAAGTACTAAGATTTACAGATATATTCAAAAGTATTACTGGTGGGATGGAATGAATAGATATATTTCTAACTTTACTATGATGTGTTTGACTTGTCAACTGGTTAAAGCAGAAAAATATTTACCGAAAGGGATGCTTCATCCATTACCAGTACCTGAGTGGAAATGGGAAAATATATCCATGGATTTCATAGTTGAATTACAAAATACTTCTCGAGGTATTAATTCAATATAGGATATTATTGTTTGATTTAATAAATTTTCTAATTTTATTATAATTCAAGATACTCTATACTTAAGTCAACTTTATCCATTTTATATTAAAGAGCTAGTCAGGATACATGGAGTTCTTCTCTACATTGTATTTGACCATGATACTTGGTTCACTTATAACTTTTGGAAATGCCTTCAGAAGTCATTGGGAACTAAATTAAATTTCATTATATATTTTTAACCTCAGTCATATGGGTAGCCAGAATGAGAAATTTAGACCATGGAGGATATGCTATGTGCTTGTTCAATAGATTTCCAAGGAAGTTGGTATTAACATATTTCTTTAGTTATGTTTTCTTATAATAACAGTTTTCATTCCAATATACATATGTCACCATTTGAACCATTATATGGAAAGCCATTTCAAACATTATATTTCTGGGATGAAGTCGGTGAAAGGAAGTTGATGGGACTAGAATTGGTAGAAGTGATGGAAGAAAATTTTCAGTTGATTCATAAGAATATAAGGATAGCTAAGAGTAGGGAGAAAATTTGTGTGGTTAACTAGAGGAAGGATCTTTATTTTGAGGTAGGTGATTATGTCTTTCAAAAAGTTTCACCATGTAAAAGTGTGTTGCATTTTGGTAAGAAAGGGAAGTTGAGTCCATGATTCATTGGACCCTAAGAAATATTGGACAAAGATGGGTTGGTTGCTGACCGAGTGGCTTTACCTCCAAGTTTATCTGAGGCATACAGTTTTTTTTCATCTTTCAATTTTAAGAAAGTATATGACGAATCTATATCATGTTTTGAGTCCTGAAATAGTTATGTTGGAAGAGACTCTTTCTTATGAAGAGCGGCTAGCCTAGATTCATGATCGTAAAGAGAAAGTATTTCATAATAAGGTTATTTTTTAGGTTATGGTTTTTTGTAAAAACAATATGGTTGAAGAGGAAACATAGGGAATCCGAAAATTCTTTTAAGGAGAAATACCCACATATATTTGATAAGTGAATAAAATTGTGTGGACATAATTTAAAAAACGGGGAAATGATGTAACATCCCACGTAATTATAGAATAATTAATTTTCACATCTATTAATATTTATGAGTAAGATATTAATTTTTTTTAAAAGGTGATGCTTTTCCCGATATCATACTCAACACGTAACAACGGGTTTTTTTGAAATCTTATATTGCACACAAAATTGAGTTATACTGAAAAATAATAAATTATTAATATTATTATCTTACATGGTAGTTAACGACTAGTAATTGTGTTTGTGGAAATAAACAAAACTAACTATACTATGTTTACAAATTTTTTTATATGTTATTACATTCATCAAATAAAATTTAGAGGCGTAAAATGAGAATTATTCCAATTTTAAGTATAAAATATTATAATAATTTTAAAAAGTTATTTTACCACTATTTATTGGTGAACCCATTTTAAATATAGTTTTCCCACTTATATATATTCTTTTTGAAAAAATCAACTTCTTATTTGGAAAATAAACATCAAAATTTAATTTGGTTGAAATTTTGGTATTTTTCTGAAAAAATCCATATTTTAATGGATAGTGAAAATTACTGCATTTTAATTAAAAACTCCCTTTTCGTCTAATTTAATTTTATTGATAGATTATCTATTGAAATGTTTTTAAAGAATATATTTTTTTATTTTTTTATCATTTAATTTAATGTTGGTCATTCTATTTAATTTCACATTGAAATTTGATATAAACACATGTCAATCTTTTTATGGTTTTTACTTTTAGAAAACTTGTTTTCTCGGTTTGACTATAGGAATTAATTTTAAATTAATTACTAAGAATTTTGTGCTTTAAATTTAGAAAAATTTATTTAATACTTGAAATTATAAGGTCCAAATCATGTAAATAGGTAGCTTTAATTTTTGGACTTGATGAATTGTAAATTTAATAATATTTTTATTTACCAAGGTTAAAGATAAATCAGGTAAATTAGGGTGACAAATAATATAATATGGACAATAAAATCACCCTAACACGTACTAAAATACTATTTTTATTAATCTAAGTCAACCTTTAACACATATGGATAAAAATTTATTCGTTTAATATAATTTTGTCCATGAAATTTATATAATTATTTTCAAAACAATAAAAACTGACAACATGTCACCCTCTTTTCTCTTATAAGTGTAAAAATTTTAAGGTAGTAAAAAAATGATAAAACTCTATAGATTATTATTATCAAAAATCTAATGAAATTATTTACATAATGGGAATTTATTAATAATTTTTAGATATTAAATAATTACTATAAATATTGACACAAGAGGGATACAATAATTACATTATTATGATAAATATCAAATAAATGATATTATGAATATTAAAATAAATATTATATTAAATACTTTATGTCATACAATATTTTTATTGGTGAATATGACATGTTATAAGACTATTAACTCCATTTTTTTAATGTATCACTTTGTTTATATTTTATTTAAATTCAATAAAATTAATAGTTTAAAAATTGACAGAGTCGATGTTTTATAAAATATTAATTTATTAAATAATTTAAAAATACTAGAAAAATTTAAAATCAAAAAGTTACTATTATAATTTTTAAATATTCATTAAGTTTCCAATTATGGGAAATTTACCCCATATAATAAAACTTATACCCTCTTAATAATTAAAATCTTATTAACACAGTTAAAATTAAAAGGAAATAATTAAGGGTAAGCCGAAAAGATAATGTTTAAAATAAAATCAATACATATATATAAACTATTGGATTATAGGATTTAGACATATGCTCATATTATCTAGGAAATTTCTCAAGTTGGATCCTTTTGAATTAAAACATTAATTTATATTAATTTAATAATTTAAGAGTTTCCAATGGTGCCCCTTCCCGATCCAATTAAATGGTGCCCTCTATTCTTTAATACTCACCATTCATTAAACATTTTGTTCGGAAAATAACTTCCCAAAAAACATCCTAGAATCCCTCCCATAATCCTATAATCCTTAGGAAAAAAATCCTCCCAAGGAAGCCTTTTGGTCCAAACCAAATGAAGTTACCCGATTAAGAAGAAAATCCTTCTCTCATGTTTTTTAGTTTCATTTCCATTATCCACTCCCTAAACTATACTTATTATATTATTACGTAACAAAAAATATATTAAACATATACTAGGATGTTTTTATTCTATTTTTTTGATCTAAACTTAAACACAAATCCATTTAATGGGTAACAAACATAATGTTTCTATATATGGCGAACTGCTGCCACACAAAACGATGATTGTTAAATTTTACCCTACCACCTCTTATGGTGAAAATTATAATGGAAACTATTTTACATATAGTATATATCCTATTTATAGTTTCTTTATAATTTTTTAATTTTTATTTACAATATACCTTTATGATTTCCATGTTATGTAAATACGATAATTTCGTTTGAGAAAGTGTGTATTACCACCCCCTCATGGCAATATGACTCATTCCTACTATACATGGAATATATAGAGGATGGTTTTATTAAACCTATGAGACATAAATGAAATTTATATAATAATGCTATTATAATATACATTTATATCATTTAATTATTATTCTTTTAATATGATAATGAAATAAAGGTAGTGTTCATGTGTATGTACGACCTACCATCTCCATGAATGGTTCATTTCATTTCATATATCCAAATATTATGGATATTATAAATGTATATACAATGTATATATATGATATTTAAATCATGAATAACATTCTATATATGATTTAATTTTTACCACATGGACAATTTATATCAAAACAAGTTCATTTTCGACTCAAGTACCGAATATCGAAAAAATATCTGACATGAACTTAAATAATTATGTAATTTTAATAACATGGTAATAAGTGATATAAAAGAAATAATAAACTTAAAAATAGTTCTCAATCATGTATAAATTCACCAAATTTTCTTATTTAGTATCATAACGATTGTATATGATGAGTCAGACTCAAGGTAAGGGACATCATCTCAATCTCCATTCATTGAGCCATATTTTGATAATATACACCACCTTATTTTATACGGTGTATAATAAACCCATTTTAATTTTAATTTAATTAAAATTTAAAATTATTTCAATGAATTATTTTACTAAATAATAAAAAATAATGTTTTAACATATGCGGTGATAACGACTTCTCCTCCACTATGACCATTATTGGGTATTTCGATTCTTCTATAAACCAAAATGTTTTTAAAAGAAAAATAAATCTCTTTTTCTATTTTTTGGTGTTTTTGTACTAAAATTTATTTTTAAAGTGGATTTACTATTTTTTTATCTTGGAATTATTTCTTATGATTACAAATATAATGTTAAGAGTGAAACATTGATAATTGAAAAATTTTATGTGTTATGATTATATAATGGTACTTGGACATTTGATGGGTGGTTATGTGACAAATCAAAGATAAGTTTTACATGGTAAACCAAATACTGTTGGTTTCGTGATAAACCAAGGATCGGGGGATACGTTATGACCTCCAATTCATTGGGTATGGAAGTTAGTTGTACGACTATTCCATTTAGTGTTATGTGTGGAAATCGATTTTATGGTTATTCAATTTAATTATATTTATGTCCCAAGATACCTTTATATGATATATCATACATTCTATTGGTTTATGGTAAAATTTTGTATTCAAAAAGGTTATGAAATGATATTATATTCAGTTAAATTTATTTATTAATTCTTAAAGGTGAAAAGTATTACTTTATGATAAAGTATTCATGGTATACATGTTTTCCCAAGAATAACAGTTTTCCTTCTTTGCGTATCACTTACTGATATTTTTATACTCATCCCATGTTTTGAAATGTTTTTCATAGGACTAAAGTAGGAATAGAGTCATGGATGGTATCAAGGAAAATTTATGCAATAAAACTAAATCGTGTTTCTTTTAAAAAAAAATTTATAAAAAAATGGATAGTGAGTATAAGTGTGTAATTATAATATTTGAGTTGTCATGTATATGTTATGACCTAATTCTCAAAATATATAAACATAAAAAGATCTTCTATGTTAATTAATGTAAAATTATTGACTTATCTCAATATTAAATAATGTTTATGACCTGGCCAATATGGGAGTAGATCAAGACATTTCTTGGTTTAAAGACCTCCCTACTGATCTTATTTCCTTTCATGAAAAAGATTGTAATATGATCATGTATATTGAACTCCTGTAAACATGATTTTAACAATGTTTGTGCTTTGGTTATTATGGGTCATGGTATCACATTCTTAAAAAAAGTAATTTTTAAGGTCGGGGCCTTATATTAATTTATAATAGTAAATTATAAAGCATTCTCAAGAAACACATCCATGTTCAAAAATTGTCAACTAATAATGGTAATTATATTCATATGCCTCATTAATAATTTAATTTATCTTATTAAAATTATTATCTTTATCCAATTTCTATAATATCAACCTTTAGAAAAAATAATAATAATCCTATCAATAAATTTTATAGTATCTAAAAAATACCAATAGGCATTGAATAATATTATTTACCACATGTGATTACTATATCCCATTCCATATTTCATTCTTCCATTATTTTAGGATTTTAATCTTCATTAAGATGATTCCATTATTACACAAAGAAGATACATCATTTTAATCTCATTAATTTATATAAAATAAAGTTAATTAATAACTCCCCTACATTGAAAATATCCTTCAATGTTCTTTGAGTAAGAATGGAAGAACAAGAATAGATCATCAAAAATGAATTCTAAAGGGAACTCGTGATACTTATTGATATAATTCAAAAAAGAATAAACCATGGTCCATTAAGATAAATCTTACAAAAAAATCATAAGAAAAATATGCATAGTGTGGAGAAAGACATAGATAGATTAAGTGATAGAGAGAGAAAATGAGAGAGAATAGAACCAATGGAGAAAATAAACTCACCCTGGATTACCATAGAATGATCCTAATAAACTAAGGGCTGGAGCCTAGTGATGGGGATAAAAATTATGTTTAATTGGTCCTTGGTTTTCTTAGGGTTTATAGGAGAAGGAAAAAATAGGATATATTTGAGTGAAAATATAAATTTATATATGTTTTATAATATGGAAGTCCATTCTAGAACCCATTAACCATGCTATAATATGTCATGTTTTTTTTACTGAAACTATAGTAAAACATGGAAGGCTATCCTGTAAGGAATTCCATTTGAAAACATTATTCAGAATCATGGTTATATCCACAATGTATATTCTTCTTATCATATAGTCATATGTTAACTACAGAATATATCCCCAATATCACACTACAATGACCCCCCAAGGAGGCATTGAGATGATTTTTACCCCTCAAGCGCAAGAACACAACTCTGAACACCCTGTTATAGCTACATATATATCAATAAATATACAAAAGCCTCATCTCAAGCCGGTATTCCATATTGATCCCAGTTATAATGAATTCCTATCCTCAAAACTATGTTACTCCATAACTTAAATGACCAAACCAAAAGTTGAATCTATAAGTTTCATTTATCATAATGTAAATATGGAATCCACAATGCATATCAACCTTTCACACGATAAGTAAACTCCATAAGAGTTTTTCACTTTTCTAAAATTCCACCACCTAACCTCAATGTCACATGACCTACTTCCACACTAAAATTATAGTTAATAAATAAAATTCTAGCTTAAACTACACTCTTTCTAACGATTTATCTATGGATCCCTCAAACCACCAAAAAATTAAAGAATGAGATTTAGAAAAATATGGAGTTTTCTATAGATTACTCTTAAAAAACTTGTGTAAATGAGAACTTAAACCAAAAACTAGGAAGTAAATGAAGGTGTAAATTAGAAAAAACACCAAATTAGATACCTCTTTATGATATCTCTATAATAGAGAACACAAATAACACATCACAGTAATAAGGCACATAAACAAATAACATCATCCATCATATCATAAATCAGTAAAGGGAATACATAAAATCTTAACAATGATTGTACATAAAATAACATGTTATATTGAGTACACATATATGAAACTCACTCCTATGTAAAATCATAAAAATCATTGTACCACCATAATAGAAACATAGATATAATAGCACACATGAATATCACCTTATCCTAAGGGTCCTTGATCTCAATAGGTTATTATTTAATGGTCACATAATATTTAACTTCTATATCATCCCAGTAAATGTAATGGTAACAATCATGAAGTTAAATGTGTTATTATGGAAAATGAATTACTTTATGAATCGAACTCATCTATGGTGGTAGTGATAACCAATATGTTGCAGCTCTAACAAATTCCAACACCTGAAATGTTCTAATAATTCTAGGAAAAATCATACTAACATAAATGAGCCTTCAATTATAATAATGAAGAGATATATTTAAGAACAAATGATCTAAAAAATTGAACTCACAATACCTCATATTATAATCATTATAGGACTTATGTATATCGTGTACCACCTTCATATTCTTGGGAATCACATACAGCTTGTTGTTCAGCCTCTACACCAATTTTTTCCAATAATAGAAGAATATTCAACAACAGTCAAACAAAATAAGTATTGGAATGTTTATTCATGTATTTGTTAAACATATCCATAGTATAAGTGGAGATATAACTGTAATTATAATCAAACCACACCATGGGTATGTGCCTTACAAACTAACCTCAAAAATATAAAATGCATGCAGGAAATATATCCTCTAAATCCTAAAACATCATCTCTATATGACCATATTTCAATGGATTGATAGTGTTTTTAATAAATAATTAAGAACCAAAATCATATTGGACACTATTCCACACTATATAGGTGAAATTTGGAACATGATCAAAGATGATCGACTTTGTAATCCCATAAATTTTCATTACCCCCAATAGATACTACCTTACATAAAATATACTTTATTTCATGTTTCCAAGTTATTATTTCGGAGCCTTTTCATTACCCAATACATTGGTGTTCTATATGGACACACCAATAATAATATATACATGAATATGAATTTCATGTAAAGAACCCATACACAATTCATAAGCATCAGAAAAACCCATGGGAATTAAATGGGTTATATAATTTTGTCTTACAACATAACAAGATTAAATATAACAATTAATTCCATGAAATAGGGGTTAAATAATTCTTTTAAAATCATATACAAGTAAATAATCATAGGTCAGGAAAATTAAGTCCAACTGAATTGATGACCAAAAAAACAGGGGAGAAATATTTTTTGAAATACTCTTTTTAAGTGTAGTTTTATGAAAAAGAGTCAAAAATCATTAAAGTGGGTAAGGAAATAATAATTTAATTTTTAAAAAAATAAAATATAATCCTTTTGATAATAAATTGATTTTGATTAGAAACTATATAGTGTCAAAATGTTTCGTTGATTACTACATGAAATAAATAAATATGACAGAGAAGATTCTTTTAATTGGCTATCTTTAACAAAAGAAACTGAGAAAGGAAACATTAAAACATATATATCCCCATCAAGGAAATATGAATTTAAAAAGTTATATATAAATGGGAAATATATATATAATATAAAATAAATATAAAAAATTATTGAGATGAAGAATGTGAGGTAAAGGGAGAGAAATCATAACCTAATGAAAAAAGGGTGTCTTAGATAGATCCCTTCCCTTAGTTCTAGATTCGTTCAAAACATATAGGTAAAGTCCAAAATTATCGAATTATAATCATTAATTACTTAATTAACAACCACTTCCATTTATATTTTATTTACTATAATTATATTATATCTATTAATATCCATTATGATGATATATCAAGTTTAATTTCGTAGTACTGAGGGTGTTTGGTTCATAGTTCCAATGTCGGATCACTTATTGATAATTATGGATGTTCTTATCAAATAGAAATAAAACTAAAAATGTTAAATGAAATGGTATTCATGTACTTATATAAAATTAAATATTCTCAAATATCCATATGTTTTCCAATATATGGGTGATTTATTTAGTAAAATTAATTATATTATTATTATGTTAGTTCTTTTAGACAGTTTTACCGATCATCAGAAATTATATTTTTTCTATTTTATTAATGCATTATTAAACATAAAATAATTTATAATATGCCAATTTTTTTCTTATTTAATCACAACAAAATTTCTATAACAATCCTTGATGGTGGAGGAGAAAAACAAAGTATATTGTTTGTGGAGGTGGTGAACCATACATATTATGATCAACATTTTTAATTTTAGAATGAGAAGAAAAACAGAGAGGGTGGATTATAGATATACCATTAACATAATATCATTCCAATATTTTTATGGTACTGGAGTAATTATGTCATATTTTATTTATTTTATTATAATGAAGTGGAAGAAAGAATTAAAAATATTGGTTGAGGGTTTCACCTTCTCTATTGAATGTATCCTCTTATACTTCCCCTTAAGAAACCTTGGATTGGTATTCTAATGATATAAAGACATAAAAGGATGTGGGGAAGATATGGGGGGATAATTTTATTGATATTTAGAAATGTACGGAAGTTAGAATGTGTGGGGATAAGGGGTTGTATTTATAAGGGTGAGGGGTGTTTTGGAATATAATATGCGTTATTTTATTACCTTTACTCAACACTACCAAGAGTGGTAAACCATATGACTATATATTTTTAATGGTGAATGTGAGTTTGAACAAATGGAATCTTAAAACATCTCTTATTCAATCAATCATATATTTAAGTTATAATGTTGAATAACACATTTTACAAAATTTCAATATTCACTAAAAAATTTAAATATTTTAGAAAAAATAAACCACATTTTTTAAAAATTTATAGATTCTAAAAATAAAATCAATTTTATAAAAAATAATTTTCTAAATATTAACATTTATTTTTCAATTAAAATTATTATTTATTTGAAAAATACCTATTTCATTATTATAATCAATTTTTTTACCATTTTAATAATTACAAATTTTCTCATAAAATAACATTATAATTAAAATGTAACATAATATTGGTCCATAAAACAATTTTATGGAAATTAATTTACTTTAAATCATTATAATTATTTTATAGAAATTGAAATAATGAATGTTTTTAAAAAATACAAACACATATTTTAAAATTTTTAAAACATTTATTTTGTAGTTTAATGATATAAATATTTCATATTTTTTTTATATGATACCAAAATTCTATTTTAAAATTAAATGTGTGAGGAAACTATTCTAATTATCAAGTTACTTGTCATGACCCATCCTAGTAGATCATGTGCCGAGAATCCCCAAGCCCGACTCCAATAGACTGGGGGCTGGTACTAGAATTGAGTAGGCATATCACAAACATGGGAGGCATTGACTAAATATATGTACACATGAACACATCACCAAGACAACAGATAATGAAATTTAAAAAAACACTAAGGAACAAAATGCAAGCATACAACTAAACCCAACCAATAGAGTATGACAGAAAGTAAAGTACTAGAAGTAAAGTGGGATGGAATACAAGCCCACCAAAAACAAGAGTCAGAAAACTAAAAATTCCAACCTGTAACACAAAGAGGTACTAGGAATGCTACTCATAGTTGTTGGAACAACACAGCCTATAAGGAACTCAGAAAGCTCGGTCGAATCCTGGTCTGCCCTGGACTCCTTCAAATGGCTGCTTGTCTGCACAAGACACGAAACATGGGTGAAAATCCCATGCAGGGGTGAGTATAGCAATAATCAGTAGAGGACCCTGAAAAACACACAGATATACACAAAGGAAAAGTATATTTATCTCTACATAGTATATGTCTACTAAAAATATATCAAGAGAAACACATCCAAGTATACTCGAAACGCCAACCCGTATCTAGAGAAAAATCACACAACCACATACCCACACCAGGGTTTTAGTTCAAAGGTTCCACGAAGCACTCATCCAGGGGAAATCACTCCATAAGTCTGATAGATTTGATAACGTACTTCCAAGAATTACCATTCATCGAGATAGATCACTCGAGATAGATACACTCATTCCGGGAGAACACACTTTTGAGTGGGAAAGATCATGATACACAGATGAGGATCACTGCCAGGGCCTTAGAGGATACCGCAACTCACCTAGATTCACCTGATATGTAAAGGATCATCATCCTATAATAGTAGTCATATCGATTCCTGAATCTACATAGAGTCAATAATGGATAGAGGATCTTGCTCCAGGCCTCTCAGAGGGATACATGACTCTATCTCGAAAAGTCATAGTGAAGGAATCATACTCTTATGGATGTAAACTATACCTAAACTTCAGGGGAATGAGTAAAAAGGGAACTAACCCATATAAAACATTTACAATGATTGGTGGATAAGAGGATCATTCCATGTAACGAAAAGTACACACCATGTAGAAGGGTCACACTCCATGTCCTCTAACCCTGGGTACTGCCTGTTTACAATGGCCCAAGTGGCAAGGCTTGTTGTGTAGAAGAAGGTATACACGACATGTAAGAGAGTGACATTCCACGTTCCTCTATCCAGGGCGGACTCCAGGTATGCTCGCCATGAGCCCTTACATGACTTTAACCCATGTGTTACAACCCGTGTAACTGGTACACGGGGTAACCCTTGCAGCCGTCCTGGTTTGGCCGTGTGGTGGATTACATGACCATGTACTCCACCCAGTTGTCGTGCATCGTCTATGATACATAGTGAGTCCTACATAAGTACCCACACTCTGTTATCTTTTTATAACATGTCGTGTCACCTCTTTTTTCATTGTGGAACCCTAGTCGTCGCTAATCCGGTCCCACATGACGTGTTCTTCAGGATACAAGCCGTGTTTTTCCAAAATTTCTAGAATCGTTGTTCTTCACAAGTGCACCTCCTGTGATACTCTATTCTTTGATCTGGACGTCTGATCAACATGAATCTTAAGGTTTTAAGTCGCCCCGATATCACGAAGGAAACTCAGTCGGTTTCAGGCCTCTGATCATCCCCAAAAACACGTTCCAATTCTCCCGTACGAAAAACGCTCGAAGAAAGAGAACTCCCAAAGCATTCTGATTCGTCCGTCCCCATAAAGGTCACACCTCCATTGGGTCATCATGATTTCATACCTCCGTTTTCGAATCTTTATGTTTCTATATAGATGCGCAATGATCCGTTGTTCATAAACCCATGAAGAACGCAAAGAACACGAGGTTGAAAAGGAGGAACAAAATCAATAAACAAAGGAGGAATGCACATCCACCTCCATTCATCAAGAAGTCGATCTACTATTGTTAATAGTTTTAATAGGTGAATCAAAATGGCAAACCAAATATCATTATAAAGTCAATTCTTGAATAAAAACCCCAAAAGAAAAGGAAATTGACACCCTCCCACATGAACGCACGATACACAGATCACCTTGTTTGTGGGTTGATCCATGTTCGTCATTAAATCCAAGAATTAGGAAGAGAATAATCTAAATAACAACCCCTAACTCGATTCAGTAGAATAACAATCATCATGTCACATTCATTGGTGTGGTTCATCAAATCCGAGATGTGTTGATCGATCGAGTCGTCGTCGTCTACTAACGGTTTCTCCTTCAAAGATCCAAAGGAAAACCTCAATTGGTAGGGTTATGTAGCTAACCCTCTGAACTTTCCATAAGCATGTATTAATAGGGGATAATTAAGTCACTGCGCAAAAAAGGAGAAATATAAAATAAAATGAATTATTAATTTATTTTATTTCTATTAAAACTTCCAAAAACTAGCTATTGTAGCTAACCTATGGCAGTCGATGTTAGGCCTCGCGTAATATAAATGTGATGCTCTAAACACAACGGTTACCATAGATTTCTGATTCAGGAAACCATTTACAAGTTATTCCATTTTTATATTAAAACTGATCATGTGTGCTGTTTAAAATTTTAATTTATTTCAAACATTTATTCCTGGAACTATGGGTCTCGGAATTGTACGACGTTGAAAGGTAAGGTCTTGAAATAATTCCATATAATATTGGAAAATAATACACATAAAATCAGAGATATTAAATTCTCCTCAACTTGGGGCTTTGTGTCCCCAAAATGCCAAAAAAGGCTACTAAAAAAGATGTGGGTACTGGGCACGGATCTGAGCCTCCCGCTCCCACGTGATCTCCTGAAGATTCTTGTGTTACCACAAGACGTGCACCAAGGGAATCTATAACCCAATAAGGATCCTCTCTTGCCGACCCTCAATCTCTACTAGGTACTCAGAAAAGGTCGCTCCATCCTCGATGTCCAGCTCGCCCTAGCTGAGGACGCGCGATGGGTCATGCACGTACCTCCTCAATTGAGACACGTGGAAGACATCATGTACCTGGTGTAACTGCGGTGGTAGGGCTCAGCAGTACACCACCTGGAAAAATTTACACAGTATCTAGAAAGGTTCGATGAACCTCAGATATAGCTTGTTTCCCAAAACAAATCTATGTAACCCTCATCGAGATGAGACCCGAAGGAATATGTGGTCTCCCTCCTTGAACTCTAGAGGTCTCTATTGCCTATAATCATTAGACTTATGCAAACTTTTTGCAGTCTTCACACTCTCTTGGATGATCTGAACCTTCTCAGTGGTATCTCACACCAACTCTAGACCCATGAGTGATGACTCTCCGGGGTCGGTCCAGCAAAGCAGTGACCGAAAAGGTCTCTCATATAAATCCTCGAATGGTGCCATACCAATGGTGGAGTGGTAGCTATTATTGAACGCATACTACACCAGTGGTTGGTGGTCCTCTCAACTATGACCAAAGTCCAAGATACAGGCCTGTAACATATCCTCCAAAACCTGAATGGTCCTCTCTGTCTGACCATTGTTCTAGGGATGGGACACTGTGATCAAGCGTAGGTGCATCCCAAAAGTCTCCTGAAATCCCTTCCACAGTCGGGATGTGAAACATGCATCTCAATCTGAGACTATTTTAAAAGGGACATCATGAATCTGAACTGTCTCTTACGAGTAGAGGTGTCCCAAGCTCTCTACGGAACTCTGCTCCCTGATAGCTAAGAAGTGGTCCTACTTGGTGAATCGGTCAATGATTACCTAGATGGAATCATGCCCCTTGGACATCTGTGGTTTTCCTATCATTAATTCAATCAATATTCTATCCCACTTCCACTTTAGAATGTCCATGGGTGAGCTAATACTGCCGGAACCTGGTGCTCAGCCTTCACTTACTGGTATGTAAGGCATTGAGAAATGAACTCTGCTACTGCCTTCTTCATGCCTGACCACCAGAAATATCGTCAGAGATCCTGGTACATATTTTCCACTACAGTATGTACTTCCATGGTGGATGTATGAAACTCTATTAGGACCTCCTCCCAAAATGCCACTAGTACAACATTTCTTCCTCTAAAAAGAACTATGTGCTCCCCACCTTGAGAGTATCCATCTGGAGCATGTATCGTGGATAACTGAGCACGTAAAACCTCACAGTCGATTTACCCAAGTTGTGCCTCCCTGACTCACAGTAAGAGTGGAGGGGTGAAAAACCATTAAATTAAGGTAAGTTGTATCCTATCTGTCCACAAAGGATAACTGTAACGAGGCAAAATCTTTTGTCACCTCACTCAATAGCTGTGAGCTCGATCTTCTGCTAAGAACATCTGCTACCTTGTTCCCATTCCCATGAGTATAGATGATCTTGAAATAATTTTACTAGATTAACTCTATCCAAAATACCTGTCTCAAATTCAGATTCTTCAATGAGAAGATGTACTTCAGGCTCTTGTGGTTAAAGTAGACAATAAACCGCTATCCCATAAGGTATTGTCGCCACATATTCAATGCGAAGACTACCGCTACCAACTCGAGAACATGAGTCACATAGTTATGCTCATGTGGCCTAATCTAGCATGAACCATAAGAAATCACTATCTGTATCTGCATCAGGACACATCCAAGATCGGCCCTTGATGCATTTTAGTAATCTAAATACTCAACACCCTCCTCTGGAAATCTCAAAATCGGGGCACTCGTCAAACTCTTTCTCAATTGCTCGAAATACTGCTAGAACTTATCTACCCACATAAAGGGTTTACCCTTCCTGGTCAAGTCCATCATCAGTACTGATATCCGGGAGAAATTAGGAATGAATCTATGGTAATATCCTGCTAAAACATGGAATCTTCGCACCTCTGTCACACTCTGAGGTGGCTCCCATGATAACACTACCTCCACCTTGGAAGGGTCCTCAACAACTCTATCTACTGGATTGAAATGTCCAATAAATTGGAACTTCTGTATCCGGAATTGGCACTTCAAGAGCTTCCCATAAATCTAGTGCTCTCTGAGTACGTCTAAAACCATCTGTATGTGTCTCACGTGCTCCTCCACTAACGTCGAGTACAAAAGGATGTTATCGATGAAGACCACTAAGAACTAGTCTATGTATGGATGGAAGAGTTGGTTAATAATTCCCATGAATACTGTGGGGGAGTTCTTCATTCCGAAAGGAATCATCAAGTACTCATAGTGACCGTAGCAGAATCTGAAAACCATCGTCGATATATCCTCATCTCGTACTCGTAACTCGTGGTAACCTGACCGAAGGTAAACCTTAGAGAATCATTGTGCCCCTTTCATCAGATCAAAAAGTTCTTTGATCCTCAGAAGTGGATACTTATTCTTCACTATTTATTGGTTCAGGCACAGGTAATCCTCACACAACCTCAAACTCCCAACTTCCTTATAGGAAAAAAACTGGGGTCACCCAGGGTGAAACACTGGGTCTTACGATACCCTATATCTAAAAATCCTCCAATTGTGCTCTCATATCGTGAATCTCTATGAGATCCATTTGATATTCTGGTGAGTAAATCAGTATCATCCCATGGTGTAAGTCAAACCTGAAGATGATCTCCAAACGGAGATGTAATCCTAGAACATCTTTGGGAAAGACGTCCTCATACTCCGCCACTAATGCTGGGAACTGGAATCTCACAACATCTACTACTCTGAATGTAAGGCTAGCCAACTCATGAGTGATCGACTACACCTTCCTATGCATGAGCCCAATATTTGATTCCTGAGTCTTATTTTCACCAACAAAGGAATACCTCATCCCATTGCTACGGACAAACCGTACTCTTCACCTAAAGCAGTCAATCTGGGCATGGACCGAAGATAGCCAATCCATACCGAGAATGATGTCGTAAGGCCTAGACGCTGCCACCAAGAGGTTCCAACTGAAAATCATGCCTAAAAGGGTAAGATCACCCTGTCTATAAAGATGTGTGATCATCAAGTCTCCTCCCATAAGTGTCTCCAAGCGTAAGGGTCGAGTCAACGACTTTAATAAAATATCAAGGTTTTGCACAAGACATGTGGCAAGGAAAGAATGACGAGAAATAGTGTCTATAAGTATGGCAGCTATTGTAGAAAAGACACAGATCGTTGCTCGGATCATCCCCGGAGTCCCTGGGTCATATGCCTTGACCGCATGCAGCTCTCTCCACCCTTGTCCCTAAGATCCCTGAGCCTAGTGCAGACCTCCTAGGGGTGGTGGTGGGAGTATATAGAAGTGTATTCCACCACATGAAACACTCCCGGCTCCTCTGCCACATCTGCCACCTGGCGGGACTGTCTGCTCCACTCTCTACCTCTGCCTCGGTGGTCTATCCACCACCTCCGTGTCAGCAGCTCGACGGGTCAGACAGTCTCTAGCGAGATATCCCCTACCGTCACATGAGTAGAATCCCCTCTCTCTAGGCGGACTGGATCCGGCCTAAGAACAATATACTACCAAACCTCTGTCTTGGGTTATCCTATGAAATCTCCCACATCCTGATCCTTATGCCTAAAGTCGACTCCCTGCTGGTGAGGTCTCTAGACTGGTCTACCCGCTGATGACTACCATTGGTTGTCTCTAATATGACAAGTATCTCTTGATCACTAAGGCTCACTCGAGCACTCCATTATAAGTCAAAATTCATAGAGGAAGAACACTATATCGGATGTTCTATTGTATACCTCATTAGGTGGTCCATGCTTTGAAGTACTGATCCCTGATGATATCCATAGAGTACATGGAGAGTTTGGTGAACCTCAATGAATATCCAGCCACCATCAAACTATCCTTCTAGAGCTGAAGAAGCTCTTGGATATGCACAGATCTCAGCGTAAGCAGAGATAAATCCTCCCTAAAGAGTCGCTCAAACTCCGTCCATGAAAGAGTCTCCCAATCGTGATTTTATGTGGTCCGACTCCACCATCATCCTATCAAACCCTGAAGAAGGTTCACTCCGAGGATCACCATATGGTATGCTGGTGACCCCACTAGACGGAAAACTCTGGTCACTACCTCAAGCCAGTCCTTAGCTGCCTAAGGGTCGGGCTCGCCTTAGAACCTAAGGGGTCTCTATCTCTAAAACTCATGGACCATGCTCAGCCTACGCCCCTCATATTTCGGTACTACTGGTACCACGAGCTGATCAACCGGTGGTGGTATGTCAGGTGCACCACCTAGAGGTAACACATGGGGATATGGTCCGTATATCAAATCCTTGTCACTGAGGGGGTCTTCCTCATGATCACGTTGTTTAATCCTAGCAGGTATGCATTGCAGAGGCATCTTGTAAGGAAATAATATGTATCATGGTCAAAGAGTATATCTGGATAGCTGACACAAAGGACATCGAAAACACAACCCCTTCCTATATGATGCATGTTGTAACACCCCGAGATTTTATGAGAAATATTATTTTAATTTAGTTGATCTATTGTGTTGTACGCTACACCAATATTAGCTTGTACTATACCAAACACCGCATTATCTTGTAGTATACGCAACAATATTCTTGAATCGTGTTACACACAATTTCAAGTTCGTTTTTTGGAAATTATTCTACGTAACATCAAGTATAGATTTTGTTTAATGTATAAATGAAATAAGTTTTGATTATGTTATACACAACATCAAACAGAGTTTTCACTCCAAGCAACCCCAACATGGCGTGCATTACACGCAATCGCGACTTTCCTCGATAGCATGTGTAGTACGCAATACCAGGTTTCACTAAACAACGATATATTGTTATAATATTATTATGGAATAGCTGTTATGAATAGTATTAACTACATTTTGATTTTTATAAAATTATTATTCATCTTACATATTTCCTAGAACATGGTATGAGAACTAAATAAATTTTCCAGGTAAAATAAATATTTTTCAAAAAATGAAGTTTTGCCGCCTTTTGATGGTGCACACCATTTAAATCTAGTTTTTGACATGTTTATAAGTAAAATTTGATAAAATAAAATTCTTCCTTTGAATCAGGACATAAAAATTTAATTTGGATAAACTTTTCATATTATTCTGATAACTTTCATATTTTAATGAATAGTAAAAACACGCTATATTTTAACTAAAAACAACTTTTTTCATCGTAATAATTTATATGGTTAGATTATATTTTTAATTTGTTTTATAGTGTAATTAGAATATATTTTTACCATTTAATCAAATTTTGGTCATTGTAATTAATTTCACTTTGAATTTGGACATAAACAAGTGTCGATCTTTTGATAGTTATTGTTTCTTAAAAACACGCTATTTTTTTGATAATGGGAATTAATTTTAAAATTAATTAATGTCACTTATATTTTTTGAATTTGAAAAAATATACATCATTTTTGAATTTGGAATATCAAATATAGCTTTGGCTGAATTTTTGGTATTTTTCTGAAAAACATCAATTTTTGATGAATAGTAAAACCACTAAGTGGTAGTTAATAAAAAAACTGACTCTTTCATTTAAATGAAATGTAATAGCCCGGACCTCTCCAGCCCATTCCTTTGTCGAAAATAATTCCACGAAGTGTTTTGGAGGGTAAAATGGACTTTTCCCACACTTTCCAGAATTTTGAAACTACACGCTGTGTAGTTTAAGTACACGCTGTGTACCCCCTTGCCGAGTATACCCCGTGTTGAAGGGTGTGTCCTTGCCATGTGAAATAAATGGGTACACACCATGTATCCAATACTACATGCCATGTAGTCCCTCCCTGAGTATGTGTTACCTTCAAGCCGTGTGTTGACCAGTCAACGGTCGTGTTCCGCGTTGAAGGTCGTGTTGGAAGCCGCGTGGTGACCGTGTGAAACGACCGAGTATATGCCATGTACCATAAAGTACACACCGTGTACTTTTTATTTTCTCACCTATAAAAGGAGGGGTCCCCTATTCCTTTTCAACTCACCCCTCTCCTCCTCATTCCTCTGAGCAGAGCTCTCCCAAGAGACTCGAAGGCTCATTTTCTTCCATAACTTCTTCGTCCAAGCTCCGATTTATGATCCGTCAGCGGCCACGGGATTGTAACGATGAGGCGGAACTTCCATGCTTGGATCCGTTGTCTTTACTTTGGCCTTTACTTTCCGAATTCCACCTGAGGAGGTTTTACAGTGACCTGACAGAAGTGACAGACGCCGACAGACATCTTCTAAAGTTGATCTGGGGGAGCGTTGTGATCAGAAACTGTTGAGGTAGGAATCTTATCTTCGTCTCTATAATTTGTGCATCATGCGGGGTGGGTATCGTCTTGTTTTCATGAGAAAAAGTTGAACCATTAAATAAATACAATAACTGGTTAAAGAGTGGGGTTGGGAAAGTTGTTATGTTTATCTTTGTTTATCCTATTGATATGTTATGAATTGAATAGACTTATGCCTACTGAAAATCAAAAGTCATGGGGGGCCTTTTCTTGCGCAAATAAATATTTCCCTATCTTCTAGACCATTTTTGTGAATGGAACTTTGTTGAATGTGGAATTTGGTTAATCACATAATGCTGGCTGATTTAAAATCTGGAACCCTTGTGTGATCACCCTAGTTGAACAAAATGGAATAATGAACATGTGGGTGTTGGCTCGGATACGTGGCATGCGATGGGGGTGTTTTGTGGGTTTTTTTGGGTCGGGTGAGTAGCGGGGCTGCGGCTGACTTGGTTGTGGGTTGGTGTGAATGATATGTTAGTGATGGGCAGAGGGGCTACGATAAATGGTATCAAGGGATGATGATGATGTATGGGTGTTAGTGTGTTTGTGGTTATGGTGGTTGGCAGCGGGTCTGTAGGGATGGGTTTAAATGTGAATGGACTATGGGTTGTGAATAATAAATAAAAAGTGGAAGCGTTAATGAATGGTGGGTCATGGTAATGGAACAAGATTAATAATCAATGGGTTGGTTGGTTGATAAGAAGGGATTTGTTGTGCTGCTTGTATTTTCCTAACTTGATTTGTGGATGATAGGGATATGTTTTATGAATGATCGATGTTGTTGGTTGTGGATAGTTACCCAGTAGTTAAGGAACTAATAAACTAATTCTGTTGAAACGTGAAAACCTAAATGGGGTTGGGGTTGGTTGTCGTATGCATTCTTAGTAGTAGCAGTGTCGAGGCACATGCTCATTTTCTCTGTTTAGAAGCCATAGGTTGGGCTGTGTGTTTGGTATACATATATATATTTGTATATTTTGTGTTTTATCGCGCGCCACCCATGTTGAGCACTTAGTGCCGAACACTTCCATTTCATGGGAGATGGTGTTTTCCCCTTAGTGACTAGCTCCTTCCTGCTCCTTCTTCCCTAGGCTGGGATGGCTTGAGGTGACCTTACACCCAATACCCTTCAGGTAGGTTTCGATTGGGGTGGTTCTAGACCAAGAATCTTTGGGAAAGTTTTACTGTTTTCCAAGAATCTTCAGGATGAGGCCCAGGTGTGTGCGGGTGGGATATGTGGTTGTGAGGCCCAGGTGTGTGCGGGCTGGATACGTGGTTGTGAGGCCCAGGTGTGTGCGGGCGGGATACGTGGTTGTGAGGCCCATGTGTGTGCGGGCGGGATACATGGTTGTGAGGCCCAAGTGTGTGCGAGCGGGATACGTGGTTGTGAGGCCCAGGTGTATGCGGGCGGGGAGAGTGTGGAAGCATCAAGACGTTCGCTGTTAGGAAGATCAACTAACTAAAGGGAAATGGTGCGGGGTACCCAATACTCTTGTTCTTATATACTACTACCTATTGTGATTGTGTTTTTGGTGAGTGTGGCTTGTGAGGTTGGGCGGATATATTTCCTTGCTAGGTTTCTTCTGTTGTTCTCACGGGACATTAGGATGTCTCCCCACCTGTGCACAAGAGCTTTAGGTTTCCCTATTGAGTATACTCATATGCTCACCCTACGTTTACTTTTAGGTTTCCAGGCGGACTACCAGGGCCGTGCGGGACCCTACTAGTCAGGATAGTTGGAGTTGTTGCAGTTGTTGTACACTTGTTTCTTTTTGGTATTATACTTTTGAGCTTTCTTTTACTTTTACCATGTTATAAAATTGTTTAAACATGCTTGTGGGATTGGTTTGCCTTTATTTATATAAACTTGTTCTTTTCCTTTTTGGTGGTTGACTTGTCATATTTCCAGATCCAAAATAATAAAAAGGGTAATTCCTCCCATATTTGTGAAAACTCATACCCTTGGTGCTAGTCGCCACCCCGGGGCCTACTGGAGGCGGGAATCGAGGGTCATTATCTCCCTTTCACCATTGCCAACTCAGGAGGGGCATCTTTGGTGGGAGGGGGTCATGACAGAATGGTATCAGAGCTGATGGTTGAGAGATAAGATAGAGTTTGGAGTTAGGCACAGTGAGGAGTGCATGGGATGGTAGGGAAACAATGTTAGTTAATCTTGGTGCGTGACATAGGCCAGGAAGGAACAACTAGGACATGGGATTTTAGGGCCCACCGTGATCCGATGCAAGGACTCTGAGCCTACCAAATGACCAAGTGAGACTACATTGATTGCAGGGTAGAGACCCTAGGGAAGGTACATGAATCATCATGATTGTGTTTTACTTGATTTGGGTGTTCTGGGAACGAAATTGAAATAAAAAAATGATAAAATAAAACCTTGAGAAATTTCCTTACTACTTGGGCTTAGGTGATCTTTGTTTACCATACAGTTATTGCACTTGGACGTCATCCCCGGGTGGCTCAGACGGCCAAGGCCCAACAGATTCAGGCGGTCGATCTGTTGAGGATTGACTGAGAGGAGGAAGATAGACAGTGGCAGAAGACTCTCCATTCATTCCAGCGGCAAACCCTCAAGAAGTACGACGGTAGAACATTGGATATGGAGACAGAAGGGTGGCTTGAGGAGCTAGGGATTGCTTTTACCTTGATTCGTGCTTAGAGGTAGTACTGGGTTCCCCTAGCAGTCAGTCAGCTGAGAGGTGCGGTGCGACAGTGGTGGACACCTACCTCAGAGAGAGGATAGAGGCGTAGGTTCTATGGGCTGTCTTTGAGAAGGAATTACGAGAGGAATTCCTTTCTTCCATGATCATGGTGGAGAAGCAGCAGGAGTTACTCTCCCTTCAGCAGGGGAGTATGTCAGTACGAGAGTTGGGGATCAAGTTCAAGGATCTGCTGCAGTTTTCTACGGATCTCTTTCCGGATGAGGAGTCTCTGGAGAGACGTTTGGAGGAGGCGCTTCGTCATTCGCTCTAGTATGTTGTCACCCCCTTCACCCTTCCGAAGTACTTGGCGGTACAGAAGAAGGCAGAGGTTGTAGAGAGGATGCACTCACAGGGAGGTGCACCGCGTGAGGGGATCCAGCCAGGTTTGTCAAAGGGGAAGGTAGTCAGCAGTAGGTCTCCTGCGACGGGACCTTCCTAGTTCAGGCCAGTGGGGAGCAGGCCCCAGCAGTTCCGGTTCAAGTCTTCAGGTTCTCGTCCCTTTTTCACGAGCCCAGGACCGAAGTGTTTTTCTTGTGGAGGTTTCGGGCACATTCAGAGTCGGTGCCCGACTCGAGCTCAGTACGGTGGAGGTGGGCAGGTTCAGCGCCCACCTCAGCAGCACCAGTTGCCAGTGAGGCCCTTCCAGCAACTACAGGACCATGCTCCTCTGAGGGAAGACTTTGTGGGAGGAGGCCGACCTCAGGGTGCTCCTCATGGACCTCGACCAGGGCATGGTCGGGGAGGTGGATGACATCATAGAGGCAGAGGAGCTGGGCGTGGATAGTTTCACGTAGTAGAGTTGATAGCTCCAGCAGGACCAGAGGTGGTGCGAGGTATGATTTGTTTGTTCAGCACTCTCGTTTCTACTTTGTTTGATTCGAGAGCTTTGAACTCCTTTTTTTCACCTAGTCTAGCCCATGCTTTGGGACTAGACGTAGAGAGAATTTCCGTACTACTGGTGCCTAGTACACCATTTAGAGGCCATATCAGAGTATCTTGTGTTTTTCAGGGATGTGGAATGACGTTGGGACCACATCGATCTAGTGGGGACCTTCTTCTATTATAGATGCAGCCAAACGATGTAATCCTAGGCATCGATTGGTTATTTTCCATTAGTGCCGTTATCAAATACTTTCGGAGAAGAGTCGTGTTCTCTGACATGGATGGGCAATGTGTAGCTTTTGTTGGCAAGAGGAGATATTAGGTGGGAATCCGGCATGTGGAGCCTCTCCTTTCCTTGTTAGGTGGGCTATCAATAGTTCCAGCTGATACAAAGATGATGGATGTCCCGGGGGTTGGTGGGGAGTTCCTCGATGTTTTTCCTAAGGGGGTAGTGACTCTACCCCCCCCCCCCGATGTGAAGTTGAGTTCGGGATAGACTTACAGCCTGGTGCCCGTTCGATTTCGATGGCCCCTTATCGGATGGCACCTTCAGAGTTGCAGGAGTTGCAGATTCAGATTGACAATCTGATGGAGAAGGGTTTTGTTCGGCCCAACGTATCGCCATGGGGAGCTCCAATTTTGTTCATGAAGAAGGCAGATAGTGGTATCATGCTATGCATAGACTACCAAAGGTTGAACCAGGTGACGGTCAAGAACTGTTACCCCCTTCCAAGGATAGATGATCTCTTCAACTAACTGAGGAGAGCAGGTTGGTTTTCCAAGATTGATCTACGATCTGGATATCATCAGCTGTGGGTAAAGGACAGTGAAATCTCGAAAATGGATTTCAGGTGCAGGTATGGGCACTTCGAGTTTGTAGTGATTCCGTTTGGAGTTACAAATGCACCGGATGTGTTCATGGGACTTATGAACTTTTTCTTCCGAGTGTTTCTGGACCAGTTCATCATTGTGTTTATTGATGACATCCGGATCTACTCAGGATCAGAGGAGGAGCACGTTGAGCATCTCAGGGAAGTCTTAGAAGTCCTTTGACAACACCATATTTATGAGAAATTGCCAAAGTGTAAGTTCTTGACGTAAGAAGTACACTTCCTTGGGCACATAGTGTCTCAGCATGGAGTGTTAGTGGACCCGTAGAAGGTGGAGGCAGTTGTTTCTTGGGAATCACCCAAGAGCGTGGCAGAAGTTTGTAGTTTCCTAGGGTTAGCAGGTTACTATCGGAGGTTCGTTTCAGACTTCTCGCAAGTTGCTGCTCCATTGATAGCTTTGATGAGGAAGAACCAGGTCTTCCTATAGAGAGAGCAGTGCCGGAAATCTTTCGACTACCTGAAGGAGATGTTGGTCAGTGCTCCCGTACTCAGGTTTCCAGAGGAAGGGTTGTTGTATGAGGTGTTTTGTGATGCTTCTGGCCTTTGTCTGGGGTGCGTTCTAATTCAGAAGAAGGGAGTGATCTTTTATGGGTCTAGGCAGTTACGCCCTCATGAGCGTAACTATGCCACCCATGACCTAGATCTTGCAGCAGTAGTGTTCGCACTGAAGTTGTGGTGACATTACCTCTTTGGGGAGCACTTTGTGGTCTTCTCAGATCAAAAGAGTCTGCATCATACCTTCTCCCAGCGTGACATGAACCTGCAGCAGTGGAGATGGGTCGAGTTTCTCTAAGAATATGACTTTGAGATCTCTTACACTGAAGGTAAGGGCAATGTTTTGGCTGATGCCCTGAGTAGGAAGTGGCATAAATAAGTGGTTCGGGAATCCACTGATGCTTGAAAAGCGATGGGAGAGTTGGTCACCTTGCACTTGGATGCTAGTGTAAAAGGTGTTAGAGACTGTCTGTTTCAGATGACGGTGCAGTCCTACTTGTTGCAGCAGGTGGAAGAGTCTCAGTGGGGGGACTCCGAGGCGGAAGTGATGCGGGATCGTGTCGATCAGGGGAACACTCTAGAAGGATGGTTAGAGGACAACCAACATCGGATGCTTTTCCATGAAAGGTTGTTTGTCCCGAAGACAATGCGTGCGGGAGTTCTCTGTGAGTTCCATAGCTCAGCCTTGGCGGTACATCCAGGAGTTTAAAAAATGTACTGAGGCCTGAGGGAACCGTTTTGGTGGCCCGGGGTGAAACGAGCAGTGGCAGAGTTTGTGGCTAAATGCCTAGTGTGTCAGCAAGTGAAGGCTGAACACCATGTTCCTAGTGGTTTGTTATATCCTTTAGATGTCCCCGAGTGGAAGTGGGATGACATCTCAATGGACTTCGTCACAGGACTACCCAGAGCTCAGGGTGGTTATGATGCTATCTGGGTAATGGTGGATCGACTGAAGAAATCAGCTCACTTCTTAGAAATTAAAGAGTCAGGCCTGGTGAGTACCTTAGCATAGAGGTACGTAGACAAGGTGGTGTGTTTTCATGGAGTTCCAAAGACTATCATCTCAGATCAGGATAATTGGTTTACCTCAAGAGTCTGGAGGGGGTTACAACATGCTTTTGGCACCCTGCTACGCCATAGCACTGCTTTCCACACCCAGACCGATGGACAGACAGAGCAGACTATCCAGATGTTGGAGGACATGCTACGAGCATGCGTTCTGGATTTCGGAGGATCATGGGTACGCCAATTTCCTTTATTAGAGTTTGCCTACAAAAACAGCTTCCACTCTACTATTGGCATGGCACCATTTGAGGCTTTGTATAGAAGACCATGTTGTTCACCCATTTGTTGGGTAGAGGTTGGTGAGACAGGTGCTCTTGGGCGAGATGTAGTGTAGAGAAACACATAGAAAGTCTAGCTTGTACATGAGAGGATGAAAGAGGATCAAGACTGACAGAAGTCTTATGCTGATCGTCGGAGGAGGACCATGGAGTTCTAGGTGGGAGATCATGTGTTCTTGAAGGTTTCCCCTCAACGGGGGTAGAAGAGGTTTGGGAAAGGGAGAAAGCTCTCACCTAGGTTCATCAGACATTTTGAGGTGCTGAGGCGAGTCGGCGAGGTGGCATATCAGCTGGCCCTGACACCTCAGTTGGAGAAGGTTCATGACGTCTTCCAGATCTCCCAGCTTCATCGGTACTTTCATGAAGACTCTCACTTTATCGACTGGGGAGAGTTAGATATGGGAGACGACACAAACTTCGAGGAATGACCAGTCAGAATCGAGGATCGTAAAGAGAAGGAGCTCCGTGGATGAACCATCACCTTGGTTCGTGTGCTGTCAAGTCATGGCGGCCTTGAGGAGATCACTTGGGAATGGAAGACCCATATGCACGCTTAGTACCCAGAGTTGTTTTGATGTGTGTTTTCCCTTGTTCTTATGAGCTTTGTGTTGATGTTATACTCTGTACCTTTGATATATGGAATGCTTGGCTTGTCGGTTATGAGACCTTTTGTTTCCTTGTTCTCTGGAAGTGTGTAGCATGTCCGGATGTGTGGGGAAAGGGAAAAACCTGACTCTTAAATGAGACGCATTAATGAGGATGCGATTGAACCCATGCGGGCATGTCAGTTCCACCTAAAGCGGATAATATCTCGACATAGAAGAAGTAATTTTCCCCCAAACCACATGTTCGGGCAATGTGTGGGTTGTACGGTGTTGGGGGCAGTGTAAGTTGGAAAATGATAATATATGGAAGAAGGAAGGCCCAATACTTAATCAAGACACATTAATGTGGATGCAATTAAACCCGTGTAGGTGAGTCAGTGCTGCCTAAAGCGGATAATATCTTGAAATAGGAGAGGGAATTCCTAACACCCATGATTAGGATTCTTGGTTGAGTTCCTGGTATAACGAGAACCCTAATAGGTATCTTTTTGGCTTCCTCTAGGTTGGTTTTTGAATTCTCGGGGACGAGAATGTTTTAATAGGTATCTGATGTAATGGCCCGGACCTCTCCAACCCATTCCTTTGTCAAAACGAAGGCCACGAAGTGTTCTGGAGGGTAAAATGGACTTTTCCCACACTTTCCAGAATTTTGAAACTACGTGCCGTGTAGTTTGATTACACACCGTGTACCCCCTTGCCAGGTATACCCCGTGTTGAAGGGCGTGTCCCTGCCGTGTGAAATAAATGGGTACACGCTGTGTATCCAATACTACATGCTGTGTAGTCTCTCCCCACGTACGTGTTACCGTGTGTTGACTAGTCAACGATCGTGTGCCGTGTTGGCGCCGTGTGAAATAAATGGGTACACTCCGTGTATCCAATACTACACGTCGTGTAGTCCCTCCCTACGTACACGTTACCATGTGTTGACCAGTCAATGGCCGTGTGCCGTGTTGGAGCCGTGTGAAATAAATGGGTACACGCCGTGTATCCAATACTACACGCCATGTAGTCCCTCCCCGCGTATGCGTTACCTTCAAGCCGTGTGTTGACCAGTCAACGGTTGCGTTCCGCATTGAAGTCCTTGTTGGAAGCCGCATGGTGACCGAGTGAAATGGCTGAGTACACACCGTGTACCATAAAGTACAAGCTGTGTACTTTTGCTTTTCTCGCCTGTAAACGGAGGGGACCCCTCCTCCTTTTCAACTCACCCCTCTCCCCCCCATTCCTCTGAGCAGAGCTCTCCCAAGAGACTCGAAGGCTCCTTTTCTTCCATAACTTCTTTGTCTAAGCTCTGATTTACGATCTGTCAGCGGCCATGAGATCGTAACAATGAGGCGGAACTTCCAAACTTGGATCCGTCGTCTTTCCTTTGGCCTTTCCTTTCTGACTTCCACCCGAGGAAGTTTTTCTGGGACTTGATAGAAGTGACGGATGCCGATGGAAATCTTCTAAAGTTGATCCGGGGGAGCGTTGTGATCAGAACCTGTTGAGGTAGGGATCTTACCTTCGTCTCTCTAATTTGTGCATCATGAGGGGTGGGTATCCTCTTGTTTTCAAGAGAAACAGTTGAACCATTAAATAAAGACAATAACTGGTTAAAGAACGGGGATGGGAAAGTTGTTATGTTTATATTTGTTTATCCTATTGATATGTTATGAATTGAATATGCTTATGTCTACTAAAAATCACAGTCATTGAGGGCCTTTGCTTGAACAATTAAATGTTGCCCTATCATCTAGACCATTTTTGTGAATGGAAATTTGTTGAATGTGGAATTTTGATAATCACATAAAGTTGGTTGATTTAAAATCTGGAACCCTTGTGTGATCACCCCGGTTGAACAAAATTGAATAATGAACATGTGGGTGTTGGCTTAGATATGTTGCATGTGATGGGGGTGTTTTGTGGGTTGTTGTGGATCGGGTGAGCAGCGGGGCTACGGTTGACTTGGTTGTGGGTTGGTGTGAATGCTATGTTAGTGATGGGCAGTGGGGCTGTGATAAATGGTATCAAGGGATGGTGATGATGTATGAGTTTTGGTGTGTTTTTGGTTATGGTGGTTGGCATCGGGGATGCAGGGATGGGTTTAAATGTGAACGGACTATGGTTTGTGAATAATAAATAAAAATTGGAAGAGTTAATGAATGGTGGGTCATGGTAATGGAACATGATTAATAATCAATGGGTTGTTTGGTTGATAAGAATGGATTTGTTTTACTGCTTGTGTTTTCCTAGCTTGATTTGTGGATGGCAGGGATATGTTTTACGAACGATCGATTTGGTTGGTTGTGGATAGTTTCCCAGTAGTTAAGGAACTAATAAACTAATTTTTCTAAAACGTGAAAACCAAAATGGGGTTGGGGTTGGTTGTTGTATGCATGCTTTGTAGTAGTAGTGTCGAGGCACATGCTCAATTTCTCTATTTAGAAGCCATAGGTTGGGATTTGTGTTTGGTATACATATATATATCTGTATCTTTTGTGTTTTATCACACCCCACCCATGTTGAGCACTTAGTGCCGAACATTCCCATTTCATGGGAGATGGTGTTTTCCCCTTAGTTACTAGATCCTTCAGGTTCCTTCTTCCTTAGGCTATGATAGCATGAGGCGACCTTACACCTAAGACCCTTCAGGTAGGTTTCGATTGGGGTGGTTCTAGGCCAAGACTCCTCGGGCATGTTTTACTATTTCCCAAGAATGTTCGGGACGAGGCCCAGGTATGTGCGGGCGGGATATGTGGTTGTGAGGCCCAGGTGTGTGCGGGCGGGATAGGTGGTTGTGAGGCCCAGGTGTGTGCGGGTGGGATACGTGGTTGTGAGGCCCAGGTGTGTGCGGGCGGGATATGTGGTTGTGAGGCCCAGGTGTGTGCGGGAGGGATACGTGGTTGTAAGGCCTAGGTGTGAGTGGGCGGGGAGAGTGTGGCAGCATCAGGACGTTCGCCGTTAGGAAGAGCAACTAACTAAAGGGAAATGGTGTGGGGTACTTAATACTCTAGTTCTTATATACTACTAAATGTTGTGATTGTGTTTTTGTTTAGTGTGGCTGGTGAGTTTGGGTGGATAGATTTCCTTGCTAGGTTTCTTCTGTTGTTCTCACGGGACATTAGGATGTCTCCCCACCTGTGCACGAGAGCTTTAGGTTTCCCTACTGAGTATACTCGTATGCTCACCCTATGTTTACTTTCAGGTTTTCAGGAGGACTACCAGGGCCGTGCGGGACCCAACTAGTCGGGATAGTTGGAGTTTTTGTAGTTGTTGTACACTTGTTTCTTTTGGTATTTTACTTTTGAGATTTCTTTTACTTGTAACTTGTTATAAAATTGTTTAAACATACATGTGGGATTGGTTTGGGTTTATTTCTATACACTTGTTATTTTCCTTTTTGGTGGTTGACTGGTCCTATTTCCCAATCCTAAATAATAAAAAGCGTAATGCCTCCCATATTTTTGAAAACTCATACCCTTGGTGCTAGTCGCTACCCTGGGGCCTACTGGAGGCGGGACTCGGGGGTTATTATCTCCCTGTCACCATTGCCAGCTTAGGAGGGGCATCTTTGGTGGGAGGGGGTCATGACATGTAATTTTACCACTTCTGTGAATTGAATTTCCAAAATCCTACATACATGGTTGTTATCAAGAAGTAAAATTTGGTTCAATAAGATGAAAATAATTCTTGGTGAATAGTAACTTTTGACTTTTATTTACCGCGGTTAAAAGTTAATAGGGTAATTCAAGGTTAAAAAATGTTTATAAAAATTAAAAATTACCTTAAAACATTTCTTAACCTTATTAGATGATTTTTGGCTGACCATGGGCATCCATGGGTAGATTTTGGGACCCCATTGAGCCACTTGGTAGTGATAATAACAATAAGGATGAATTAATTTAATTTAATGACAAAATTGACATTAACAAAAAAATTTAGTAATTAATTTTTATAAGTAGTTATTTAAATTATATTTTTGACTATAAATATTAATTGGAAAGATAAATTGATTTCCTACATGATGGTATTTTTTTATAATTTTTAGAAATCAAATAAGTTAAATTATTTATGACACAATAATGATGCAGTAGTTATCTCATTAATAAATGATTTAAATAAATAAGACTATAATGATTAAAATATTATCCAAAACATGTACAATTATTATTGGATGGTTTTATTTAAACCATGAGTCATATTATATTAATATTTAATGATTTCTGGACCTTTTTAAACTGAAGAAAAGTTTATAATAAAATAATATTTTAACACTTTTCAAAGGTGTCCCTATCATCCCTTATAAAAGGGAACCTCCTTCCTCTTCTCTTTACACAACCTTGAGCCTTCAAGATCGTCCAAACCCTACCCATTTCTTTTCTCCACTTCCCTAGAAACATTCTGGAGGTTCTGGTCTCATCAAAAGACCAACTCTAGTGCCTTAAGAGGAAGCCTAAAAGGGGTGCGCCGAAGAAGAGGTAATCTTTTCTACTGATTTTTTCAAGTTTATTTCTTTCTCAACTTCTTCATATTTATTTGTTTCATCATAAATTAATTACATCAGTATCACTCATATACTGATATGTTATTATAAATATTAAACAACCTTATTTCACCTTCTATCCATCCTACGAAAAACGAAATCACCGCACGTGCGTACGTATGGAATACCGTCTCCACGTCGTGGTGTAATTAGTTTTTCCACCACCACCTTACTTGGATGGGTATAATGGTGTAAAAAATAACTATATATGGTTATTATAACTTCATAATTATTCTGAGATATTATATCATCCACTCCAATTCTATTCAATAATTATGGGAATGATATCATCGCTCGTGCGTATGTACGGACTACCGTCTCCACGAACGCGATGAGATTCATTTTCCATGATTAACCATTCAAGTATGATTATAGAGTAAATATATAATAAAAAATAATGAAAGATATTACATAATAATGATACTGGATTTATTTACATATATGTTTCATTTACTTAATTCTATTTAATTCAATAAGGAAATGAAAACAGCGTTCATGCGTACATATGGTCTACCGTCTCCATGAACGGTGTATTTCATTCCATTTATCGATCAATCATATATATATATATATATATATTTATATACTGAATATATAATATATGTAAATCATGTTTTACATTTTGGAATTAAGTAAATCAGGATATAAGTAATAATATCAGGAACAACAAATCGAAACATGTATGATAAATGAAATGATTTTACCCAAAAAGCTGCTTTAACATGGAATTTACAAAAGAACGGGTAATATAAAGTCATAAGTGAACCATATATGATATCATAACAATGAATATGATTCTTTAATAATTCAATGACATTATTTAAATCATTATACAGGAAGTTTGGATACATACAAAGAATATCGAATATAAGGTAAGGGATAAAGTTTCCAATCTTGTTTTTATCCGAGATTGTTTATTCGTAAGTATTTACTGGGGTTATATTTATCATCCATGTCCCTATTTTCTAAAAATGGTTTCATGTATGTTTAAAGTACTTTTTACCCATTTTTTACTTTTACTACATGGTATGTAAGGAAACATTCTTTTGTTTACCATATGAGGTACTTTTTAACTTTTCCAACAAAAGTACGACGAGAATGTTTTTTTTAACTTATATGGAATGAACGGATTTTTTACGGTTTCATAAAGCCTATTTTTCATGAATATTCCTCCACAGGATTTCATGATTATTTTCAAAAAAATACATTTCTTTAAAAATTTCATGTAATTTTGTAAAATGAAAATGATTTTGAAAAAGAAAGGATATTTTCCTCCAGAATTCATTTCAAGTGTTTTATCAAAACTATCTTCCATCTATGATGACATTAATTAGTATGATTGTGTTTCAATTATAATGTATATATTATTTACATGGTTTGAGTCTTCTTGTGATGAAATGATATCCATTTGTTTTATATGGATTACGTTATGATGGGATGCTGTTTATGAAAACCATTTTATTCTTTGGGTTATGATGAATGATGTATGATTGTTTTGTGGCACAAGTAAGAATGATTTAATTATGAGATGGGTGGGACCTAATATCTCCCTCCAATGCATTGGGTAAAGTTTTATATCTCATGAGATAGACATGGCTGGAACGTCAAGTAAATCCGGTTTAGTGTTACAGTATTATAACGAAGAGTGAACTTGATTCAGAAAGGGACTTCATCCACTAAGATGGTCTTGGAAGAAATGCCTTGGGTACTATGGAAATCATATCATGTGCTTAATGGTTTTCCACAATTACATGTTTTATTACCATGGTATTTAATCATTATTGATGATCCATTATGATTTATTCCTTAAGTACTGCCATGTTTTATGTAATTTCTCAAGATTTTGATGTTTAAATATTATGTTTATATTTTGAAGTTCAAATGTATATGGTTTCTTTTATTTTTTCCATGATTACCCTTATTGAGAATTTGAGCTCACCATTTATATGTTTTCTTTACACCAGGATATAAAAAAAGGTTTTAGGTAAGAATAAAAGGAAGATCATGATGGGAGATGTTGAAGATCTTTCCCCAAGATTAGAAGAATATATTCAGAGTTTCCAAAGATAGTAAACTATTACGGTACTTTGGTGTTTGTTTTTGTTATGTATTAAGTATTCTGCAAAAGTAATGTAATTTCCATGTACGTCACGATATGGGTCTCTACAGTTGGTATTAGAGGAAATGTTTAGTTAACCTTTGGAAACTAGGGTGAAAAAACTTTAGTGATATCCATAGAGATATTTATAAGGTATGTCTAGGGATATCCCTAAGGTTAAGTATAAGTATAGGTTATAGTCCTAGAATTACGATAACGATCTTAGAATTAAATCTAAGATGTTATATATTGAAGGTACTCCGCCTTTATTATGTTGTTTTTCCCTAGCATGATTTTTTCCTCTCACACTATTCTTTTTGGGTTTTAAACGATGGCTTAAACCTGAAGGAACCGTGTTCATAAATGTGATGGAAAATGCAATGATTGTCCTCCTAAACAAATTAATGTTATGGGAGATGGAGTGAAAAATCTTATTGCTATACTTACACAAGATATGAATCATTCTGGACTTCCAAATGAGAAGATAAGGAACTATATTCTATTGAGTCCTTCATGAGGCAACATCAATATTTTTTCAGTGGGTCTTAAGATCCACTTGTTGCTGAACAATGGATCAATACCATTGAAAAGATATTTTCCATACTTTACTGTTTGGAAAATGAAAAATTAATTCTGGCTATTTACCATTTAGAAGGTGAAGCAGATCAATGGTGGACTCTAATTAAGAATACTAGGCCCTGAGATGAAATTGAATACATGGAATGGGATGAGTTCAAGAACTTATTTTTCAATAAGTACTTCCCTCATATTCTTTGAAAAAAAATGGAAAAGGATTTCCTTAAGCTTAAGCAAAAGGATGATGAATCTGTTGGTATATATGAATTGAATTTTACAAGCCTTGCAAGCTATGCATCTGGATTTATCATCCAACCTGAATATAAAGTTGATAGATTCTTCAGTGGCTTAAAACCAAGTATTCCAAGGGCAATAGCTATAAGAGACTTCAATAGCTATAAAGAAATTATGCATTTTTCTATCAAGGTAGAAATAGAAGTTGGTGTTACAAATCCATCTCATGGTTTTGAAAAGAAACTAAAGATGGAGTTCAAGGAGAAATCTCATAATAATGGTGAAAAGAAGATGAATGTTTAATTATTCTCAAAGTGTGGAAAAAATCATGGTGGAGATTGTCTTAAAGGGAATAGAAAACTTTTTATGTGTGGAAAAGAAGGTCATCAAGTAGCTCAATGTCGATGTAATGGAAAAAGGGTTTCTAATGATGTGAATAAATAATAGACTATAGAGAACACACCACCAACACTTCAATGCTTCAAGTGTAAGGAAATGGGGCATTATTCTAATCAATGACCTAATCCAAGGGTTAATGATGATCAACGTGAGAAACCTCTTAAGGAAAAGGATAAATGGATGTCACATGCGATCACTATTTGTGATGTTGAGTATGAAAATGATGTTGTGTAATGATTAAGGGTTTTTTTATTGGGATTTCAAATTAGTATCATGGAATCTCATTTGTGGTATCATGGAATTTTGGAATATCTATGTATTGGTTTTCAATAATTATATGGTACCGGTAAACATGAAAAGTGATTGAAATATTTTTGGAAAGCAGATGATATGCGCATAATGAAGGGATAAGGAGAAAATAATATTAATGAGATCATGACTGATATAACAAAAAAGTGATATCATGGTTTGAGTATATTAAAATTTTGGGATTTTGGTATGTGGAAAGAGTTAACTTTTGACAGCACTCATGTTTTCACAAAGGTTATTTGATAATTCATGTTTCAAAAGAATACATGATTAAGGTATTCACATGTTTGGAATGTGACCAACAAGATATATCTTATGATATATGGGGGATAAATGATGGTATTCACATGCTTGGTTAATGACATTTCTAGTAATCGTTTTCATTATACTATGATATTAGACAGATGTATTTTGGATAATTCTAAAGACTGGAATGGATTATGTCAGACATCAGATAGTATTTTTTAAGGCTAGACCTTTTGATATTATTTTTGGAATGTTATAATATTATATTTTTAGAAAAAGGACAACCCGTATGACGGGTGGCAACCCATCGCGTCGGACAAGGTTTTGGGAATCGAACCCACAACCGAAGTGAGACAAGCCTTTATCCCCTACCATTAGCCTACAAAATGTCCCTAGTTAGTATAAATTAGTTTTAATTTATTAAGTGGCATGATATATGAAGTATAAGTCCATTTTAGGAACCATATTCAATTAATCTCACCATAGATGGACTTATGTATATAACTTTTGCTAACCTGATGTTTGAGACAGATGGAATGAAATATCATTCTATACCATGATCTACTAAAACATCCCAAAATACAAATTCAACTTTATTTCTTTAGGAGATGAAGTAGAAATTGTTCGAGGCATGAGCAACGGTGAGATTGTACCAAAATAAAGTAAGTAATTCTTCTAATTCAAATTCTTCAACTTTAGGGAAATGATTTTGAAAAACAAAAGTGTTGTCCTAGTGCCCTCATATACGATGAATCAGATTGTACCTTAGATCATCAAGAATTTATGGCTTTGTGATTGTTGGCTTTTTCATAGCCATGTTCTCTACCACTCTCCATCAGAACTTGATGGTTATATTTCTCTTTCATATCCATATTTTCACATATGTTCTCATATATGGAAACATAGTGATGAAGTAATTTGGGTAACCATTATGTTTCATACTTCACTTTTTAAAATTATGTTTTAGTATTCCTTTTCACGATGTGGGTTTCTACGAAAGAAACTTTCAAGTAGTAAACCATTTATAACCCTGACGAATTTCGAGGGTGAAATTCATTTTATGGGGGGTAGAATGTAACACCCCGAGATTTTATAAAAAATATTATTTTAATTCTGTTGATTTATTGTGTTGTACGCTACACCAAAGTTAGCTTGTACTATACACAACATCGTATTAGATTGTATTATACGCAACAATATTCTTGGCTCGTGTTACACACAATTTCAAGTTCGTTTTGTGGAAATTATTATACGCAAAATTAAGTATATATTTATTTAATGTATAAATGAAATAAGTTTTTATTATGTTATACACAACACCAAATAGAGTTTTCACTACACGCAGCCCTGACATGGTTTGCATTACATGCAATCACGACCTTCCTCGATAGCGTGTGTAGTACGCAATACCGGGTTTCACTAAATAATGATATATTGTTATAATATTATTATAGACTTTCCGTTATGAATAGTATTAACTAAATTTTGAATTTTATAACATTATTATTCATCTTACATATTTTTAAGAACGTGGTATGATAACTAAATAAATGTTTTGGGTAAATTAAGTATTTTCTAAAAAAATGCAGTTTTATCGCCTTTTGATGGCGCACCCACTTTAAATCTAGTTTTTTACATGTTTATAAGTTCCATTTGACAAAATAAAATTATTCCTTGGAATCATGAAATACATATTTAATTTGGATAAATTTTTCATATTATTATGATAACTTTCACATTTTAATGAATAGTAAAAACACTCTATATTTTAATTAAAAACAAATTTTTTCATCGCAATAATTTATATGGTTAGATTATCTTTTTAGTTGGTTTTAAAGTATAATTAGAATATATTTTTACCATTTAATCTAATTTTGGTCGTTTGAATTAATTTCACTTTGAATTTGGACCTAAACAAATGTCGATCTTTTGATAGTTATTATTTCTTAAAAACACGCTATTTGTTTTGATAACGAGAATAGATTTTAAAATTAATTAATGATACTTATATATTTTGAATATGGTAAAATAGATATCATTTTTTAATTCAGAATATCAAATATATCTTAGGCTTAATTTTTGATATTTTTCTGAAAAACTGCAATTTTTGATGAATAGTGAAACCACTTAGTTGTAGTTAAAAAAACTGACTCTTTCATTTAAATGAAATTTTACCACTTCTGTGAATTGAATTTCAAAAATTTGAAATACATGGTTGTTATCAAGAAGTAAATTGTTTTTCAATAAGATGAAAATAATTTTTGGTGAATAGTAACTTTTGACTTTTATTTACCGCGGTTAAAGGTAAGTAGGGTAATTCATTGTTAAAAGAATATTATAATAATTCAAAATTACCTTAACACTTGTCCTAACGTTATTGTATGAGTAGTGGCTGACCATGGGCATCCTTGGGTCGATTTTGGGACCCCTTTGAGCCACTTGGTAGTGATAATGACAATTTGGATTAATTAATTTAATGTAACGACAAAATTGAAATGAACAAAAATATTTTAGTAATTAATTTTTATAAAGATTTATTTAAATTATATTTTCGACTATAAATATTCATTGGAAAGATAAATATATTTCCTACATGATTGTCTTTTTTTTATAATTTTTAGACATCAAATAAATTAAATTTTTTATGACACAACAATGATGCAGTAGTTACCTCATTGATAAATGATTCAAATAAATAAGATTATAATGATTAAAATATTTTCCAAAACATGTACAATTCTGATTGGATGATTTTATTTCGACCGTGAGTCATCTTATCTTCATCTTTAATGATTTTAGGACCTTTTGAAACTGAAGATAATTTTATAATAAAATAATATTTTCACACTTTCCAACGGTGCCCCTCTCCTCCCTTATAAAAGGGCACCTCCTCCCTCTTCTCTTTGCACAAACTTGAGCCTTCATGCTCAGACAATCCCTTCAAATTTCTCTTCTCTACTTCCCTAGAAACATTCTTAAGGTTCTGGTCTCTTCAAAAGACCAACTCTAGTGCCTTAAGAGGAAGCTTAAAAGGGGAGCGTCGAAGAAGAGGTAATCTCTTCTACCGATTCTTTCAAGTTTTTTTCTTCTTCAACTTGTACTTCTCTATTTGTTTCATCATAAATTAATAACATCAGTATCACTCATATACTGATATGTTATTATAAATATGAAACAACCCTATTTCACCTTTTATCCATCCTACGAAAAATGAAATTACCGCGCGTGCGTACGAACGGAATACCGTCTCCATGCCGTGGTGTAATTAGTTTTTCCACCACCACCTTACTTGGATGGGTATAATGGTTTAATGAATAACTATATATGTTTATTATAATATCATACTGATTTTGAGATATTATATCATCCAATCCAATTCTACTCAATAATTATGGGAACGATATCATCGCTCATGCATACGTACAGACTACTGTCTCCACGAACACGATGAGATTCATTTTCCATGATTAACCATTGAAGTATGATTATAGAGTATATATATAATAAATAATAATGAAAGATATTACATAATAAAGATACTGGATTTATGTACATATATGTTTCATTTACTTAATTCCATTTAATTCAATAAGTAAACGAAAACAAAGTTCATGCGTACGTACGGTCTACCGTCTCCATGAACGGTGTATTTCATTCCATTTATTGATCCATAATAAATATATTTTTATATACCAAATATATAATATATGTAAATCATGTGATAAATTCTTTAATTAAGTAAATTAGGATATAATTAATAATATCATGAACAAAAAATTGAAGCATGTACGATAAATGAAATGATTTTACCCAAAACACAGCTTTAACATTGAATTTACAAATGAACGGGTAATATAAAGTCATAAGTGAACCATATATGATATCATAAAAATGAATATGATTCTGTAATAATTCAATGACATTATTTAAATCATTATACAGGAGGTTCATATACATACGAAGCATATCAGATATATGGTAAGGGATAACTTTTCCAATCTCATTTTTATCCGAGATTGTTTATTCGTAAGTATTTACTGGGGTTATATTTATCATCCATGTCCCTATTTTCTAAAAATGGTATCATGTATGTTTAAATTCCTTTTTATCCATTTTTGAATTTTACTACATGGTATGTAAGGAATCTTTCTTCTATTTACCATACGAGGTACTTTTTGAATTTTCTGACAAAAGTACAAGGATAATGTTTTTTTAACTTATAAGGCATGAACAGATTTTTTACGGTTTCATAAAGCCTTATTTTCATAAAGATTCCTCCAAAATATTTCATGATTGTTTTCAAAAAAATCATTTTCTTTTAAAATTTCATGGGATTTTGTAAAAAGGAAATGATTTTGAAAAAGAAAGGACATTTTCCTCAAGAATTCATTTCAAGTGTTTTATCAAAACTATTTTCCATCTAGGATGACATTATTTAGTATGATTATGTTTCAAGTATATTGTATATATTATTTACATGGTTTGATTCTTCTTGTGATGAAATGATATCCATTTTTTTTATATGGATTACGTTATGATGGGATGATGTTTATGAAACCCATTTTATTCTTTGGGTTATGATAAATGATGTATGATTGTTTTTTGGCACAAGTAAGAATGATTTCATTATGAGATGGGAAGGACCTATATCTCCCTCAAATTTATTGGGTAAAGATTTATATCTCATGATATAGATATGGCTGTATCGGTAAGTTAATTTGGTTCAGTGTTACAGGACTGGAATAAGGAGTGAACTCGATTCAGAAAGAGACTTTGTCCACTAAGATGGTCTTGGCAGCAATGCCTTGGCTACTATGGAAATAATATCTTGTGATTAATGGTTTTCAACAATTACATGTTTTATTACCATGGTATTTTATCATGATTGATGATCCATTATGATCTATGCCTTACGTACTTCCCAGTTTTATGTCATTGCTCAAGATTTTGATATTTAAATATTATGTTCATGTTTTGAAGTTCAAATGTATATGGTTTGTTTTATTTTCTCCATGCATACCCTTACTGAGCATTTGAGCTCACCCTTTATATGTTTTCTTTTCCCCATGATATAAAGAATGGTTTTAGGTATGAAAAAAAGGAATATCTTTATGAGAGATGTTGAAGATCTTTCACCAAGATTAGAAGATTATATTCCAAGTTTCCCAAGACACTAAATTATTACGGTCCTTTGGTGTCTATTTTTGTTATGTATTAAGTATTACGCAAAAGTAATGTAATGTCCATGTATGTCAAGATATGGGTCTCTACACATGTACCCTTATTTTACTTCTCCGCAACTAGTGTTTTCATGTATCAAGTCAAAAATAAGGTTATCAGAGTCCTGGTGTATGGATACGTTGGTCTCCCGCGCCAACAAAGGAGTCTCTGGACTGAAATTCGAGATCAAAACACTTAATAATGTTTCCCCAACCAATATCACAGTCTCTTGGCTATAAGGTAGAACAAACCACTTCTGATACCACTCTGTCACGACCCATCCAAGTGGGGCCCATGCCATGACTCCCCAGGCCCGCATCCAATAGGCTGGGACTGATGACTTGCACCGAGTAGGCATATCACCAACATTGGAGGTATTTCTTAAGAACCTATACAGACACACACATCTCCAAGCACATAAATTATGAAATGTAATCAAATCCACTAAGGAACAGAATGCATGCATACAACTAAACCGAACCAAAAAAGTATGATGGAAAGTAAAGTACTATAAGTAAACCGAGACAGAATACAAGCCCACAAAAAACAAGAGTCTGAAAACTAAAAAGTCCAACCTGTAACACAAAGTGGTTCTGAGAATGTTGCTTGAAGACATAGGAACACCAGATCCTTTAGGGAACTTAGAAAGCTTGGTCTGGTCCGGGTCTGTCCTGGACTCCATCAAAGGGCCGCTCGACTGCACAAGACACGACAATTGCAGGAAAATCCCGTGTGGTGGTGAGTATAACAATACTCAATAGAGGACCCTAAAAACCAAAAAAAACACACAAAGGAAAAGTAAATTCAGATCTACATAGTATATGTCTATAGAACATATATTAATAGAAACACATCCAGATATACTCGAAACCCATACCCGTAGACTAGATAGGAATCACACAACCACATACTCACACTATGGATTCTGTTTGGAGGTTCCACAAAGCAGTCATCCTGGAGAACTCACTCCATGAGTCTGATAGCTCTGATGGCATCCATACGAGATGTATCGTTCATCGGGAAAGATCACTAGAGATAGATACACTCATTCTGGGAGAATGCACTCTTGTGTGGGAAAGAACACGATACAAATATTAGGATCACTACCAGGGCGTTGGCAGATACAAAGAATCATCTATATTCACCTGATAAGTAGAGAATCAACGTCCTATAATAGTAGTAGGTTTGATACCTGAATCTATCTGGGGTCAATAATGGATAGAGGATCTCGCTCCAGGCCAGTCGGAGGGATACCAGACTATATCTCGGAATGTCCTACTGAAGGTATCATAATCCTGTGGATGGAAACACAACCTAAACTTTAGGGGAACTAGAAAAAGGTGACCTAACCCAAACAAAACATGTCCAAGGAATGGTGGAAAAGAGGATCAAGCCATGTACAGAAAAGTTCCCAACGTTTAGAAGGGTCACACACTGTGTCCTCTGAACCTGGGTACTGCCCATGTACAATGACCCGTGTCGTAAGTCTTGTCGTGTAGAAGAAGGTATACACGATGTGTAAGAGAGTGACATGTCATGTTATTATATATGGGGAGGACTCCATGTACGATCTCCATGGGCCCGTACACAGCTTCAACCTGTGTGTTACAACTCATGTAATTAGTACACGTGGTAAGCCATGCAGCCAGCCTGGTCTGGCCGTGTGGAGGATTACATAGATATATACTCCACCCTGTGTTTGTGTATCGTCCAAGATACACAATGAGTCCTGAGTAAGGACCCACATACCATGTTCTTCAGTGAACACTCCATGTCATCGCTTCATGCTTCACAGAACCCTAGCCATCGCTGAGACATTCCCACATGACATGTTCTTCGGGATACACGTCGTGTTCTTTGAAAATTTCCATAATCACATTTATTCGCAGCTGCGCCTCCTTTGATGCTTTGTTCTTTGATCTGACTATCCTATCTTTATGAAACTCAAGGGTTTAGGTTTCCCTGACATCACAAAGCTGATTTCATCAGTTTCAGGCCTCCTATTGTCCTTGAAAACACATTCTGATTCTATAGAACAAAGAACACACAAAGAACGAGAACTCAAAAACTATTATGATTCGTCTTTCACCATCACCTTCTCACCTCCTTTGGGTCATCACGATGTCAAACCACCATTTTGGGATCATTATGTTTTGAAATGGATGGGCAACGATATGTTGTTCATAACCCCGTGAAGAACGCGAAGAACAAGGGGTTGAAAAGAAGGAATGCACCTCTGCTGTCATTCATCCCGTTGCCTATATGATCATTTTAATAGGTTTAACAGGAAAATAAAAATGAAAAACCAAATATCATCATAAAATCAATTCCTGAATTAAAAACCTCAAAAGAAAAAAAATTGACACCCTCATTTATGAATGTACGATCCACAGATCACATTGTTTGTGGGTTGATCCGCATTAATCTTTTAATCCAAGAATGGGGAAGAGAAAAATCAAAATAAAAACCCCTACATCAATTCGGTTGAAGAGAAATAATTGCATCGTGTTCGTTGGCAAGGTTCGTTGAATTTGAGATGCGTCGATCGATCGTGTCATCACCACCTGCCAAAGGTTTCTCCTCTAAAGCTCCAAAGTAAAACCTCAATATGTAGGGTCATGAGGATAACCCGATGAACTTTCCATAAGAATGAATTAATAGGGGAGGACTGATTCACTTCACAAAAAATGGAAACATCTAAAATAAAATAAATTATTAGTTTATCTCATTTCCATTAAAACATCCAAAAACTAGCTCTTGAAACTGACCCGCACCGGTCGATGTTAGTCCCCACCTATGGTAAAGTCGCTTCTCTAAATTAAATGGTGACCTCATATATCTGATCCGAGCACCAGAGTTATTCCACTTCTATAGGAAAACATCTCACAAGTGCTATTTGAAATTTTAATTTATTTCAAACATTTATGTCGGGCACTCTAGGCCTCGAAATCACATGTCATCGAAAGTTATGGTCTCTAAATAATTCCATATAATATTCATAAATAATATATAGAAAATACAAGAAATTAAATTACTATTCGTAATGGTTAGATTATTATTCTAGCTATTAGATTACTACTCCAACAGTCATATTGTTAGTCAATAGTTGGATTTTTAACAGTTATTTGGGTTCCCAAATTTCTATAAATACCTCATATTTCATTCATTATTCATTAATTTATATTTTCTCTCAAGGTTATATATATTATAATTTTCAACATGTATATTTAATTATAAATATTCATTAAAAAACATTATTATCCATTCTAGAACTATAAATGTTTATTATCCCAAAAAACATGGATACAAAAATAACTTGTATATAAAATAACTGTGTAATATCTCACATAGTTATAAAAAATAACCCCTTTTATATATATCATACATAAAACATTTCAATATACCTTAATGAAAGAAAAACATAAAAATGAGAGAGCATAGCTGCTTAAAAAGGGTAAACAAGGGATATATCAATGATAATTTATTCATAACATGAACATATGGGTATAAAAACAAGAGATTAATATTTTAAAACCATACCCAGTAATTCTTAGTTTTTAATAATGATTCATGACATAAATCATGTATTTTCATATGTCGTCAATCATAAAGGAATTAGTGAACATAATCCATTAGAGCGTCATATTGGCATAAGATCATATCATAAAAGAGTGTCATAAAGTGTATGATAAACATAATCATAGAAATTTTATATCAAGGATACCCACTAAAAAATTCATCACATGTTAGGGTTTATCTAACCTCCCATGTACCGTATTCAGGATTGGGATGAACTCTGATGTACAAAATTGTAGGCTAGGGATAACACTCTTTTACCCTCTTTTGGGCTAGGGATAACCTCATTGGTAACCTTTGAACTCATAAAACATTAATCATTACCCATTTAATTTTTAGGTTTATAATGGACCCACTCACCAAAGAATTATAATCCATTCATGTGTTTTAAAGAATATAATTAAATCATTTATCATTTCATAATAACTTCACCCATGGAAAAGAAAAATTGTTTCATAAATATTTTATCATCATAACCATAAAACATACAGTTAATGAATAAATATGTTAACAAAAAATTATATAACCAATTATTCATAAGTAAAATAAAATTATTTTTTCAAAGAGAAAATTTTCTTTTATTGTTCACCATATCCATTCTTGACGAAAATACACATTTCATCTAGAGATCACTTATTTAAAACCTAAAATATCCAAAATATGAAAGAAAAAATTTAATTAATAATAACTAAGAAAAACCAAAATGTAATATTAACTGAATTGTGTGGGAATGATGGTGGGAACATATATTCATGCCATTTAATTTAAAACATATATTCCATTCACATTAATGGAAAAATTACAAAAGTAAGTCATCTATAAATTGATTTGAATATTTATTTAAAAAATAATTGAATGTAAAAAATAGGCACAAATTAATTTAAAAAATATTAATATAATTGTAAAAAAATTATTGAAAATGTTTTAAATAATGTTTGTACATTCAAAAAAAATATTTCTTACCAAATAGAAAAACAAAGATGGTTTTCCATAAAAAATATTGTTTCAGCCTCTAGAATAATGGATAAGAGGAAAATGAAATGAAAACATCAAATATACATAAATAACCACCATTGAAGAAAATAAATAATTTTTTTGATAAAGGTAATATAATTTCACCTTCTAAAATTTAATTATAAATAATTCCGGTAAAATGATATTGTAACATTAGACCCTTACCTCAAGTTCCACTTGCTTCTTAACCACTCTAACCTCCTGTATAAAAAATTCAAATTTATTAAAATTCTATTATATATATATATATTCATGCTGATAATATCATATATCATCAACTTATGACATTTCAACACCCATTTTTTAATAATTATTTATTAAAATCAGTTTTCAGGGGGTTAACAGTTTCGATTTTCTTAAATGTTTTGGTGTAGTGGTTCTAATCAATGAGCTTTGAAATTGTTTAAATCATACACAAAATGTTAATAATGATATTAATATATTATATATTCATTATATAGATATTTATAATCATCTATAAAATGAAGTTATAGAAAAATTAATTACAACGTTCATGGATATGGCAGTCCATACATACACATGAACACATTTTCATTTTCCAATGAAAAGAAGTAAATCATGATAAATAATATTTTATCAATTTATTATCATTATTATATCCTAAATATTATATATATTTTTTGAATCCATTATTATAAAAAACCATGAAATACAGTGATGATAAATGATTCATATCGCTATGTGGAGGTAGTAGTCCCCACATACACACCAATGATGCATTTATCTCTAGTTTTATTTATAAGATGTGGAAATGGTTGTTCCATCAACCTAATAACATGTTAGTATTTTGATGATACTATAATCGTCATTTTTTTGACATGAAAGGATGGTATTCTTATAAAACCAGGACATCTTGTATGTGGGAATGGATTTTAGTATGGTACTAGCGTAGGGATTTTCTTAGTTATAAGGCTCAAAATTTGTGAATAATGGATTTGTGAAGGTTCCCTTTTATAAGTGGGGAGAGTGGAGACTTTGGAATTACCTAAAGTATTAAATCAATTTAAATAAACTTTCATATTTAGGTCGGAATAAATTTATATATTTTTAATCTAATATGTTGGTGAGTTGAAATAATATCATCCAATATAATTTAGACAAGATTTAGTGTTTTTTTAACGATTGTCTCTTAGTTATAACTCATTATAAAGCTTTTTGATGATTACCATGATGTTAATGTTTTTTACTCTTTAGTGGTCTTTGAAGTTGCAATAAAAGGGAAGCCGAACCATATGTGTATAATGGATAGTATTATAGACCACATCCAATTTACTTTTCAAAAGATAGTATATTTATGAATTTTAAATCATTTAATAAAACATTATTTAAAATATGATACCATTAAATTTACTTTTGTGAATACTCATATATCTTGACTTTATTGACAAAAAATATAGAAAATAATTCAAATAAACACCTTAGAAACATCTCTAATATTTTATAATTGTCTATCAAATTCATGGAACATAATAATGCATACATATTGTATTACTTTTAATACTTTTTTATTTTTTTATTTTTATATTACCTGAATGAGTGTCCTGTCAGTGTTGATTAAAAATATATCATAATTATACAATAAATTTTGTTAAAAAGATTACATGAAAAACAATCAGTTCAATTTTAAAAAACCATTAATAACAAATTATAGCCTCTTTTTATGCCCAATGGAAAATATTATAGATATTAAACTAAAGAGAGTGTAATTTTTTATTTATTATTTACTTAAAATAATATTATGGTCATTATCAAATTTAAGTGGAATGAATTTTCCAAAAAAAAAATAAATATAATATGATTAAGTTAAAAAGGAACCTATTCAATTAAATATAGGTAAGTGTTATATTTCTGGGCTTTATCCCATTATTTCGACCATGTTTTAGCCATTTTACCCTTTCCGAGGTGCCAAATATTTACCATGGTTACTAATAATAATGACCGAAAATAAATGGGGACACTTTTCTAAATTTGAACATCTTCATTAAAAATATTTAATCCATTTTTCAATATTAAATTTCAATAAGTGGTATAAATTCGATATAGAATTAACTGTAAAACACAATGAAAACCATTTTAGAGAAAACCGCTTGAAGCATAAAATTAGATTTATTATTATCTAGTTCCTAGTAAAAACAATTATATGAATGTTAAAATATTTTATTGAATATATTATAAATTATTTAAATTAAAATTATTAATTAATGACGATTAATGTAATTTATTAATATAAAAACATACTATTCATATGAAACAGGTTTTTATAAAATCATCACTTTTTTACTTTTAAATGATTTTATAAATTGATGAACATCGAATTAATTCTATAAATGTGTAAACAATACTATTTTATAATTTATTTTGTCATATTAATATCCAATAATCCAATTTCTATGTGATAACAATCACATTAAATAATTATAATATAATATTACAATATTTTTTTAAATAGAGTGTTGTGTGTTAAGAATGTTATCGAAAACTTCACATTTATTTTGATAGAAATACATATAAAATCATGGGGTGTTACATTATACTCCCATTAAAATAACTATTTCCCTCAAAATTTAATCACTCTGATATAATTAAATGAGAATATCATTGTTTCATCATATCCTTAGGTTTCCATGTAGCTTCTTTGAATATTTGGTTCCTCCATAGAATATTATCCAGGTGAGTTGTCCTATTATATAGCTCATTATCCCTAGGATCAAAGATTTATAACCATTGTTTTTAAAGGAAACAACATGATCTATCATTATGACCTCTATGTTTTGTATATTTGTAGGATAAAATTAGAACATTTAAAGGAGAGATACCTAGAACACATCCAAATATAGATAAAGATTCAACGTAAGTTCCAAGTGATCATCTAAATCCTGACACAATCATAAATTTTAGGGACCAATATATCTAGGGATCATATTTTCTTATGTTCAATTCTTATAACCTTATTATAAAGAAATTTTCAAAGTAATACCATAATACCAACCTCATAATATACACCTCACCGATATTTATCAGTATAATCTTCTTTTCAAATCTAAACTCCCTTGATGTTCCATTTAAAATATACGAATCTATCTACTATTTACATAGATATATCATGCTATTATATATTTCATTCTCTAACTTCTTCAAATAACATTAGAGTTCTAAACATTCTTCCCCATATGGATTCATCAAGATCTATTAGAATTCTTGGGTGAAATCAACAATTATAGGGGAATTAATAAAGAGGTGGGAATTGATCCCAACCACTATTGAAATCTAATAAATATGATTTTATCATAAACTCTTTGTCTTGAATGGTTATATAAAACTAATGATATATATAAGTATGATAATATGTATATAAACATGACATTTTATCAAGATGTCACTGACGAATTTTCCAGAACATTGAGGTAAACCACAAATCTAGACTAGAAATAATTGTATGTAGTACTCCATGAAATCACAAGTCTTATTAATGTATATTATAGAAATATTTTAAAGGGGACTTCCCTGAGATAAGTTAATTGAACTTAACTTTTAAGGTGATCAAATACATCCTGAATAACATTACAACCATTATATTTTATGGGGAGTCTAATGACAAAATCCATGGTGATTCTTTCCAATTTTTATTGTGGTGAGGGTGATGGTTGTAACATCCCATAAGACTTATATATATCATCCTCAACATAATGGCATACCAAGAACCAAGAAAAATACTCTAAAATATCTATATTCTTATTATCCTACCAAAAACGTTCATCTATATATCTATATATAATCATACATCTATAATGAATAGAGAAAAATAAGAAATCAGTTTTGTCCAACATCTCTTTATTAATGTCCAGAAATGATAGGATATAAACATGGTTATTAAGACTTATCATTCCATCACAATCAAGGTTTAACATTGGAAAAACTATCTGTTTCGTTTTCACCTCTAAATATTCATTTTCACTACTTTAATATTCAAATCGATTGACAGTCAAACACTCATTTGAAAAATATAATATTTCACTAATTATTTAAATATTTCCATATCCATTCATTGACAATTTAGAATTATTGGATATTTTTTATCCTCATAATATAAAAGTTTGTAGGATCCTCTTAACTCATATCATATACCACCTCATTCTCTTTCATAGGGTTGTAATGTATTGATTTTTCAAAATAATTAATCAACTCCAACAATATTCTCTAGTAAATATTCAACTATTTTTTAGTGAATATATAATTTAAACATTTATTATCAGTATATATGTCACAAATTTTCCTTTAAAGATATTGAATTAGTATATTTAATTCACATATTACCACTCTTAACTCTAAATCAAGATTTGGTTAATTCTACTCATGAACCGTCAATTGGATTGAAGAATATGCTATCTCTATACCATTCTACACAATAACACATGAAGACCCCTTATTTGATGCATTACTATAAATAAAAAAACCTTCTGCATTATTGGGTAGTGTGAGTACAACTGCACTGACCAATCTTATCTTCATATCTTTAAATTTTTTCTCACATTCATTATTTCAACAGATCTTGACTCCCTGACAAGTTAACAATGTCAGTGAATTACAGAACTGTGAGAAATTATTCAAAAACAATCAATAGTATCCATCCCATTCATAAAAAATATGGATCATAGTCCCAATGTTTAGTCTAGGCAAATATTTAGTACCTTTCATCTTTGATAGATCAACTGATATACCCTCTTTTGAGACTACATGACCCAAAAATGTAATCTTTTGTAAAAATTGACACTTGGTAAAATTTTCATATCGCTTATACTTCTATAAGGTATTTGGTACAATCCTTAAATAATACCCATTTTATTCCTTAATATTTAAATATATTAGAATATCATCTATAAATACTACCACAATGTGATCAAAGTAATCTATAAAGACAATATTAATTAACTCCATGAATTTCATGGGGGAAATAGTAAGACCAAATGGAATCCCTATAATTTTATATTTTGAATACCTAGTATGGGATGTGTTCTTGGGTTTGTCTTTCCTTTTGAACCAAAATTGATAGTATATAGATCAAAGATCAATCTTGAAATAATATTTTCTCTCTATACTTGATCAAAAACATCAATTTGAGGTAGAGGATACTTATTATTGATTGTGACCATGTTATGTTCCTGATAGTCATTGTAGAATTGAATTGATACATCTTTATTAATAATAAAAGGAACATGTTCACCCCATTTTGATTCACTTGGAAGAATGAATCCCATAACAACATTATCCTAGAGATTTTTCTTTAATTATAGAAACTCAACTTTGGAAATTCTATATGGAGTTTTTATAATTTGTATAACACCAGGTTTGAGACTATTGAAAACTGCACTTCCTATTTTTAATAAAGAATGTAATTTTTTAAAGAAAATACGTCAATAAGCTCCTATAAAATATGCATATCATCAATTTTTATTTTATCTCTAACCATATGAGATACATACCCATTTTGAATATAAATCAAGATTCATATAATTGATGTAATTTTCATTGGAAGTTTATACATATCCTCACATCGATAGATGAGAATATGTTGGTTTAGAATATCAAATGCGGCATTATTAATTTTGAAATTTATATGGAATTTAAATAAACAAATCCATTCCATTCTAACAAATTACATCAAATTCAAATGGTGTTATAATAATGATATTTATAAGAATCATACTCTTACAAACATCAATAGAATAAGTATTATAAACATGAGATGTGTTCATCATACCATTAGGAGCATTCACTAATTATAATGACCTAGAATTTTATTAATCAAATATCCTTTCTTATAATTATGTTATAAAGTATAAAGCACATAAATCACATAAATAACTTAATAAAAATTCTATTTTCATGAATTAAGGGTGAAATATGTGTTATTTATTGAAATTAAGGAACATATACGAATGGAATAGTAACATGACCGTTGAAATAGTAATGTGACCGTTAGAAATAGTAACCCGACCAATAGAATATTAAAAACTCCTATAATAGTATAAATAAAATTATGCATATTATTAATTAAAATATGATATATTTATATCCTGGCATTGGAAAATAAATGCTTCAAATATGATAAATTAAGTGTTGGTATTTTTGTGAGACGTAAATGTTTATTTGAAATTATATGATTAATATAATGATTTAGAAGAAAATTTAATTTCATAAATAGATTCATAAATTAATATTTTGTTTTATTATTACTATAAGATAATTTTACGAGACCTCAATAAATTTTTCACAGTGTCATAAAATATGTTATAATATTAAAATCAATATTTTTCAAATAAATTATTATTCTAATTAAAAATAAAATTTCTCACATTTATAAAATTATATTCATAAAATATTTTCCATTTTTAAAATATAAAAATTGAAAAATTATTAGGGTGATTTTTTGTATTTTTCTAAAATACTAGATTTTTTTGTGAATAGTGAAATATAGTAATTTATGGTATATAACATTTTAAGCCAAATGCATGAATTGTTGAGTCATGGATGATTTATGGATGACATACGATCCAATTGTTTTGAAATAACTTGCACTACTTACTATATTTAGTCATAATAATAAACACTATTGATAGTCTTGAGCCAAAATAATTAACAAATGAATAAAATAATCAAAAACACCCCTCTCCTCCCACTGTAAATACCACCACCTCTCCTGACACCCCAATGCTTTGAATAATGCCTAAATTCTAGCCAATTACTCTTAAAAACACATTATACACATTATAATATCACTGGTATCATCAAAATACCATTTCCAAGTGCCTTAAAAAGGTTATACAGGAGACGACACTAAAGAGGTAAAATCCTCCCTCTTTCTCTTTTTTTAAATTTTTTTATCATTTCCTAACCTCCCCTATAAAAAGTAACATGATAAATATAGTATGAAATATATATTGGAATGTTATTTTTGTAATCGATTATCCATCCTCAAGTCTATTCTCCTCTCATAGTTTTCTAAAAATGAAAACATCATCTGTGTGGTGTTTACTCACTACATTCATGGATGCTAAGTTTTATTTATTCATTATCGCCTTAAAGGCTGGTAATAAAACCAGTTTATGGTTAAAAATATTATAATTTTTTTATTAAATCTTATTTAATATTATTTAACTAGTATATAAACATATTATTAAATAATACACTACTAATTCGTTATGGTCTTAAAAAACACCAAAATAAACTTGCCTTTTTTCGTTAAAGTTTTATCAATTGAATCATCCTCATGTCAAAAAATAAAATAATACATGGGAAAATTTAAATTTCTAGTATTAAATTAATACCATATTATTCCATTTATAGTGTTTTTATTCTATTTTAAAATAACTTTCATAATTATACACAAGCAAAATTACCATGAAACCATGAAATAAACACTCCCAAAACGAAAAAATTAAATAGTGTAAGTCAATGAAATATCCATAAATAAACCCAATAAAATTATAATAAATTAAATTCATTTAGACTAGGTTATGAGTTATCTAATTATTTTTTTAATTTTTTTATCCATGAAATTATGTACAAGTACAAAACACATAAGGACATAACCTATGGGTTCTCTCTGAACCACCTTTTTTCATTCGGGTTACACTTTCTATCTATTTACCCAAATGTAATTTTTAATTATTCATATTTAGTCCTATTTAAATCTATTTTTATCTTCCAAAAATATGTACCTAGATAAATTATTCTTTCATTTACAGGGAAATAAATGTTTTATAAGGTTCCCTTCTCAATTCTTATCGAAAAGAAAGCTTTCCTAAAGGGAACTTCCCCATTTCTTACGAATTTTCTAGTACACTCCATAATCAGTTTAAATCCACCATTTTTTTTATAAAATCACTCATTTTATCATGATAAACTATATAATTTCTTTTATAGTCTTATATAAATAATTATTCCTTTGACCGTTTTAAATATTCTTAAATATTTTCCCTTAAATTTCACTAAAGTAGATCATTTTTAAAGTTTCTAAAACACTATTTTTACTTGTTTTCACTTTAGTTAGAAATAATTTATCATGATATATTGCTATTTTTTCCTTATTGACGTCTACTTATCTTTTAAATCCATTACTTTATGGACACTTTTATGATACATTCATTTGTTATAATTACGATACCCATTTCATTCCATGGGTGACCCTTATGTTTATGTTTGATTCATCATTTGGAATATATATGTGTAAAAAATTTATAATGGGTGTTCCAAGATAACACTCCAATTCATTGGATAATTTTTATTTTCATGAGATATAATGTTGGGATGGAGAATATACCAGATTCAATTATGGTACTCTGTCCACTATTTGGTAGACTCTTAGTAGTTATACTTGAATCATGTTATATGTTATTGTAAAATTCCTATGTTTACATGATTACATGATCCAATGATCTATATTTTTGGGTTCCATATGTTCATTCATGTTCCATGCCTTTTTTATTTTATCATGTTATTCCTTCTACACCTTTTGATATGATTTGTTTCTTTGTTTATTCCCTTACAGGGATTTTCAAATCATCCAATTTGTCAATGTATTTCCTAGGCTATCATATAAAGATGTAAGAGCTCAAATGAAGTAAGAATATCATTATTTATTTTTAATATAATGTTTTTTAGTCTATTTCCATGTTTTTAGTTTTACGTAACTAAATTCCAAAGACACTCGACATTATGATCTATGGTTTTTATTTGATGGTTAATTTTGATTACAATCGTGTAATAATATGTGAAAAATGATAGGGTATTTATAGTTGGTATCATAGAAAGGTCTTGTTATTTTTTAAGATTAGGACTATAAAACATTTGTAAGAACCCTAGGGATAATTTAATAATAATTTATAACATAGAATGCAACATAGGGAATCACAAGATAAGATGTACATTATTTTAAAGGATTATCCTTATATGTTTAATGTTTTATTTTTATATTATTGTTAACGATGTTTTAAATACCCCATAATTGTAATGTATTATTTATTTAATGGATATAAATTTTAGAACTCATGCCAATAGTCAATATGATAGGCAATGTGATGATTACCACATGAAATTCGAGATCTAATGGGAATGGGATGTTAAAAACTCATGATAGTACTCACTAAACTGGATCATATTATAAATAATAACTTGGATCATGTAGAATTTAATCCTTCTCCTAAGAATTATAAATTTATAGATGAATCATTTATGTGAAAAGGCCTCCCATATTTTGTGGATCTTTTGATCCTATCATCACTGGACAATGATTGACTATATTGAGATGATATTATTTGTCCTTCAATGATTATAAGAAGAGAAAATAATACTAGATGCCTGTTTCTTTGATGAGAAAGATGATGAGTAGTGAAAACTAATCAAAATCACAAATTCAGTACTGGAAATTGATTCCATGTAAAGGGTTTATTTCAATAAAAAAATTCAATAAATATTTTACCAAAAATCTCCATCCAATGATGGAAATGGAGTTCCTCATACTGAAGAAAACGGAAGAAAATTATATCAGGAAATACAAGGAAAACATTATAAGGATTTCATGATAAGAATCTGGATTTTTTATAGACATTGAACGCAAGGTCGATCACTTATTTAGTGGAATAAAGCACTTCTACAAAAATCATTAGTGATTCAAGACTTTGAAAGCTATGAGGACATTTTCCACTATTTCCTTAATGATAAAATGGAGATTGAAGACTCTATGTGGTCTCCTGTCCTCAGAGATAAAAATCAGAAAATGAATTTTAATAGATGTGGATCAAAAAATTAATCTCAGGATATAATGAACACCAAACATCCCATGTGTCAAAACTGTAGGAGGAAGCATCTTGGGAACTGCTTAAGGGGAACCAAAAGATGTTTAAAATGTAGAACATAGGGGAATCTATCTAATAATTGCTGAATCATTTTGAAGAATCTCACTAATGTGGAAGAATAAATGAATTTTCAAATCAACACTCAACCTATAGTTTAGTGTTTCAACTGCAAGTAAAAAGATAATTATATGATCCAATCCCCTAAGCCAAAGGTTATCGGTGGTAATCAACAACAAAAACCTCCTCGACAACATAGAAGGGAATATTATATCGCTATAATTGAGATTGATCCTGATAATGATGTTTTGACAACTATATTGGTTATTCATAAAAGAATATAAAACAAACTATTTGATCCTGGTTCTATTAATTCTTTTATATCTTACTATTATAGTATAACTATTCAAACACCAACTCAAAAATATGCAGTTTAGTTATCTTTGAGAACAATAAATGGGGAAATTATTACATCCAAAATATATAACTCCTCCCCGGTTAATGATTATGGATTGAACCTCCCATAAAATATTTTAATACTTCATTTGGTAGAGGTTTATGCTATATTGGGCATGGATTGGATATCTTTATATAAATCCAAAATCACTTGTTGGGAAAGGGAGATCAATCTTCACATCATGATGCATCCTAAAATTCTATACAAGTGTAAGTAGGAGGGTGAATCTCTTTTAGAATCATCATATAAATTGTTAATATTATTTCATTATGAGTAATAATATTTTGCTCAAATTATTGAGGAAAATGAGAGAATCATGCTCGAAGATATGCAAATTATCCGGGACTACACTGATGTGTTCCCAGAAGAATTGTATGGTCTTCTCCTTGGTAGAGATTTTGAGTTCTAAATTTAAGTTATTATTGGATATCCACCTATATCAAATACACCTTATATAATGTCCACTATTGATTTGGGGAAAATAATGATGTAATTACAAGATAATATGGAAAAGGGTTTTATCAGCTCTAGTGATTCACCCTGGGCTGTGCAAGTCCTCTTCGTCAATAAGTATGGATTAGTAAGCCTATTAATTGATTATCATGAGCTCAAATAAATCATAATAAACAAAAAGTATCATCTTCCAAAAATTGATGAATTTTTTAATCAACTATGTGGGGCCAGATATTTAACTAAGGTGGACCTTCGGTCAAGATATCACAAATTAAAGGTAAAGAATGAAGATATTCCCATGAGTACCTTTTAAAAAATGTATAGAAACTATGAGTTCTTAGTGATTAACTTTGTACTCACTAATTATCTTTCAATTTTCATTGACCTAATTAATAATGTCTATAGATATCACCTTATCAAATTTTTGGTAGTATTTATTGATGATATTCTGATATACTCCAAGAGCAAGGAGGAATTTGAGGAGTAATTGAATACTGTGATAAAGACCTTGTGGAAATATAAAATCCATGAAAAATATATTAAATGTGATTTATTGATGGAGGAAGTATCATTATAGGGGTATGTTATCACCAACAGAGAAATATTTGTTGGCCCTTTTAAGACAATGCATATCGAAGAGTTGCCTAGGCCAACATCTATAACAGATATCCATAGATTCCTTTGTCAAGATGGGTATTGACAATGATTTTTGAATACATTATCATGATTGTCCATCCCAATATCTATAATAACTCAGAATGGAGTAATTTTTTTCTAGCCTAGTGAATGTGAAGACTAATTCAATGACTTGAAAAAGAGGTTTATCATTACCCCAGTACTCACACTACCCACTAGTTAGGATCTATTTGTGGCATAAATTGATTCTTCAATGGAGGTATTAGGATGTGTACTGATGAAAAATGATAAAGTGATAGTGTATCCCTAAAATAAGTTGAAAATTAATGATCAAAATATCTCACACATGATCTGTAGTTGGTGGTTATGTTCTTCATTTTGAAAATCTGGTAGCATTATCTCTATGGGAAGAATAATGAGATATATACTAATCTTGAGATCCTCAAATATGTATTCACAAATAAGGATCTTAATACGATCTATCGAAGATAGTTAGAGCTCATCAAGGATTATAACTGCTCAATCCACTACCATCACGGTAAATAAAATAATGAGGATGATGATCTATGTATAGACGATCCTACAACATTATCAATGATGATAATTGAGAAGGATCCAATATTATTAGACCTATAAATGAAATACAATGTAATAATTAATGAAAGAACATCATCAATCATTTATCAATTTATTTCTAAACTATAAATTGTGGAGAAAATAAATAATGATCAATGACATGATGAGGAGATTCAGAAAATGGTGGAAGTAATTTGAAATGGGAATCCTTATAGTTTGAATTTTATGAGGAACTGGTCATAATATTGGTTCATGACTATGTGTACCATCCAATCCAAAGATAAAGAAAGATCTTAAAAATGATATATATATCTCAACTATATCTATTCCCCTAAGAAGAAGAAAATTATATTGTGACTCTGAGTGATCTATTTGCCGGACAATATGAAGAATGAGATCACTAAATATACATCAAAGTTCCTGGTATTCTAACAAGGGAAGGCAGAAATGAAAACGTACAAGGGAATGATGTAACCATTACCCATACCAACTTGTTAATGGATAAATATCACCATGGTATTTTTCAATGAACAAAGACATTCATAAGAAATAATTCTATAAGGGTCATTTGGGATCTTCTTAAAAATACATCTCATATTATCAAAATTTAAGAGGAATTATCACTCGATCAACTAGCTTGGATATGAACCATCAAAGTGGTGAGACGTCATGGAGTACCACTTTAAATTGTATACGATCGAGATCTGAGATTTACCTCTATGTTTCGGAAAAGTATTTAACATTCTCTAAACACTAAGATGAACTTCAGTACAACTTATCATCGTCAAAATGATTTCCAATCTGAGTAGAATAATCATAAAATTAAAGACATATTGAGATAAGTTTCAATGGAATTAAAGGTAGTATAGGAACAAAATCAACCTTTTTTGAGTTATATTACAGAAATTGTTTCCACTCAAGAATAAAAATGGATCCATAAGAAATCATTTATGGGAAAAGATTCAAAATTATAGAATTATGGGATGAAGTCCCTAAATAGAAGTTGTTGGGACATGAAATGGTTGAAGAAATAGTAGAAAAGGTGAAAACCAATTAGCATTATATCTAGTTTTCCCAAAGTAAATTGAAGATTTTTGTGGAAAATCATCAATGGGGCCTATAGTGAATGGTTGTAAATACAATAATCCTCCTCACAACTATAAGGAAGATGATTGTGATATTTGGGAAGAAAGGAAAGACGAGTCCCAGGTACATCTTCCCCTTTGAGATTCTTGATCGTGTTGGAGTTATGGATTATCGAATAACACATCCACCTACCCTATATAAAGTAAAAAATATATCCCACATATCCCTCTTGAGGAGGTACACACCAAATCCATCACATGTACTGAATCTAGAGTTGGTAGAACTAGAGAACGAACTATCGTATGAAGAGATATTGGTGAAGATCATGGACCATTGGAATAAAGTTATATGCAGTATGACTACTCAACAGGTTTATGAACTATAGAGGATCCATAAGTATAAATAGGCAACATGTGAATTGGATGAAACAATAATGGAGAAGTAACCCAACATATTTTCAACATAGAAAGTAAAACAAAATTTCAGGGGTAAAATTTCATAAGGGGGAAGAATGAAACGACCCATAATTTTATCCATCAAATTTTCCTTCTTATGATTAGGATATGTAGTATAAAACACATATGACACATATAGAACCTAATAAAAACATTAGTTTCATAAATTAAGAATCAAATAAGTGGTATTTATAGAAATTAAAGAACATATAGAAATGGAATAGTAAATTGACCGTTAGAATAGTAATTAGAAAATTAGAAATAGTAAATCGGCTAATAGAATAGAAAACTCACCTAGGAAATTATAATTAAATTTAGGAATTTTATAAATTAAAATATGATATATTTATATATCAGAATAATTATATAAATGATTTAAAAATGATAAACTAAGTGTTGGTATTTTTGTGAAATGTAAATGATTATTTACAATTTCATAATTAATATAATGATTTAAAAGAAAATTTATTTTCATAAATAGATAATAAAATTAATTTTTTGTTGTCTTATTATTATTATATAGTTTTATTAGTCCTTAATTAATTATAAAAGTTTCAGAAATTGATTATAACATTAAAATTGGAATTTTTTGAAAAAATGTAGATTTTAATTAAAAATTAAATTTCTCATATTTATAAAAAAATTTCCATAAAATTGTTTCCATTTTTTAAATATACACATAAAAAATTAGTGTGAATTTTTAGGATTTTTTCCTAAAATAGTTGAATTTTCGACGAATAGCGGCATACTATAATTTATGGTATTTAACATTTTAAGCCAAATACAAGAATTTTTGTGTCATGTATTATGTATGGATGAGGTAAGAACCCAATAGTTAGAACTCAAATACACTAATTATTGTACATAGTTACAAGAATCAACATTATTGATAGCCTTGTGAAAAATAATAATAAATAAATAAATAAAATAATAAAAAACATGCCTCTCATAAATAACACCCCTAAACATTGCTTCTCCATACACTTACGAAGCCTTGTAGCTTGTCTAAATTATGACCAATTACTATCCCAAAGATATTATCTATGTTATTTTTTCCATTTTTCACTAAAACACCATTTCTAAGTGTCGTAATGAGATTCTCAAGGATATGACACCAAATAGGTAAAACCCTCCCTCTTTCTCTTTTAATTTAATTTATTTTCTTATTATTCCCTAACCTACCCTATCCAAAGTAAAATGATAACTCCAGTATCATATACATACTATAATTTTATTTTGATAACAGAAAATACATCATCAAATATCTTCTCCTCTTCTTTTTTTCTAAAAATGAAAACATCATCTATAAGGTGTTGATTCACCCCCTTCATGGATGAGGAGTCTTCATTTTTCATTATTGCATTCAAGGATGTCCATGAAACCATTTTTATGGATAAACCTGATTATAATTTGTGTAATAAAACTTATTTAATGTTCTATAAGTATTATATAAAAATAAAATTAAAGAAAATAATATAAATTCTTGATGTTGAGTAAAATCACCAATAACAAAATAATATTTTTTTATCTAAATTTTATCTAATGAATCATCATCAAGTAAAAATAGAAAATGATATATGAGACCATTTAAATTTATGGAAATAAATTAATATCATCCACTTCTAGTTATGGGGTTTTTATTCCATTTAACAAGAACATTCAGAATGATACACATGCGAACCTACAATGAAACCATGAAACAAATACTCATAAAATGGTGAAATTAAACACTATAAGTCCAAGAAATAGACATAAATGAAAGTAATAAAATTATAATAAATTAAATACATGAATAAGAGGTTCATAATTAATTAATTAATGGATTTAATTTTATTTTCTGGGATATCAATTACAAGTGGAGGACACATTCTGACATAAGGTAATGGATTATTTCCAAACCACCATTTTTTCCTTTAGGTTACGCTTTCACTCTATTTACCCAAATTTAATTATTAATTATTCTTATTTACTCATACTAAATTATTTTTTATCTTACAAAAACATTCACCGAGCTCAATTATTTGTTATTTTATTTGGAAATACATGTTTTATTATGTTCACTTCTCAATTCCTCTGGATACACAAGCCCGATTAAAGGGAACTTCCAAATTTCTTACCCATTTCAAAGTAACATCGATATTTTTTTAAGAAAAAATTGTTTTTTTAAAATCATCCATTTTATCATGAGAAACTATCTTAGTTATTTTTGAGTTTTATAATAACAATTATGACTTTGATTGTTTTAACTATTTTTTAATATTTTCCCTTAAACCATACAAAAGTGGAACATTTTTAAAGTTTCTTAAACACCTTTTTACATGTTTTCCCTTCAGTTGAACATAATTTATCATGAATTATTTTTATATTATCTTATTAATGTCTATTTATTTTTAAAATAAATTGTTTTAGGGACACCATTATGATATGCTCATTTTCTAGGATTTCAATGCCCATTTCATTCCATGGGTAACACTTATGTTTATGTTTTATTATTCATGTGGCACACATATTCATGAACATGTTATAATGGGTGTTCCCAAATAGTGCTTCAATGCATTGGGTAGTGTTCAGTCTAATGATATTTCATGTTGGGATAGTGTATAATCCTTATTCCATTTTGGGACTTTTTCTGCCATGTGATATCGTATTGGTAGTTAGCCTTGAATCATATTGATGTCATGTTATATGTTTTTACACATTCCAATGTTTCCAGGATTTCATATTCCCATGTTCTATATGTTATACTTCCACATGATTATTCATGTTCCATGAATTTTAATTTCATCATATTATTCTTTATAACCTATGTGACATGCTTTATTTCTATGTTTTTCCCTTATTAGGCCTTTTAGCTCATCGCATTTGTCTCTGTATTCCCTAGGTTATCCAATGAAGACTTAAGAATTTAAATGACGTTAGGAGATCATTATGGTCAATTAATATAAATATTTTTTATTCTATTTCCATGTTTTCAACTTTATGTAACTAATCTTCAAAAGACACTATGATTTTATGATCTATGATTTGTATTTAATGGTTAATTATGCTTAAAATCATGTAATAGTTTGTCAAAGAGGATAAGTCCATCATAATACTAATTAAAATTATATTCTTTGTGGTGGTATTATGATAACCATATAAAATAATTTGGATATATAAGAGTGGGTAGGTCTATTATTCTATAAGACATTAAACGTTCTTGAGTAGATTATATGTGCACCTTTATCTACTTCATTATTGTACCCCACATAATAAATTATAATATCATGATAATTTCTTTTTTCTTAGGGAATAAATTGATGCTAGCATTGATGAGCATCCTTAACCCAAAAATTTTAGCACCGGTTATCATAATTCCCATACTAATAATATTTAAAACACTATAGTGTTGGTCATAAATTCCATGGATCTTTCTCTATATATGAATCATTAGCTAATTTCTTCCCATCATATTTGGAATTGATCAACCAATAATATTTTTTCCACACTTAAATCATTTAATTTTCACCTTATGGTAATTTACTCTAAGATAATTTCTACACTTCTAGAATAAATGATTACTCATCTTCTTACCAAGATGGTTTTTATTATTATAATTTCCTTTTAACTCCATATTTCTTTTCTTATCAAAACCAAAAGATTCATGGGTTGCTGCAATACCTTTTTATACCATAACAGAAAATTGAATGATTTCCTCATATATACTTATATCCCTTAGTGATAACTCCCTTCCAAGAACTGGTTTTCTTCCATTAATAAATCAATAACTATAGATTTCCAGTTCAATTTTTATACTATATGTGTTCCTCTCACGTATTTTAAAATTTTCCATATAGGTACTAATGGATTCATAATCCATCTACTCTAGATCATGTAATCCATTCTTCAATTTTAGAATAAAGAATATGTGGAATGTACTTATTTAAAAATAACCTTCTAAACTCATACTACTCATCATTTTCAATTTCATCTTGTTTCCTTGTGTTTTTGATGATATTCCACCCTTTATATACTTATCCTTCCAAATGATAAATATAAAAAATAACTTGTTCGTGCAAAAAAAATTAGAGATTGTAAAATATATTTTCATTGGTATTGATCCATTTCTCGCCATTAGTGGATCAGTATACCAACTAAATGAAGGGGGATGTTTCCTCATGAAGAACTCAACAAAACATTGTTCCCTCCATTGATAATTTTGAATATCATCATGATTCATGGGTTTAGAAATTTCCAAAAGAATATAAACAATATTTTTAATTTTATTTCCCATAACATCTATCCTCACATGAGGAAATTCATTAGATTTTACATCACATTTAGTGTTATCATGGTTCTTTCAGTTTGTATCCATTGACTAAAACCAAAAATTATAATGGGATAAAGAATAATCATTGTGAGAAACCATATACTAATGAAAAAACCATTCTTAAGATATCTAAATCATGAGAAATTATTTTCAATCTATGATACCATTGGGTTAACCTAGGTCATTGTTTCTTCTGGAAATGGGGATGATCTTTTTTGTTTAAGGTTCAAACATTCCAGCCGGTTTCTAACAGGTTTATTCGTAGTACTAGAAACACCCAATGATTCTTTATCCATTTGGACCGACTTTCCAAAGGTAGGTGCTCAGTAGTTGTGGACCAATGAGGCTTAATAATTTTCATTGGTCAAGAGGATGGGAGGTCAGGCTCATCACACTTTTTTGGGCAAAATTATTTCCAAATCCGGGACTCTCTTATAGATTTAAGTTATGTTCATCAATCCTTATTAATTCACCAATAATGAAAATGAGTTTTCCTTTATATTTGGAAATCTATGATTGATATGTATGGGATTTATAGAATCTTTTATATGTATTTCAGGTTCTTCATTGATGGAGTGTCATCTGTATGTATTAGATATTTTTAGTCAATGGTATCTTTCAATACATTATATGGAAATCTCTTGGTCATTATGATGACCACACTGGTTTTAAAGCCACTCATTGGGGTACTTGAATTTTATTTTCCTTCAGAAAGACAAGGATTATATCAGAGTTGGAATCATACTCGCAGTTGGGATACCTACGTATCCTAGTTAAAAAAGGAATCAGAACCCACATAGTTTAATATGAAGGATATAGTTTAACGTCATATGGGACGAAAAAAGAATTAATTAATGATGGGATTGAACCTTGGAAAGGATTCCTACGTACTCTACTTTTAAGGTAGAGATCAAAGTCTACATAGTTCGGGTGAATAAATATGGGAATTATGCATGGTTAATGGCCCAGAAAGAGATTCCATGATTACATTTACACTCTAAGATCATGTGATTCATGCTCGGTGTGAGAAACAAGAGGTATCAGTAAAACTAAATATTATGCCAAAAAATAAGCAGTCACAAGAAATGATGTGGGGCTTACGTATGTATGAATTTCTTAGTAGATGAAAACCATGATTTACTTCAGAAAAGAAGCCCAGAAGTAGGGTCCATAAAGGTATTTGTATTTTATGGAGATTTGGAGTTTTAACCTAGAGTTTACTCTTAAGAAGGAGACCCAAATTAAAAGGGACTTATGATTGGGTCTTAGAACTGAGAAGGTGGCAGAAATCAAAAGAAATTAAGATTGGGGCTTACACTTGAGAAGGAGGCCCAAATTTAAAACAGGACTTATAACCTAGGGCTTACTCTAGAGAAGGAGGCCCATTGTTAAAGGAAATTATGACTAAGGATTACTCCTGAAGAGTATGCCTAGGTTAAGGGAACTTGGCGCTTACTCCTAAAGAGGATGCCCAAAATCAAAAGATCTTCTCATCTTAAAGGATGAAGTTATAAAGGAAACTTCTAACCATAGTGACATAAAGCTTGTAAGTCACGAGGTTTTGGGAGAGGTCCTCACTGAATTCCTTTCAGATAAGGAATCCAACAAAATAACCATGCCATAAATGTCTTTGTAAATGGGTTCTAGGGCTAATATCTTGAAGAGGAGAGGTGAATGGGAGAAAGTCACACAAATGAAATTGACATGAAAGTGTAGGTCACGTAAGTCATTTGACACGCAAGTAATGGCTGTGCAATAATACTTGCGTGGCATGGGTTCCCCTGGACGATGAAAAATCTTGTAGGGTAATACTTGGGCGAGACTTAACTTGAGCCTTTAGCATTATCCTAATATGTTTCCAAAAGGGCGACATGCAAGTGTTTCTATATCTAAGGAGGTCTGTACACTTATGCGCACAAGTGTTGATGAATTCTAAACACCTAGGCCTTATCCTACTCCTTAGAGTCTTCCATTCTAGGTAAAAAGTTACTTTAGAAGATTTCAAAAGAGTTGAGGTGTAGGCTTGGGCGACCAGAACATGAATTTGACTTCTGAATAAATACTCCCCCTTAAATGCGGGGCCCACAGTGGCTATTTATAGGCCACCTTGCACCTTGGGTGAAATTTCAAATAGGGCATGCAAATGAGCTATGCGACCCTTAGGTGGTGCGCAAGTGACTTGCGTGGCGCGCAAGTAACTTGTGTGACATACTCTAAAAGGGGTTCCTAGTTCATGCCTATGTAATTTTTTTTATGTTCTTTAAAGGGTGACCATATTTGTTATTAAGGTATTCCCCTTTTCCATTCATTCGACTGCGTGACAGAAAGGAGCGTCAACAAATGTCCACCCTCAGAGTTGGATTTGAAAAGAAAAGAGGATCCAGATCTGAGGTAAAGTTGGAGAAATCAAGGGTCTGTGGCACGTAAGTTCAACGCACCAATGCTGGGGCACGCAGGTATGGCGTGCAGGTGGTCTGGATCACCTATATATACAGGCTCACTTCCAAGAAAACTCATTCGGATTTCAACAACTTGAGCTCTCATCATGCAATATGCTTCTATCTATAGTGAATTGCCCTTCTGGATTGTGTCACGCTTCTACAGAAGGTATTTGACTTGCGCACCAAGACTAGGGAGGCAAAACTTGCGCGATCTGTTGGACTTGCGTTCCATGTTAGGGACTTTAACGCCTTAATGCCTTGGACATTTTTTTGATTTCCTTCATCACAATTTCACAAAAAAACTTACTTAAAAGTTGATTGGTTGATCTTTGTGCTGATTCAATGTCTCCCAAATGTATTGGATCAGCTGATGAGTTGGCCTGCAAGAGAATAAATGACATGATGAACATCGTCATCCATGATTATTATATTATTTGTGATCACACTCTCCATGATTTGGCTATTTACTTGAAGAAATATCATGTCAATTTCCCACAGAGCATCTACTTTCCCTTATTTGGCCATGGTCATCTGCGAGGAGTCAATGTTCCAGAGGCAAAGAATTATATCCCTCATTTCTGGTTTCATACCTACACCAACTTTTCTTCAGCAAATGTCTCATTTGCAGGATCATTTTTCAATGATGGGACAGTGGAGAAGGCATACATGATGCATCATAGCCCATGCGCTCCAAATATGAAGCCTCACACACCAGAGCTGCAGCCGCATTGCTATCCCTCTATTTTCTGAAATTCTCATATGGACTAATCTAAGGGATGGAAGAAGAGTTGGGATCTCCATCCTGGGGGAGGTGTGAAGTAGACATGGATGTGGGAATATTGGGTGTGAAAAAACTGTGCAGAGTTTCTCGATGATCTGAATGGAGATTCAATATATAAAGTTGTTTGGGCTGTGCAGGCATATGTATACAGGAATGACGATTTTGTGCCGGTGTTAATCAGCTACTGGATCCCGGAAATGAATTCTTTCCATCTGACTCATGGAGAAGTATGCACCAGTTTGTGGGACATCTAAAAGATTTTTGGGGCTCCAATTTTGGGAGATATGTATGATGAATTCATCCCCAACAAGGTGACCTGGAATGATTCAGAGAAGACTCCAGCTTTGGATTGAGAGTTAATGAAAATTTTCTACAAGATTAGGAATACCAGCACCACAAAAACCCACTACAGAATAGATATTCATCTAGAGGATTGGATGGACATGTTTCTGATTAAGAAGAGAGAAAATGGACCTTCCTGTACTCATCTTACTAGTATCCCTAGAGTAGAAAAGAGGGGTACTCTGAGAACATTTTGGCCAACTCTGGAAGCAGGAGAGTTTTATAAGTGGGGGTATGAAGTGAGCAAGAAAATTCCAGCGAAGACCCATCTGTCAGGGTTTTTGGCCTTGTGGTTTAGTGTTTATATTTTACAAGTTCAAGATTCAAAAGGATGTGTGAGGCTGAGGACCTTTTTCATTGTATCCAAGATGGATGAAAGGAAGATGATTGGGATGGACACCCCAATTTTGGCAAAGATTCATAGTATCTTACTTCATGTTTATATGGGTAATTCTTCTATAAGAATAGTGGGACCATTCCACATTTTATGGGGATAGATCATAACCCACTTTAGAACATATGCTATACAAAGTGGGGTACAGGTTCCTGGAAGTTCTTTTCGGCTGTCTGTTCAGGCCTTTTGTGGAATTTCCCCCTTATCCCTCAATGATTATGATATCAAAGTAAGGATGAGCATGTTCAAGGAGTTACACTTCCGTCCTTATTGAAATACTCTAACAGAGAGATTTTTTGATGATGGAACTGCTATCCTGGAGTAAAGGGAATATATGCTGGCATATAGAGATGGTACATTGGCCACAAGGATTGACGGAGAGGTTGTATGTGAGGCCTATCCTCCATACAGATTTGCAAGTAAATTCAAATTTCTCCATTAAATTACGGTATGCCCTCCAGTGCATGTCTGGTTAGAGAATCATCTAATGGTTGCTTGGAAACTATGGTTGCTGGCATCTATGGAGATGACCGGGATGGTATTTGATCTACCAGCTGTTGAAGCGGAAAGTTGATTGACAATATGGTATGCTGAAAGCTGGGTAGTGTCAATCCTTGAAGGGGTACTGAATCAGCCAGTCTCTTGGGTGGGGATAAAGAAGATAACCATGAGGAAGGAAGCTCTTCATTTGGAAGTTGAGTCTTCCTCACCTGGAGCTGATTCATCGGATTCCCTGAATGGGGATGATGAGGCTTGAAATGTGTCAAAGCAGCCTCATTCCAGATATAATATTCCTTCCAGAGTCAAGAGACCTACTCCATCGAATCCTGGTGAGTTACATCACTGAGGAAATTTAGTCGCCATTATTTTAAAGGGAAACAAGTTTCATGTTCTTATCCTTTATCTATTATTGCAGGAGCTGGGAATAAGTTGATGTACCATATTACCAGACCATGTTTGTGGCCTTCTGGTGTAAATTCCTAATATTTATGACCAGAGGCTATCCAGACATGGCGGAGTTTATATTTTGATGCTGAAACCGCCTGGATGGACATATGAGAAGGGCTGAATATCCCTAGAGTAGGGAATCTCTAGGCTTCCTCTGACATCTGCTTTGGGGAAAACCCCAATGAAGTGAGGGTTTACATCAAAGAGCTGTAAATTATCATATATTCAACTGATGAGTCAGTTCCTGTCACTAAGCTGGTGAAGGAAATTATAGACCGTGGTAACGCTGAGGGGATTGATCCTCCATTAGACGAAGAGTGGTGTGATTACGTGGATCCTGAAGATGTATGTTTCCTTTCTCTCATATTTCTATTTTCTTTGCAATTTGAATTTAGACATAGCATTATTATTCAAGGAAATAATCTTCTTCATCCTGCAACTTGAAAAGGAAAGAACCACTAATATCCCTTCGTCGCGATATAACTCTGGTGGCACCACTCTTGGAGTCACTGAATCTCCTCGTGAGCTGGGTGAATTATCTTCAGGACAACAATCCATGGATTAGGAGTTTGAAAGGGCGTTATTTTCTCTGATACCAATTTTCAGAGATGATGATGCCAGTCCACCCAGAAAGTCCCAAAAGCAAAGGCATCAAAGAAATAAGACAACAATCAAATGATTTATCAGTAGTGGTAAGTCTTTCTGGTAGTAAAGAATCATAATTTATGAAAAAGTGCTCAAAATTATCAAAACTTCAGGGGCTTCCTCAGTTTTCCCTTTATGGGAAATGACTGACCATCCTCAGTGTAAAATAGAGGGTGCTCTAGAATGGCCGCAAGTTCCTGATGAAATGGCCATTTTGTGAAGAAGTACTGAGAGCAGATGAGCCAGTGTCTGTTCCCATCACTGGTCCTATTTCTGATGCCAGGAGAAAAGATACTTATGGTAAATTAACAATACTTAATATAACCTCAAATTAGACAACAAATAATTTCTATTCTATGATGTTTTAGGTTCAACACATGCACCAAAAAATTTGGCAACCACCGAAGCTGACCCCACAACTATCTTTGAAGAAGATATCTGGGGTCAGAGTTTATCGGATAAAAGTCACGAAGAAGACATACTGAGTGCTCCCATTGGGGAGACTAACCTGGGATCTGTGACATCATTAGATAAAATGATAAAACTTGGCATGCCATTTGAATAAATTTTAGAACATTTTATTTTACCACCTGATTTAGAAAATCTTGGAGATCTAGTTATAGAATCAACTGGACATGAGTTTCATAATTTTTCCTATTAATCTTATCATGATTACACTTCTAGCCATGTTTGGTTATAAAATATATAGTTCCATCTAAAGAAACTACTGAACCAATAATGATTGAAAGGGGTATAGACATTGATGTCAACCCTATTATTACTAAAACACTGGCTCAGGTGGATCTCAGCATGACAAGACCTCCTGAATCCCATACTGAGAATCCAGTTGAAGCTAGGAAATATGGAGAGTCTTCACAAGTTGTTGATCTACTGTTTGGTAAAAGATGATGATATTTGTGGTTTACTTAACCTGCAAGATAACAATCTACTTTTACTATCCTTTGAAACTAACCATACTTTCAATTGACCAAACAAGGTTGTCAACTTCAATGGATAGATCTTGAGGTGAAGCCTCAACCTCATCCCAAATAGTAATAGAAGGTGAAGCTACTTGGGTTAGAGAAGGAGCAGAACATGGCACTTCCATAAGTGCATTAATCCCAGACTATGTTTCTCCCTGTGATAGTGACGCCAAATCAGACCCATAGGTGCAAAAGGCGCTCCAATTCTCACATTGCAAGGCATGTAAAAATATATACAAGATAATATCTGAGGTTCCTCTTGAAGTGATTCCTTCAAAAATTCTAAGACTTTCATCCCTGTTCATCATGTTGGGACTTGGAGGTTTTTGGATATCACGAAATCCATTTCACAGTGAAACAAATAATTCAAAGGGGGGACCAAGAGAAAAGGTGTCGTCAAGACCTGATCAGAGCTAGATTGCTGACCAATATTAGTGAATTTTAGGCTGTATTGTCCTGAGGTGAGGCTGATCATGCTGCAAAGCTGAAGGAGCTGAAGAAAAAGATCATGTAGAATATTGTACAGCAATTGTGCTTCAGTAAGAGCTAGATGCTATTACTGGGGAGCTTGAACAGCTTCATAATTCATTGGAAGAAGTCCAAGTGGATGATATAAAATCCATAAAAGATTCCAAATAATCACTTCATCGAGCTGAAGAGTGTGAAGATTTTCAAGTAAACGAACTTCAAGTGGCTGCTGATGAAGCTCAGGATGCTATGAAACAGATGAGAACTCATGTTGAAAGTCTTCTGTAATTTCTGAAAAAAGAGAGAAGCGACTCCATTCTGTGGATGTTCTTCAAATCTTGTTCATCAATGAAAAAAAGTTCATTTTCAATCATCTGTACCTTCATTCTCTTGAAAATTTCTCTTACTTTACCTAATCCAATGGTACTAGTAAACATAGTTTGATTTCTTCTAGGGTTATATAAATAACCCCACAAACTTTGCATCTTTTAATTTCTCAATATTTCCTAAATCAGAAAAAATGTACGTTTAGTGAGATGGGATTCGACTTTTGTTCAGAGTACCTTTTATAGGTACCCAATTTAATGAGTAACATGTTTTTTTATTGGATGTTTAAAGTCATGCATGTTGGACTATAAAAAGGCTAATATTTAAGGTCAAATAGCTTTGACTGAATGGATGATATTGACTCAATTCGTGATAATTTGTTTAGAAACATATTACCATATTCATGTATGGAGGGGGAAAATTGTAAACCATGACTTGAGAAATTTTTAATCTGAGGAATGACATTGGAAAAGAGCTAAAAGGTATTAGAGGAGGTATTTTCTATGAATTAAGTTACCACAACTTGGAAAACCCATTTTGGGGGCTGAATTATGCAGGGAAAACTGGGGCATAAGCTTCATAGTCAAATAGTAGTATCTTTTGGCTCATAGGTCCATTATGTAGACAACTTATGCAAGGCAACCTCAGGGAACATGCTGCATAGTCGGGGAAAATAACACTCATAAATTTGACTTTCTATAGCTAAAAGTTGAAGAAAGTTTTATGGAGATTCAAATTTTCCAAATAATAGATTCTGCTTTATAGAGAAAGGTACATGAATATGGAGAGGATATTTTCAATTAGAATTGTCAAAGAATTGATGGAATGTGACTTCTAAGAAGGTCTGACCCCAACATAGGAAAAAAAGGTATCTGTGATTTTAAATCATATGACTAAAATTGGAGATAGAAACATTATACGACATATGGTCAAGTGGTCTAAGGGTATTTCATATTTCTCTGAACATATGGAGAAGAAGGAAAATGTAAACCATAGACTTTAATACTTTCAGATCATGAAAAAGAGTAAGGAAAAAATATGTTAAGGATGTCAATTTTTTTTTCTGATCCCTACAAATCGTAGTTAAGACTAATAGGTACAAAAGAGGCTTCTTTTAAGAATGAATTTACCATTACTTAACAAACCCATTATGGAGGTTGGATTATGCAGGGCCAACTAGGGAATAAGCTACATAGTCAAATAGTAGCATCTTTTGGCTAACATGTCCGTTATATAAACAACTTATGCAAGGCCACCTAAGGGCATGTGCTGCATAGTCGGCAAAAGAAATCCTAGGTATTAGACATTTTTTACTAGGAGTCAAGAAAAGGGTTATGGAGATCATGAGTATTATTTGTATAATGTTGTGGCTGGGTCTTGAATTGAGATTCTGGATGTCACTGTGTATCTCAATAGGATGAGAATCAAGCCACACATAGTTCTTGAAATACAGTTTAACATCATGCAGGATAAGAGCATGGAAGATCTTAGTTTAGGGTCGTAGACCTCGGACCATAGAGAGGGAGACACATCTTACATTTGTTATAAACTTAATGTGAATAAATTCCAGGGTGTTCCATATCACACAATGTGCTCCCATGGGGACTTTTCAGCTAAGGGACTGAAAGTGGGGTTTAGGGTAAGGACCAAAGGCTCGGGGGTGGACTTGAGGAATGCTCGAGAATTCCTACATATCTCATAAGGGTGATAATCAAGCCATACATAGTTTGTGAAATACCAATTGTACAGATTTGGTTCATACATATGAGGGGTAAAGAGTACTGTTTTTCAATTACTGCTGGACCCATGATTAAATACTTGGGTGTCACTAAGTATCTCGTAAGGATGAGAGTCAATCCATACGTAGTTCTTGAAACATGTCATGGTTGGAGACCATATCAATGATGATTCCTCTCGAGTGAGGGTATCAATAATTTTTGCAGTTTATTTTTCACATAGGACAAAAGTGAAAATATTTTAAGATCATATGCATGGACCAGTGCTATTCAGTTTAATGTCTTGCATCAAGGACAATGGGAGACTGTATAGTTTAACGTCATATAGCTAAGACGGTGGGACATACATAAGTCATATAGGACGAATGTGAACCGATGTGAACAAGATGGTTGACGGGGGCTTTACAGATCAACATCTTATGGGATGGAGGTGAATTGATATGAATAAAATGGTTTCGGTCTTGAACCTCAGGAGGTTGCCTACGTACCTGGCCTAGGAGGCAAGGATCAAAGTCTGCATAATTTAATTGAGAGGGATTAGGCGATCATGGTGTACTTGAGGACAACAAACTGAAGATAATGTTGGGACTTAAGCATGGTTAGCGGCCCAGAGAAAATTTCATGGTCAAAGCTCACTCTATTCTCATGTGAGTCATGCTCGGTGTGTGAAACAAGAGGCTGCAACAGACCTGACTATCATGTCACAAATGATGTGACCAAAAAATATGGTATGGGGATTATACATGGTTAGCTGCCCAAGGCACACATGAAAACTGATTTTAAAAGACAATTTCACATGCAGCGATCATAATTTTAATGTCATGTGTCATGGACATGGGCTGGTTGGCAGTTTAATGTCCTGAAACTTGGACGATTCATAGTTTAACGTCATTTAGGTTGATAGAGGGGACACAGTTTAACGTCATGTTGGATGATAGAAGCGCTATGTAGTTTAATGTCATACAGCAAGGACATTTGGTGTATCTGTGTTACACAAAAAACTTCTTCAAGAATATTGCATTGGTTGAAGTTATAATGAGTTCTCCATCCATTGAGATTAAAGTGTAAGATCCATTGGAATAGACCTTATGTTTTGAGTAAGGTCCTTCCCACTATGGCTCAATATTTGGAGGCTTCTTTCCTAGTATCATTGGGGTTCTGAGGACCAATACCAATTATCCTTGAATGAATGAATGAAGATGAACTTTTTTATTGAAAGATCATTCTATTCGATTATGATAGACTTCTAAATTACACAATGTGTAGAATCTTCTTTAATCTTTTCATTAAAATTCATCCAATCTCTTCAGAGATTGTTCATATCTAGATAACTGATAAAAAATGGTGACCCTAATTGAAGGTAATTGGACTTCAGTAGGCAATAATTCTTCTGTTCCATACACTAATGAATATGTAGTTGATCATGTAGCAGTGCGAGTGGTAGTACTATAAGCCCATAGAGCATGAAAACATTTATCAGGCTATGAATTCTTATCTTTATCAACCATATTTTGAAGTATGTTTGAAAGAGTCTTATTGAAATCATGTACTTGACCATTGGCCGCTGCATGATACCAAGATGAATGGTTAGATCTGATATTGTACTCTTGATACAATTTTCTTACTTCTGATGAAAAAAAGTTGGTGCCATTATCCGTCAATATGGTATGAGGAACACCAAATCTGGTAATGTTGTTTGACTTTAAAAAGCTAAAAATGCTTTTAACATGTACTTATTTGAGTTGTATTTCTTCTGCCCATTTGGAAAAGAAGTCAGTAGCGGTAAGAATATACTTAAACTGCTTAGCTGTAGCAGGAGGATAAGGTCCTACTACATCCATTCCCCATGTAGCAAACAACCAAGCGTATTTACCTGTATGAAGCAACTCCAAGGGTTGATGAATGAAGTTGGCACATACATGGAAATAATGAAACCTCTTAGTGAAATCAACACAATATTACATTATTAAAGGCTAGAAGTATCCAAGCCTTCGAATTTGACCAGAAAGTCTATGTCCAGATTGGTGGGCACCACAATATTCTGTATGTACTTCATTCAAGACATCCATTGTCTCTTCACCATTAATACATCTGAAGATAATTCCATCAAAACCGTGCTTGTAGAGAATTTTTTGGTGATTTGGGCAATCATAAAGTGTAAAATTGACCACACGTCTCTGAACTTGTTCTTTCCCAGCTCTATCAGGTGGGTGTGTTCCACTTTGAAGGTATTCCCTGATAGGTGTCATCCATCCTGTAGTATGACCATATGATTCAGAAATGGGACTAATTTCATTGATTTCCTATCTTCCGATTTGAATATAAGGTAAAAGTATATGACAGAGGGCAATACCGATGATTTTTTCATCCCGATTTGGATCTGCTGGGGTTGTGGCTACATTAGCCAGTGCATCAGCTTGGGAATTCTATGATCGCGGGACATAAGAAAATGTCGATTATGAGGGAAATTCCTCCATCAACTTTCTCACGTAATCACACAATGTTATTAACACTTACTTTCTGATGGCATAATCCCCATTGATTTTTTTGATTACCAAATCTGAATAACCTTTTACCTTCATGTGATTCAAGTGTGCTCGAAGCACCAATTCCAAGCCTACGATGAGAGCTTGATATCCTACTTAATTATTTGTACCTCTTTCAAACATTAAGAAGAAATATGGTAGCATGACATTATATGGGGAAATAATCACGATTCCTTACCCAACATTGTTGAATTTAGGATCTTCCATTTTCTTCCCTGTTGGACTTTTGGAGGCACCATCAAAGTACATTTCCCTTGTTTGAGGATTATCATGAATAGAGAAGACTTTATAATCAGGAAGTTCAATATTGAAAGATGTATCTTCTACATATGGTTGTTCAGCAAGGAAATTGGCCAGAGCTTGGCCCTTTATTGCCTTTTGGGACACATACTAGATATCAAACTACTGAAAAATAACTGTCCACCTTGCCAGACATCCTGTAAGCATTGGATGACTAAGGATAAATTTGAGTGGGTTATTGTGAGATAATAATTAGACCTCATGATATTGTAGATAGTGTCTCAATTTTTGAACTGCAAAGATTAATGCTAGGTAGCACTTTTCAATACTTTAATATCAAGTTTCTGCCTCAAGCATAGTCTGAATGGGATAGTAAAGGATGTTTTCATTCCCGTCATCATTCTTTTAGACAAGGAAGGCACCCAATGATCACTCTAAAGCTGTCACATAGAGAATAAGTGGTCTTCCTTAAACATGTGTCATTAATACTGGTGGACTCAAGAGATATTTCTTGAGGATATCGAATTCTTCTTGACATTCTTCAGTCCACTGGTAGGTGATTCCCTTCTTCTTTAATCTGGTGAAGGGTATACACTTCCCTTCCAAATTAGCAATGAAATGTCGAATATAGGCCAAGGTTCCATGAAGTCCTATTAATTCCTTCAAATTTCTAGAAGGTTACATGTTAAGGATGGATTTTTTCTTCTCAGGGTCAACTTCGATACCAAGATGGTGTTCAAAAAAGCCATGAAATTTTCCTGAGGTTACCCCGAAAGAACATTTCAAGGGGTTCATCTTCAAATTGTGTTGTTGAAGTTTGTTGAATATGATTTCTAGATCGGCCATGTGATCATAACTTTGTCTAAATTTACCCACAAAATCATCCACATAACATTAAACAATGTTCCCTAAAAGGGGTTTGAAGATATTGTGTATGGCACGTTGATACATTACACCTGCATTCTTCAGGCCAAAGGGAATTACCTGATAATAAAACACACCTTGAGGATCTCTGAAGGCTGTAAAATCATCATATTCTAGGGCTATTCATATTTTATTGTACCAAGAGTAACCATCCATGAAGGAAAGAGCCTTGTAGCTAGCTATTGCATCAATTAAGAGTTCTGTGATCGGAATTGGAAAGTCATCCTTAGGAAAATGCAGATTAAGACGTCTAAAGTCAATGAAAACTCTAATTTATCCATCCTTATTTTTCACAGGGAAAATATTATCCAGCCATTTAAGATATTGAACTTCTCTAATGAAGTTATTCTTGATAATATTATCAACTTCAGCTTAAATTTTGGAGGCATAAGGTGGGTGTGTTCTTCTTACTGCTTTCTTGAATCCTCAATGTTCTTCTGGCAAACCCAAATGACGATTGGAAACATCGAGATCAATACCGGGAATTTATATATAATTCCAAGAAAATAAATCTAGATTTTTATTTATAAATGAGGTATACATTTGTTTCTCTTCAAGAGTCATAACTGCACTAATTAAAGTGAGGCGTGGAGCTTCTTTTGTACCCAGATTTATTTCTCCGAGTTCATCCACAGTGGTAGTGATACCCTCTTCAAATGCTGGAGGAGAATCCCTGAGATCTTCCTCTTCTTCTTCATTATGTGTTACTTCTTATATTTCTACTTCCATAGTAGATGACGAAATAGAATATCTATGGTTAATGGAGAAGTTAAAATTTGAACATCTTGAAGAAGAGGCTTCCATTTCTGACCCTACTGATGACGAAGGGTATTCCTGGGGTGATAGAGAGGAGATGATGGATTGAGAATCCACATCATTATTTTCCTCTGGTATTTCTATAACATCTTCTTGCATGGTTGATGGAGCATAGAATTGATGGATTTCATCCAATGAAATGAAGCATCTCCATTTAAGATTTCATCACTGTTTGGTGAATCAAAAATTTATTCCATGCTTTCTGGAATGATTTCCGTAATTGACATTATGGAATTTTCTATTAGAGAGTTTGGATTTAGGTTTATCCTGTAAATTTAACTGATAGGCAATAGATAATCTGCACTCACATGTATGAATTGGTTTACTGGAATCTTTTCCAAACCATTTGGAGAATTAATTATGGTGACCTCCTTTTATATAGATTTTTCCTTTCTCATCATGAGATAAAAATATGCCTCAATGTATTGAGATTTACATGTTTAGAATGGGGCCTTGTCACCATGAAATGTCCCAATTTTACCATTGAAATAATATTTGAGACATTGATGGTATGACGAAGGTATGGAAACATGTTGACGTAGCCAAGGTCTTCCAAGAAAAATGATGAAGGCGGTGTCTTGGCGAACAACCATGAAATCTGAAATAGACACAATGTCTCCAAACTGAATTCTGAGTGTTATTTCACCCAAAGGTTCTTTTTCATTCTTATCATATCCTTGTAACATCAAATGAGATGAAGATAAATCAGATTCGGTGGTACCAATCAAAGAAGTGTATGAATAGGAATGAGGTTGAATCTTGATCTATTATCAATGAAAGCTCGTCGGATGTCTATGTAATTAACTTTTCTAGATAGATATAAAGGTCTGATATATCCATGTACAACATCATCTTCATCTTCATCTATAAAATATATCACTACATGGAATTCTGCAGGATCATTCCCTATACGGTAGTCCTCATCTGCAACAATTTCAGTTTCGAATTCTTGAGGACTTGACAAAGATTCAATAAGCTACTCTCAAAGAAATTTTGATAGATTAAAGGCATCTAGAATTGATAACATGGCCGGTACTTGGGCCAAATGTTTCAAGACATCATACTTTTGGTCCAAAGGTTTGCGTTTCCCAGTATGAAAATGTGGTTTTACAGGTGCCTTGGAAGTTGAAGCCTTGGCAGTAGATGCATCCTGTATCGGGGCATGAATTTTAAACACTCCTGCCATCAGTAGATTAGACCAACTAGGTATATGTATTTGATGAGAGGAAGAAGGTGTAACCTATAACTGGTCCTCCAAAATAACAATGTCAGGACTGAATCTGCCATGCGTGGAGGAACTTTCTTATTCCTGTTGATCCCACTGAAGTGCTTTTCCACAAGTTTCTGCCACATATACGGTTCTAGTAGGGGTAAGATTGAAATAGTGGCTTCTGAAATTTCCACATCTTCCTATGTATCATAGACCTCTATCTCTTCCTCAAATTTTTCTGTTAGATACAGGGAACTTAGGCTCATTATAATTGAAACTCTCATTGGCATAGGGATCTGTTAAATGAATCAAGTTAACAGAACCAAAAAATAAATTCTTCATCTGATGAAGATTCTTCCTAATGAACCAGTTCAGGCTGTAATATTTGGCAGTGCGGTGCTCGTTCATTTGAAGCAGATGGCATAAAATCTTCCATAGTCAAAGACAACTTGGGATTTTACACAAGCTCTTCTTCTTCTGACTGCTCTTCTTTCTTCAAATTATGCCACTTATTTAAGGGTTTTCCTTCTAATGATGGGGGTTGTGCTGTGGCAGAAATATTAGAATATACAATTGGTTGATTCAATTGCATTCATAAAATGGAATGAGTTAGGTTTATCATTTTCCTAACCATCAAATCATCATACTTTTGGGCATTTTTTCTTTTGAATTCGTGCCACTCGCCTTCTTCCTCTGGATCAGTAACAGTAACACATGCTACCTGGGTTGAAGAACCTTTCAGTTTTACTTGCCCAGATTCCACCATCTTTTGCAAGAGGTCTTTGAAGAAAAACAACTCCTGAATGGGATGCCCCAACATCTAATGAAACATGAAATTGTTGGGGAGGTCTTCATCTCCTTCCTTGTTCGGCATTTTGGGCCTTGGCAATTGAACAAGATTGTTTTCTTGAGATAAGATGAAGTAACCAAGAACTTATTCATTCTAGAAAGAATAAAATTTGTTCCTTAAATCCTCAAACTGTTTCCGCCTTTAATCTCTTTGATCATATTGAAGAGGTGGCCATTGTTTTTGACGCTCAGGAGGTGAATCCATTGCATATGATGAAGGTTTTTATGTGGAAGCAGGTACATGTGCTTGTTTAAGTGTAAATGTATCATCTTCTTCCTTTCCTATTCTCCTTCCTGGAATTTATACAATTACACAAGTTTTATACGTAGTCTGTATAAGAGAGTCTTCTATCTTCTGATAAATTTAAGTAAGGTCTTGAAACCCACTTTTATATTTCACAGGGATCAATGGTGTGCGTAATTCATCACTCATATTTTCCACACAGATTGGAAGAAATTCTTCTTGAGGGAGTGCTAAACTTAAGAAATATGTTAATTCCTTATAGTGAGTAATGAAATCTGAAACTCTTTCATTTTCCCTTTGCTTACAATTGGTAAGATCAAAAACTTTCATCTTTGGTAATGTTGAGCTAAATTGAAGAAGGAATTTTTGACGGAGTTTTTCCCACCCAGTAATTGACTGAGATTGCAAACTTGTATATAAGACAAAAGTAGGTCCTTGTAATGGCTGCACAAAACACCTAAGCTTAAATTCTTCTTGTTGTTGAGGATTTCCCATCATAGGATCACAACAAGCAACAAAATGAGTTAAGTGTTGTTCTGGATCTCCCGAACCATTAAAAATTGGGAATATGGTACTCGCAAAATTTGATGGGGGAGGAATTGCATCCACCCATTAAGGGTAAGCTCTTTTATATGGTTGAACTAGTGTACGTCGTTCCTCTACAACATCCAAAAAAGATGTTAATGACTCAATGGTAGTCATTAATGTTTGAGAAACATCTGGTTCAGATGGATTCTATGCAGGTGCAATAAATGGAGTTTGGAAGGGTGTGGAAACCGGTACTATCACTGATAGTAATAGTGCCGGTTTCAGTCATGTATGACTCATAGGATTGGACCTGTGAGGGTGCACTTGTAAAGGAGGATATTCTTGATCCATCCCAATAGCTTTAAAAAATTTCCTTGATTGATTAACTTCAGAATTCTTAGGAGGAAGACTACCTTGAAGTAGTTCTGCAATTAACCTCCTTAACTCCATTTATTCTTCTTGATGTGCAACCCTTTCTTATAATGAGAGTGATTGGCCTTCTCCATAGGTAGGGTGGAATGTAACCTGACCTTTTCCTTTGGCCTTGTTAGAAACCTTTTGGAGAGGGGGTAGTTGGCTATTTGAAGGAATACCTAGATTCTGGGTTAGCCTTTGATTTCGAGTATGCACACCTTCTTCATTTTTTTATGTGTATACAACCTCTGGAATAGAAACTTCTTCATCTAATTCCTCTGAGTGAACATCATGCTTTGAGGGATCAGTGACAATGACATTGTTGAAATTTATCAATGCATAACACAGTGCATCCCTTTTGTCAGCATTTCTGTGATACTATATTCTTCCATGTACTTTATGAGAGATTGCCTTTTGTTTGGTTGATCCCTTAAGAACCTCTTGATGAACCATAATTTGGTTGGAATTTCCTGATAATTCGGCTATGCGTTCCTCTTTTGGATGCTTCCCTAATCGAGAAAAGACTGAATTTCATTGAGGAAGAGATCGAGAATTTGAAAAAGTCTTCAGTCCATTGGACTAGGACTGTTCTTATTATTTCTGCTCAACTCCTCGAATCCTATCTATTGATCCCGAGGGTTGGATTAAAAGAGTCCCCATCCTGGAAAGCTGTGGTGCTTCTTGAGATGTGACATCTGAAAATTTCTTAAAAGCTATCCTGATTTTATGGATTTTAGTCTGGAAATTGGATGAATGCATCATCCGACATTCACTCAAATCACATGGCTCAGATGACCGTTGGATTATTTATGACACCTCTACAACCTGATTATACGCATGCTCTAAATGAGAAGCCTGTTCGATATTCTCATTTTCTTGATGTCAGAGTAATTCGACAACTTTTTCCTTATATGCCTGACCTTTGGAAGAACTAGTTGAGTCCTATTCTTGATCAAGCTTTGATTACACAAAAAACCAATTAGATGTGGCCATCCATGGGTAATAACATTGCATGATACCACTTTTTTCGGGCTTTGTTGACTGGAGATCACAGTGAATTGCAATTCTCCATGAACACCCCATCCACTGATATGAATACCAGATGGGGCATTGGTAATTAACTGGTGTAACCTTTTTTATACGCCAAGGCATGTACGCTGAAGGGATCTATACTGATTTTAAGACTTTGGATGATGAGAAACTAAGAGAGATGCCAAGTCAATTTGGCATTTCAACCCGTCTATTACCTTAACATGATTTTTATATTCATCATAAGATAATATTTTCTCTTTTAAGTGACAAAGATTTTTCTATATGTTGAGACAAATATCGTGAATACAATCTTCTGTCAATGTTTCTGGAATATCATACTGAGAATCAGCCAAAGGCCAAAAAATGACTATCACTTCACCTTTTACCAATTGTTTTCTCATATTCAGCACTTCCCCTTTGTCATTTGATGAATATTATTCTACCTGATTGGACTAAAGCCAGTGATTCTTTGTTTCTTCATCAAATTCAACAAGATTGGTAGAGAATTCATTTGTAGAATTAGAAGATGAATGACCTAGGGGTGGTTCAGAGAATGAACTACACCCCAGGATGTCTTCTGATCGAGAATGTATTTCACCTGCTAGTGGTAAGGCATCAGACCTGACTGTCTTCACATTTGAAAGTGCCTCAAGATAAGAGGGATTTCTTGTTACTACATTGTCCATTGAATAATTTTCCAGGCAATGCGAATTACTACTACAGAGAGGAATTTCATAGCTAAATTCATCATTATGGGGAGGAACACCATGGTGGCCTACATCAAAAGATAAAACCTTTTTCTTCTTGGTCTTCTGGCCACATATAGGGTTATCATGGATCTCATATAAAGATGATGCTTCAAGAATGACCGAATTGTCCTGAAGAAATCCTTCATGAGGAAGTGTATGATTAAGGGCATTGGAATTATTGTTGTTATTTTTGAATTTGGAAATGAAAGAGTAGAATCTTGAGCTGCAACAGATAATTGTCTGAGGGCTTCAAGAACTCCAGCATTGAGAAAGGCCTTATTGAAAATTGGCTCTTGATTTTTAACTGTGCTGGATGGGTCATTTTCTTGGATGCCTTCTTACTCACTTTGGAAACCAATTGTTGATGAAAGTGGTTATTATGGGTAGGTGTATGTTCCTGCTTAGGATAAATGGTCATGTTAGGATGACTATCTCCATTTAAATCGGTTTTATGTGCCCGACTAAATTGTTTGTATGACATGGGTATGTATGCCCCACAACCCTCCTGGACTGGAACACAGGTGTGTATCTGCTCTGCTGTTACATGTTGATGAGTCACTCCACTGATAGGGATAGATTTATGTTTTTTCCTTGTGATGTCACTGAAGCAGTTATAATATTCTAAAAAGTATCCAGAATATGGGTATGGATTTTGTTCTTCTCTTTCACCATTGTCAGAATGTGAATAGTGACTTCAGCTGCCGGAAAGGGAATATACGTCCATTCCATTTTTGGAGTAGGTGTGTGTTCCTATTCCTGTCCTTCTTTTTCAGTCAGTGAATTCTGACAGTACTCATGTGTGGGGGAATAGATTTTTGTATGACTCCTATTTTTCATTGGATATTTTCAATTGACATCTCCAGGTGCTACCAAATGAGACTGTTGGTTTACTTGATGAATTGAAGGTGTATGTGCCTCCTAATTTTTCTCCACCAAATATGATTGATGAACTTCCTTAAATAATGGAAGATGAGACTACTGGTAGAATTGATGAGTGTAAGCAGATGTATGTGCCTGTTTATAGGTGGTTACCACATTTGGTTGGAGGGATTCTATGGATGTAGTCAGATGAGCCATCTGATTGATGATGATTTATAAACAGGTGTATGTGTCTGCCTATAGTACTCCGCTGAAATTTCCTGGTGGGGTTGGTTTGTTACTGCCATATGAGTATGATGGGTAGTGAAATTAGGACAGATGGGTGTATATGTCCATTCATTGTTTGCCATCAAGTTAAGATGATGTACTTCTTCGGAGGGGGAGAGGTAAGAACCTTCTCTCTATTGGCCGAATTTTTCCTCTGATGGTTCGTCTTGCGTGCTCAGGTCTGAGGAACCTAATCCGAATTTCTAGAGGCGATACCCACATCATGTTGAGGGTGCACTATCGCATGAATCTAGCGGTGATTGTTGGAGGGAGTCCGCAAAAAGGACTCATTTCTTCTAGAACTGAGGCCTTTAGTGACCTCTTGATTCACCTCCCTGTAATATTTTAGGGATTAGTTATTACGTTATAGGGATAAGGACCAGAAACGGTTGGAGATGGTGGTTGGCACAACCTGTTTATTGACCACTAGTCATCGCTGTCCGGACAACCAGGGTGAGTTGTTAACTTGGAGGGCTTGTCGAGCGGCCTCCAGATTCGGGATGGTACCATTTTGACGATATTACCTCGCTAATTCATTTGAGACCCATCATTGAAGACGTTGATTAAGTGATGTCATCCTCAAAGCGGATGAGGATCCAACAGGAGTAGCGGCCGAGGAATTCATAGGTGTGAACCTTAAAAAAGCCATTTTGTGTTGCAGAGAGATCTTGGAAAAGAGTGCCTATTTGATATAGCAGACATAATCAAGATAAGTCTGGCCAGACTACATCTTTTGGATGATCACATATGTTATTGATTGCTTTGTTGACCCTCATATTGAGTATAATAGAGGCCCAAAAAATAAGTAAAACATCATTTAACTTGGTTTAGGATTCACTTAGGGTTAACTATTTTTTGTTTCTTCTGAAAATGGAAATGATCTTGTTTGTTTAAGGGTCAAACATTCCAATATATTTCTAACGGGTTTATTCATAGAACCGAAAACACCCAATGATTATATATCCATTTGGACCTACCTTCCAAAGGTAGGTTCTCAATAGTTGTGGACTGATGAAGCTTAAGAATTTGCATTGGTCGAGAGGATGGGAGGTCAGACTCATCACACCTTTTTGGGGGGAATTATTGCCTAATCCAAGACTCTCTTATAGATTTAAGTTATGTTCATGAATACTTATTATTTACCCAAGCATGAAAATGAGTTTTCATTTAGATTTGGCAATCAATGATTGATATGTATGAGATTTAGAGAATCTTTTATATATATTTGAGGTTCTTCATTGATGGAGAATCATCCGTATGTATTATAGATTCTTAGTCAATCGTATCTTTCAATACATTATATAGAAATATCTTGGTCATTATGATGACCATACTAGTTTTAAAGACAATCAGTGGGGCACTTGAAGTTTATTGTCCTTCAAAAAGACAGGGATTATTTTAGAGTTGGGATCGTACTCGCAGATGGGCTACCTAGGTATCCTCATTAAAAAAGTAATCACAACCCACGTAGTTAGATAAGAAGTTTATTGTTTAACGTTATGTGGGATGAAAAAAGAATTAATGAATTATGGGCTTTAAAATTGGAAAGGCTTCCTACGTACTATAATTTTAAGTTAGAGATCAATGTCCGTGTAGTTTGGGTGATGAAATATGGGATTTATGCATGGTTAACGGTCCAAAAAGAGATGTCATGATTACTTTTACACTCTAAGATCATGTGAGTCATGCTCTGTCTGAGAGACAAGAGGTATCAAAAAACCTGAAGATTGTGCCACACAAGATGCAGTCACAAGAAATGATGTGGGGTATATGTATGTATGACTGCCCAAGTAGATGAAAACCCATATTTACTTCAGAAAAGAATCCCAAGAGCATGGTCCATAAAGGTATTTGTATTTTATGTAGATTTGGAGTTTTAAGAAAGAGCTTACTCCTGAGATGGAGGCCCAAATTAAAAGGGACTTTTTATTTGGGATTATTCCTGAGAAGGAGGCCCAAATCAAAAGAAATTAAGATTGGGGTTACTTCTGAGAAAGAGGTACAAATTTAATAGGGGACTTACAACCTGAGGATTACTCTTGAGAAGGAGGCCCAATGTTAAATGAAATTATGACTAGGGCTTACTCCTGAAGAGGATGCCCAGGTTAAGGGAACATGGGGCTTACTCCTGAAGAGGATGCCCAAAATCAAAAGATCTTCTCATATTAATGGATGAGGTTATGGGGGAAACTTCTAACCATAGTAACATAAAGCTTGTAAGTCATGAGGTTTTGGGAGAGGTTCTCAAAGAATTCCTTTCATATAAGGAATCCAAAAAGGAACCATGCAATAAATGGATTTGAAAAGGGGTTCAATGGCTAATATCTTGAAGAGGATAGGTGAACAGGAGAAAGGAACACAAATGAAATTGATGCGCTAGTGTTGGTTGCATAAGTCATTTGGTGCACAAGTATTGGGCGCACAAGTATACTTGCATGACATGGGTTTACAAGGGCAACAGAGAATCTGTAGGGTAATACTTGGGTGAGACTTAACTCAATTCTTCAATATTATCCTAAGATGTTTCCAAAAGGGCCGCATGCAAGTTTCATCTAAAGGGTAGGTCGGTGCGCAAGTGTTTCCATATTTAAGGATGTCTGGACACTTAGGTGCACGAGTGTTGAAGAATTATATACACATAGGCCTTGTCCTAATATTTAAAATTTTCAATTCTAGGTAAAAAGTTACCTTAGAATCTTTCAGAAGAGTTGAGTTGAAGACTTGGGAGACCAGAGCTTGAATTTGACTTCTGAAAATAAAATCTCCCTTAAATGGGGGGCCCATAGGGGCTATTTATATACCACCTTACACCTTGGGTGAAATTTCAAATAGGTCCCGCAAGTGAGCCACATTACCCATAAGTGGCGCGCAAGTGACTTGCGTGACTTACTCCAAAAGGGGTTCAAAGTTCATGCCTTTGTCAAATTTTTTTGGATGTTCTTCAAAGGGTGACCCTCTTTATGCTTAAGGTATTACCCTTTGCCATTCGTTCGACCCCATGATGGGAAGGAGCATCAACAATCATCCATGATAATAATCTATTCCAATTAATCATAATGGTTCATTAAAAAAATGTGAATTAACCCACAAATAATACCTATGAGTTTATAGAGAGGATTTTATTCATATACCCCACCGTCATGCACTGGTGATGATCTAGTTAAAACCCAATATACCTAATTCTAAGTTGTTACACCTATGTGAATCAGTGTCACAACTACATCCACATACAAGTATCTAGATAGTGATGTATTTTCTAAGAAACCCATAGTACTATTTTTACTATAACATTGGATTTTCTCTAATAGTTAGGCTTATCATAAATTTTTTTAGTAAATGTTCCCCATCATAGTTTCAGAAAAAAACTAATACTTTTATTAACACTGACTAAGGTAACCCAGATATTTTTTACATATATATTACACATTATCAAATTAAAATTCAATACATTTTCATTAAAATATATTCTAAAACCATAAAGAATTATTATCTTTGGAACCATTTATACATAAAAAACTGGTACCTAAAAGGATAAAATTTTCCACCGCTATTATCTTCACAATTATCATGCTTATTAGACATATGATACTTAAAAACTTTATTCATATCCTGGGGAAATGGAAACATAAAAATGGGTGTTCTTAGATTATTGGTAATGGTAAAAAAATTAGAGATATCAGTGATAATTTCATTATAACATTTGAATAAGGGTATAAAAACATGATCATATAATTTTAAAACCATACCATTCAATTCATATATCATAATCATGATTCATTGAATAAATCCATGATGTTCATTAGTCATGAATAATAAAGGAATGAAACAATATGATCTATGAGATAATAACATTGGAATAAGATCATATCATAAAATGATTTCATAAATTATGTAACAAACATATTCATATAAATCATCCTTCAAGGATACCCGCCATGATATTTAGCACATTTTAGGGTTGGGATAACCACCTGTTAACTTTCTTTAGGCTTGGGATGACCACTGATATACCCTATTTTTGGAATTGGGAAAACCATTTGTGTACCCACTTTTGAAATTTTTATAACCACTCATTTACCAATTGAATTCATAAAATATAAGATTCTATGATTTTATATATATTTACATTGAAAAAAATGAATTATTTTATATCCTTTCATACACGCTTCCTTGAGTATAAATGAATCATGAAATAGTAAAACACTATAACCTAGCCATTAAATTGTAAATTATGAATATTAACAACCAATTTATGATTTTTTTTATTTTTTATGACCATTTTTTATTAATTCATAATAAATAAGTACTCAATATTCCGTAATGTTATTTTACGCTTCAAAAATACATCTTCTTCCAAAATGGGTTTTATCGTATTTCTTATGAGAACATTATAATTAATATATAAAATATTTATAAATTTTATATTGTGAAATGAATATAATTTTTTAAAATTTTCATGTAAATAATATCTTAGGGTTAATTTTTAGTATTTTTTAATTGATTTATTAAATAATAACTAGTGAAAAATACACATTTTTATAAAAAAATTCATTTCATTTTAAGTAAATATCATTTCATTTTTCTAAATTATATCATAAATTAACCTACGTATAATAATAATAATAATATAATTAATTAAATAGTAATCGAATTTTTATTTGATTTTGGTATATGTTAATGTTTTGTCATAAAAACATATTAAAAAAACTATTTCTATGCCTGTAACGTGTGATCTTATTAATAAATTAATTTAATCTATGTTTATTAATGTTTATAATTAAATTTATAGATTATATATTCAATATGATATTTTAAAATTCAGTTTATGGATTTTACATGGAATTTAATGTAAGTATATTGTGTTTTACACATAAAAATTCATTTTTTCAAAATGTGATTTCGTTAGGGTATGTGTGATTAATTAAAATAAAATTAAACCACCCATATTAATTGAATCTAGCAAAATGGTTTTAATATTTATATTTATCATAATTAATATAATTTAACAATTTAACTTAATTTATTTCTCATTGTGAATAGTAGGAAATATAAAATTTGGTTACCCCGATTAAGGTTAAAATAGGTTTAGGGGGGACTAAACCGTGAGATAAGGATAGGATTACAACCCACACCTGCTAAATTAAAATTGTTTAAAGATATTTCAACCATATAATATCTTAAATTCTAATCCCTGGATATTTGGAGTCACTTTCCCATGAATTTGACCTTAAATTATTGATTTTTTTTAGAAATTATGTGTGCCCCTCACCTCACTTATACAAGGGATCCTCTTATTATCCCTTATTAACACCATTTAAGAATTATGTATTTGAAAATAACTACACAAAAACCTTCCTAGAATCATTCCCTTAATTCTATAGCTTATTTTATTATTCCCTTAATACCAATCCTTCATGTATTATGGATTAATCCCAGGGTGGTCTCTCACAGAAAAGGTATAGATCATAACCAAGATCCTTAAATTTAATTTCTTCTTTAACCTTATGTAAACATGTTATATCAATAAAAAAATTATTAATATAGTATAATAAATATATAAAGATGTAATTATAAGGATGGAATGTAACATCCCGCCTCAGGTTCCACACACCAGTACCTCGATATGGTTTACTAAGTGACCTCAAGAATGCTTCCCCATTATCTAAAAGTTGTCGATGAGCAATGAGGGTTTAATATTGATCATGGGAATATTATACCCTCTTTATAAAAGTAATAACATAGAATAAATAAAAAACAAAAATCACCAATTGTATAACCAATAACTAAACCAAACTAGTATCACAAGATGACCAAAACAAAAAATGAAATATCCAAACAAAACAATAGATATTTCATTTTAAGAAAGTGTTATGTGAAAATATGAAATACCCAACATAATTAAAGAAACTAATAACTCCCAATAAGTTCCTAAATCACATATGATCCCTCATCCATGATACATTCCAACTCATCCTCCGATCACATGACCTTTTCCCTTAACATTTCCAACAACCATGAAGTCAATTATAGTATTGATCATGTATCTTTAGTAGGGTGTGAGTACAACACATTATGCCGCCACCAATGGAGTCTAAAATAATATCCTATCAATTATAGTGTATTTATTTTTATAAATAATATTATATAACCATTAAAGTAAATAGTTTGCATTTTTTCAATTACTCTTTATTTAACCACATAGACCATCAGGTTCCTTAGGACACCTGAACTCTCAATGCCTTTCTTCAACCTATGTTAGAGTCTGAATTATCCCCATGGGATATCATTATCATAATTACATTGTTACAATTCATCATATAAGTTCATATGAAATCCAATTGGAACTATAGTCTAATGAAAACTCATGGGCATAGAACATCATGTCTAACACCCCATGGGTATTTGGAGAATCTGCCTATACCCCACAGCTCAATGTCAAATTAGTATTTGGAACCTCAGTCCATATACCATACCCATATCTCATATTTATATTTGGATCATCAATTCCTATACCACACCTTGTTTTTCAATAAATTCATCACTTTGAGATTTTTATGTAGTAAACCTTCTCCCACACAAATATATAACCAATATCAAAATATAAAAATTTCACTTGTATAAAAATATCCATTAATCAATTCACTAATTATTGAATCCCATTTCAAATTTTCATTTTCCCCATAAATCCATTAATTAACTCAAAAATTAATTAATAACATCAATTCCATTAATTAATTCAAAAATTTGTTAACCACATTAATATAATTAATTAATTAAATAGTTAATTAATCACATCAATACATTTATTCAATTCAAGAAATAATTATTCCAATTCAATCAATTCCATAATAATAACACTCTCCATCAATTAATTCAATAATAAATTAATATAATTCAACAATTTCAATATCCCTAATTTCACAATCCATTAATTAATTTTTTGACCAAATAAATTAATTAAAATTAATAAACTCAATTTCTGAACATCTAATATAAATTATATAATTAAATATAAGTAATTTAAATAAAGATGTTTTAATTTGGATAATAGACCACCGACCTCAAAATTGAAAATGAATGCTCACCAATGAAAATCCCCAATTTAAAAAGAACAAAAATAAAGGGTGTTATCTCGATCAAGATCCTAAACCCAAGACCAGATAGATCAGTATCCAACAACGATAGAGATAGATCCATAAACAAATTGGATAAAATCCATCCAAAGGATGAGGGAGACATAGGAGAGAGGGAAGAAGCCACATAAGACAAGATTAAATTACACAGAGAGGGGAAGATTACAATCCGTGATTCAAATTGAAAATTACAATGGTCGGAAGCCCAAGGAATTTATCCTAGTGCCTCAAAAAATTATAGAGAATGTTTAGGGTCTAGTTAGGACTGATTAAGGGTTAATAAAGGGGCTTTAGAAAATTTAAAACCAAATTTCAGATTAATTAAAAACTCATTCAAAGTTTCTTGTGTAGGGACACACAGTTTTCCAAACCATGCACCTCTTCTAGGGGGTTTACTGTATGAAAAACTGTACACTAACCATGAAGACCCCACTATCTTAGGGATTAATGGTTTACTAGGATGGGGTGCACATTTTTGGTAAACTGTGCGCCAACCATGAAATACCTCTCCTCTTTAAAAATTTCTCAAATTGTACCTAAAAAAACCCAAAGAAATAACCCAAACAAAAAGTAATCAGAATAAGGAAAATGAGTAACTTTAAAAGTGCCTGATAAATATCCAAAAAATGGCCGAGATATTAAAATATCTCCACTTTATAATAGGTCTTCCAAGAATTGTACTCCATTGAATCTTTATAATTCCAAAGTAAGAAATGTTGGTCCACTAAGCCCTCATATGTGATTATCTTTCCCAATTTTCCACATAAACATTCCCATGTTTCCAAAATATAAAAACTATTGGAATGGTATTTCCCCAAAACAAATTATCACTATGATCCAACACACGTATTGGATGATCCTAAAAGTATTCTATAGTCTCAAGATCAACCTAATACAAATAGATCACCTGATAAGGGTCGGTTTGATACTGTTAATTCTTTGACACATTAAAAACATCATGCATAGAAATGTACCTCTTTGGAAGATCCAATCAGTATGCCACTGGCCCTGATCCTCTCCATAACCTCAAACAGTCTAAAAAATCTAGGCATCAACTTACCATGTCTTTATATCCAGTGGTTCCCCAATCTAGTATACACCCAATGGAATATAAGTTCACACACTATAAACTCTATGAGTCATTGTTTTCTATCATTATAAAAATTATATCTACTCTGTTCCATATCCATATGATTCTAAATTTACTAAACCTAATTTGATATTTCTTTCATGAGACTTGGTCCTAACAACTCTGGATGACCTACCTCTATCTTACATATAAGTGATCTTCATGGCCTCCATAAATATCCTCATATGGTTCCATATGAATACTTTCATAATAACTATTGTTATAGGATAACTCCACCAAATCTATGCACTTCTACCAAGATCCACCAAATTCTAGGACACATGATCCTAACATATCCTCAAGCACCTGAACAGTACTCTATGACTTCCCATATGTTTGTGGGTGGAATGTTTTACTTATTAAAACCTGGGTTACAACGAACTTATGAAATCCATAGCAGATGAATGAATTAAATCATGACTCATGGCCTAAAACAATACTCTATGACATCCCATGAAAATAGAATATCTCCCAATTTCTCCACTGGTAAAGTATTCTGTACCAATAAGAAATATTATACTTTTGTCAATTAGTCCAGAATAACCGACATATTTCTATACCTTTGTGGAATCCTCAGGAGACCCACCACACAATCCATTGTAATGTTGATCCATATCCTTTATAGAATGGAAAATGGTATAAATAAACCACCAGGTTTTTGATTCCCAACCATCACTAGTTGATAGGTGTAGCATCGTCTCACAAACCCTAGATTTTTATTTTTCATGCCCGACCACCAACACTATCATCATAGGTCACGGTACATTTTTCTCACACCTGGATGCATTATCTACTTTGAGGCATGAAATTCACACATCATATCCTCCAATATTCTCATAGGTACTACACAGCTATTCCTAACATAAATGATCTCATCCTCATATTTTCTCCAATTCATTGGTGTCTCCCCACCTTCATGTCTTATCCTTAAGTCTAAAAGTTTTGGATCTTTATCTACCCTATCCCTGGTCTATCTCAAAAATTTATACTCCACTAAAAATGATATGAAAATCAGGTTCTCCTAAATATTTTGAACCAAAAAATGCATCGCATATATAAAATTCATCATCTCACACTCTACACTTGACTCCTGAAATATATTAGTCTACGTTTTTCTATATAACATTTTAGCAACACGGTTTCCCTTCTTGGGAATATATGCTTTCTCAAAATTTAATTATTTCATATAATAAAAAATATCCATTTCTAAATATTAAATTATTGTTGTGAAAAGATATAATTTATGCTCTTGTGATCCATATACATTGAATTTTTTCCCCCAATAGATAACACCTCCAACACATCCAATAAAAAACCACCACAGCAAACTTGAGGTCATGTGTAGGGTAATTCGATTTATGCGGCCTCAGCCGCTGTGACACATATGATACAACATAATCTCCCTATATCAATATTGTTCCAATTTCAAACCCATACGCGTTACAAAACACGATGTACTCTATTCATGGCTCAGGTAGGATGAAGATCAGTGTTGATGTAAAATGCTTCTTCAACATCTAAATGAAATTCTCACATGAGTCTGAACATTAAAACTTTGAACACTTCTTGGTCAAGCACAAAATGTTTCCTTATAACTTGGAATTTTTCAGCATGAACCTCTAATAATATCATGATAACACCAGAAAGACACGGATATCAAAATATTTATTAAGATTCTCCCAAAATAAAAATTCTTGAACCTTTTCTGGGTCCACTGGCACACCTTCCACCAAGATGATGTGATACAACAAATGTACCTGATCAATGTAGAATTGATAGTTTTATATAATTGTGTATAATTGATTCTCTCTCAGATTCCTCAGGATGATGTGTGTACCGACCCAAACATTTTTGAATAAAATTCCCCTTCTTGAAGTAACTAAATATAATATTGATATAGAAAACACAAGAACTTATTTTTATTATTATATCTAATTGTATTTAAATGTCCATTAATTTTTTTACCATTGATAATATAGTCTTTGAACACTGACACATGACTAGTATAAATATAGTGTTTTTATAAATCCTTTTGAAACAGACAAAGGACGTGATGGACACAACCATTAAGATCAAACCCTATGAATCCCATCTATCAAATCTTCTAAGGGAGACATAATTTTTGGGATTCTACATAGATCAAGGCCAAGATAACATCTAAAAACTTAATCATGATAAAATCCTTTTACTGGAGAAGCTCGTTCTCATCAAGATCAAGAACCAAACAATGTTCACCAAAAATCCCCATGAATGCCCCATCATCATGGACCTTACTCTTAGGGTGTATTTTGGTGTAATAAAAGGATATATATCAAGATCCTATATTAGGAATATATAAATTAATTTTTTATAACATAATTAATATATTTGCATCCTATTATTGTTACTTTGGAATTTTTTTAAAGCACAAATAAAATTTCTGGTTAATTAAGAAATCTATTTAGATGGATTAATTATTTTTAAAAATAAATAATTTTTTATGAAATTATTGATATGAAATAAATTGTTTATATATAAATGGTCTTATAATTATTATGACATAAAATGTAATTTTTGTAAGGGTTCAAAAATTTTTATTTGTAAAAAACCCATCATTTTCAATAAATCTCAGATATTATTATTTAATTGAAAATTCATAGTATTATCCAATTATTTAGGTAAAATGAATATTATTTTTTAATTAGGATCTCAATATTATCTAATGGTGAATTATTCATAATTTTTTAGAGATATCCGAATTTTTTGGTATGATATTAAATACCGTATAAATATACGGTGTGTTTTATGGCATCATAATAACCCAATATTGATGTAATAAATACTATAAAATGTATAATAAGAAAGAAATAGGTTTTTCCTTTAAAATAATGTGATTTCATTTTGATTTTATAAATTTTATAAAGCCTTATTGAATCCTCCAAGACTTATAAAATATTTTAAGATTTTAAACTAATTTCTTCAAAAGTGTGACTCACCTCCACATTAGAATGGGAAATATGTTATTATATTTGTCCCTTGTACTTATAAAATAATGCATTCTACTCCCCTTTGTTAGAAACCATTTCTTGAAACCATGATATTGTTTGTGGTTTTGAATATTTTATTACGTAGTGTCCAAATCCAAAATAATAAAGAAATCCCCCATCAATCCCACATAAACCCTCTAATAATCTCATTTCGCTTTAATGAAACTATTTTGTGGTCATCCACAATCTTATATATACTCCCCAGAGTCCTCCCAATACACCGCCAAGCTCCAAATAATCCTCTCCTAGGCCTTTTGAATCACAGATCCAAGTAGGGATTTCTCTCATGCCATTTCCATTTAAGCACTTCTTTTATATTATTCTTATTGAATTCCATTTTCATATATTGGGATATTATGTTAAATGAACCCCTTAATCTAAATTTGATGTATAAGTGCTTTAATCTTCAATTAAACCACATTAAGACCCCCTATAATCCTTTGTGTACGCCTGTTGCAAGGCAAAAATTCCATAAGGGATTCTCTCTCTTCTCTTTTTATCAAGAACTTTATTTATGATATGACCTTTAATTTAAATTTTCTTAATTTTGGATAAATTATTACCTATCCCAATCACTATAAATTTTATTTCGAATTTATGAGATCTTCCCTTCACTCTCATTAATCCCCCCCCCCAATTATTTATTATGTACACATGTAACTATGCTAAAATTCTGTAAGGGATTCCCTATCTCTTCTTTTTATCAAGCACTTAATTTATGATATGCCCATTAATTTCCATTTTCTTAAGTTGGGATACATTATTACCTATCCCCATTTCGTTAAATTATATTTTTAAATGATTATATCCCCTTTCAATCTCATTTAACACTCCTAATAACATTTTTGTACACCAGTTACCATGCTAAAATTTGGCAAGGGTTCGTTCCTCTCTCCCCTTTCATCAAGTTTCATTATTATGTTAAGCCTTATATTTATAATTCTTTTTGTTGGGGAATGTTTTTTCACCTATACCTTACTGTAAATTTCATTTCTAAATGATTATATACCCCTTTTCTCTCTCAGCGTCCCATTTTACAAATTTCTATATGATGTCTTTATGCTGCCAAAATTGCACCACAATTTCCATTCCAAAATAATTGTGTAGTGACTACAATACCATTTTCCTATAATGGTTATTCACTTTATTGAAAGTATACATATTGATTTGGTAGCTAAATTTGGGTATTCCATATTCCTTTATCACAAAATAACTATTATTCTGAATGGATCTGTGTTTTATGATCTATATATCACAGTTAAACATGAGAATGAAATTATTATTAAGGGCGTGCCCTAATAGCGCTTTAATGAATTGGATAATGGTTAGTATCATGATAAATCATGTTGGGATAGAGGATTTTACTGATTTATTTATGGGACTACCCCCCATGGGATCTTGGTAGATTTAGCCTTGATCTATTAATGATGCAGTGATTTAAGTTATTGCTAAATTTTCCATGTTATGATTATCATGGTATATCATGCCTTATTATTCATGGTCCTTTATACCTTGTTGATATTCCTTATATAACATATATTATTTTCCACCTATTATTCAATGTTTATTACCTTACTAGGCTTTATATCTCACCCCTTTTTATGTATGTCCGCATGTTATCCCATGTGGTGTTAAGTATGAAGGAATGTTTTGTTCATGTTAAATAAGTTTTTAATAAGGATGATGATTTTCATGTTTTAAGTTGTTATGTAATGAACTTATTTTCCCAAATATGCTATAAATCTCGATCATATGAGTTGTATTAAGTGAAATTTTATATAATAATTCATTTTTTAACATGAAATAAATTGAATTGTTAATATAGTAGGCATTAGATGATAAGTTTATTTATTTTTGGGATTAGGATTAGAAAAATCTATTGAAAATCCTTAAAGATATGACTAAGTGTAATAGAACATCTCTAAATTTTGTTTAGTATAGAGAAAAATTTTTATCATGAAAATAAATCCAAGTATGGATACTACAAGTATATGTGGTTTGGGAACATATATAACTAGGAGTAACAACTCTAATAAGGTGTTCTAGGCCTAACTTAGGGTAACCTAGTACATGACAATCGACCTTACTACACACCTAGTTTGACACTCCTGAGGGATATGATATGTTAAATTCATAAGAACATTACAAACCATTATTATTGAAAAAAATTCCTAAATGAATATATGTTAGGAAATAGATCATGGATAATATGGATTGAATCCTATAAACTCATAATTTAAGGTGATACATGCAATTTATATGTTATCTCTATAATGTAATTGGATTTAACTTTATGTGTTTGGTTGTTTACAGGTACTCATCCATATGTCTATGTTGGATAAAGTAGAACCAAAATCAAAAAGTTAAAGGTTGGGTTTTCATTCATAGTTCTACGCAATCTTTTATATTGAAAAAGTTTTGTAGAACAGTTCAAACACCACCACAAAGCCTGGAAGTAGAGATTTCGAAGAGAATGAAAAATAGAGAAATTATTGCATCCCATGTATATAACTACAACCTTATTATAATTTGTTTTGAAATTTCTATCTAACCTTTTCATATAACCCTTGGTGGAATTTGTTACAATTATGGGCATGGATTGTCTTTCCATATATAGATCCAACATAAATTTCTACGAGAGGTAAATCACACTCCATATAGTGAATCAACCCCCGATTCTATACAAGTTAAAGGAGGTATAAGAAAATTTTTTAGCTCCGTCATCTCATGAATGTATATTATTTCCCTAATAGAAAGCATATCTATCACAAATTATTGAGTCTATGGAATGAACCATCCTAAAATACATTATAGTTTTGAGGGAATTCACCAATGTGTTCCCCAAGGAGTTTCCTGGTCTTCCTCTAAGCAGGGAAGTTGAATTTTCAATCAAGATTCTTCTTGGGGAGTTTATAATATCTAGGACTCCATATAGAATGGTTTTTGTGGAACTTGAAGATCTAAATAAACCACTACATGAGAATATGGATAAAGGGTTTATATGCCCAAGGGCTTCACCATGGGGTGCACCAATCATATTCATCAATAATTAGGATGGTTCAATGCGCCTTTACATTGATTATCTTGAGATAAAAAAATATAACAATAAAGAAAAAATATCATTTACCATGAATTGATGACTTTTTTGAGAAACTATGTGGATCACAATACTTCTCTAAGGTGGATCTGCGGTCTGGATAATACCAAGTAATGTTGAAGGAGGATATACCCAATTCAACTTTGTGTACATGGTATATGCATTACGTGTTAATATTTATTCTATTCAGAATCCACAATTACCCATATATCATAATGGATATTATGAATAGAGTCTTTAGAGAATACATCAACAAATATTTGGTAGTATTTTTAGACGATATTCTAATATACTAAAAAACCAAGGAAGATCACAGGGGTATCTCAACACTATTCTAAAGACCTTGAGAAAAGAGAATGTCTATGAAAATTACATCAAGTGAGAGTTCTGGTAGAAATAAGTTTCATTATTGGAAAACATCATCACATGAAATGGGATATCTATGAATACTTCAATTAAGAAAACAATTGATGGATGTTTGAGACCAACATCTGTGACAAATATTCATATTTTCCTTGGGTTAACTCAATATTATCACTGATTTGTGAGAACATTATCTCAACTGTGAAACTCTATTACCATGATAACTCAAATTTGAGGAAAAGTTTCATTGAATGATGAATGTGAAGAAAGATTCAAAGATTTTAAAATAATTTTAGTCACTGCTGCTATGATTACACCACCCAAAAGTGGAGAGCTTTTCATAATTTTAAGTGGTTCTTTAAAGAAGGGATTGGGATGTGTGTTGATTAAAAATAACAAATTCATCACCTACACCATAAGTAAGTTAAAAATTAATGATAAAAACTACCCCAAACATGATCTAGAGTTGGAATCTATGATATTTTCTTGAACATATGGAGGTATTATCTCTTTGGGAAGAAGTGCGAAATATATACGGATCACAAGAGTCTGAAATATTTATTCCCAAAGAAAGAGGTAAATATATGCATGGTTAGAGATCATAAAGGATTACGACTTCTAAATCCACTACTATCTAGGGTATTTTAACAAGGTGGTAGATGATTTATATAGAGAGTATCCAAAAATTCTATCATTTATGACAATTGAGATGGATATGATCTTCTTAGATTTGAAGAACATGGGAATGGGAATTATAACAAAAGGAACATAATCCATCTGTTAAAAAATTATTTCTAAACCATATATGTTTGAAAGGTTAAAGGATCCTCAAAAGATGATGTGGGAAATTATAAGAAAGTGGAAACCATTAGAAAATGGAAATCCTTCGAGTTCAATGTTAATGATGAAATAATTGAGATATTTGGGTCAATACTACATGTTCCATAAAGTCCTGTGTTAAAGAAAGAACTTTTTTATGATTCACATAGTTCCACTTTCTCCATTCACAAAAAAAAAAAATGTATCGAGATATTTGAGAGAACAATTGGTGGGATAACACGAACAAGGAGACCACTGATTATACATCAAAGTTCCTGGTATGTCACCAATTAGAGTTTGAAAAGAAGAAGTATAAGGGGATTATGAAACCATTACCCATATCAACATGGAAATGGGAAAACATCATCATATAATTTATCACCAAAATTACAAATACATCCAAAGGAAAAAATGATATATGGGTTTTTCTGGATCATCATACAATGACTGAAAAACTCATCATAATTAGAGAGGATTTCTTATTGGATCAACTAGAACATATATACATCAGAGAAGTTGTAACTCTGCATGGAGTACCACTACCGATTGTGTCTGATCGAGATCCAAGATTAAACTCTATGTTTTTGAAAAGTCTCCAACATGCTCTGAACACTAAGCTAAACATCAGTATAGATTATCACCCTCAAACTAATGGCCAATCTAAGAAGGCCGTCCAATTATTTGTGGAAATGTTGAGAGGTTTCTCAATGTACTTCAAAGGCAGATGAGACCAATATCCTTCTTCGGTGGAGTTCTCTCACAACAATAGTTTCCATTTGATCATACAAATGGCCCCCTACGTAGCCCATTATGGTAATAGGTGAGTAACAACGTCATGTTGGGATGAATCTTGGGAATGTAAAATTATAAGACTTGGAATGGTTGATGAAATGGAGGATAAGGTTAAGACCTTTTAACATCACATTAAGGTTTCCCAGACTCAACAAAAGATTTATGATGATAGTCATCAACATGACTTAGAGTTTGTTGTTAGTGACATGGTATTCCTCTACATATCTCTATGGAATAGAGTGGTGAGATTTTGGAATAATGGAAAGCTTATTCCAATGTACATCGGCCCTTTTGAGATCCCTGATCACATGAGAGCAGTGAACTATCGACTAACACTCCTACCAAACCTGTCTTAAGTAAACAAAGTATTCCATGTATCTCTCTTGAGAAAGAACATACTAGACTCATCAAATGTAACAAATCCAAAGGTGGTACCATTTAAGAATGACCTTTCCTATGAGGAGAAACTACTGAAGATATTATATTATAGAGAAAGAGATATAAGAAATAATAAAACTCACCTTATCAATGTATTTTGGAGAAACCATAATTTTGAAAAAGAAACGTGGGAACTATAGGAGGTGATGAAGCATAGTTACCCCCAACTATTTTACTATTTAAAAAGTAAATTTCAAGGGCCAAATTTATAAAGGGGGAAGTTTATATCAACCAAAGAAATTATGATTAAAATTTATCTTTTTGATTTAGTTAAATTTCATAAGTATATAGAAAACACATGAACTTATTTTGTTTTATTATATCCAATTGGATTAAAATTTCCATTAAGTTTATTTACAACTGATAATATAGTTGTTGAATAGTGATCACATGACTAGTATAAATATAGGGGTTTAATAAATCCTTTTGGTATAGACAATGGAAGTGATGGTCTCAACTAGTAGGATTGTACCCTATAAATACCATATATCATAGCTTCTGAGGGAGATTTCATTTCTATGATTTTTCTTAGACCAATCCCAATATGAGATCTAATAACTTATGCATGAGTGAAACCATTTATGAGAGAAGTTCATGCCCATCGAGATCACGACCCAAACCATGTTCACTGAACGACCCCATTAAAGCCCCACCATCGCACACCTTAATATTAGGGTTTATATTAGTATAATAAATGTATATGTATCAAGACCCTGGAATTAGTAATATGTACATTATTTTTATAAAAAAATAATGAATATATTTTCATCCTATTATTGTTACTTTTTAAAATTTTTTAAACCACAAATAGTATTTTTGAGTTAAAAAGGAAATTTATTTTGATGAATTAATGATTTTTTGAAATAAATAAAATTTTAATAAAATATTATTGTTAAATAACTTTTATTAGATATAATTTTTTTTAATATTTTTATGAAGTCAAATGTAATTTTTATAAGGGTTCAAAAACCGTTGTTTGTAAAAAACCTGTCATTTTAAATAAATGTAAGTTATTATTTTATAAGTGAAAATTCATATAATTTGGATTTTACTTAGATAAAATGAATATTATATTTGGAATCATGATATAAATATTATCTCATTTTAAATTTTTCATAATTTTCTAAGATAAAAGATTTTTTTTGGGTAAAAATTAAATACCCAATAAATATATTGTGTGTTTTATGACATCATTATTTCCCAATAGTAATATATTAAATAATATAAAAGCTATAATCGGCCAAATATATGTTTATATTTTAAAATATTGTGATTTTAAGTTTATTTGGTTTTTTTAAAGCCTTATTGAATCCTCAATACTTCTAAATTATTTAAACATTTTAAAATCATTATGTGGAAAGTGTGACTGACCTCTACATAAGAAAGAGAAATATTTAATTATATTCAGACCATGGCCTTATAAAATAACGTATTTCACTCCCCTTTTTGATTAACCAAGGTATGGTTTGTGGTTTTGAATATTTTATTATGTAGTGTCCAAAACCAAAATAATTGTTAAATCCCCCTCATTTCCCATATAAACCCACCCAAGCTCCCATTTGACTTCCCTTAAACTCCTTAAATCTCATCCAAACGATTATATATACTCTATAGAGTCCTCCCAAGGGTCCCTAAAGCTCCCAAGAAGCTTTTCCGAAGACTTTGGAGTCAAAAATCTAAGTAAGAGATTCATCTCTTCTCATTTCCATTCAATAACATCTTTTATATAATGCTTCATACATTCCATTTTCATTTTTTGGGATATGATGTTTCATAATCCCCTTACTGTCAATTTTATTTAGAAATTATTATATCTTATTTTCACCCTCACTAATCCCCCATATAATCCTTTATCTACACTCATTACTATGCCTGAATTCCGTAAGGGATTCTCTCTCTCATTTATTTATCAGGAAGACAATTTATTATATACCCTTTAATTTTAATTTTATTATATTCATATAAATTATTACCTATAACCCTTTATATACATTTAGTGTCTAAATGATTATATATTCCTTTCACTGTCATTAATCCTCCTATAATCCTTTATGCACACCTGTTACCATGCCGAAATTCCATAATAGATTCTCTCTCTCCTCTTTTTATCTAGCACTTCATTTATGATATTCCCTTTAATTTCCATTTTAATAATTTTGGATAAATTATTACTTAACTACCTTAAATTACATTTGATTTTTAAATTATATATCCCCTTTAACTATCTTTTAACCCTCCATGTAACATATATGTACACCTTTTACTATGCCGAAATTTTGTAAGGGTTCTTTCCCCTCTCCCCTTTTATCAATTTTCATTAATATATTATGACTTATATTTGGGATTCCATTTTTTGGGGGAATGTATTTATATGTAACCATTACTTTAAATTTCATGTATAAATTATTAGATACCCCTTTTATCTCTTATCAACCAATTACATAAATTTCTATATGACACTGTTATGCTGCCAAAATTGCCCCAGGATTTTCCATTCCAAAATAATTTTATAGTGAATAACTTACCATTTTCCTGTCAAGGGTATTTACCTTTATGAATATATACATATTAATTTAATACATACATGTATGTATTCCACATTTTTTAATCATGGAATAACTTATGATGTTGAATTAATCCTTCTTATATGATCTATGTGGAAAACTTAAACTTTGGAATTAAATGACTGTGAAGGGTGCCCCCTGAGAGCGCTCCAATGTATTGAGTAATGGTTAGTATCATGATACATAAAATTGTGAAATGTTATTTACTTGGTTCCTTTATGGTAATTTTTCCACCATAGGGTATTATAGGATTTATCCTTGATCTATTTATGATACAGTTTTTTATGTTGTTGCCATATTTTCCATGTTTTGATTATCATGCTAAATCATTCCTTATTATTGATGTTCCATTACACCTTGTTGATATGACTTTACTAACATGTATTATTATCCTCATGTTATTCCATGTTTATTACCTTGCTGGGAATTATAAGTCACCCCTTTATTATGTATTTTCTTAGGTTATCCCATGTAGTGTTAAGTATTAAGGAACGTTTTGGTCATGTTAAAGAGGCTTTCAGTAAATATGTTTCTTTTCATGTTTTAAGTTGTTATGTAATTTACCTAATTTAACAAATATACTAGAACTATCGATCATAGGATTCTTATTAAGTTCATTGTTATGTAATAAATCATGTTTAAAAATGAAATAAAGAGTAGGATTGTTATAATGTGAAGATGTTGAGCATGATGATCGTGAGTCTTGTTGTTTACCAAGATTTCTTCCAAAACACTAAAAAATAGAACTAATTATAGGTGAAAGATTATATTCATCAATTCCATAAACCCTACTCGCTGTTCGTGATCCAGAATAGAATTATGACAAACTCATATAGGCCTACCTTCTTCTGAAATAATTCATCAGTATATCAGGCGGTTGAACTCTCATTAGATGATACACTATCACAAGTCAATATTTGACAAGATAAAAGCTTCCATAAACCAGCCAAACATATCATCATTATGAAAATGGGGATACCAATTATTCATATCCATCTAGTTCAACTTCTAGTAATCAATATATAAATACCAAGTTCCATCAGACTTATTTACAGAAAATAATAGTGAACCCCAAGGAAACGTAATTGGAAGGATAATCCCTATATCCTCTAACTCCTCTAACTGATTCATGATCTCTTTAAGATCGGTTTGTTCCATTGTATATGGTGGAATATAAACTCTATTAGCCCTTGGAATAATCTCAATAGAAAATTCTACATCTCTATTAGGTGGAATCCCTAAGAAGTCTTCAGGAAAAACATCCGGAAACATGTCCACTACTGGTGGAAACACTCCATTCTTCACACCCTTTTCTTATAGTAGAAAACTAGAATCCTTGGTGGTAATCTCCCCTAGTTTCTGATGAACTAGACCTACACGACTTGGACATATATCCCATTCCCCATAGTTAATATAACTATCACCATTATGAGATGTCAATGTCACTCGCCTGTGGTAAAAATCTATGTGGTCTTGTTATGATAATAACTAGTTGATACCCAGAATTAGGTCAAAACATGATATGTTAATAATATAAAGATCCAAAATTAAATGATACTCCCCAACCACAGGATAAAACCCCTTGTACAAACATGTGTCTCTCAATAATACTCCCAAATGCATATTTATCACCAACAACCTACTCATGAACTCCACCACCAAGCTCAAACCATTCACAAGTTGCGCTAAAATAAAATAATGAGAGGAACAAATATCAAATAATTAACTAGATATCATATAAGCTACAGGAATAGTACCTATAATTGTTGATGGCCCAGACTCACTATCGACGTGTGTAGGCTAAACTACATGAAAATTCCCTTCCGCTCATCCCTATGATTCAGTCTGAGTTCCTTGAGACTCACCACTCTACTGATACAAGTGATCTCTCCCAGAAGTATCTCTTCCACTACCATTCCCACCTCAACAAATAAAACTCTAACTTTCATTCTGATGTTGGTTTGAAGACTCCCTACGATTACTCTTATTCTTCCTAGATCATGTATCAATACCCATGTATCGTAGTCTTCTGTAAAACATAGGTAGATGTTCCATCCTGCTGCAAGATCAACACTCTACTGGTTGTTAGGGATAGTTTCTGCAATAGTGGACCAACCTATCAGCAGAAAATAACTCGGTTAAAATCATGAGTAACTTATCCTTCCCCCTAACCACCCATCTTGTTATCCCCTCAAATAAAATCATCATTGCAATGCTTCCTACTCTCATAATCCCTACCTCCTGATTCCCTAGAAGAAACCTTATTTCTTCCACTTGAAGCCTCCTTCAAGTTCCCCAAATATATGATATCCTGATCCACCACCTCTGAAAACTTCTTTAATTGAAATTTTTTGACATTGGACTTCATCTCTCATTTAAGTCCATCCTAGAAATGACTCTCCATAGTCGTCTCATCCACTAGAACCAATGGATAAAAGAATAACAAGTTAGTAAAGAGGCCAACATAGTCCATCATGAACATGATTCATGGTTTTAAATGCATGAACTCATCTTATCTCTCCTACATCAGTGTCTCAGGGTAAAACCACTCTAGTAACTTATCCAAATAGTCATTCCGTAACATTACATCATCTTACCTTGTCCGGGAATGAAAATCTCTCCAGCGTTTCATTGATCCTCATATCATATAATTATCCAACTCGACCCTCTTCTCCGTAGGAGTCTCCAAATGGTCAAACAAAGTCAAGATATATTCAATCCATAACTCTGTTTCCTTGGGTCCACACTCTCTGGTGAAATTCAGAGAGTGTTTTAACAGAAACTCCCACATCTAGTTAAAACTGCTTTTCAAAACCCGAATTGGGTCACTTTCTATAAATTGCATGAAGCAAGCAATGTTCTCCCAAAACTACTCTATGAATTATTCTCCTGTGACTATCAGTGCCTCGGGTTCCACTACTGGTAGGTCATCTCCAACCATATCCACTCATCGTCCTCTCAATAAACTTTACTGTGGAGACATATCTCTATAAAGAATAACACACATCTCAGAACACATAACACTACCTTTTCATGTTTACATAAGAGAAATATAGAAATAAGGCTAAAAATTTATTTTTCCCAAACCCCTCCACATGGTCATAACCACAATATTAATAGTACCCTTAACCATCCTATAGTTAGGTCATGGATACCAAAGGGTAAAATAACTCTCATTTCCATGTTTTTCATTATACACCCATTATACACATTTTTTATCATGTAATTTATTTATCAATTTCATGTTAGGAACTTTTTTTAGTTCAAATACATTGTAAGGAAAAACATTTATATTCTATCAACTACAAAAATCTTCATTTCTGTGTGTTCCGAAAATGTTGTATTTCTAAAAATTTTCCTAAGTTCCTAAAATGAAAAAATATTTCTCAAATAAAATCCCATTCCAAGACATGAGTCAAATATCATAAAATCTAGAAAATAATAATCACATCACACAATAAGTGAATCACCGAATGGGAAATAACATTCAACTTCAAAAGAAATATCAATTAAAAAAAGTATGACCCTGGGTACCTGGGTTCTCCCCCATACATGGGTTAGTAACTCATGTGCATGAGAAGATAACTAAGGCCTGACTCTTACTATTCTCTTGTATACCCTTCCATAAATAGTGAGACAATAGAAAATAAAAGAAAATTGGTCTATGATACCACTTTATAATGTCCTGAATAGGGTTCCACACACAGTTTCCCCAAGACGGTTTACTATGTTACCTCATGAATTCCTCCCTGTACAAAAAAGGCTACTGACTAGAAGGGAGGGTCTAATATTGTTCAGGGGATGCTATAACCTCTTTATCAATTTAATAATATATTATAAATAAACAAAAAAAAATAACAAATGAGATAACCAATAACCAAACCAAACTAGTATCACAAGGTGACCAAAATAAGAAATATAATATCCAAACTAAATATTATATATTTCAAACCAAGTACATGTCACATTTCAATATGAAAAAAAAATAAAAAAATACATTGAAAACTCCCATGAGGGTCCGGAATCATGTCGTGTTTCCTTATCCTTGCTTCATCCCAACTCATCCATCTATCATAAGAAATTTTTCCTGAACTTGTCATGTATCAATGAAGCGTATTTGGGTACCAATCAAGAAGCCTGAGTAGGGTGTGATTAAAACTCAGTAGGATACTACCAACAGATTTGAAAACAATATCCCATCAATAATAGTGTATGTAGTTGTGTAAACAATAAAATACAAGAAATAATTTAAGCAATTAACATCTATTTAATTGATCTTTATTTAACCACATAGACCACCGGGATCCCTAGGCCACTGAAACTCTCAATACCTGCTTCAACCTATACCAAATTCTAAACGATACTTAAGGGATATCATATAACATAATTCCATTTCAACCATTCATCATCACAATTCATATAACGAGAAATTGGAACCAAAGTTCAATGTAAACTCATGGGCATAGAACGTCATGTCTAACACCCCATGGTTATTTAAAGCCTCAGTCCCTATCCCACACATCAATGTCACATGGATATTTGGATCCTTAATCCAAATAACATACACATATATCATATGGGTATTTTGAGAACTTTTTCCTGACCCACACCATGTTTATCAATCAATTAATCACCATGGGCTTTCGATGCATCAGACCATGTCCCACATACATATATCACCTATATGACAATATATAGAATTAAAATGCATCAGAACAACTCATCAATTAATTCACCATTTAATTAATCCAATTTAAAAATTGTATTTTTCACATCCATCCATTAATGAACTTTTCAATTATTTAATCAAATCAATTCCACTAATTAATTTAACAATAAATTATTTTCATCAATTACATTAATTAATTAAAAAATAAATTAATAAAATAAATTACTTTTAAAAAATAATTACTCCAATTAAATCAATTCTATAATAAAAACACTCTTCATATATTAATTCATTAATTAATTAATCCAATTCAACAATCCCAATATCCATAATTTCACATTCCCTTAATTAATTAATTTTCCAAATCAATTATTTAAATTTAAGAAATTTTATTTCTAACCATGCAATATATACTATAAAATTACATACAAATAATTGAAATCAATACTTTGGTATCTGGATTATATACAAACTACATAAATATTAATGATGACTGTTTGCCAATGGAAATCCCCAATTTAAGAATATCCATGTTAAAGGATGAGATATAGAATGGAAACCAAAACCCATGGTCAAAGGAATAATGATCCAAAAAACTGAGATCAAGATAAATAAAAAATAGGATAATAACCCTACAATGTATTTTAGAAAAATATGATAGAGGTAGGAAACCACACGGGAGAAGATTCACTAACTCGGAGTGGTGAAAATGTTCAATCTGAGCTTCTAGTCATGAAGAACAAAGGGTGGAAGACTTAGAAATTAATCCAAGAGACTATAAAAATGATATAGAATGATTAATTTTTATCTAGGACTGAATAGGGGTTAATATGGGGGGTTCAGTAATTTTGAAACAAAATTTCCCGTTAATTAAAAACCCACACATGGTTTTCTGGGCATGGGCACACAGTTTTCCAAACCATGCACCTTAATCATGCTCTTATTATTGGGGGATTTCTTCTACAAGGGTGAATAGTTTTAATACCCATTTTACAACCATGAAAAAACCATTTTTAGGGGTTAATTTTTATTAGACTGGGGCGATTGGTTTGAGAAAACTATGCACAAACTGAAAACATCCTCCTCTTTTTACAAATTTCTCAAATTTCACCCAAAAAGTCCCTAAGAAAAAACCCGAAAAAATTTATGAAAACAATAAAAAAGTGTCCCTGAAAACAAGCCTAGGAAATATCCAAAAAATTTCGGCATCTTATATAGAAAAACCATTTATTACCTATTCTCAATCAATTGAGAGATGAAAGTATCATTGGTGTGTACATATGGACTACCTTATCCACATAATGATACAATTTGTTTTATATCACCATCATTCATGGATGGTTATTATTATGATTTTAATATTTATATATGATATTTATGAAATAATTATTATTCTAGTTTTATAATATCATATCTACCTCTTTACCTACCAAACTAATGTGGAATGATAACACTGATAGTGCGTACATGTGGACTACTACCTCCAAAAAACGATGTGATATCTTCATCATTTACACTTAAATTAGATTGTAAAAAGGGCATATTTAATGAATTTATATGATATTTATTATATATTAAGGATTATATAAATTTTCTTTATCATTTATATTTCTTTTTTTCATCTATAAAAAAGTGGAAACATCACTCTTGTGTATGTATGAATTACCTTCTCCACAAAGTGATTTAATTTATTTTTCATCTCCAAATAATATAAATGGATATAAATAAGTAAAAATTGTATATATAATATATTTCTATCATTATTAAAATTTTTATGATTGAGTAACGATGATAAAATTTCAAGGATGAAAATTCTGGATCTAAAACATACATGAAAATCAAAGTTGTTAAAGCCTAAAATTACAACTTCAAAAGAGAATTATTAATAAATATATGTTTAAATTACACAAGGGGGTCCTATATGACATTATAAATATTAATATGGTTATTTTATAGAATTATAAGAAATTTAACTTTATTATACTAGGATTTATATTTCTTATGAAGCAAGACGGGCCTGGAGTAAGTGTTTCGTTAAAATTTCTTTTCATTAAGACATGTTAAAATGTAATGAACTGATTTCAGGTATATAATTACCAATAATGTGATATTAAATATTTCAAGATTTAGTTCATATTATTTACTAAACCATATTTTTATCATTATTTCAATAACATTCACTTCAAAAAGTACTAAATTCATAAGTGTTCGTAGTCTCAATTTTGTTTCATTGAGATGTGTTTTATGTTATAAAAATATATTATTTTTATGAGGGGTATCCACTAACCCATTTTTATGTTGTATCATGAATATCCCAATTTTCATGGAATTTAATGTTTCATTTGAATTTATTTCTTTGAGAGTGGTTATTATTCCAGGATTACCACAATGACAATGGTTTTATGTTAATATCTCATTTAGTGTAAGATAATTTTCCTTAAATTTTACAATTATGAAATTGTATGTTCAATATATCCTAAGTATTATTTATATTATTTACCTCAATTTATTTATATATATTTAATTTTTTCCATTCATTTTCTCTCATTAATTACTTAATAGGCTGAATGATTATTTTAATGAAAACTAACCGTGTTTTTATCTTTGGTCAAGAATATTTTATTCCATGTACATATTTTTTTTAAAATTTATTTCAATATTTCTTTTCATATTATAAAATTATTTATTAAATAATTTTTCTAAATTTTACTTTCTATAAAAATGTTAATGGATTATTCTGGTAAATTTTTAGAATAAGGTCCTTTTGTATTTTTACTAAAACTGTGAAAGATTTTTTTTAATGTATGATATAATATCCCCTTTCAATTACATCATAAATAATATTTTATTTTAATATTAAATTAAACTTTTTCATGGATATTTTTTAGGAAAATGTTTTCCATAATATTTTGGAAATATTTAGATTCTATATACGTTATCTAAAATATAAAGGGTGTTTTCCTTAAGAAAAATTGTAGTGATATCTTAAATATGTTTTTATTTATAACAACATCCTTTGATGTATATTATGATTTACTAGGGAAATGATCCATTATTACCATATTTATTCATTCTCTACTTGGTTTAAATTTATGATTATGAAATTTTTATGAAATTCATATCTTTTAAATTGGTTATGATTTTAGGATTTGATGAATGTTTTATTATTATGTTTCACACATATGTATAGTTTTCATTATGTGATAGGTAGGACCAAAATTCTATAGTCCTCTAATGAATTTGGAAAAGAAGGATATCTCATGAAATAATAAGGTCTTGAATGGGAAGTGAACCCAATTAAATAAGGGGTTTTTTTCTAATAATATAAACTTGGGAGTAAATCATGACTAAGGAAACAATAGAATATAGAGTGAAATCAATCTACTATAATAGTCTAAGAAGTGATCCTCGAATGAGAAAATGATTTTATATTTTTAAGTGCATGTAATAAAATTATATCTTATTCTTATGATATGTTCTCATGGATATTTATTGGTTTTTTATGATTCTCCACTCTTATGTATTTTATTTTTTTATTGATAAAAACTTATGTATTGCTTTTTGATTACGATATAAAACATAATGTGATGATTTTCTAATGTTTAGCTCATGTTACAATACCATTGTTCTTGTCTTTATATCACTTATGATAATTTATTTATATCTTTTATATTTACCCTTATTGGGAATCTAAGAACACCATTTCTTATGTTTACCTTAACCTGGATACTGAGAAATGTTTTAAGTATGTTATGTCTAAGAATGATGCATGTTGTAAATATATAAGTGTGAAATGATATAGATATTTTATGTATGAGTGTTTTACATATCCATTTTTTCCAACACACTAAACCTTTATAGTCACCCGACATGTATTAATGTGAAATGTATTAAATATTCATAAAAAATAATGTAATATTTATTTATGAAGAGTATGAGATTCTATAGATGGTATTTGATTCTAGGTTTAATAAATTATGTAAACTAAGATGAGGAAAAATTATTGAGAACCCAATGAAAAATCCTAAGTATAGGATAAAATCCTATAATGAGGTAATGAAAGGGTGTGGTTTCCCTAACAAAATATATCCCTATCTCGATACATTTAGTGGATGTGGTTTTGGCATATATGAGTCTCAGTTTGGTAACCATAAAAAGTGTTGGTCAAGTATATCATTTCCATCATTATGGTTCATGGTGAATTATACCATACTGTGTACCTAGTTTTATGCTCTATGAGGATATGTTTAGGTTAATCCATATTTTATTTATGATCCATTATAAAGGATTTGAGTAGATAATGACCATGGATAACTATGGATAAAGTTATGATATCATAGGATAAAAATAATGAGATATGATTTAAACATCCTATAAATTAATTTTTCATAATTAATCACTATAATTAAAAAATCTTGATGAACATGATAAATGTAACACCCTGACCCCAGCTACCCAGAGTCGGTGCATTACTTCATAACATTGGCATGATCACAAAAGATCAAGTCTCGAAAGACCGATTAGTTTAGTAGCCTTGGAAACACTAGATACATTCATAAGTCTTTCATTACATCAAAAAGTAAACAAACTACAATAACATGGTCTTCAGAGTCCACACTCATATCCCTTTCTGACTACCCCTGCAGTTCATTCATAAAATACTTCTTCACATCCTGTAAAAATATTAAAACATTGAAAGGGGTTAGCTCAGATGCTCAGTAAGGATAACAATATTGCGGAAGCTTTCATAAATAAACAAAAACATTTAAGTCAATGTATAACTAAAACAAAAGCCTTTTAAACATGAACATAAACATAATATGGAAAAAGTAAAATGAGATAATGCCATTTACTTCTTCACATGGATATTCTACTGGTTGAATAATCACATGCAATATCAATAACCACTTTCATAATGATGGAATGCATATTGCCTGACATTCTGAAACATTTTGTCAAGGCCTCGGCCAAGACATCTAAAATGATTAAGGCCTCGGCCAAAATCACAAATCAAAATGGGGAAAGGGCCTCGGCTAATTCCACGTCTAGTTGTCTCATGAGACCTACCGATGCATCGAGGAGCCATAGCGGGCTCCACCCGTCACTTATTAAGTCCAATGCATTCCTCATATGAATAGGTTTAAACATATCATAAACCATAACATAATCGTATCACATAAAACATGCATAAAGGAAACATAACATTTCCACATTTCAATCACAAGATATCAATACAACACTTTGATATAATAAAAACGCTTTCAAAAACATTTTCAATACCAAAATAAAAGAAAGTTAAAACTTTGTATTTATTTTTCATTAAAAAAATGATGGCTTGTAGAGGAAGCCGAAACTCAAATAATGGTCACGGCGGTGGAGAAGTCGTTGTCGCCGCATAAGTACGGAAAGAAAAACATTCCCTTTTTGTCGTTTAGTAAAACGCTTCGTATAAAAAAGATTCCTTTTGAATAAACATAAAAGTCAAAGGGGTTTATACACCGTATAAAAGAATGTTGTGTATAAAGCCAAATATGCCTCAATGGAAGGAGATTGAGACGAAGTCCTTAAAAAGATCATTTTTAAAATAAAATAGATCTATTATGTGTATTCACTATAGGTACACATAAATAAAGTAAAAATACAAAATAATACATAATAATATCATGACATAATTTGAATGTAGGAGATTAACCCAAAGAATGGAAGTTGGGTTATGAAATTCCCTTACCTCGTGTCTGACTTGACTCAACCGTTCTTTAACCTCCTAAATAATAAACTAGAGTTAATATATACCTTATTAAGAACCATTTTTAATTTCATTATCCTTTTTATATCACTTATTACAATGTTATGAACAATATGTAATTATTTAAGTTAATAACGGTCGTTTTGTCGATCTTTTGTACTTGAGTCAACAATAAACTTCTTATAATTACAAGCTGCTTATGTGGTAGAATATACATTATCTCCAGAATTATATTCATGATTTATATGTCATATATATCTTATATATCCAGTATATACATTCATTTATAATATTACGTAACATTTAGAGGTAAGAAATGAAATGCACCGTTCATGGAGACGGTAAGCCGTACGTACGCATGAACTCTACTTTCATTTCAATTTCATATTTAATGGAACGAAATCATAATGATATAAATGTATAATATAATTCCAGTATAACATAGTGTATAATACCATTTACTCCATCCTTTATACATCCCACATATGGCATTAACGATTCAAATCACTTTGAGGGGGCGGTAGTCCGCACTTCCCAAAATGAAATTATCGTGTTTTACCCATAATGGAAATCATAAAGTATGCCATAAATGAGAAATACAGAAGCATAAGTAAAACATAAACATATTATATATCATATATAAATATAGTGACATCTTAATGGCCACCTTTTAAGGTGTTATATGAGTGTTGAACAATCATCGTTTCGTGAGGCAGAAATTCACCATCCATAGAAACCGTATGTTCTTTAACCATTAGATGTAGGTGTGTGTAAGTGTAGCTCGAATCCTTCTTATAACAACATCCTAGTATATTGAGGATACTGGTGTTGTTACAAAAGAAATGAATAAAAAGAGTTTAGGGGGTTGGAGAAGAAAAATAAAACAAAACAACATTAGAGAAGACATTACCTCAAAATCAGGAAACTCTTTTTGGCTTGAGCAAAAGGCTTCCTTGAGAAGCGTTATGCCCAAAGTGAGGCTTCTAGGAGTAATAGGGGGAAGTTGTGAGAGTATTTGGTCAGAGGTTGGCCGAGCCAAATGGCTTGATGGTGTGAATAAGGTGGGAGAGGTGGGGGCCTTTTATAAGTGGAGAGGAGGGGCTCTTTTGGAAAGATTGAAATGTTACATTATTATACAATGCTTTTCGGATTCTAAAGGTCCCACACTTATATAATTCATGGATAAGGTGATAAGGGTTCTAAATCTACCCATCCAATAGTCTTTGGACAAGTGTAAGCCTTGGATTTTACATTATCTTTTCATTTTATTAAAATCGTTAAATAATGAGGTCATCGCTGCATCATAATGATGTCATAAATAATTTAATTTATTTAATGTCTAAAAATTATAAAAAAAGTACTATGATGTAGGAAATATTTTTAGCTTTCTAATTAATATTTATAATCAAAATTTGGACTTGTGTAACCCCACTTAAAAACTGTTTTAGTAAAACAACTCATGTTTGTGTCAATTTAATTTTAACATTAAATAAATATATATTAATGTCATTTTCCAACTAAAGTGGCTCCATGGGGTCCCCAAGTTGACCCATGGGTTGTCTGGGTCGGCCATGACTCATCCAATAGGAGTAGGACAAGTGTCAAGCTCATCTCATATTATTAAAACATCATTTTACCTTAAACTACACTAATTACCTCTAATCGCAATTAAGAACTTAAAAGTTACTATTCACCAAAAATTTATTTTAATCTCATTGAACCAAATTTTACTTCTTAATGACAACCATGTATGTCGGATTTTTGAAAATCAAATCACAGAAGTGGTAATATTTCATTTAAACGAAAAATCAGTTATTTAACTACCACTTAGTGGTTTCACTATTCATCAAAAATTGAAGTTTTTCAGAACAAAGCCAAAATTTCACCCTAAGATATAATTGATATTCCGAATTCAAAAATGATGTCTATTTTACAAAATTCCAAACATAAAAGTTGCATTAGTTAATTTTATAATTAATTCCCGCTTTCACAACAAATAGCGTGTTTTTAAGAAACAATTTATATCAAAAGATTGTCAATTGTTTATGTCCAATTTCAATGTTAAATTAATTCTAATGACCACCATTGGATAAAATGGTAAAAATATATTCTAATTATACTTTAAAACCACTAAATAGTATAATTTATCAAAATAAATTATTTTGATTAAAAAAGTTGTTTTAAGTATTTTTCACTATTCATAAAAAATAGAAGTTCTCAGAAAAATACCAAAAATTCAACATAGGCTAATTCCGACATTCCAAATCCAAAAATGAAGTCCATTTTGATAAATAAAATTTATAAAATTTCAAAAAGTAGGTATTACTATTCACAACGGCTAGTTTAATTTGTTGTGGTGTGTGTTAGAGATCGCGGTTGCGTACAACACACGTTATTGCATTATTCGAAGTGAAACGTACCGTGGAAGCTTGGGGTGTTACATTCTCCCCTCCTTCAATAAATTGCGTCCTCGAAATTTGAAATTTTTCTTTTAAAATAAAAGGTTGAAAAGAGAAAATACCTTTGAGGAAAACCCACATCGGAAATAAGGTTAATAAATATATAACATTAAAAGAAAGCAAGATAAGTACAAAGGTCACCCGATATAGCCCATTCTAGGATTCTATGAAAATATGGATATGGAGAAAAACAAACCATCAAGGCCTGATGGTGAGTTATAGAAAACAGGATTATGAGAAAGTTTAACCACAAGAAAATCACAAACTTGTGATTGGTTAAATGGTCATTGAATCCCCAGTTGGAAAAGTTAACCGGCAATGTTTTTGTTTTAAGTTACCTTTTATAAAGTTAAAGAATTTATTTAGGTGATTTACTAAGAACGTAACGGAATATACATACTTGTCATGTAGACTTTCATCCTTTAATAAATCTTTACCAAAACCCATCTTTCACTCTAAAAGGTAATAGAACTCAAAAATATTCTATTTATCCTAATTATATAAGGTTCCAAATATTAACACATACCATTAGATTAGAAAAACTATTTTGTAATAACCAGGGACTTCGCGTAGTCCAGTGGTAGGTGATTAATCCCAATCTCACTATGGTTGAGGGTTCGATTCCCACAGCTTTGTCCGACACGATGGGTTGTCACTCGGTCTGCATGTTGTCCTTTTTATAAATATCCAAAAGTAACCTTAATAGTAGTATCCAATGTAAAATATAATCCATTCCAACCATTATAGTTATCCAAAATACTTCTGTCCAACTCACAGTCCAGATTTTATGAGGAACGTAAACATAATGAAGCTCCCCTTTTTTTCTGCGTAACAACATGTGAACACCTTCATCATGTATTCTTTTAAAACACTGCAATATACTGAATTACCATAAATCCTTATTGATTACATTCATGATCCCTTATTCCTTATAGAAAACTAGATATACTCCTTCTATCAAAAAATGTATACAAATCATTAATCAGTTTCAAGGATGTTAAGAATATCCAACATAATTTATCCGAATCAATCATGTCTTATTTCAAAATCACTATCTCGGTATCACAACCATATTATGGTTTATATTTTTCTCAACCATATATTTTCCAAAAATTTAACCTACTATGGAGTCACTTTTCTTGGTTCCACACAATCTCAAGTCCTAGATGAAATAGTACTGCAGTACAATCCTTATATACTCCATAATTATTATAACCAGTACATCATTGATCCAACACTCAAATTACAAAATTCTTTAATAACAACATAAGAACACTAATCATTCCTCCTCATCTGTGGTAGTATCATAACTTGATTATTATCCAATAACATCATTTGGGGCATACTCTGATGATTTGAACATTGGTTTGCGTTGTGTCCCCACTCCTTGCAGATGAAGCATTGTACATTTGAAACCTTTTTCTTACCCTTGCAGTCACGCACTTGGTGTCCTTTTTCTCCACACTTATAGCAAACTCCCATTCCCTTCAGGAAAATTCCAAGGTGTTTCTTCCCACAGTTATAACATATTGGAAAATTCTTCTTTTCCCTCGTCCCTTTATCCATCATTCTCTCTTCCATCCCTTTCTTCTCTTTTATCCCTTCAAATCCATAAGACTCAGAGAATTCTCTACTTATCTTATTAACGCATGATACTATTTCATCATATGTTGATAACACATGGGAGAATATTTCCCTTCTAAATGTTGGCTTAATACCATGAAAGATATGATCCTTCTTACTCTTTGGATCATACGTATTGATGGAGTTCACATTCCTTCTACTGGGTGCCATTTCTATAAAATGCCATAAACTAGGTTAGTTTATGAATCGAAATACATAATAAAAAACTTGAAAACACTTATAATAAATTGAACTATTTATGGATATAATCCATAATCATAAAAAATGTTTTCTTTTAGGAAGTATATACTCATAACCCTTCATAGTGGTTTGTAAAGAAAATGTGAATTATCCTAAGCATATCCCCCGGGAGTGTCGTAACCAAGAGTGCAGCAAGGCCCATTGTCGTGCACCAGTTCTCGTTCGAGTCTAGCTCAAAGCGTTGTTTTTGGGTTTTACCCCTAGGTACATCTGTGCCAGAGCCGCCTCTACTTGCTCGTATCCAGACAGGGACGTATTGCTCGGAAAACTCACAAAATCTCTATAATACCAAAATTATAGGAAGTTCTTCTATACCAATCCTTAAAGTCTATCTTCGGGCTATGTGCTCTAATCAGAGTTTATCTAAATCTAGCTTCCAAGTTTAGTACTAAACTGCCTCTGATACCAACTGTAACACCCCGACCCCAGCTACCCAGAGTCGGTGCATTACTTCGTAACATTGGCATGATCACAAAATATCAAGTCTCGAAAGACCGATTAGTTTATTAGCCTTGGAAACACTAGATACATTCATAAGTCTTTCATTACATCAAAAAGTAAACAAACTACAATAACATGGTCTTCATAGTCCACACTCATATCCCTTTCTGACTACCCCTGCAGGTCATTCATAAAATACTTCTTCACATCCTGGAAAAATATTAAAACATTGAAAGGGGTGAGCTCAGATGCTCAGTAAGGATAACAATATTGCGGAAGCTTTCATAAATAAACATAAACATTTAAGGCAATGTATATCTAAAACAAAATCCTTTTAAACATGAGCATCAACATAATATAGAAAAAGTAAAATGAGATAATGCCATTTACTTCTTCACATGGATATTATAATTGTTGAATAATCACATGCAATATCAATAACCACTTTCATAATGATGGAATGCATAATGCCAGACATTCTGAAATATTTTGTCAAGGCCTCGGCCAAGACGTCTAAAATGATTAAGGACTCAGCCAAAATCACAAATCAAAATGGGGAAAGGGCCTCGGCCAATTCCACGTCTAGTTGTCTCATGAGACCTACCGATGCATCGAGGAGCTATAGTGGGCTCCACCCGTCACTTATTAAGTCCAATGCATTCCTCATATGAATAAGTTTAGACATATCATAAACCATAACATAATCGTATCACATAAAACATGCATAAAGGAAACATAACATTTCCACATTTCAATCACAAGATATCAATACAACACTTTGATATAATAAAAACGCTTTCAAAACCATTTTCAATACCAAAATAAAAGAAAGTTAAAACTTTGTATTTATTTTTCATTAAAAAAATGATGGCTTGTAGAGGAAGCCGAAACTCAAATAATGGTCACGGCGGTGGAGAAGTCGTTGTCGCCGCATAAGTACGGAAAGAAAAACATTCCCTTTTTGTCGTTTAGTAAAACGCTTCGTATAAAAAAGATTCCTTTTGAATAAACATAAAAGTCAAAGGGGTTTATACACCGTATAAAAGAAAGTTGTGTATAAAGACAAATATGCCTCTGTTGATGCTCCTTTCGTCACAGAATCTAAAGATCGGAAAAGGGAATATCCGAGCTCAAAGTGATTCCTCCTTTGAAGAAAACATAAAAAATCAACAAAGGAAGGAAGAAAGGATCAACAGAAACCTCACCGCGCAAGTTATCTAACTGTCGCGCAAGTAGACTTGCGCGGCGACCTTGGTCGCGCAAGTGACTTGCACGACCTAAGTGGTAACCACCCGGTAACCGCCCATGGCCTTCTTTTGCCTATAAATAGACCCTGTGGGCCCCCCATTTGGGAGGATTTTTTTTCCAGAAACTCGGATTGAAGCTCCCGATGCCCAAGTCTCTTCTCAAAGATTCCGGAACACTTTTAAGGTAATTTCTTACCTAGAACGGAAGATTTAAAGAGAAGAAGGAAGGCCTAAGTGTTGAACCTCATCAACACTTGCGCGCCGACTTTTTCCTTCAATATAACTTGCGCGTCCTTTCTCTGGAAGAACCTCAAGAGGATTCTAAAGGGTTTTATAAAGAGTCGCTCAAATATTCTAACAATGTTTTAGAATCGCGCAAGTATCCCTCATGTCGCGCAAGTGTACTTGCGCGACCAAAACTTGCGCGCCGCCGAAATACTTGCGCGCTTTTCAAGACTTGCGCGCCCCTACCTTTTTGGGTGCCTTTCTTGCCCATTTCACCCCTCTTAAGCCATTTCACCTTTCCTATTCAAGATTCAGTCTTCAAGATACTCTTCAAAGCCATTTATGGCATGATTTCTTGATTTGACTTCCTTATCTGAAAGGAATTCGGTGGAATATCTTTCAAAACCTAGTGATTTATACATCTTTATATCACCAAAGATTGAGAGTTCATTCATTCAACCTCATCCTTTAATATGAGAGAATCCTTAACATGGGTCTCCTTTTCAGGAATAATCCCCAGTTATAAGTCCTTTAATCTGGGCATCTTCCACAGGAGTAAGCCCCAAATTCTTAAAATTCCCAAACTTGGGCATCCTCCTCAGGAGTAAGCCCCAATCATAGTCCTTTAATATGGGCATCCTTCTTAGGAGTAAGCCCCAAAACCTTAATTCCTTAACCTGGGTCTCTTTTTCAGGAATAAGACTCAGTCATAATCTTGGGCTTCCTTTTCAGGAGGAAGCCCCAGTCATAAGTCCCCTCCTAATTTGGGCATCCTTCTTAGGAGTATGCCCCAAGATTAGAGTATTCAAATCTCCATAAAGCACATATACCTTTATGGACCTTGTTCCTGGATTTTCTCCCTAAAAGTAAATCCTAAAACCTTCATCTATTTGGGCAATCATACATACATAAAGCCCCAAACAATTTCTTATGATTGCATCTTTCCTGGCACAATTGTCTAATTTTTACCAATGCCTCTTGTTTCTCACACCGAGCATGACTCACGTGAGCTTAGAGTGTAAAAGTAATTATGACATTCTTTCTTTCAGCCATCAATCATAAACATCATACTTTATTACTCGAACTACGTGGGTTCTGATTCCTTTTCCAAAACAAGGAATACGTAGGTAGCCCATTTATGGGTTCGATCCCAACTTTGAAATAATCCTTGTCCTTCTGAATGACGATAAACTTCAAGTGCCCCACTGAGTGGCTTTAAAACTCGCCTGGTCGTCATAATGTCCAAGAGACTTTTATATAAATGTTTTGAAGGATACCATTGACCAAGAATCTCTAAATAGATATAGATGATTCTCTATTGATGAAGAACCTCTAATATATATAAAAGATTCTCTAAATTTCTTGCATATTTAATCATTGATTGTTAAAACTTAAGGAAAGCTCATTTTATACTTGGTAATATAATAAGGATTCACGAACATAACTTAAATCTATAAAGAGAGTCCCGGAGTAGACAATAATTCCCCTCAAAAAGGTGTGATGAGTCCGACCTCCCATCCCCTCGACCAATGCAAATTCCTAAGCCTCATTATCCCACAAGATAATGAGCGCCTACCTTTGGAAAGTAGGTCCAAACGGATGTGGAATCATTGGATGTTTCCGATTCTACGAACAAACCCGTTAGAAACCGATCGTAACGTTTGAATCTCCCGTCTAGGAGGTCATCCCCAAAATTCGTGCGAAACAAAAATGGTGAACCCGACGTGAATCCTTAACCAAGTTAAAGTGATGTTTTTCTTATTTGTTAGGCCCCTTGGGCCAACAAATCAATCATTGACATGTGCTCATCCAAAAGATGCAGTGGCCGGATTCATCTTGATTATGTCTGTTATATGGAACAGGCACTCTTTTCTCAAGATCTTCTGCAAAATGGCTTTCCTTAAATTCACCCCTGTGAATACTGCTGCTGTGAACACCTCTACTGTTAGGTCTGCTGCTGTGAAAACCAATGCTGCTACTCCTGCTGGAACGTCGTCCGCTCTGAGGATGACATCACCAACTCAGCGTCTTCAACACTGGGTTTCTAATGCACTGGTTAAGGAGTACCGTCGCAACGATACTATCCCAACTCTGGAGGCCGCTTGTCAAGACCTCCAAGTTGACAACTCTACCTGGTCGTCCGGACAACGGCGGCCAGAAATCAAGAAGCAGGCGGTGCTGACTACCGTCTCCAACCATTTCGGGTCGTTATTCCCGGAACGCAATTTCCATTCATTACCTTACTCTGAGGAAGTGAATGAGCAGGTCCCGCATGGCCTTAATTCAAAAACACAGGAGTCCTTCTCAAAGGATCCCATCAACAATTGCCGCCAGACTCGTGTGGTAGTGCGCCCTCAACATGATGAGGGTACCGACTCCAGGCATTCATCTCAGGTTCCTCGAACCCGAGCAGGCAAGATGAACCGCCAGAGACAGAATCCGGTTAACAATAGGCAGGTTGTCATCCCTGCCATATCCGGAGAAGTCCACCAACCTAACTTGGTGGAAAATAACGAGCAGGCACAATCACCTGCCCGTTTTAATTCCGCTGTCCAGCAGACTCGTCTAGCAGCATCAAGCCAATCCCACCAGGCAATTCCGGCGGAGTACTATAGGCAGGAACATGCACCTGCTTATACATCACCAGTTAGTCAGCAGGCTCATCTGACTACATATGATGGATCTCGTCAACCGCGTTTGGCGAAGTGTAATCAGCAGGCACATACACCTGCTAATACTAATCAAGCCTACCAACAGTCTCGCTTGGTAGCGCACAGAGAAGTCAGTCGGAAAGTCCCGACGACAAACAGAAGGCAGACTCAACTCTCTGCCTCCACACTTGAGTACTGTCAGGATTCACTGATAGGAAAAGGAGGACAGGAGCAGGCACATACACCTACTACAAGCCCGGAATGGACATATATCCCCGTTCCGGCGGCTGAAGTCACCAAACATATTTTGTCAATGGTAAGAGAGCAGAAGCAAATTCCTGCTCATATTCTGGATGCTTGACAGGATATCATAACAGCTTCAGCATCATCACAGGGACAAACACATAAATCTATCCCTAGCAGTGGAGTGACACATCAACGATTCACTCCGGAACAGACACACATATCTGTTCCAGTCCAAGAGGGTTATGGGGAATACTCCCCCATATCATACGGACAACCAAGTCAGGCACATACGCCTGATTTGAGTGGAGATCGTCAGCCTAACCTAACCATATTTCCTGATCAGGAACATACACCTGCTCAGAGCAATCACTTTCGTCATCAAGTGGTTTCTAAAGCGAGTAAGAAGGCATCTAAGAAAAAGATCCGCCCAGCACAGTCAGGAGATCAAAGGCCAATCTGTAACCAAGCCTTGCTCGATGCTAGAGTTCTTGAAGCCCTCAGACATTTATCTGTCGGAATTCAAGATTCTACTCCCTCAGTTCCCAATAACGGGAACATTAATTCTGAAGGTCTTCAACAGACACTTCCTCATGAAGACTTGCTTCATGAAAATTCGGTCAATCTTGAAGTTTCTTCTTCAGATGAGAGCCAAAGGAACCCTCTGTGTGGTCAGAAGACCAAGGAGCAAGAGATCTCATCTTTTGCTGTAACCCATCATGACGGTCCTCCTCATGGTGATGAACTTCACTGCGAAAGTCCTCTCCGCAGTAGTGATTCACGTTGTCTCGAAAATTCTTCAGAAGGCAATGTAGTGCCGAGAAAGCCCTCTTATCTTGAGGCACTTGAAAATGAAAAACCAGTCATGTCTGATGCTTTATCGCTAAAAAGTGAAATACTTTCTCAATCAGAAGATAGCCTGGGGTTCAGGTTATTCTCCGAACCATCCCCAGGTCATTCATCTTCCAGCATGAATAGCGGACTCTCTACCAGTCTTGTTGAATCCGATGGAGCAACAAGGAAACACCAACTCTGGTCAAAACAGGTAGAAGAATCTTCGTTTAATGATAAAGAGGAAATGCTGAACATGAGGAAAAAACTGGCAAAAGGTGAAGTACCAGTCATGTTTTGGCCTTTGGCTGACTCCCAGTACGACATTCTAAAGATGTTGACGGATGATGGAATCCATGATATTCGTCTCAACATATGGAAAACTCTTTGTCAATTAAAGAAGAAGGTATTATCTTATGATGAATATGAAAATCATCTTAAGATAATAGAAGGGCTACAACGTCAGATTGATTTGGCATCTCTATCAGTCTCTCGGTATCCGAAGGCTGAAAAGCAACAGAGAACCCTTCAACGTTCATGCCTTGGTGCACTAAGAAAATTGCGTCAGTTAATTGCCAATGCTCCATCTGATGTTCATATCAGAGGATGGGGTGTTCACGGAGCACTACATTTCACAGTGCTTTCCAGTCAACAAAGCCCGCCGAAAATGGTCTCATGCAATGTTATTGACCATGGCCGGCCAAAGTCAATGGGCTTTGTTCATAATCAAAAACTTGCTCAAGAATAGGCTTCAACTAGTTCCTCTCAAAATCAAGTATATAGAGGACAAGTTGTTGAAATGCTCCTACACCAAGCAGGCGAGAATATTGCACAAGCCTCTCGTCTAGAGCAAACACATCATCAAATGACAGAAGTTTCGAAAATCATCCAACGATCTATTGAACCAGGTGATAAAAGTGGATACAAGTTAATGCATCCAGCTAATTTCCGAACTAAGATTCGCAAGATAAAGAGAGATTTTAAGAAGATCTCAGACATAGCATGTCAAGAGACACCCTAGTTTGTCAGACTGGGGACTTCTCTAACCCAACCCTCAGAGTCAACAAATGGGATTCGAGGAGTTGAGCGGAAGCAGCAGGAACATCCCCAGTCCATCGGACTGGGGACTTTTTCAAATCCTCAATCCCTCCCTCAGAGAAAGTCAGTATTCTCTCGATTAGGGAATAAGCCTCAAGAGGAATGAAGAGCCAAGCTATCAGGAGATTCTCTCCAAGTGACGGTTCTCCAAGAAGTTCCTGAGGGATCAAGTCAATGGAATGCCATGTCTCATCATGGACATAGAAGAATACAATATCACAGAAATGCTGATAGAAAGGATTCCATGCAATATGCATCCATTAATGTCATAAATGTCGTTGCTGCTGATTCACCAGCTGAGGCTCAATCAGAGGGATCAGACGAAGAGGTTCCTGCTCAAGAAGTTGCGCACACAGACCTAAATGAAGAAGGTGTGCGCACACGTAATCAAAGGCTTACCCAAAATCTGGGTATTCCTTCAAGTAACCCACTTCCCCCTCTCCGAAAAGGATCCAATAAGGGGAAAGTAAAGAATCAGGTTACTTCTCACCCTTCCTCTGAAGGAGGTCAATCGCTCTCATTAGAGCAAAGGTTTGCACAACAGGAGGAAGAAATAAAAGAATTAAGAAGGTTGAATGCGGAACTACTTCAGAGTAGTCTTCTTCTTAAGAATGCTGAAGTCTGACAGCCAAAGGAATTTGTTGTAACTACTGAGATGGATCAGGAATATCCTCCTTTATCAGTACACCCTCAGAGGTCTAATCCTACGGGTCAAACGCAACAACGGTTGGCAGCACTACCATCAGTTGCAACACCAACCACCACGTCTGTCCAAGCTCCATTTATTGCACCTACCCAAAACCAAGTTCAACCTGATGTTTCTCAAAAGTTAATAACTACTATTGGGTCATTAACAGCTCGGTTAGAAACTATGGAAGGGAAACAGGCGCAAGTTCAACCCGAAAAGAAAGTTTACCCTGAATGGGTAGATTCAATTTCTCCTCCATCTAGTTTTGGAAACCCTGTTTTCCCTACTTTCAATGGATCAGGCGACCCTGAACAACATTTGACGCATTACGTGTCTTGTTGTGATCCTATGATGGGAACTCCAGAGCAGCAAGAAGCAGTGAAACTCAGATGCTTCGTGCGAACCTTGCAAGGACCAGCTTTTGTCTGGTATACAAGCTTGCAATCCCGGTCATTCATCAGATGGGAGGATCTTCGTCAAAAATTCCTTCTTTATTTTAGCTCAACTTTTCCAAAAACGACAGTTTTCGATCTTACAAACTGCAAGCAAAGGGAAAATGAAAGAGTCTCTAATTTCATTGCTCGTTGGAAGGGATTAACGTATTCCCTGAGTCTAGCACTCCCTCAGGAGGAATTGTTTCCAATCTGTGTGGAAAATTTGCGTGACGAATTACGCACGCCATTGATCCCTGTGAAATACACAGGAGGGTTTCGAGACCTTACTTCAATCGCTCAGCAGATTGAAGATTCCCTTATACAGGATAAGGTTAAATCTCGTGTAATTCCATCAGCTCCAGGAAGAAGAATGGGTAAAGCAGAAACTGCTACAGTTATGCTTAAACAAGCACCTGTACCTATATCTACTTCAAAACCTTCATCTTCTCGAAGGACTCCACCTCCTGAACGCCAACAACAAAGGCTGTTTCGTCCAAATGATCAAATAGATCAACGACGAAAACAATTTGAGGATATGAAGAGTAAAAAATACTCTTTCCGAAATGAGCAAGTTCCTGGTTACTTCATTTCAGCTCTGGAAAATAATTTGGTTCAATTACCAGTGCCCAAGAGGCCAAACAAGGAAGGAGATGAAGACCGTCCCAATTATTGTTCCTTTCATCAAATGTTGGGGCATCCCATCCAGGAGTGTTTTGTCTTTAAAGACCTCCTGCAAAAGATGTTCGACTTGGGACAAGTCAAATTGAAGGGTTCTTCAGCTCATGTAGCGTGTATTACCGCTACAGATCTAGAGGAAAGAAGCGAGTGGCAGGAAGTCAAAAGCAAAACTGCGAAAAAATATGATGATTGGATGGTCAGAAAGACAATCAATCGGACCCATTCCATTTTGCGAACACAATTGAAAAGCCAATTGTGTCTCCTACAAAAGCTGCAGTAGAGCCTCCATCAAAAGACAAATCCTCAAAAGGGCAGCGCAATTCAAAAAAGAAAGAGGAATCAGGAGAAGATGAGTATGTATCAAAGCCTAAATTGTCTTTGACTCTGGCAGATTTCATGCCATCTACTTCAGATCCACGGGCACCGCCCCATCAAACGGCACAGCCTAAACAGGCTAACCAGGCAGAGTCTTTATCAGACGAAGAGTTAATCATTGGTTCTGTTAATATGATTCAATTAACAGATCCATATTCCATTCTTGATGAGCCTGAATTCCCTGTATCAAATAAGGGAATCCGAGGAAGTTCTAGAGGTTCAGGATACAGGGGAAGACGTGGATCTTTCCGAAGCCACTACTCTAATTTTACCCCTGCTAGCACTGTATATGCAGCAGAAACTCGTGGTAGAGCCCTTCAGCGAGCTCAAAAAGAACAAGCAAGTTCTTCTGCCAATGGCCAACTCAGTTTTGGCATAGTTATTTTGGAAGACCGATTAAAGGTTCCATCTTCTTTATCTCAGAAAGTAAATGGATCTAATCAGTCTAATCTTCCAAAACCAAGGATGTTGCCAACTTCAATACAAGATGCATCAGCTTCCAAAGCATCTGCTTCCAAGGTACCTGCTAAACCGCATATTCCTATTGGGAAACACAGACCTCTAGATCAAAAATTTGATATATTGAAACACTTGGCGCAAGTACCATCCAAGTTATCAATTTTGGATGCTTTGAATCTGTCAAAAGATCTTCAGGAAGCACTCATCGAAGCTTTGTCAAGTCCTCAGGAGTTTGAAGCTGAAATTGCTGCAGCTGAAATCTATCATATAGAGAATAATCCTGCAGAATGCCATGTAGTGATATCTTTTACTGATAAAGATGAAGATGATGTTGTGCATGGGCACATAAAACCTTTGTACTTATCTGGCAAAGTCAATGGTATAGATATTCGAAGAGCTTTCATTGACAATGGTTCAGGAGTCAACCTCATGCCCATTCGTACACTTCGTCGATTGGGCCTCACGGAATCTGATTTATCTCCTTCTACCATGATGTTACAAGGATATGATAAAAATGAACAAGAACCACTGGGAGAAGTTACACTCAGAACTCAGTTTGGAGATCTTGTATCCAATTCGGATTTCATGATTGTTGATCAAGACTCAGCTTTCAATATCTTGCTTGGAAGACCCTGGCTACATCAGCATGCAGCTATTCCGTCATCATACCATCAATGTCTCAAATACTGTTTCGATGGTCAAGTTGGAACATTGTATGGTGATAAGGCCCCGTTCAAGACATGTGAGTCTCAATACATTGAGGCGGAATTTTATCACATGAAGGGAAGAGAAAAATCTACCATGAAGGAAATTACCAAAGTTAATGCTCCATATGGTTTGGAGAAAATTCCAATAAATCCATTTTCACATGTGAGTACAGATTATGTATTACCTATCAGTAAAATTGACAAAATAGGCCCAAATCAAAATACTCTTATGGAAAGATCCATAATGTCAATTACGGCAATCGATCCAGACAACATAGGAGAAATTGGTAACTTACCAAGCAGTGATGAAAGCATAAGTGGTGACGTTTTCATTTCGTCTGCTGAAGTCCAACAATTCTATACTTCGCTAATCAGGCCAGAAGAAGTTATAGCAACACCAGAGGTGAATAATGATGTCGATTCTCAATCCATCATCCCCTCTTTATTTCCCAAAGAAGACCCTTTATCATCAATAGGGTCGGAAATGGAAGCTTCTTCTTCAAAATGTGAAAATTTTGACATCTCTTATGATCATGAGAATTTCGTTTTTTCATCTAATTTGCAAGTAGAAACGGAAGAAATAACACATGATGAAGAGGAAGAGGAAGATCTTAGAGATGCTCCTCCAGCATTTGAAGAGGGTATCTCTACCACTGTGGATGAACTCAGAGAAGTAAATCTGGGTACAGAGAAAGATCCACGCCCCACATTAATTAGTGCGGCCATGACCCTTGAAGAGCAAGAGAATTATATTTCTTTTCTAAAGAAAAATAAAGATATTTTTGCTTGGAATTATACAGAAATGCCTGGGCTTGATCTTGATGTTGCTACTCATCATTTGGGTTTACCAAAAGAACATCGAGGATTCAAGCAAGCCGCAAGAAGAACACACCCAACCTATGCTTCCAAAATTGAGGCTGAAGTGGATAAGCTTATCAAAGCTAACTTCGTCAGAGAAGTTCAATATCCCAAGTGGTTGGATAATATTGTCCCTGTAAAGAAGAAGAACGGACAAATTAGGGTTTTCATCGATTTCAGAGATCTTAATCGGTATTGTCCTAAAGATGATTTCCCAGTTCCGATTACAGAACTCTTAATTGATGCGACGGCTGGCTATGAAGTACTTTCTTTCATGGATGGATATTCTGGATATAATCAGATCCGAATGGCCCCAGAAGATAAGGAATATACAGCCTTCAGAGCTCCTCAAGGTGTGTTTTGTTACCAGGTGATGCCCTTTGGTTTAAAGAATGCAGGTGCAACATATCAACGCGCCATGCATCGTATCTTCAACCCTCTTTTAGGGAAGTTTGTTGAATGCTATGTAGATGATTTGGTGGTTAAATCCAAACAACGTTTTGATCACTTGGCTGATTTGGAAGTCATATTCCACAAGCTTCGACAACATAATTTGAAGATGAACCCCTTAAAATGTGCTTTTGGGGTAACCTCAGGAAAATTCCTCAGCTTTGTTGTACGCCATCGTGGTATTGAAGTCGATCCTGAGAAGACTAAATCAATCCTTGGTATGTCACCTCCTCAGAATTTGAAAGAATTAAGAGGACTTCAAGGAAACTTAGCGTATATTCGGCGTTTCATCGCCAATTTGGCAGGAAAAAGTTTACCCTTTACCAAATTATTGAAGAAAGGAGTCACTTACCAATGGACTGAAGAATGTCAAGAAGCATTTGATGTTCTCAAGAAATACCTCTTGAATCCACCAGTACTCATGCCACCTGTTGAGGGTATACCTCTTATACTCTATGTGACAGCTTTAGAGCGATCATTGGGTGCCTTTCTCGCTCAAAAGAATGACGCTGGGAATGAAAATAGTCTCTACTATCTCAGTAGAACTATGCTTGAAGCAAAAACCCAGTATTCAAGTATTGAAAAGTGCTTCCTAGCATTAATCTTTGCAGTTCAGAAACTGAGACACTACTTGCAACATCATGAGGTCCAATTGGTATCTCGTAATAATCCGCTCAAATTCAGCCTTAGTCGTCCAATGCTTACAGGACGTCTGGTAAGGTGAGCGGTTATTCTACAACAGTTTGACATTCAGTATGTGTCTCAAAAGGCAATTAAGGGCCAAGCTCTAGCTGATTTCCTGGCTGAACATCCTTCAGTGGAAGACACGTATTCAGATATCGAATTCCCTGATGAGGAAGTTTTCTCTATTCAAGAGAGTCCTAAAACATGGGAAATGTATTTTGATGGTGCTTCTAGAAGTCCAACAGGGAAGAAAATGGAAAATCCTAAATTCAAAAAAGTTGGTTTAGGAATTGTGCTCATTTCTCCAGATAAGGCATTGTTACATTATTCCTTTTTGTTGTGGGAAGGTGGTACCAATAATGAAGCTAAATACCAAGCTCTCATTACAGGCTTGGAGTTAGCGCTTCAAGCACAAGTGAATCACTTAAAGGTGAAAGGTGATTCAGACCTGGTAATCAAACAAGTCAATGGGGATTATGCCATCAGAAAAGAAGAATTAATCCCTTTGTATGATTACGTCAGAGAGTTAATGTCGGAATTCCCTTCAGAACCGACGTTTTCTTATGTCCCAAGATCACAAAATGCTCAAGCTGATTCACTGGCTAATATTGCCACAGCTTTAGCAGATCCAAATCGGGACGAGACAACCATCAGTATTGCTCACCGTCGGGAAATTTCACCTTATGTTCAAGTCAGAACAGAGGAAATTAATGAAATTAGTCCCATTCCTGAACCATATGGTCATACTACAGGATGGATGTCACCTATCAGGGAATACCTTCAAAATGGAACACTTCCACCTGATAGAGCCAAGAAAGAACAAATCCGGTGACGTGTGGTCAATTTTACTCTTTATGATAGCCCAAACCACCTCGAGAAAATTCTCTACAAACGTGGTTTTGATGGAGTTATCTTCAGATGTATTGATGGTGAAGAGACAATGACTGTCATAAAAGAAGTGCATGCAAGAGTCTGTGGTGCCCACCAGTCTGGACATAGACTGTCTGATCAAATTCAAAGGCTTGGATACTTTTGGCCTTCAATGATACAAGATTGTGTTAATTTCACAAAGAAGTGTCATTCATGCCAAGTATATGCCAACTTCATTCATCAACCTCCAGAGTTGCTTCATACAGCTAAATACTCATGGCCATTTTCCACATGGGGAATGGATGTGGTGGGACCTTACCCTTCAGCTACGACCAAGCAGTTTCAGTACATTCTTACTACTACTGATTTCTTTTCCAAATGGGTAGAGGCAGTACCTCTCAAAGAAGTCAGTTCTAAATGCATTGTTAGCTTCATCAAGTCTAACATCATTACTAGATTTGGTGTCCCTCATACCATATTGACGGATAACGGCACCAACTTATGTTCTTCTGAGGTAAAGAAATTGTATCAAGAATACAACAATAAGTCCAACCATTCATCTCGATATCATGCGGCGGCTAATGGCCAGATAGAAGCCTTCAACAAGACTCATTCAAATATACTGCAAAAGATGGTGGATAAGGATAAGAGGTCATGGCCTGATAAACTCTTTCATGCTTTATGGGATTATAGGACTACCACTCGCAATGCAACGCGGTCAACTCCATATTCATTGGTATATGGAACAGAAGCAGTCTTGCCAATTGAAGTTCAATTGCCCTCACTCAGAGTAGCCATTTGTGACCAGTTATCTACAGATGAGCAATCCCAAAAGCGGTTGAATGAATTGGAACAGTTAGATGAGAAAAGATTGTGCACTTTTCACCACTTGGAAATCTATCAGAATCGAATAGCACGAGCTTTTAACAAAAAAGTTCATCTTCGTTCATTCATTCAGGGAGAATTGGTATTGGTTCTCAGAGCACCAATGATACTAGGAAAGAAGCCTCCCAAGCTTGAACCAAAATGGGAAGGACCTTATTCAATACATAAGGTCTACTCCAATGGAGCGTATTCTCTAATCTCAATGGATGGAGAACACATCACGACTCCAACTAATGCCAGATTTCTGAAGAAATATTTTGTATAAACACAAAATATTGTTCCCAGAGCCAAAACAGTCACATTGGTTCATTTTGTGTCCGAGATGACATTAAACTATATTTTTTGTCCGAGATGACATTAAACTATATTTTTTTTGTCCGAGATGTCATTAAACTATATTGTGTCCTAGCAACATGACATTAAACTATGTGGCACTTCCAACGTCCAGCATGACGATAAACTGTAAAAAAGTCCCCAGAACTGATATCCTCGTATTAGTTCACCTTAGTCTTAGATACATGACTTTAAACTGTACAAAACCAGTTCGTCCTTGCTATATGACATTAAAACTATACAGTAATGGTCCAGTATGACTTTAAACTGCAACTTCGTCCCACATGACATTAAACTGTGAAAAAGTTCCATGAACCGTCCAACATGACCTTAAACTGCATCATCCCTGGTCCATGTATATGACCATAAACTATTTGCAAATCCCTTATGTCCAGCAAGACGTTAAACTGTGACGTCCTAAACTACATGACGCTAAACTGTATAAAAGTCCCTCACATCCGAAAAGACGTTAAACTATATAATCATCAAAGGTCCATCATGACATTAAACCGCACCATCCACGGTCCATGAATATGACCTTAAACTATTTGCACTTTCATCCAATATGACGTTAAACTGTATTGTCCCCATCGTCCTAACTACATGACGCTAAACTGTACAGAAATTCCTTAATATGTCCTACATGACATTAAACTGTTATTTTGTCCCTGCTACATGACACTAAACTGTGCAGCACCAATAGTCCTAACTGCAAGACTTTAAATTGCATAGTCCCTTTTTTATGTCCTACATGACATTAAACGGTGCATCGTTAAGGTTGTTATTTCCTCTTGTTTCTCACACCGAGTATGACTCACGTGAGCTTAGAGCAAACCACAACCATAACACTCTCTTTGGGCCCCTAACCATGTGTAAGTCCCAACAACATTTTAATTAGATCGTTGTCCCCAAGAACAACTTGATCATTAATTCATTCTTTAATTGAACTACACGGACTTTGATCCTTGCCCTCCAGGCTGGGTATGTAGGCAACCTCCCAGGGTTCAAACCCAAAAACAATCTCTTCACATCGGTTCACCACCATCTCATATGATGTTGATTCGTGAAACCGCCCCTGGAATCAATATCGTTACATTGATTCACTTTCGTCCTTGTTATATGACGTTAAACTATACAACACTTTTGTCCGGTATGACAATAAACTACAATATTCTTTGATTTCCACATTTGAGAGAGAACTATTATTGACATTGATTTTTCAATCATGGTTTTCATTTTCAAAATACTACGTGCATACATGGTAATACCTAAACTTTTTATCTTAGGTTAAACCATCATTGCACTAAATTCCCTTTTCACCCTTCACATGTACGAACCAAATTTGTACAAAGGGTAGTTCTAGAACTACGTGGACTTGATTCCCATCCTTATGGGATACGTAGGAACATTCGAGTGTCCCTCGAATCCAGTCCCAAGTCTTTTGGGCCTAACCCCAAATTTCACTTTCAGTCCCTTGGCTGAAAAGTCCTCATGAAAACACACACTGTTTATTCATTATTATGGTCCGAATTCTATGACCCTAAACTAAGATCACTCATACTTTCGTCTTGCACGACGTTAAACTGCATTTCAAGAACTACGTATGGCTTGATTCTCATTCTTATAAGATACGTAGTGAAGTCCAAGTTTCAATTCAGGACCCAGCCACAACATGATTATGGTTATCATTGACCTATGTATCTCTATATACATTGGACAATACCCATATTTATGTGTTATGATCCTAACCTTAAAAATTTTCAGATCTTCATAACCCTTTTCATGACTTCTAATCACAAAAATGTCAAACTTCTGAGAATTCTTTTGCCTGACTATGTAGCACGTTCCCATAGGTGGCCTTGCATAAATAGTCCACATAACAGACTTGTCAGCCAAAAGATGCTATTTATTTGACCATGCAGCCAATTCCCTTAGGTGGCCCTGCATATTTCAACCCCCTAACGGGTTTGTTAAATAATGGTAACTTAATTCTTGAGAAGAATGCCTCTTTTGTCCTTATTTGTCTAAAACGACAATATGTAGGGATCCGCAAAAAAAAAATAGTCATCCTTAACATATTTGTCCCATATCCTTTTTCATGATCTGAAAGTATTCAAGTCTATGGTTTATTCTTCTTCCCTACATTTGGGTCAGACCTTCGTAGGAGTAATATTCATCCAGTTCTTTGATAATCTTGTCTGAAAATATCTTCTCCATATTCAAGTACCCATTTCCATACAGCAAACTCTATACTTTAGAAAATTTGAATCTCCATAAACTTTCACTGGCTTTTAGCACTAGGAAAGTAAATTTCTGAGAGTTCTTTTGCCTGACTATGCAGCACGTGCCCATAGGTGGCCTTGCATAAACAGTCCGCATAACAGACTTGTCAGCTGAAAGATGCTATTTATTTGACCATGCAGCCAATGCCCTTAGGTGGCCCTGCATATTTCAACCCCATAACGGGTTTTGTTAAATAATAGTAACTTCATTCTTGGAAACTACTTCTTCTAATGCCTTTTAGCTCTTTTTCATATCATTCCTCAGATTCAAATATTCTTAAGCCATAATTTATATATTTTCCCTCATACTTGAGTATGGTAGTATGTTTTCAGATGAACTTTCAAGGAATTGTGTCAATTCTAATCCATTTCGGTCAAAGCTATTTCGACCTTAAACATTATCCCCTTTATGTCCGGCATGCATGACTTTAAACTGCCCACAAAAGACAAAGGAACTCTGAATAAAAGTCATGTTCCAGCTCACTAAATATACATATTTTGTATGATTTAGGTAATATTGAGCAATTAAGAGATTCAATGTTTGTAGGATTATTTGTAATAATCCTAGTAAAAATCAAACTATGCTTACTGGGCCCATTGGCTTAAGTAAATTTGAAGCAGGTAATGAAAGAATGAAAGTACAAATGATTGAAGACAAAAGTGTTTTTTCATTGATACATAAGAGATAGAAAGACATCCACAAACTGGAGTCTCTTCTCTTTTTCAAGAATTACAGAAGATTGTCAACATAAGTCTTCATTTGATGTATAGCATCCTGAGCCTTATCAGCAGTTATTTGAAGCTTGTGCACTTGACCAGCTTCACTCTTTTCAGCTTGCTGAAGTGCCTTCTTAGCATCTTCGATGGATTTCATGCCATTCATATGAGTTTCATCCAATGATTTATTAAGCTGATCAAGTTCCCCAGTAACAGCATCTAACTGTTGCTGGAGTTGCACCTGCTGGATGACCTTTTCTTTGATTTTTTGCTTCAGATCCTTCATCTTGGCAGCATAATCAGCCTCAGCTTGGGATACCACAGCCTCAAATTCGCCTATGTTTACTGACAATTTCACTCTGGTCAAATCTTCACGACTTGCCTGTGCTTGCTCCCTCCTGAAAATGATCTGTTTCACCGCGGCATGGATCTTTTCATACCCAAAACCACCAAGTCCCAGTATAACAAATTGGGATGACAATCGAGAAATTTTTGATGGTAGCTCTTCTAAAGGCGCCCCAGATATAATGTTCCATATGTTGTTCCATGCCTTACGTCGTGAAAATCTGAACGCTTTGAGAATCTCTGGATCTGATTGAACATCATCATCGGAGGGGGGTATATAGTCTGGAATTAACATTCTTAAGGAAGTGCCTTGTCCTGCTCTTTCCCCCCTAACTTGAGCTTCTTCACTTTCAATTTCCGTTGGGGCAGAGGCTAAGGCCTCATCTCCGGATCTAGCCATTACAGTTGATGGCCCTGCATGATTAATTTAAAGATTTAAGTTAGCCTTAAAGGATAACAAAAGAATGGATTGTCTTGCAAATAAAGTACAATCACAAATATTGTTATCCCTTACCCAAGGGTGGTTCAGCAACCTAAGAAGACTTCTCCCCATCTTTCCCGGTTTCAACATGATTTTCAAGATGGGTCTCAGGAGAGTTTATTGGATTTAGCTCTACTTGAGCTAATGTTTCTGCAATGATAGGGTTGACATCAGTGTCCACACCCTCTTTGGGCATTGGAAATTCAGCGGCTTCTACGGAAGAAACTACATATTACTTTCCATCATGGTTAGAAGTATATTTTTTTAAAAAAAATTGGGCGAAGGGTAGCACTCACGCCCAAGGTCTTCTAAATCATATGACAACTTAGCATGATCATAAAATTCTTCAAAAGTAATTCCTTGATTCATCATTTCATCCAGTGATACTTCAGAATCTTGATTAGTCTCACCAGTGGGAGCATTTACTACATCTGCTTGCCAACTTATGTCCTGCAACCCCTGACCCTGGATAGCATCTTCAGCAGTAGGAGGGATACTGGGAATGGATGCTAGCTCTTCTCCAGGAGCAACCAAGTTAGCTTGAGTCTGTGATTGTTCTACAGCACCCTCCAAGGCCTTTGAAGAAGGATCAGTCCCTTCCCTCAAGGGGGAAATTGAAGAAGCCCCTGCAATCCTCAGAAATATGAGTAACCATATGATTATGGGTATAAACTCATGATTGTTCGAAGGACTTACCGCTGCTAATGAAACGTTTAGCTATGTATTTCCTCCTTCATTGACTTTACTTCTTTTGTTTTTTTGGAGTATCAGCGGTCTCCCTTATAGGCACTTGGATTGGCGAATGGAAGGCTGTGTCCAGTGCCTCATTCATGGCCTGCTGGCCTGGAGATATCTCGCTTGGTTCGCGAGGAGAATCAGCAGCAGCCCCGATAGCAGTACCACCAGGGCTATACTGTGGCGAAGGAACTCCAGTTCCTTTCTTTGCAAGCTTCAAGATGAAGAAAATAACTTCCTTAAGTAACAAAGCTTCAACTGAAATCAAGTTGCAAAGAAAATAAGGAAAGAAAACTTACATCTTCAGGAGCCACGTACTCTTTCCATTCCTCATCTCCAGAACCACTAGCCCCCTCAGTGGCGCCACGATCAATCATTTCCTTCACCCGCCTGGTGATAGTAACCGAATCATCAGTGGAATATATGAGCATTTCCAGATCTCTGATGTAAGCTCGCACTTCATTGGGGTTATCTCCGTATTGAAGATTTTTGGAAGCTACAAGATTTCCTATTCCAGGAAGTTGTAGGCCCTCACACAAATCCAGCCAGGCGGTCTCAGTATCACAGTATAATCTCTGCCATAGCTGAACAGCCTCTGGTCATAGATATAAAGGTTGTGAGGAAGGTCCTACAATTTTTGATTTTAATCTCTTCCCAGCTCCTGCAACTACAAATAGAGAATAAGAAAGTAAGACTTATTACTTTATAAAGTAGCAGTGATTGAAATAACTACAATGAAATAACTCACCAGGCGTTGATGGAGTGGGTCTTTTAATTCTGGATGGAGGATTATATCGGGCACGAAACCGCTTTGCTGCCGGTTGTGCCTCATCATCCCCATCGTGATAATCCGATGAATCAGTTCTAGAAGAGGAGTCTGTTGAACCTATTTCAGGTGGAGAAGCGTCACCTTCATGAGGAAGGGTTTATTTCTCTACAGTCTTCTTCCTCTTTCCCACTTGATATACTGGATGATTCAATATCCCTTTGGGGTATGATGCTATCCAGTGTTCGGCATAAAATGTAGTCAGATTATGTGCCGCTTTTTCAACTGGTAGATCAAATACTGCCCCAGTCTTCTCTCTTGATGTCAGCAACCATAGTTGTCGAGCAACCATCGGATGTTGCTCTAACCTGACATGTATCGGAGGGGATACAGCAATCTATTGCAAACATTTGAATTGGCGTGCAAATCTATATGGAGCATAGGCCTCACATATGATTTCTCCATCAATCCTGGCTACTAACACGCCATCCCTGCAAGCTAGCATGTATGCCCTCAAATCCAAATGGGTTGTCCCATCATCAACAAACCGCCCGGATGGCGGACTTCCATAGGGAAAGAAGTTGAATTACTTAAACATTCTCAGCCTTACTTTCATGTCATAACCATTAACATATAATGGAGCAATTCCAGAGAATGCTTGCACTGACGGTCTGAAAGAGCTTCCAGGAATTTGTAATCCATTCTGTACATTGTAAGTCCTGAAGTGAGTGGTGATCCATCCCCACAAAACCTGGAATGGTCCCACTATTCTTAAAGGAGATTTACCCTGGAAGAAGTGAAGTAAACTCCTGTGAATCTTTGCTAAAATGGGGGTAGCTAACCCAACCATTTTTCCCTCAGCCAACTTTTCCGCGATGACGAAGGTCCCTGGCCTAATGCCTCCCTTCGAATCCCTGACCGGCAAGAGATAAACATTGAGCCACATTGCCAAGAAACCTTCCAGACGAGTTTTCTTTGGAATTCTTTGATTCACTTCATATCTCCACTTTTCAAACTCTCCTGCTTCTAGAGTTGGCCAGAATGTGCCAGGAGCTCCTCTCTTCTCAGGTTTTGGACAAGTGGTGGGACGTCTGGGCCTGGTATCCTTGAATTTCTTTTTCTTGGATCCTTTTTCTTTTGGCTCCATCCCTTTCTTCTCAGTAGAAACACATTCATCCATTCTTTCGGATGAATATCTTTTCTGAAATGAGTTAATGAGGCCTCTGAACTCTTGAGCCTGTGGAAGATTTTAAATAATTCTCGAGCTAAAGCAGGAGTCTTCTATGAATCATTCCAAGTCACTTTGGGAGGAATGAATTCATCATACATATCGCCCAATATTGGAGCTCCTGAAATCTTGTGGACATCCCACAGACTGATACCTACTTCTCCATGAGTCAAATGGAATGAATTAGTTGCTGGGCTCCAGTGGCTGAGTATCTCTGGCATGAAGTTATCATGTCTGTAAACATATGTTTGCCCAACCCAAACAGCCTCATATATTGCAGCTCTCTTCAGGTCCTCGATAAACTCTGTGCAAGTCTGTCGCACCCAGTATACCCACATCCAAGTTGGCTTCACACCTCCCCCAGGACAAAAATCCCAACTTTTCTTCCAGCCTTTGGATTGATCCATCTGAGCATTTCGGAAGATTGAAGGATGACAATGTGGTTGAAGCTCAGGTGTATGATTTTTCAGATCTGGTGTGCAAGGGTTATGATACATCACATAAGCCTTCTCCACTGTTCCAGCAGTTAGAAATACTCCTCCACCTGAGATATTTGCTGAAGCAAAATTGGTATAATTCTGAAACCACGAAAATGGAAGATAATTCTTTACTTCTGGAATAATTACTTCTTGTAGATGACCATAGCCATACAAAGGTAGATAAGTGCAGTGAGGAAAGTTGCGATGATATTTCATCAGATACTTAGCCAAATCTAGAAGAGTACTATCTTTGACAGTATAGTAATCAGGGCCAATGATATCCATCATATCATCTATCCGCTTGCTAGCCAGTTCATCAATTAATCCAGGTCTAAGAGCCATTGAATCTGCACAGGAGTTTAATAAATTATACTCTTAAATGGGTTTATTTTTTCATAAAATTTGTGAAAGAATTTGGGAAAAATGGATAAGGCATTAAGGCACGCAAGTATGGAGATGTCGCGCAAGTGATACATGTGCCGCGCAAGTTTTTATCGCGCAAGTATTACCGCGCAAGCCCTATTACCTTGAGATTAGCGCGGCAACGAGGAAACAGTGGAAAAAGAGACTTGCACGGTGAGGAAGACTTGCACGGTGAGAGCTTGAGAACTTCGGGATCAGGTGTTATCCACGGCCAAAAGTCATGTATTTATAGGCCAGGAGACCTATCTGCGCGCCGTACCCAGTGCGCTTAAGGCCTGCGCGACGTAAACTTACGCGCCGCCCTCTGTGCCCTGAAGACTTGCGCGCCTCCCTTTTCCTTTGGAGGAATTCGATTTCCTCAGAGTCCAATCCTCTTTTCTCTCCGGATCCAACTCTGAGGGGGGACTTTTGTTGACGCTCCTTTCATCACAGAATCTAAAGATCAGAAAAAGGAATATCCGAGCTCAAAGTGATTCATCCATTGAAGAAAACATAAAAAATCAACAAAGGAAGGAAGAAAGGATCAACAGAAACCTCACCGCGCAAGTTATCTAACTGTCGCGCAAGTAGACTTGCGCGGCGACCTTGGTCGCGCAAGTGACTTGCGCGACCTAAGTGGTAACCGCCCGGTAATCGCCCATGGCCTTCTTTTGCCTATAAATAGACCCTGTGGGCCCCCTATTCGGGAGGATTTTTTTCCAGAAACTCGGAATGAACCTCCCGACGCCCAAGTCTCTTCTCAGAGCTTCCGGAACACTTCTAAGGTTATTTCTTACCTAGAACGGAAGATTTAAAGAGAAGAAGGAAGGCCTAAGTGTTGAACCTCATCAACACTTGCGCACCGACTTTTTCCTTCAATATAACTTGCGTGTCCGTTTTCTGGAAGAACCTTAAGAGGATTCTAAAGGGTTTTATAAAGAGTCGCTCAAATATTCTAACAATGTTTTAGAATCGCGCAAGTATCCCTCATGTCGCGCAAGTGTACTTGCGCGACCAAAACTTGCACGCCACCGCAATACTTGCACGCCTTTCAAGACTTGCGCGCCCCTACCTTTTTGGGTGCCTTTCTTGCCCATTTCACCCCTCTTAAGCCATTTCACCTTTCCTATTCAAGATTCAGTCTTCAAGATACTCTTCAAAGCCATTTATGGCATGATTTCTTGATTTGACTTCCTTATCTGAAAGGAATTTGGTGGAATATCTTTCAAAACCTAGTGATTTATACATATTTATATCACCAAAGATTGAGAGTTCATTCATTGAACCTCATCCTTTAAGATGAGAGAATCCTTAACATGGGTCTCCTTTTTAGGAATAATCCCCAGTTATAAGTCCTTTAATCTGGGCATCTTCCTCAGGAGTAAGCCCCAAATTCTTAAAATTCCCAAACTTGGGCATCCTCCTCAGGAGTAAGCCCCAATCATAGTCCTTTAATATGGGCATCCTTCTTAGGAGTAAGCCCCAAAACCTTAATTCCTTAACCTGGGTCTCTTTTTCAGGAATAAGACTCAGTCATAATCTTGGGCTTCCTTTTCAGGAGGAAGCCCCAGTCATAAGTCCCCTCCTAATTTGGGCATCCTCCTTAGGAGTAAGCCCCAAGATTAGAGTATTCAAATCTCCATAAAGCACGTATACCTTTATGGACCCTGTTCCTGGATTTTCTCCCTAAAAGTAAATCCTAAAACCTTCATCTATTTGGGCAATCATACATACATAAAGCCCCAAACAATTTCTTATGATTGCATCTTTCATGGCACAATTGTCTAATTTTTACCAATGCCTCTTGTTTCTCACACTGAGCATGACTCACGTGAGCTTAGAGTGTAAAAGTAATTATGAAATTCTTTCTTTGAGCCATCAATCATAAACATCATACTCCATTACTCGAACTACATGGTTTTTGATTCCTTTTCCAAAACAAAGGATACGTAGGTAGCCCATTTATGGGTTCGATCCCAACTTTGAAATAATCCTTGTCCTTCTGAATGACGATAAACTTCATGTGCCCCACTGAGTGGCTTTAAAACCAGCCTGGTCGTCATAATGACCAAGATAATTTTATATAAATGTTTTGAAGGATACCATTGACCAAGAATCTCTAAACGGATATAGATGATTCTCTATTGATGAAGAACCTCGAATACATATAAAAGATTCTCTAAATTTCTTGCATATTTAATCATTGATTGTTAAAACTTAAGGAAAGCTCATTTTATACTTGGTAATATAATAAGGATTCACGAACATAACTTAAATCTATAAAGAGAGTCCCGGAGTAGACAATAATTCCCCTAAAAAAGGTGTGATGAGTCCGACCTCCCATCCCCTCGACCAATGAAAATTCCTAAGCCTCATTAGCCCACAAGCTAATGAGCACCTACCTTTGGAAAGTAGGTCCAAACGGATGTGGAATCATTGGATGTTTCCGGTTCTACGAACAAAACCGTTAGAAACCGATCGGAACGTTTGAATCTCCCGTCCAGGAGGTCATCCCCGAAATCCGTGCGAAACAGCCTCAATGAAAGGAGATTGAGACGAAGTCCTTAAAAATATCATTTTTAAAATAAAATAGATCTATTATGTGTATTCACTATAGGTACACATAAATAAAGTAAAAATACAAAATAATACATAATAATATCATGACATAATTTGAAAGTAGGAGATTAACCCAAAGAATGGAAGTTGGGTTATGAAATTCCCTTACCTCGTGTCTGACTTGACTCAACCGTTCTTTAACCTCCTGAATAATAAACTAGAGTTAATATATACCTTATTAAGAACCATTTTTAATTTCATTATACTTTTTATATCACTTATTACAATGTTATGAACATTATGTAATTATTTAAGTTAATAACGGTCGTTTTGTCGATCTTTGGTACTTGAGTCAACAATAAACTTCTTATAATTACATGTTGTTTATGTGGTAGAATATCCATTATCTCCAGAATTATATTCATTATTTAGATGTCATATATATCTTATATATCCATTATATACATTCATTTATAATATTACGTAACATTTAGAGGTAAGAAATGAAATGCACCGTTCATGGAGACGGTAAGCCGTACATACGCATGAACGCTGCCTTCATTTCAATTTCATATTTAATGGAAAGAAATCATAATGATATAAATGTATAATATAATTACAGTATAACATAGTGTATAATACCATTTACTCCATCCTTTATACATCCCACATATGGCTTTAACGATTCAAATCACTTTGAGGGGGCGGTAGTCCGCACTTCCTAAAATGAAATTATCGCGTTTTACCCATAATGGAAATCATAACGTATGCCATAAATGATAAATACAGAAGCATAAGTAAAACATAAAAATATTATATATCATATATAAATATAGTGACATCTTAATGGCCACCTTTTAAGGTGTTATATGAGTGTTGAACAATCATCGTTTCGTGTGGCAGAAATTCGCCATCCACAGAAACCGTATGTTCTTTAACCATTAGATGTAGGTGTGTGTAAGTGTAGCTCGAATCCTTCTTATAACAACAACCAAGTATATTGAGGATACTGGTGTGGTTACAAAATAAATGAATAAAAAGAGTTTAGGGGGTTGGAGAATAAAAATAAAACAAAACAACATTAGAGAAGACATTACCTCAAAATCGGGTAACTCTTTTTGACTTGAGCCAAAGGCTTCCTTGAGAAGAGTTCTGCCCAAAGTGAGGCTTCTAGGAGTAAGAGTGGGAATTTGGGAGAGTATTTGGTCAGAGGTTGTCCGAGCCAAATGGCTTGAATGTTTGAATAAGGTGGGAGAGGTGGGGGCCTTTTATAAGTGGAGAGGAGGGGCTCTTTTGGAAAGATTGAAATGTTACATTATTATACAATGGTTTTCGGATTATAAAGGTCCCACACTTATATAATTAGTGTCTAAGGTGATAAGGGTTCGAAATATACCCATCCAATAGTCTTTGGACAAGTGTAAGCCTTGGATTTTACATTATGTTTTCATTTTATTAAAATCGTTAAATAATGAGGTCATCGCTGCATCATAATGATGTCATAAATAATTTAATTTATATAATGTATAAAAATTATAAAAAAATACTATGATGTAGGAAATCTTTTTATATTTCTAATTAATATTTATAATCAAAATTTGGACTTGTGTAACCCCACTTAAAAACTGTTTTAGTAAAACAACTCATGTTTGTGTCAATTTAATTTTAACATTAAATAAATATATATTAATGTCATTTTCCAACTAAAGTGGCTCCATGGGGTCCCCAAGTTGACCCATGGGTTTTATTGGTCGGCCAAGAACTCATCCAATAAGAGTAGGACAAGTGTCAAGCTCATCTCATATTATTAAAACATCATTTTTTCCTTAAACTACACTAATTACCTCTAATCGCGATTAAGAACTTAAAAGTTACTATTCACCAAAAATTTATTTTAATCTCATTGAACCACATTTTACTTCTTAATGACAACCATGTATGTAGGATTTTTGAAAATCAAATCACAGAAGTGGTAATATTTCATTTAAACGAAAAATCAGTTATTTAACTACCACTTAGTGGTTTCACTATTCATCAAAAATTGAAGTTTTTCAGAACAAAGCCAAAATTTCACCCTAAGCTATAATTGATATTCCGAATTCAAAAATGATGTCTATTTTACAAAATTCCAAACATATAATTTGCATTAGTTAATTTTATAATTAATTCCCGATGTCACAACAAATAGCGTGTTTTTAAGAAACAATTTATATCAAAAGATTGGCAATTGTTTATGTCCAATTTCAATGTTAAATTAATTATAATGACCACCATTGGATAAAATGGTAAAAATATATTCTAATTATACTTTAAAACCACTAAATAGTATAATTTATCACAATAAATTATTTTGATTTAAAAAGTTGTTTTAAGTATTTTTCACTATTCATAAAAAATAGAAGTTCTCAGAAAAATACCAAAAATTCAACATAGGCTAATTCCAACATTCCAAATCCAAAAATGAAGTCCATTTTGATAAATAAAATTTATAAAATTTCAAAAAGTAGGTATTACTATTCACAACAGCTAGTTTAATTCGTTGTGGTGTGTGTTAGAGCTCGAGGTTGCGTACAACACACGCTATTGCATTATTCGACGTGAAACGTACCGGGGAAGCTTGGGGTGTTACAATAAAAAAATTAGTTTCAATAATATATTAAATATAGAATGATTAAGTTGATGTAGTTATAGGTATGATCAAATATTTATGTATCATTTTTTAGCTTAGTCAAATGATTTCCTTTACGTAATTAAAAGTATCAAGGAATATTAATTTATATGCCTAGAGATTATATATTTAATTAGTAGTAAAAATTATGATTTTTAAATGATCACATTTCATTTTTATGATTCATGTCTAATTGATTTTTTGGTAATGTGCCACTGCAAATATAGTTATTCTCCCCCTAGTTGAATCTGATGTGATTTTGGGAATGAATTGGATTTAATTATAATAATACCTAATCAATTTCTTCGGAAGCGATGTAACAATTGATATTCTGAACAATACTATGATAGTATATCATATTTAGGATAAATATTAAATGTATGTGGAAAATACATCTAATGCATTAGTCATGATTCCTATTTAAAGTGGGTATTTATATCATATGGTTGGTGAAAAATTCAACCATGATGATATGCCTATTGTAAATAATTTTTTAATATATTTTTGGAAGAGTTACAAAGTATTACTCAAAATATTGAAGTCAGGTTTGAAATAGAACACATACCTATTACTATAACTATTTTAAAGACTCTATATAGGAGGGAACTATGTAGGTTGTAGGAATTGATGAAGAAACACTTGGAGAACCATTATAAGGTAATCATTCGTCCATGTTCATCACCATGGGGTTCACCAGTTCTTTCTTTGAAGAATAAATTTGAATCAATAAAACCATAATATGATTGTCAAGAACTAAACATGATAACATTCAATAATAAGTATCATTTTCCTCCTATTGATGATTTCTTTGATAATTTATGAGGAGCTCAATATTTTTCCAAGATGGAACTTCAATTTGGATACAATTAATATATGGTCAAGAGTGAAGATGTAAATAATACATATTTCAAGTTTATGTATAGAAACATGTTATTTATAATGATTACATTTAGTCTTATTAATTCCCATACTATATTGATGGATTTAATTAATATATTCTTTAGATATGACCTTAATTTTATTTTGGTAGTATTTATAAATGATATTATTGTATATTTTAATATAAAGTAGGAACTCAAATTTCAATTGATGATTGTATTAGAGGCCCCAATAAATGATATTTTTTTATGAAAAATATACCATGTTTGAATTTTAACTATTTAAAATTTCATTTTAGGGTCATATAATCTCAGGCAAGGGTATATCGATGGATCTGTCAGATGTAGATGTTATTGGACATTATCCTAGACCATCCACAATGAATGAAATCCATAGTTATCATATATAAGATTGAAATTATCAACACATTCTGAGGGATTTATTATGGATATCTAATACACTCACCAAGTTATCTAGAAAGAGAGTTACGTTTCTTTATTTTAATGAGTGTGAAGAAAATTTCGAGGAACTAAAGAGATGGTTGGTTAGGGAAACTGTGCTCACACTACCCTATAGTAGAGAAGGATTTATGATTTATAGTGATGCATCAAATAAATGGATGCACTATGTTATCATGTAGAATGAAAAGGTGATATAACATTCCACACACCAATTGAACATTCATGAGAAACATTACATGGATGAAGATTTGGAGTTCATAGTTGTAATCATTGAAGTAATGATTTGGAGGAATTTTAATTATTGATAAATTTGTGATGTATATACTAATTATAAAATTTTCAAGTATATATTCACACATAACGAGTTTAATATTCACCAAACAATATATTTAGCATTGATTAAAATTATGACTTTTGAAAACACTTCCACTTGATAAAAGAGAACTATTGAAATAATGGGTTCCCTATACTCAACAATTCAGTTATTTTGATTACCACATCATTTATATAGTAAGATATACATGATTTTTTCTTATTATAGTAGTGTATACTATTCTGATCTCACTATTTAAATGGTAATGTCAATAGATTAATTATCATATCGAATGGTTATAACACACTGTAATGACGACCTTGGAAAACCAGGACATTAATATTAAATAAAAGTCATACGGTTTAGTTACATATTACTGATTAGACACATCAGATGTTTGACTATCAGGTGCTGGGGGCTCATAACCTTTGATACTTATTCTCATGAAGTTCACACCTGGAGATCTCCAGTGGTGAAATCATGGGGACATACCCACCAATAAAAACACCACCTATTCTTGGAGTTATTATATGTTCTTATCTAACATCATTTTTAATGTTCTCCTTAAATGAGATCATTGATAGTGTTTGTCATTTTATCATTTACTTTGATGTATGATAAAAACCATGATGTTGAAATGGTTGTGGGGTAGTTTTCATTGGGTTTGTCATTGGTGGAATGACATTGGTTGAATGGTCCGGACATGATTTTTCGCTTCCAGATTATAAAATTATATATATGAAGCCATATTGATAAGGATGTAAGTAACTTCATAAGGCCATGGTCATGGTAGTCGAGGGTAAATCTTTCAAGTTGGATCAACCAACAATAAATAATGAAAAGGATGGTGACATGGGTGTGCACCCTACTTTATGAGATATTAAAGACAAAGAGAATATTTTTACACAGTACGAGTCCGTATATTGGGTATCGCTATTATGAAAATACTTATCTCTTTAGGGGCCATGATGAGTTTCCATATCCCTCGGTTGGTCATTTAATTGCATGCACTACTATTGAGATTATGACCTAGAGGATCACACACAATAGCATATTTGAGAATCTACCCTATTCAGTTGAATAGGTGTTTTGGAAATGGTGGGACCCACCATTGGGGTTCAGGATTTTTCCTAGGAGATACAGTCACCAATGTAATAAATAAATTCAAATTATTTAAGTTTAGAATAATACGTATTGAATTTATTTATGATGTGTATTTAAAAATGATAAGTAAATACCTAAAAAATATTAATTAAGGAACATTAGATTAAACTATTCAAGGATCAATTAATATTTATGGTAATGATGAGTCAAGTTAATGACACATTTATTATCAATTAATATATTTAATATATTAAAAATAAAGTGAAAATAATATTTATAACATAGTTTATTAGTCATAACATTTCTTTTATAGTGCGTTAAGTATTCAGGGGCCTAGGAGTCAATATCTGGTATTTTAATTATACATTATATATAGAAGAGGAGGTCATCCCACCATGGAATATTCAAGGGATTTTTCTCTCAACTTATCTCTCCCATGATCTAGAGATAGAATCTCTGGATTTAAAATCTTGGATAGAGATCTCTCTCAGGAATCACAAGCAAGTTGATGCGGTGATTGTTAGAGTATTAAAGGAATCATTAAATCTTAGAGATAACACCCGAAATTGAATGATTGGAACTCCTAAGGATTTCATGAAGTGTGTGTGGACGAACTAGGTGAATTTTAAATCAGATTCATTGTGCAGTGATTTCCAATGATGAGCATACATTGTATGTAACGACCCAATCTTTTTGAGTAGTATATTAACTTACTCTTATTGATTTAATAAGATGTTAATGGTTAATGCAGAAAGAGGAGTCGATGGCTTCATCCAGTAGACTCGAACCTTTTGAAGACCACTTATCAGAGCTTGGGAAGGAGGTGGCATCTTTGGGATTCTATTTGGTCCAAGCCCAAGCCGAACTCCAGCGTGTCAAGCTTGAAAGGAAACGCCTACGGGAGAAGTTCAAGTTAGTAGAGATTACAACTAGGGCAATGTTATCTGAGCCTCCCTCAGATTCTCTCACCATAGCACACCTTACACTTAGGTCTTATGTCGGTGTTATAAGGGGCTATGTGACGAGACCCTAGCTTCCTTGTGTAATCCATTCAGGTGAATGAATTGATATCTCTTCCTTTAGTGATGTTGGTGGATTTTCTTTTGTCCGGATAATTTTAGGATATATTTTATTGAAGAATTTTGAAAAAAAGGATATTTTAAAATATTTATGAAAACCCTAAATAATTAATGATGTGTAATGATTTTCAAAAAATGGTCTTCTACAAAAGTGTTCAGTAAGGAATTTGGAGTCTAATAAGATCAACTTAATTTTTGATGAATAGTAAATTATGAATAGTGATTTTACGCTTAGGATTAGTAATGTGACCAAATGGATTAGTAATTTCACTCAAAGAAAGTTTTAATATAATTTAGACACCTAGATTAAGTAATGTGATTCAATAAAATGGGTAAATAATGGTTTCATAAATGATTAGTCAAGTATTAGTTTTTTCGGATGAATTGTGTTTTTAATTAAAAATTTAATTAAAAATAATTAGAAAATTATTTTTATAAAAAGGACTTTATTTTTGAACTTAGAGCATCGATATTATGTTAAGGTAATTTTTGGGGATTTTTTTGAAAAAAATGAATTTTTGATGAATAGTGTTTTTATATAAAAATTAAATTAAAAATATTTAGAAAATTATTTTTATAAAATGGATTTCATTTTTGAAATCAGAGCATTGATATTTGGTGAATGTGAAATTTTGGTATTATTCTGAGAAAGTTGAATTTTCGATGAATAGTGAAAATATAGTTTTTAAGTTACGGGTGTTTAATGACATCATTAAATGATGTATTAATATATATTCAATATGGTCGAATTATGAATAGTAAGATAAGGTATGAGGTGTCCCAAGTGGTCAATACCATGGGCTAATACCATGGGCAAGCCCATGGTTTTGCCAAAACCACTAGTGAGGTGTCCCTTGGCCATTAATGCCTTGTCCCCTCACTTTCCCTATAAATACCCACCCTTTCCTCCTTTAGTTTTCACTCCCAACTCTCCCCCAACGAAGTTCTGGTCTCCTTACCTTCCAAGGAGTCCTCCCAAGGTTCCCCCAAGCCCTCAAGGTCCAAAACATTGAGTTTCAAGAGTCACGTTTTAAAGTAAGGGATCCGACCCCTCTCTTTCTTTTCATGTATTCACTTTTATGTCATTCCTTTTATGCTCCATGTTCTTATGTGAGAGGATGTTCTTTTATATTCCTCTTACTGCCCTTTTTATTTTTATATGATGAGAGATCCCCTATTACTCTCATCATTTCATTTTATGAATGTTTAAGTGACGCCGTTAGGCTGCCGAATTTTTTAAGGGATTCTTTCACCCTTCTCATTTTTCAAGTTCGATTTTCATGTCAAGTCTTTCAAGTTCCTTTTTATTATGTTGGGGTATGATCTCTATATCTATAATACTTATCTCTTATGATCATATGATGAGAGACCCTATTTTATCTTGTCAATTCATTTTTATTGATGTTTAAGTGACGCCGTTAGGCTGCCGAATTTTCATAAAAGAAATCTAATTTTTTTTCCTTCCATGTTTTTCATTTCAAATGGTATGTCCTTCAAATTTCATTACCATGTCCATACATACTTCTTATACTGTCACCCTACTGTTTTATGGATCATTTATGAGTGGGTGACCCATGTCCCCTCTCTTTTCAATGTTTTCTAAAACCCCGAAACATAGCCGTTATGCTGCAGAATTTTCGTCTCAAAATGCCTCTCTCTTTTCTCAAAATTATTTTATGTTATAAAGTGAATACTCAAAGCTCTTATTTCAACAATGGTATTCACATATATATCAAAATGTTCTATTTTCAATTCTGGGATTTACATACATGAGACCCGCTTTCCCTTTCTGTGGGTTTAAAGTGACGTAAGGATCATGTCTTTAAAGCAGTTTTTAAAACGTTGTGATTATGAAATGAAACCCGTTTATTTTATGCTATATGGGTTATTTATGAAATGTTTGATGATGATATATGTGTCTCACATGATAATAAAGGAAAATTTAAGGGTGCGCCCTGATAGCGCTCCAATGCATTGGGTAATGATGTAACCACTAGAGATTACAATTTTCACGATACCTTGGTGAATAACCTTGGTAATTTTCAAATGACACCTTGGGGATGGACCTTGGTGATATGTTCATGATTGTCTATGTTAAATGATGTAGCCACATCTTCAAGTTATGAAAATGTTATTTTTATTATGAAATGCCTCATGACTTCTTTCTCATGCCTTAAAGTTCTTTTCATGTCCTTATTGAAGTATATCAAGTTCACATGTAAAATGTTCCTCTTGTTTCCCTTACTGGGCCTTCTGCTCACCCTTTCTTTTGATGTATGTCCCCAGGTTATGAGATGCTGTAATGAACCTAGGATGAACTTAAGGAGAATCCTTTCAAGTGTTTAAGAAGAATGCTTTATGTTGTTTTCATGTATTATGTTCCTGGTTTCCAAGACACTAAACCTTAAAGATCCTCAGTTTTGTGTAATGTAATGAAAGTTTATGTTATAAAAAGACGGGATGCTATAGTTGGTATCAGAGGATGGTTTAGTTATTTGTGGAAATTAGTATATAAAATCTTTAGGAATAACCCTATAGAAAAGTTTAAATATAGGAAAACTTCCTGGTATTTTGGTAAGTATTGAGTAAGTGGTTTATCAAACAAATACATACCTGTCTAGATACGAGCAGGTAGAGGCGGCTCTGGCACAGATTTACATAGGGGTAAAACCTGAAAACACTGCTTTGAGCTAGACTCGAATGGGAACTGGTGCACGATAACGGGCCTTGCTGCACTCTTGGTTACGACACTCCTGGGGGATATGTTTGGTTAATCACAAGCTTTTTATGAATCATTATGAAGGAATTATAGAGAAGTATAATTGTCTAAGCACGAAGTCTTAGTTAAAAGATTCATAAATGAAATAAGTTTCTCACTAAGGTTTTATTCTTTTAGAAAATGGTGGGAAATAGTAGAAACCATGCCAATGGTGACCGCAATGCACCATGTGCTGACGGCCCTCCAATGGAAGCTGGAATGGAAACATTCATGCGAATGATGAACCAACTGAATCAAGTTATGAGTAATAACTTGAAACAAGATGAGAGGCCGATCTCACCACGAAGGGAGAAACTTTCTGTTGAGTCCTTTATGCGTCAATGACCACCAACATTCAGTGGATCTACAGACCCATTGGTTGCAGAACAATGGATAAGCTCCATTGAAAAGATCTTTTCTGTACTTCATTGTTCGGAATAAGAAAAAGTCACCCTTGTTGTTTACCGCCTAGAGGGAGAAGCTGATCAGTGGTGGTCACTGATCAAAAATACGAAGCCACGAGGAGAGATGGAAGCTATGGAGTGGGAAGAATTCTGGGGAATATTCTTTAACAAGTATTTCCCTCATTCCATGAGAACGAGAATGGAGAAAGAGTTTCTCGAGCTGAAGCAGAAGGAGAACGAATCTGTCAGAACCTATGAGATGAACTTCACAAGGCTTTCCCGTTATACCTCAAGCTTCATCATAAACCCTAATGGGAAGGTTGATAGATTCTTTGGTGGACTACGACCTCATCTACGGAAGAATCTAGCCAACAGGGACTGTGATAGCTATGAAGAAATTGTTCGAAGTGCTATGAAAGTTGAACTAGAGTTTGGGGAGACACAGTGGTCTCACAAATCTAATGAGAAGAAGAGAACTCTAGAATCATGTCTGGGAAGAAGTTTTGATCTGGAAAGAGGTGGAAAGCATATGCAACATGCCACATGCAATAAATGTGGGAAGAAGCATTCAGGGAACTGCTTGATCGGAAGTGGTAAGTGCTATAGGTGTGGAAAAGAAGGCCATATTTCTCGGAATTGTCGTAGTGATGTGAAGCCTCAACTTCCCAATACTAACGACAGAGGAAAGATGGTTCTGTCCCTACCTGAAGTCACATGCTTCAAGTGTGGACAACTTGGGGACTTTGCTAATCAATGTCCAAATCCGAGGGAGGTGGAGGGGAATCACCATCAACCTTAGCAGAGGCCAAGGGAGAAAGGTCGTGCTTTCGCTATCACAACAACTTAAGTTGAAGTTCCGAACGATGTGGTAGCAGGTACTCTTGTCGTCCTCTCAAAACTAGCAAGTACTTTATTTGATTTTGGTTCTACGCATTCCTTTATTTCTTCCATGTTTGCAAGGAATATAGAATCAATCCCCGAACTGCTAGAGGTAGAGTTTTCAGTCAAGACTCCAAGTGGGATTATCCTTGCATCAATAGTATTTAGAGACTCTAGTGTTTACTTTGGTGAGCACAATCTTATCGCAAATCTAGTAGTCATTCCCATGAAGGAATTTGACATTATACTAGGGATGGACTGGCTCTCAAAGTATAATGCTAAGATCAAATGAAGAAGTAAGGAAATCTCAGTAGTCTTGAATGAACGACCTACAGTTATCTTCCGAGGAGAGATATCCCGAACTGATCCCTATCTAGAAGCACCTCCTATAGCTTTCTTTATGGAGTTAATCGGTGATGATGAAGAAGGAAAAGGGAGCATACAAATAGAAGATGTTCCGATTGTTCACGAATACATGGATGTATTTCCTGAGGAGTTACCTGGACCTCCCCCAGAAATAGAGGTAGATTTCTCCATTGAACTCGTACCTGGGTCTCAACCGATATCAAAGACTCCGTATAGAATGGCGAATGTGGATCTAGAAGAGTTAAAGAAACAACTCCAAGACTTGTTGGAGAAGGGGTTTATCTGACCGAGTGTGTCTCCTTAGGGGGAACCAGTTCTCTTTGTGAAGAAGAAGGATGGATCAATGCGGTTATGCATTGATTATAGAGAACTGAATGGGATCACAGTGAAGAACAGATAGCCTCTTCCAAGAATTGAGGATTTATTTGACAAACTTCGTGGGGCTCAATTCTTCTATAAGATTGACCTTCGATCTGGTTATCATCAACTGAGGGTGAAGAAGGAAGATATTCCAAAGACTGCCTTCCGATCAAGATATGGGCATTATGAGTTTACTATTATGCCCTTCGTCTTGACTAATGCTCCTGCTATTTTCATGGATTTGATGAATAGAGTCTTTAAGGACTACCTTGATAACTTTTTGGTATTTTTTATTGATGATATTTTGATATATTCAAAAAGTCGTGAGGAGCATGAAGATCATCTGATGGTTATTTTGAAAACTCTACGGAAGGAGAGGCTCTTTGGAAAGTTCAGCAAGTGTGAGTTTTGGTTACAACGGGTGGATTTCTTGGGGCACATCGTAACCAATGAAGGAATCTCGGTTGACCCTGCAAAGACAATGGCTGTGGAGGAGTGGCCTCAACCCACAACAGTAACTAAGATTCGTAGTTTCCTTGGTTTAGTGGGATATTATAGGAGGTTTGTGAAAAAAAATTCACGGCTTTCTTATCCACTAACCAAGTTGACTTGAAAAGGGGTTAAGTTCATCTGGACAAAGGAATGTGAGGAAAGTTTCCAAGAGCTAAAGAAGAGATTGGTTACTGCACCTGTGTTAACACTACCCTCTATCGGAGAAGGATTCGTTATTTTTAGCGATGCGTCTCTGAAAGGGCTTGGGTGCATCCTCATGCAAAATGACAAGGTAATTGCTTATGCATCTCGACAGTTGAAGATTCATGAGCAGAATTATCCTACGCATGATCTAGAGCTGGCGGCAGATGTTTTTTCTCTAAAGATATGGAGGCACTATCTTTATGGGGAGAAATGTGATATATACATTGACCACCAAAGTCTAAAGTATATTTTCACACAGAATGAATTGAACATGAGAAAAAGGAGATGGTTGGAGCTTATTAAAGACTATGATTGTTCAATTCATTATCACCCCGGAAGAGCAAACAAAGTCGCGAATGCATTAAGCAGGAAAGATCCTGCTGTTCTAGCAACAATGAGGATCTTAGGAGATCCCTTGATTAAAGATCTAGTAAAACTGGACATGGGAATTATAAGGAAAGGGACATCATCAACCCTACCCCAAATGATTACTCAACCTTCATTACTAGAGAAGATCAAGAAGGCTCAAAAAGAATATCCTTTACTGCAGGAGAAGTTTGAGGATGTAAAGGATGGGAAGTTCCCTGATTTCAATATTGATCAAGAAGGTGTATTGAAATTTCGTACAAGACTATGTGTCCCATATATTCCGGAGATAAATAAAGAACTGATGGATGAAGCTCATAGCTCTACTTTCTCTATAAATCCGGGAATCACTAAGATGTATAGAGACCTTCGTGATCAATATTGGTGGGATAACATAAAGAGGGAGATTGCTGATTTCACTATAAGGTGCCTGGTGTGTCAGCAAGTAAAGGCAGAACGACAACTTCCTAAGGGGGTATTACAACCGCTACCCACACCAGTATGGAAGTGGGATAATATCACTATGGACTTTGTAACTGGTCTCCCGAAAACATCCAAAGGAAACAATGCGATATGGGTTATTGTGGACCGTCTCACCAAGACAACCCATTTTATCTCTATTCGGGAAGATTTCTCTCTGGATCAGATTGCCAAGATATACGTGAAGGAAGTGGTAAGGCTGCATGGGGTACCACTATCCATCGTATTTGATTGTGATCCAAGATTCACATCAAAATTCTGGATAAGTCTTCAATATGCTCTGAATACTGAATTGAATTTTAGTACGGCCTATCATCCTCAAACTGATGGCCAATCTGAAAGGACTATTCAGACACTCGAAGACATGTTTAGATTATGCTCAATTGAATTTAATGGTGGATGGGATCAACACCTCCCATTAGTGGAGTTCTCCTAAAACAACCGCTTCCATGCGACTATTCAGATGGCACCCTATGAAGCTGTGTATGGAAAGAGGTGTAGAACTCCTACTTGTTGTGATGAAACTGGTGAGAGGAAGCTTCTTGGGCCTGATCTCGTGCAAGAGATGACGGAACAGGTTCATGCCATCCAACAACACATAAAGGGTGCTCAGAGTCGGCAGAAGAGCTATGCTGACAATCGTCGAAGGGACTTGGAGTTTGGTGTTGGTGACAAAGTCTTCCTTTGAATTTCTCCATGGAAGAGAGTCATGCGGTTTGGGAAGAAAGGGAACCTCAGCCCTATGTACATTGGCACCTATGAAATCCTTGATCACATAGGAGCAGTGGCCTATCGTCTAGCACTTCCACCGAACCTAGCTCAAGTTCATGATGTCTTCCATGTATCTCTCTTGAGTAAGTACATACCCGACCCTTCGCATGTACTGAACCCAGAGGTGGTACAATTGGAACATGACCTCTCTTATGAGGAGCAGCCAGTGGAGATCTTGGACCGTAGAGACAAGGTTTTACGAAACAAGACTACCCACCTTGTGAAAGTGTTGTGGAGGAATCATAAGTATGAAGAAGCGACTTGGGAGCCTGAGGAAATGATGAAGCAAAAGTACCCTCACCTTTTCGACTATGCCTCAAGTATAAATTTCGGGGACAAAATTTCTTAAGGGGGGAAGAATGTAACGACCCAATCTTTTTGAGTAGTATATTAACTTACTCTTATTGATTTAATAAGATGTTAATGGTTAATGCAGAAAGAGGAGTCGATGGCTTCATCCAGTAGACTCGAACCTTATGAAGCCCACTTATCAGAGCTTGGGAAGGAGGTGGCATCTTTGGGCTTCGCTTTGGACCAAGCCCAAGCCGAACTCCAGCGTGTCAAGCTTGAACGGAAACACATACAGGAGAAGTTCAAGTTAGTATAGATTACTACTAGGGAAATGTTATCTGAGCATCCCTCAGATTCTCCCACCATAGCACACCTTACACTTAGGTCTTATGCCGGTGTTATAAGGGGCTATGTGACGAGACCCTATCTTCCTTGTGTAATCATTTCGGGTGAATGAACTGATATCTCTTCCTTTAGTGATGTTTGTGGATTTTCTTTTGTCCGGATAATTTTAGTATATATTTTATTGATGAATTTTTAAAAAAAGGATATTTTAAAATATTTATGAAAACCCTAAATAATTAATGATGTGTAATAATTTTCAAAAAATGGTCTTCTACAATGGTGTTCATTAAGGAATTTTGAGTCTAATAAGATCAAATTAATTTTTGATGAATAGTAAATTATGAATAGTGATTTTATGCTTAGGATAAGTAATGTGACCAAATGGATTAGTAATTTCACTCAAAGAAAGTTTTAATATAATTTAGACACCTAGATTAAGTAATTTGATTCAATAAAATGGGTAAATAACTGTTTCATAAATGATTAGTCAAGTATTAGTTTTTTCGGATGAATAATGTTTTTAATTAAAAATTTAATTAAAAATAATTTGAAAATTATTTTTATAAAAAGGACTTTATTTTTGAACTCAGGGCATCGATATTATGTTAAGGTAATTTTTGGGGATTTTTCTGAAAAAAATAAATTTTCGATGAATAGTGTTTTTTATTTAAAAATTAAATTAAAAATATTTAGAAAATTATTTTTATAAAATGGATCTCATTTTTGAAATCAGAGCATTGATATTTGGTTAAGGTGAAATTTTGGGATTATTCTGAGAAAGTTGAATTTTCGATGAATAGTGAAAATATAGTTTTTAAGTTACGGGTGTTTAATGACATCATTAAATGATGTATTAAGTATATATTCAATATGGTCGAATTATGAATAGTAAGATAAGGTATGAGGTGTCCCAAGTGGCCAATACCATGGGAAAATACCATGGGCATGCCCATGGTTTTGCCAAAACCACTAGTGAGGTGTCCCTTGGCCATTAATGCCTTGTCCCCTCACTTTCCCTATAAATACCCACCCTTTCCTCCTTTAGTTTTCACTCCCAACTCTCCCCCAACGAAGTTCTGGTCTCCTTACCTTCCAAGGAGTCCTCCCAAGGTGCCCCCAAGCCCTCAAGGTCCAAAACATAGAGTTTCAAGAGTCATGTTTTAAAGTAAGGGATCCGACCCCTCTCTTTCTTTCCATGTAATCACTTTTATGTCATTCCTTTTATGCTCCGTGTTCTTATGTGAGAGGATGTTCTTTTATATTCCTCTTACTGACCTTTTTATTTTTATATTATGAGAGATCCCCTATTACTCTCATCATTTCATTTTTTGAAAGTTTAAGTGACGCCGTTAGGCTGCCGAATTTTTTAAGGGATTCTTTCACCCTTCTCATTTTTCAAGTTCGATTTTCATGTCAGGTCTTTCAAGTTTCTTTTTATTATGTTGGGGTATGATCTCTATATCTATCATACTTATCTCTTATGATCATATGATGAGAGACCCTATTTGATCTTGTCAATTCATTTTTATTGAAGTTTAAGTGACGCCGTTAGGCTGTCGAATTTTCATAAAAGAAATCTAATTTTTTTCCTTCCATGTTTTTCATTTCAAATGGTATGTCCTTAAAATTCCATTACCATGTCCATAAATCCTTCTTATTCTGTCACCCTACTGTTTTATGGATCATTTATGAGTGGGTGACTCATGTCCCCTCTCTTTTCAATGTTTTCTAAAACCCCGAAACATAGCCGTTATGCTGCAGATTTTCCGTCTCAAAATGCCTCTCTCTTTTCTCAAAAATATTTTATGTTATAAAGTGAATACTCAAAGATCTTATTTCTACAAGGGTATTCACATATATATCAAAATGTTCTATTTTAAATTCTGGGATTTACATACATGAGACCCGCTTTCCCTTTCCGTGGGTTTAAAGTGACGTAAGGATCATGTCTTTAAAGCAGTTTTTAAAACGTTGTGATTATGAAATGAAACTCATTTATTTTATGCTATATGGGTTATTTATCAAATGTTTGATGATGATATATGTGGCTCACATGATAATAATGGAAAATTTAAGGGTGCGCCCTGATAGCGCTCCAATGCATTGGGTAATGATGTAACCACTAGAGATTACAATTTTCACGATACCTTGGTGAATAACCTTGGTAATTTTCAAATGACACCTTGGGGATGGACCTTGGTGATATGTTCATGATTGTCTAGGTTAAATGATGTAGCCACATCTTCAAGTTATGAAAAATGTTATTTTTATTATGAAATTCCTCATGACTTCTTTCTCATGCCTTAAAGTTCTTTTCATGTCCTTATTGAAGTATATCAAGTTCACATGTAAAATGTTCCTCTTGTTTCCCTTACTCGGCCTTTTTCTCACCATTTCTTTTGATGTATGTCCCCAGGTTATGAGATGCTATAATTAACCTAGGATGAACTTAAGGAGAAGCCTTTCAAGTGTTTAAGAAGAATTATTTTTGTTGTTTTCATGTATTATGTTCCTGGTTTCCAAGACACTTAACCTTAAAGATCCTCAGTTTTGTGTAATGTAATGAAAGTTTATGTTTTAAAAAGACGGGATGCTATAGTTTGTATCAGAGGATGGTCTAGTAATTTGTGGAAATTAGTATATAAAAACATTAGGAAGAACCCAATAGAAAAGTTTAAATATAGGAAAACTTCCTGGTATTTGGTAAGTATTGAGTAAGTGGTTTATCAAACAAATACATACCTATCTGGATACGAGCAGGTAGAGGCGGCTCTGGCACAGATGTACATAGGGGTAAAACCCGAAAACACCGCTTTGAGCTAGACTCGAACGGGAACTGGTGCATGATAACGGGCCTTGCTGCACTCTTGGTTACGACACTCCTGGGGGATATGTTTGGTTAATCACAAGCTTTTTATGAATCATTATGAAGGAATTATAGAGAAGTATAATTGTCTAAGCACGAAGTCTTAGTTAAAAGATTCATAAATGAAATAAGTTTCTCACTAAGGTTTTATTCTTTTAGAAAATGGCGGGCAATAGGAGAAACCATGCCGATGGTGACCACAATGCACCATGTGCTGAAGGCCCTCCGATGGAAGTCGGAATGGAAACATTCATGCGAATGATGAACCAACTGACTCAAGTTATGAGTAATAACTTGAATCAAGATGAGAGGCCGATCTCACCACAAAGGGAGCAACTTTCTGTTGAGTCCTTAATGTGTCAACGACCACCAAAATTCAGTGGATCTACTGACCCATTGTTTGCAGAACAATGGATAAGCTCCATTGAAAAGATCTTTTCTGTACTTCATTGTTCAGAACAAGAAAAAGTCACCCTTGCTATTTACCGCCTAGTGTGAGAAGCTAATCAGTGGTGGTCAATGATCAAAAATACGAAGCCATGAGGAGAGATGGAAGATATGGAGTGGGAAGAATTCTGGGGAATATTCTTTAACAAGTATTTCCCTCGTTCCATGAGAACGAGAATGGAGAAAGAGTTTCTCGAGCTGAAGCAGAAGGGAACGAATCTGTCGGAACCTACGAGATGAACTTCACAAGGCTTTCCCGTTACACATAAAGCTTCATCATAGACCCTAATGGGAAGGTTGATAGATTCTTTGGTGGACTATGACCTCATCAATGGAAGAATCCAGCCAACAGGGACTATGATAGCTATGAAGAAATTGTTCAAAGTGCTATGAAAGTTGATCTAGAGTTTGGGGAGACACAGTGGTCTCACAAATCTAATGAGAAGAAGAGAACTCTAGAACCAAGTCTGGGAAGAAGTTTTGATATGGAAAGAGGTGGAAAGCATATGCAACATGCCACATGTAATAAATGTGGGAATAAGCATTCAGGGAACTGCTTGATCGGAAGTGGTAAGTGCTATAGGTGTGGAAAAGAAGGCCATATTTCTCGGAATTGTCGTAGTAATGTGAAGCCTCAACTTCCCAACACTAACGACAGAGGAAAGATGGTTCTGGCCCTACCTGAAGTCACATGATTCAAGTGTGGACAGCTTGGGCACTTTTCTAATCAATGTCCAAATCCGAGGGCGGTGGAGGGGAATCACCATCAACCTCAGCAGAGGCCAAGGGAGCAAGGTCGTGCTTTCGCTATCACAACAACTGAAGTTGAAGTTCCGAACGATGTGGTAGCAGGTAATCTTGTCGTCCTCTCAAAACTAAAAAGTACTTTATTTGATTCTGGTTCTACACATTCCTTTATTTCTTCCATGTTTGCAAGGAATATAGAATCAATCCCGAACTGCTAGAGGTAGAGTTGTCAGTCAAGACTCCAAGTGGGATTATCCTTGCATCAACAGTATTTAGAGACTCTAGTGTTTACTTTGGTGAGCACAATCTTATCGCAAATCTAGTAGTCATTCCCATGAAGGAATTTGACATTATACTAGGGATGGACTGGCTCTCAAAGTATAATGCTAAGATCAAATGAAAAAGTAAGGAAATCTCAGTAGTCTTGAATGAACGACCTACAGTTATCTTCTGAGGAGAGATATCCTGAACTGATCCCTATCTAGAAGCACCTCCTATAGCTTTCTTTATGGAGTTAATCGGTGATGATGAATAAGGAAAAGGGAGCATACAAATAGAATATGTTCCGATTGTTCAAGAATACATGGATGTATTTCCTAAGGAGTTACCTGGACCTCCCCCAGAAAGAGAGGTATATTTCTCCATTGAACTCGTACCTGGGTCTCAACAGATATCAAAGACTCCGTATATAATGGAAAATGTGGAGCTAGAAGAGTTAAAGAGACAACTCCAAGACTTGTTGGAGAAGGGGTTTATCCGACCGAGTGTGTCTCCTTGGGGAGCACCAGTTCTCTTTGTGAAGAAGAAGGATGGATCAATGTGGCTATGCATTGATTATAGAGAACTGAACGGGATCACAGTGAAGAACAGATACCCTCTTCCAAGAATTGATGATTTATTTGACCAACTTCACGGGGCTCAATTCTTCTCTAATATTGACCTTGGATCTGGTTATCATCAACTGAGGGTGAAGAAGGAAGATATTCCAAAGACTTCCTTCCGATCAAGATATGGGCATTATGAGTTTACTGTTATGCCCTTCGACTTGACTAATGATCCTGCTATTTTCATGGATTTGATGAATAGAGTCTTTAAAGACTACCTTGATAACTTTTTGGTAGTTTTTATTGATGATATTTTGATATATTAAAAAAGTCGTGAGGAGAATGAAGATCATATGAGGGTTATTTTGAAAACTCTACGGAAGGAGAGGCTCTTTGGAAAGTTCAGCAAGTGTGAGTTTTGGTTACAACAGGTGGCTTTCTTGGGGCACATCGTAACCAATGAAGGAATCTCGGTTGACCCTACAAAGACAATGGTTGTGGAGGAGTGGCCTCAACCCACAATAGTAACTAAGATTCGTAGTTTCTTTGGTTTAGCAGGATATTATAGGAGGTTTGTGAAAAAAAATTCACGGCTTTCTAATCCACTAACCAAGTTGACTCGAAAATGGGTTAAGTTCATCTGGACAAAGGAATGTGAGGAAAGTTTCCAAGAGCTGAAGAAGAGATTGGTTACTGCACCTGTATTAACACTACCCTCTATCGGAGAAGGATTCGTTATTTTTAGCGATGCATCTCTGAAAGGGCTTGGGTGCGTCCTCATGCAAAATGACAAGGTAATTGCTTATGCATCTAGACAGTTGAAGATTCATGAGCAGAATTATCTTACGCATGATCTAGAGTTGGCGGCGGCTGTTTTTGCTCTAAAGATATGGAGGCACTATCTTTATGGGAAATATGTGATATATACACTGACCACCAAAGTCTAAAGTATATTTTCACACAGAAAGAATTGAACATGAGACAAAGGAGATGGTTAGAGATTATTAAAGACTATTATTGTTCAATTCATTATCACCCTGGAAGAGCAAACAAAGTCGCGAATGCATTAAGCAGGAAAGATCCTTCTATTCTAGCAATAATGAAGATCTTAGGAGATCCCTTGATTAAAGATCTAGTAAAACTGGACATGGGAATTATAAGGAAAGGGACACCATCAATCCTATCCCAAATGATTTCTCAACCTTCATTACTAGAGATGATTAAGAAGGCTCAAAAAGAAGATCCTTTACTGCAGGAGAAGTTTGAGACTGTAAAGGATGGGAAGTTCCCTGATTTCAATATTGATCAAGAAGGTGTATTGAAATTTCGTACAAGACTATGTGTCCCATCTATTCCGGAGATAAAGAAAGAACTGATGGATGAAGCTCATAGCTCTACTTTCTCTATACATCCGAGAAGCACTAAGATGTATAGAGACCTTCGTGATCATTATTGGTGGGATATCATGAAGAGGGAGATTGCTGATTTCACTACAAGGTGCCTGGTGTGTCAGCAAGTAAAGGCAGAACGACAACTTCCTAAGGGGGTATTACAACTGATACCCATACCAGTATGTAAGTGGGATAATATCACTATGGACTTTGTAACTGGTCTCCCGAAAACATCCAAAGGAAACAATGCGATATGGGTTATTGTGGACCGTCTCACCAAGACAGCCCATTTTATCTCTATTCGGGAAGATTTCTCTCTGGATCAGCTTTCCAAGATATACGTGAAGGAAGTGGTAAGGATGCATGGGGTACCACTATCCATTGTATCTGATCGTGACCCAATATTCACATCAAAATTCTGGAGAAGTCTTCAACATGCTCTGAATACTGAATTGAATTTTAGTACGGCCTATCATCCTCAAACTGATGGCCAATCTGAAGGGACTATTCAGACACTCGAAGACATGTTGAGATTATGCTCAATGGAATTTAAAGGTGGATGAGATCAACACCTCCCATTAGTGGAGTTCTCCTATAACAACAGCTTCCATGCGAGTATTCAGATGGCACCCTATGAAGCTCTGTATGGAAAGCGGTGTAGAACTCCTACTTGTTGGGATGAAACTGGTGAGAGGAAACTTCTTGGGCCTGATCTCTTGAAAGAGATGACGGAACAGGTTCATGCCATCCAACAACACATAAAGGCTGCTCAGAGTCGGCAGAAGAGCTATGTTGACAATCATCGAAGGGACTTGGAGTTTGGTGTTGGTGACAATGTCTTCCTTCGAATTTCTCCATGGAAGAGAGTCATGCGGTTTGGGAAGAAAGGGAAGCTCAGCCCTAGGTACATTGGCCCCTATGAAATCCTTGATCGCATAGGAGCAGTGGCCTATCATCTAGCACTTCCACCGAACCTAGCTCAAGTTCATGATGTCTTCCATGTATCTCTCTTGAGGAAGTACATACCCAACCCTTCGCATGTACTGAACCCAGATGTGGTACAACTGGAACATGACCTCTCTTATGAGGAGCAGCCAGTGGAGATCTTGGACTGTAGAGACAAGGTTCTACGAAACAATACTACCCACCTTGTGAAATTGTTGTGGAGGAATCATAAGTATGAAGAAGCGACTTGGGAGCCTGAGGAAACGATGAAGCAAAAGTACCCTCACCTTTTCGACTAGGCCTCAAGTATAAATTTCGGGGATGAAATTTCTTAAGGGGGGAAGAATCTAACGACCCAATCTTTTTGAGTAGTATATTAACATACTCTTATTGATTTAATAAGATGTTAATGGTTAATGTAGAAAGAGGAGTCGATGGCTTCATCCATTAGACTCGAACCTTATGAAGCCCACTTATCAGAGCTTGGGAAGGAGGTGGCATCTTTGGGCTTCGCTTTGGACCAAGCCCAAGCCGAACTCCAGCGTGTCAAGCTTGAACGGAAACGCCTACGGGAGAAGTTCAAGTTAGTAGAGATTACTACTAGGGAAATGTTATCTGATCCTCCCTCAGATTCTCTCACCATAGCACACCTTACACTTAGGTCTTATGCCGGTGATATAAGGGGCTATGTGACGAGACCCTAGCTTCCTTGTGTAATCCTTTCGGGTGAATGAACTGATATCTCTTCCTTTAGTGATGTTTGTGGATTTTCTTTTGTCCGGATAATTTTAGGATATATTTTATTGATGAATTTTGAAAAAAAGGATATTTTAAAATATTTATGAAAACCCTAAATAATTAATGATGTGTAATGATTTTCAAAAAATGGTCCTCTACAAAAGTGTTCAGTAAGGAATTTGTAGTCTAATAAGATCAACTTAATTTTTGATGAATAGTAAATTATGAATAGTGATTTTACGCTTAGGATTAGTAATGTGACCAAATGGATTAGTAATTTCACTCAAAGAAAGTTTTAATATAATTTAGACACCTAGATTAAGTAATGTGATTCAATAAAATGGGTAAATAACGGTTTCATAAATGATTAGTCAAGTATTAGTTTTTTCGGATGAATAATGTTTTTAATTAAAAATTTAATTAAAAATTATTAGAAAATTATTTTTATAAAAAGGACTTTATTTTTGAACTCAGAGAATCGATATTATGTTAAGGTAATTTTTGTGGATTTTTCTGAAAAAAATGAATTTTCGATGAATAGTGTTTTTATTTAAAAATTAAATTAAAAATATTTAGAAAATTATTTTTATAAAATGGATTTCATTTTTGAAATCAGAGCATTGATATTTGGTTAAGGTGAAATTTTGGGATTATTCTGAGAAAGTTGAATTTTCGATGAATAGTGAAAATATAGTTTTTAAGTTACGGGTGTTTAATAACATAATTAAATGATGTATTAAGTATATATTCAATATGGTAGAATTATGAATAGTAATATAAGGTATGAGGTGTCCCAAGTGGCCAATACCATGGGCAAATACCATGGGCAAGCCCATGGTTTTGCCAAAACCACTAGTGAGGTGTCCCTTGGCCATTAATGCCTTGTCCCCTCACTTTCCCTATAAATACCCACCCTTTCCTCCTTTAGTTTTCACTCCCAACTCTCCCCCAATGAAGTTCTGGTCTCCTTACCTTCCAAGGAGTCCTCCCAAGGTGCCCCCAAGCCCTCAAGGTCCAAAACTTTGAGTTTCAAGAGTCACGTTTTAAGGTAAGGGATCCGACCCCTCTCTTTCTTTTCATGTAATCACTTTTATGTCATTCCTTTTATGCTCCATGTTCTTATGTGAGAGGATGTTATTTTATATTCCTCTTACTTCCCTTTTTATTTTTATATGATGAGAGATCCCCTATTACTCTCATCATTTCATTTTATGAAAGTTTAAGTGACGCCGTTAGGCTGCCGAATTTTTTAAGGGATTCTTTCACCCTTCTCATTTTTCAATTTCGATTTTCATGACAAGTCTTTAAAGTTCATTTTTATTATGTTGGGGTATGATCTCTATATCTATTATAATGGTCTCTTATGATCATATTATGAGAGACCCTATTTTATCTTGTCAATTCATTTTTATTGATGTTTAAGTGACGCCGTTAGGCTTCCAAATTTTCATAAAAGAAATCTAATTTTTTTCCTTCCATGTTTTTAATTTCAAATGGTATGTCCTTCAAATTTCATTAACATGACCATACATCCTTCTTATTCTGTCACCCTACTGTTTTATGGATCATTTATGAGTGGGTGACCCATGTCCCCTCTCTTTTCAATGTTTTCTAAAACCCCGAAACATAGCCGTTATGCTGCAGAATTATCGTCTCAAAATGCCTCTCTCTTTTCTCAAACTTATTTTATGTTATAAAGTGAATACTCAAAGCACTTATTTCTACAAGTGTATTCACATATATATCAAAATTTTCTATTTTAAATTCTGGGATTTACATACATGAGACCCACTTTCCCTTTCCGTGGGTTTAAAGTGACGTAAGGATCATGTCTTTAAAGCAGTTTTTAAAACGTTGTGATTATGAAATGAAACCCATTTATTTTATGCTATATGGGTTATTTATGAAATGTTTGATGATGATATATGTGGCTCACATGATAATAAAAGCAAATTTAAGGGTGCGCTCTGATAGCGCTCCAATGCATTGGGTAATGATGTAACCACTAGAGATTACAATTTTCACGATACCTTGGTGAATAACCTTGGTAATTTTTAGATGACACCTTGGGGATGGACCTTGGTGATATGTTCATGATTGTCTTTGTTAAATGATGTAGCCACATCTTCAAGTTATGAAAAATGTTATTTTTATTATGAAATGCCTCATGACTTCTTTCTCATGCCTTAAAGTTCTTTTCATGTCCTTATTGAAGTATATCAAGTTCACATGTAAAATGTTCCGCTTGTTTCCCTTACTGGGCCTTCTGCTCACCCTTTCTTTTGATGTATGTCCCCAGGTTATGAGATGCTGTAATGAACCTAGGATGAACTTAAGGAGAATCCTTTCAAGTGTTTAAGAAGAATGCTTTATGTTGTTTCCATGTATTATGTTCCTAGTTTCCAAGACACTAAACCTTAAAGATCCTCAGTTTTGTGTAATTAAATGAAAGTTTATGTTATAAAAAGACGGGATACTATATTGTCTGCAACTTTGGATCTAAAACATGTATTATTATGGTTTATTTTTGTTAATAGAACTGTCCAAAAGTGATACTTGTCTTTATCCAAGAATTAATTCACCAACATTGATGAGTTCATGTTGTTCGTCAGTGCAAAACTTTAAATTACCACTTTTGGGGCTTCCGTTGTGTGCAGGATTCCCTCAAGTGGTATCTGAGTGACATGTATTTATTTTAAAGCAAGGAAAAAAATTTATATTTTCATTAAATATTATAGAGGGCATCATTACGGTCCAAAGGCATCAGATCACATCTTAATCCGATATCGTATGACCATTTTGCAGTCATCCAAATATTTTTTAAGATCGAATTTGAAATTGTAGTAATACGAGATTATTTAAAATGAATAACATATATATATTTTTATGTGTTAATTTCATAGTTAAAGACCATCAAATGGAATTTTAGATACATTAATAGAATTTTCCAGTGAGGTTATATAATAATAATTAATATAATAATTTAATTAAAATAATAATAGTTTTGTTGTAATAATAATTTAAATATTATAATATTTTTATTATAATAATATTTTAATATTTTAATAATAATATTATTTTCCTATAACTATATAGGCTTTAGGAAAAATTTAAAATGGTGTTGGACTTAATGGGTGTGGAATGTTTTTTGATGGGGTTGGATTTTGAGATAAGCCGAAGAAATTTAAAAAAGGGGAATATTTTTTTGGGGGGCGATATGTTGCCACTTTCCTATCAAGCGGACCCGCCTAGTAACCCTCCCTCTCTCACTGGTCCATTGTTCCTCTTCCATGGCACTAGTGACTTGGGCCACCATACCTCCCCGCAGCCACCTTGTAGTGGTACTGCTCAAGAATTACACAGGAAAGCCATCTTGGTCCGGCATCCCACACACCCTCCAGCAGCGGCCTATTCCGTCGGGCTACAGCATGATGACGTACCTCCATCGACCCATCCCAAATGCTCTAAAATGAAACAACATAGACCAAGTTCTTCCTCTATTTTGATTTGATCCCCTAGTCAGTGTTGTCCATTGCTAGTGACTCCACTGGCCTGCACCTCATGTCCTCCTCCCACAAATGTCTCCTATAACCGACATCCCACACCTCCTTCAGACTAAGCCTCTAGACACAAACAGTGCTCACCTGGTTGAGCCCTCCTTTAATGGCCAATCCCCTCCCACTAGATCCGTTAAGAACAACATGCTAGAGCACTTCCCCATCAAGCAAAACACCCGGCTGGTCCGCCTTGGGCCACCCATGTTTCCCCATCACGGCTCCTCCTAGTGCAGATCTGGACCATGCTCTTTTCACTAGGGCATCCTTTCATAGTTATCAGAAACGCCACACCAACCTCCATGATCCACGTCACTACTCGTTCCCTACTTGGCGGTAGTGACCCCCCCCCCCGAGAGGTACTCCCCTTAGTGCTATGCACGGACCAGACCAACCAAGAAGTGGGAATCGACGGGTCTACCTAGCTTGTAATGGGCATGAGAAGACCTACCTGGCCCAAAACGTCCTTGGACAGGGTGGGTACAGCCCGAACATGGCCTGTACAGATTCTCTCTGACCCACATAGGCCCTACCTGATGTTTTTGGGGCCGAGGTGTTTCTTAATTTAATAAAAAACTAATTAATTTTATTAATTTAATTTAAGTTGAAAATTAAGTTATGTAAATAATAATTTATGGTTTTAAAATTATTAAATTTTAATTAATATAAGTTAGAGATTATTAAATTAATTAATTAATTAATTTTTTTATTTTAATATGAAATTAATTAATCTGGACCTAATGACATAACTATTGAATTAAAAAAATGAGTGAATTTTTAATTCAATTAAATTCGTTCGAGTTTATTTTAATGCATGTTTAATTAAATTCTACATTTATTTTTAATATATGAATGTTTAATGCATATATGGATGTTCATGAGTTGAGGACCGACCAATAAATTTTTGGTGCATATTTATTTTATTTATTTATGTAATTATTGATTTGTGTTTTAATAATTAGTTTTATTAATAAATTAGGATCTGTGTATCATCTCTAGGTCATTATTTTTATAAGGGCATGAACATCCAATACAATTTTGTATATTTACACCCTATTTCCCCTCACATGTGAGCTAGTAAATTTGTATAATGACAATACCACCACTGAGGCACTTCATTCCGGGTTATGCCGATGCACCAGACAAGACCTTGATGCATTGGGTGGGTAGACACTACAATATGAGTTCCAAACTATTTGACTCAAGGTATTAACTCTATGGTCTATGTTGTTCCATTATTCACTCAATGGATCAAACATTAGTATCAGCTCATGATCAGGTGATCATTTTATTTTATCATTGTTTATTACTCTTATGTATGTGTAATTGACACACAAACACATAGAATATTAATAAATAAGCATGAAAGATTAAATGAACATGTGACATGTTAGATTTTTTTATTTCCTGCATTATCTGTTGTGAGTGTGCTAATATAGTACGTGATTAGAAAATATAAAATGATTTCTTTCATAACATTAAAAATAATAAAACCCTTAAATAAATAGTAATTCTAAACTGCGTTCCATCATTCAAATTTGGAAAAAACCCGATGTTTGGGGTGTCAGTAATGCCAAAGATGAGTATAACTTTTACTACCAGGACATCCTTATGAGAGTGGTGGGTTTAATTAACTAAAATTTTATCAATGAAATATCCAAATATATCATGTTTTGATTTTAGAGGCATGTGATTAGTAAATCAATTTATGATCTAAGAAGTTATTAATTCACTCAATAGATCAAGGAACCGTGAGTTTATGTGGTTGGATAGCCAAAACCCTACCTTGAACCCTCAATGTAGTGGCATAGCCAATGCTTGTAGACTATGAGGGGTGGTTTAGGGATCCTTTACATTATAATACTCATGTGAAATATTATTCTGATTATAGAAAAGAGGGGTCCTAGAATTCGATAAAAAATAGTGGGAGAGATTTAATTAATTAGTTAATTAATAAAAATTTCTAAATTGGTAATTGGGATAAAAAGAACTAATCTGCTAAAAATTTATTTTTGTAGGAAAATGAAAACTTACACCACATGTTTAAAAAATGTGATAAATATTAGACAATGTGGATGTCCTCACTAATGTGAATATCCCAGAATAGTACAGGCTCTTGCACACAATACTATTGGAACATTAGGGTGCTAGTGTACCTATACCTGTTAAAAAACCTCAGGAAGCGAGGGTGAAATTTTTTATATGAGACTGACATGGAAAGAATATGATGGTTTTGTCATTATGTGTTCATCAAGGTCTAGTGTTAGTTGTGGTAACCACCTCAGGGCATGGATTATATGACTTGAAATCTCATCCCCGAGTGGTTATGAAGGAGAAAGTGAAGTAGAGATATAAATAGATACTGGTTACACTAGATCTATGTAAGTTGAAGTGAGAGTTATTATCTTTTTATGCAAGTTATTCTAAGATAATATTCACCCCTTACTCATGTTTTGTTTCAAGTTAGAAAACAAACAAGTATTGAGTAAATTCTTCATTACCTATTTTGATAATGATCATCAAGTTAATAAGGATATCAATAACTATTTTATCTTTAATTATTATGGAACAAATTGAAAGAAAAGGTGAAAAGGCCAATGACATGTAATTCTAAGGGAAAATTTGAAACATCCAACAACAAAAGAGGTATTAATAGAGGTTATTTTATTTTAATATCATAATGTAAAACAATGGATGTTTAATTGTAATTAACTTAATTAAAGAAGCAAGTTACTACTTCTTCTTTAGGGATATTCATCAATGTAATGTTTTGGTTTTACTTCTTGGGTATTAAATACAATATGATTTCCATATATGTGTATTTATATACGGTAACCAAGTAAGTATAGAAACCATATTGGAAGTCAAGTGTGTTCTCAATGTGGCTAAGAAAAGGTGATACCTAGGATAGTGGTGAGAAGTACACAACTTCTTTATTGTCAATCAAATGGTTCATGTGGAACTATTACTGAGTATAACTAAAACATTAATCTCATGTGTTCTTGTACATAAGGAGACATTATTGCAGGTTTTAGAATGAATGTTGTTTTTGGTATTTAATACTCAATCACTAGTTCAGTGATACATGAATCATAAGCAATAAGTGATGAATATAAAAATGTACGATTTATACCTAGTTGTGGCTAGATAATTCTTTGTCAAGTAAAACTAAAATTGGACATCAATAATATTCCATGTATTCTATTGAGTATCAGAATAGCTAAGCACCTATGTTATAATCGACATCTTTAGTTTGGAAAAATAAACCTTTTGAAATAAAGGTGTGTCACCAAGCTTTTAGAAATAGTCCAACAAGTGTGTGAAATATTCCAAGGATAAGATATAATCATATATTTACATCATATAAAGAATGGTAAATTGAAGTAAGGGCATGGACAGAACATATATATAGTTTTTTTCCAGCATGCCGAAGAATATTTGTACTATGAAATCATCGATCCTAAAAATGTAGCATGGAGTAATTCCTAAATGCATATTACCTTATCCACATCACAATATTGATGTTAATGAGAAGGATCGATGATAAATACTTTCATTCCAACATTGAACAAAAAAATGTTGCATGGATTAATTCCTAAATGCACATTTTATATATCATAATTATGATGTAAGGAGTATCAATGTTGAAACCTACAGAATCTTCCATTATATTTCATGATGTGATTCATAAATAATGGTTAATACCATAGTCATATGACATCTAAAATGAAAAAAGGAAATCATACCAGATATATTATGGTGAAATATTTATTATGTCCTAAAGGACATGTGTTTGAATGAAAAGAGTTTGTTAGGTTATAAACAAACTTGCATCAAGTATAAACACATTTTACATATTTTATAGTCAACCTAATTATTACTTTAGATATTACAAAAATCACTAATATCAAAAAGATATAGTGAATTTATAGAATGTAATTCTATATAATGGTGCACAGCTCTTTTGAGATAGTGAGAGTTTGATTGACTTGGGTTAGTCAATGTTAAAGGTGCACATGTAGTTGGAATATGCACTATTTTTACATGAGCATGTGAAAAAGATTATGTTCTAGAGATACAAACTACATAGGAAGGATAAAATCATGGTGATGGTTTTTATATTCACCATGGTTGGTGATCCATTATTCAATTTGAATAATATATATTACAAGTAAGAAGTTTAGGATAATTAGCTAAGATTGACAAGACCAACTAAAATTAAATAATAGATTCCATCTATCACATTGAAAAGTGGCCTATATATTTGAATACTATGGTTGGTATTAAAATTAGTTGTATATATATGGTACATGTGTTGTACCAATATGGATCAATTGGTAATACCAAGTCGATATGCCTAAATCCGTTAGAATTTTACTTGCCATAGCTAATATCTATGATAATATTGAGAATTAGATGTCATGACCAGAAATCATGGAAGGTGTATATACAACACATCCAAAAAGGGATGGTCACATAATTTAACTATAATAAAGGTTTCAAGTTACTAAAATCAAGTTTAGGATTAAAGTAAGAAATAAGATCATAGAATATTCATTTGAAATGAATTCTTTCCATGCATCTAACTGAGGTTAGTGGGAGTTCTATTTTTTTCCAAGTAAAATATGTTCAGAAATATAGAGAAAAAAATATTAGTCTTCAAGTTATTTAATACTAGTATATAATCTATTCTCTAGTGATTGACTTAAAGTAGCAAACTATGTTCTAGGGAACAAGATCTACTAAGGTAGATCTAATAGTTTCTTAGGCCTAACCAATTGTACATATAGTGTCATAGTATTGAAAAATGCAATTTGGAACAATTCAAGAGATGAATGTTTTCCAGTGTCACATGGAATTATCTCTCCAGTTTCACATTTTGATCACATTAGAGGAGATATACATTGTGATTTGAATTCCATATGCTTATATGATGCATCTATCATGCATGTCATGATATATAAAACAATTGATATTCCAAAGATATATTTTATATTAAGAAAATATCAATTATATCTAGGATCACAACATGTAAAGTAGTTAGAACTATTGTATTTTACTTTGGTAAGTACAAAAGTTAAGTAAAAGATAAGTTGATAAGAAAGGATACTAGATTTTAGGGGACACAAACTAGTCTTACTTTGATCAATGAGATCTAGTATCGTAGTTAGGCTAAGGTGATGAGCCTGAAAAGATCCTATAACCTAGTGGTAGACATACCTAAAAATACCGAGTACATTGTAGCTTCTAAGATAATTATGAAGTAGGCGAATTCAATGATTTGTTGTAGTTCTTGAAATCAGACCTGGTAGGAAAATTATTATCATAATGTAGATTATGATATTCTAACTAGACAAGATTACAAGTTATGTCAGTGGAAAAAGATATTTACTCGGGGATACAATATCTTGATAAGTATTACTCAAGGAGATGAGGTCACATATTTCAAATATGCCACGAGGAGTAATCATGAAAGGCCCTTCAACTAAATCCTTGACTCATAAGAATTATGATTTTTATCATGTGAGTAGCTAACTAGATTGGTTATAACATTGGATCTAGTGCAAGTGGGAGTGTTAAAATAGTGGGTTCCTAGACCAAAATATTCGGTTCTTTTGATTACCATATCCTGTATATAGTTATCTATACATGATGTTTTCTTAAAATTATAGTGCAGACTATTCTGCACCCACTATTGAAATGGTAATCTCTATAGATTAATTTTCCTATCAAAAGGTTATATAAGATAGCATACTATAATGAGAACCTTGAGATACTGTGATAGTCACGTTAAATAAAGGTCATATGGTCTAGATACATCATACTAATTAGATACATTAGATGTTTGAATATAAGGTTTTTTGGGTTCATGAGCATTGAGAATTTTTCTCATGAAGTTTGCACTTGGTGATATCTAGTAGTTTGATCATGAGGAAAAACCATCCAATAGGAACACCACATGTTTTTGGTGTCATTGGATGTTATTATCTACAATCACATGTAATGGTCTCCCAAATTGAGATCATTTCTAGTGTATGTCATTTGATCATGTACTTTGATGCAAGATGAAAACTGTGATGTTGAAATCATAGAGAGGTAGTCTGTGTTGGTTGCGTCATTGGTGGCCTGACAATGGTTGAATAGTCAAGAAAAGATATGTCACTTACCAGTTATGGATGTTATATATCTTGGGCCATGTTAACAAGGATGGTAGTACCTTTATAAGACCATGACCATGGAAGTCGAGGTTAAATATGTCCAATTCAATCAATAAACAATAAACCAATAAAAGGATAATGACATGGGTGTGTATATTTCTTTATGATATTTTAAAGACAAAGAGATTATATTACATAGTACATGTTCGTATGTTGGTAGTCACTGCTGTGAAAATACTTATCTCTTTATGGTTCATGATGGGTTGCTAGATCCCTCTCTTAGGATGTGAATATAATTCACTACTATCGAGGGCATAGATGGTCACACACAACCACATATTCGACAATATACCATATTCAGTTGAATAGGAGTTTTGGACATGGTGGGTCCCACCACTATAGTTCAGGATTTTTGCAAGGAGATACGATCACTAATGAAATAATTGAATTCATATTATTCAAGTTAAGAATAATGACTGTTGAATTTATTTATCAAGTGCATTTAAATGTTTTAAGTTAATACATGAAAAATATTAATTGAAAAATATTAGTTTAAACTATTCATGGTCCAATTAATATTTAGGGAAATGACGAGTTATTCCAATGACACATTTATTATAAATTAATATTTTTAATATTTTGCATGAATGTGATAATAATTTTTATGACTCAGTTCATTAGTTAACACATGTCTTTTATAGTGTGTTAATTATCAGGGGGTTGGAGAGGCAATACCATGTATTTTAATTAAACACTATATATTGAAGAGGAGAGACTCCCACTAGGGACTAGTGATGGGATTTATCGCTCTTATTCTCTATCCTATGATCTAGAGAGAGATTATTGTGATCTAGGATCTTGGATCGAGCTATCTCTTAGGCATCGCAAGTAAGTCTATGCAGTGATCGTTGGAGCATTGAAGGCTTCAATAGATCTCCATGCTAGCACCCAGAATTTGACAATCGATGCTCCCTCGAATTTATTAAAGTGTCTGTGGATTATATAGAGGAATTTGACTCTAGATTCTTTGTGTAGTGAATCCCAACCATGAGTAGAAGTTGTGAGTGGATTTTGATATAAACTTGGAATTTTATGGTTTATTTTTTTGCTTAAAACTCTTCACATGAGATCTTCCACTTTTTTTGGGCAGAAACTCACTGAATTCGATGAGTTCATGTCTCTTATCAGTGAGAAATTTTAAATTCCCACTTTTGGGGATTCAGATACGTGCCCGATTCCTTCAAGAAAAAGGTGGATGATGATTTAACTAAATAGTATCATTCTAGATTATCTATGATAAGGATAAAAAAGATAAAATATTTATGGTCCTCCAAATGATAATCCTTGAAATATTGAAGGAAGTTGATAAATATTATCATTCTCAGATGAGTGTTCAACCATCTATCCATTTAAGTATTAAATATGTTCACATGGAAGATTCATATCTATAAAATAAGCTTATAAATTTTCATAGGTTCAACCTTGATTCGGATGGAATGATAAGGTTTAGGAACCAATTATGTGTCTATTAAATAATTTACCTAAGAAGTATTGATTGGAAGAATTTCATAGATCATCATTTTCTGTTGTTCCTAAAAGTATAATGATTTAAATAATACTAAAGATACTTTTTGGTGGGAAAATATTAAGAGAGATAATGAAGAGTATATGTATCAATGATTGGTTTATTATAAAATATAAGGCAAAGAGACAAAAGTATAATAGGATTTTAAATAAATTACTCATAAATTATAGAAATGTGAAAATATCACCATGGATTTTTTTTTTCAGAATACCCAAAACATATAATGTTCATAATTCTATTTGGGTTATAGTTGATCACATTAGAAATTTACTACACATCATTACTATCAGATAATATTTCATTCTTGTTGTGAAGTTAATGATATAAATTAGGGAAGTGGTAAAGTAATGTGGGCCATAACATTCTAATTTTTATGATCGGTATATGTGTTTTACCTCAAGGTTCAGGATAATTCTGTAGAAAATAATATATGTAGAGTTGTGTTTCGGTACTTATTATCATCCTAAAAAATATGGTTAGTTTTAGAGGACCATTCAAATCCAAGATAGTAATTTGAGATCCTTATCTCTGTATTTAAAATTTGGCAGGGATGAAAAACATCCTTTAGTCAATATTTGTTACAATAATAAAAATCACTCAAGAATTCATATGGATAAATACCAATGAATTTATGGAAGGTATAGTAGAACTCAGACACACTAGGATGAGGTTGGTGAAATATATATATTTTGACCTCAGATTTTAGATGAAATTTTACAGAAGGATAGAGTCATTCAGTAGTAAATCTATGTAGATCAAGGTCAGTAATAGTGTTTTGCTAACAATCATCAATGGGATATAGAATTCAATGTTGGGGATACCGTTTTTCTAAAAATTTCACCATGGAAATGGTTATACAATTCATAAATAGGGTAGATATGAGACCTAGGTATATTTTTCTCTTCCAAATTCTTGATTGAGGAGGGACTGTATCTTATCACTTTTCACTCCTCTAAACCTCTCCCAAGTTCATGATGTGATCCATTAATCTATCCCAAGGAAGTATATATGTGATCCTTCACTTGTACTAAACTCATTAGTTATACAAGTAGATCATTATAGTGTCTATGAATAACAACAGGTAGATATCTTTAATCATATAGATAAAGTTCTATAGAATAAGACTACTCACCTATTTATGTTCTTTGGAGGAATCAAAAATATTAGCAGGCTACATGGGGATCTGTTGATATAAATACGTAATTATATCTTTATTTATTTTCTCCAAAATAATTTAATTTAAAGGTAAAATTAATTTTATCTGGGGGTAGGATGTAACACCCCATGATTTTAAATGTATTAATTTTTAAATAAAACATGATGTATTTTATATTTTTCCTTTCTCTGAAACCCTAAGCCTATGTGAAACACATTATAGTAAATTGTTATAAAATAGCAGTTAAATTGGTAGGTATAAATTTTAATAACCATTTAATACAAAATATTTATAAATATTATCAATAATTAAAAAATATTTAGTAATTAATCATAAATTAGTTTACTATTTTCAGTAAAGCGATTTTACACTTCAAAGGTATTCTTTCTTCAAAAATGGGTTTTATCGTATTTTTACATGTATATTATATAATTATTTTCTCCCATTATTAGAAATTTTATTTTTGGAAATGAATATCATTTTTTAAAATCATCATGTCAAAATTATATAATGGTAAATTTTTTGGATTGTTATAAAAAGATTTATTTTTCAGCGAATAGAAAAAATCTCAATTCTTTATAATATTATAATTTATTTTCAAGTAAATATTATATTATTTTATGAATTTATTTTTAATTTATCCTAAGTACCCTTAAAATAAAAAATAATTTTTATAATTTAATAATAGTATTCATTATAATTTATTTAGGAATAAGAAAGCCTTTGGGCATAAAAAGAAAATGTTCCAGAAAATTGTTTTAATGTTCACAATGTGTTATTATTATAGAATTTTAATTTAATAAATATAGATTAATCTTTATATTAAAATTTAAATATTAAATTTTCAATATAATATTTTAAAATTTATTTTATGATTTATATGACCAAATTAATGGATTTAAATTAAGTTTTATGCATGAAAAATTATTTTTCGAGAATGAATTTTCATTGCGGCTTGTGTTCTTAATTAAAATAGAATTATACAACTTATTAAAAATAAATCTGGTAAAATTGATTCTATATTTTATTCATAATAATTAATAGAATTTAATATTTCAAAATTAATTTTTGGTCTGAATAAATATTAAAAATAATAAAATTCTGTTACCATGATTATGGTGAAAACGGGTTTACCAGGGTAGTTAAACCATGGTATAAGAGTATAATTTCCACCCAAACATATAAAATTAGTATAGATTGTATATATTTTAAACTTAAATTTCATAAATTTTAATCTTTTTCCATTTAGATATAATTTCCTATTAAAGTGTCCTTATATCATTGAAATCTTTTATGAAATTCCATGTTTGTCCCTCCCCTCACATATAAAATAGAACCACTTCTCGTCCATTATTCACATAATTTTAGCCTTATATATGGTAAAATATCTACACCAAAACATTCCTAGAATCCGTAAATTAATCCTAGATCTTCATTTATACTTATAATATCAATACTTTAAGGATTAATTAGTAATCCAATTGAGGTCTCTGAAAGAAGAGGTGTAGATATTAACCATGCTCTATCAATTTTATTTCCTATTACACATTCTATAAACATGTAGTAACAAAAAAACATGATTAATTTTTTATCCTAAATATAATTTGATTTTATTATTATTCTGGAACATCCAAATACCGCCTCTTTATAATCAAATAATAGATGAAAGTGTCGCTCATTCGTACCTATGGACTACCCCCTCTACATAGAAATACAACTAATTTTCCACATCCATATTTTATGAATGGTTATTATGATGGGTTTGATGTTAATTTTTTATATTGTTGATATAATTATAATTTTTAAATTATAATATCTTATCCACATTATTACCTTTCAATCCATTTGTAAATGATAATGTCACTTGTGTGTACATGTGGACAACCAACTCCACAAACCGATGTGATATGTTTTATCATTTATACATTACTAGAATGTTAACAAGGATACATTTTCTAAACATATAGTATATATTTTATATAATAATGATTTATAATATATTAATCATCATTATTATTTATTTACCTCCATCCATTTAAAAGTGAAAACATCTCCTATGTGTCTATACTTATTACCATATGCAAAAAGTAATGTAATTAATTTTTCACCGAAACATAATATGAATGGTTATAAATATGTATATGATGAGTATAAATGATTTTATTATTATGATTATGATTTTGGGTATGGAATAACTATGATAAAAGTTAAATAACCATAACTTCTAATCTAAGACATTCATGAAAACCATAGTAGTTAACACCCGAAATGAAAAATTTAATAGAGAAGTGTTAACAAAAACGTGTTGAAATGAGATTTATTTTTATCAAGGTCCCTAGGAAATATTATAAAATTATTTTAATATATAAACTAGTAATTAATGTAGTCTGATAAGAGGAGTTTTAGAATAATCCCTTTCATGCAGTGGAATTTTGTCTCAAGGGAGCTCCTCAAAACAAGTGAGCGCCTTACCAATTTTATTCTTGGTGATAAAATTAACCACATAATTTTACTCCTAGTATATGTGTGTGATAATGGAGCTAAGGTCCATAATAATTTCAATTCATTCCATAGATATAGCATTAAATATATATTATAGATACATTTTACCCTTTCTTATGCCTTGGACAATAGAAGATGAGTCACTTTCTAGCCCTAAATTGTTCAATCTATTATAATGTGAAAAAGAGACTAAATCATTTATACATTGAATTTCAACATAATGAGATGATTTAAATCCACATGATCCTTAGAAACATCCCTGGATCCTTCCACCATGACCAAAAAAGAAAGAACCACATCTTGAAGGACTTATCTTCCCTTTCAATGCCCCATTCAAATTTAATTTTATCCAATTACCTAACGAGGCATCCATAAAACATCAAATATTCCATTCGGTGGTCTATAATTTCTTGAAATTCCCAATATTATTAGGATAGTAAAACCATGGACACTATTATCATAGTGATTAATGTGAATAACATTAGTCTCTTTGATTGAGAAAATTATTTTCATGATATTGGACGGAATGTTAAAGATAGTATCGTGATGAAGAAAATTATTACTGAAAAAATAGATAGTCTGAATAAAAATTTTCACATAATCCTAGAAGGTATTTTTAATTTTTGGAGACAAAACTACTTCAATTAAATGAAGAAATAGTTAACCAAGTAACTCTAATATCAACATCAAAAGCTCAAAATGATCATACACAATCTTTTACATCACCAAAGATGTAAGGCAACTAAGGAACACATAATCCCCATCATCCAATTATTAATTGTAGAAGGAAAAAAGAGAACAAATAGAGATACCAAATTATTTAAAATAATTATAAATAGGTATTCTATTATATGCAGTTGTCCAAATTATATTCCATTGTAGAGTTTTGATTCTGGATTTATTTATGTGTTTGATCCAATCATACTCACAATTCATGATTATTATAGTGGAATAATAGAAAATTTAGCTATTAATCCTGGAATTCTCGGCTGTTTCCAAATCCTAACATCCACACATAACTCAAAGGTGTATCCATTTATAATAATACTGAAATCATCCTATATTTTTTTGTAGAGTAGCATCCAAGCTATCCGTAAAAGTGATTTTTGAGTTTGGTGAAGAGTCTTGATGGTTAAATCCCTCATTTGATATTTATTATAATTTATTGGGGATGTGATCCAATTTTTATATATCTATTATTTTAATGTGTGGTTTATGATTATGATGATGATTTTTTTGAAACCTATATCATTTCAATGGGTTGTGATTTTATGATATGATGAATGTTGTATGATCTCATGAACACATATATATGGTTTTCATAATGTGATGGGTGGGACCTGAATTATATATACCTATGATGAACTGGGTATATGAGGATATTTCATGAGATAAATTATGATAATGGGGTGTGAACCATTTCATTAATTTAATTGTTTCCAATAAGATTGTCTTGGGAGTGAACCTCAACTAAGGAAGTGTTGGAATTGGGTGTGAACCCAATCCACTATAATAGTCTTGATAGGGATCAATGACTAAGGAAATGATTTTATATTCTTATTTTAATTCAAAAAACTTATGTCTTATGATTAATAGATGATATCAATGTTCATGATTGTTTATCGATGATTTTTTACTCTTATGTATTATTTTTTTCGATTGATAAAACATTATCATAAAATTAATGATTAGGATATATAGATTGATGGGTATTATTTTATAATGTGTATTCATGTTATCTTACCATTATACTTATATTATCCCAATTTATGATCATTTATTAAGATCTCTTATGTTTACCATTATTGGGAATCTGATAAAAACCTTTTTTATGTTTACTTTCCCCAGTTTATGGAGAAAAGTTTTTATTATGTTATGTTGAAGAAGGGTTCTAGTTGTGTAAAATTAAATGGTAAATTATTTAAATTTTTTAGGTACCAATGTTTTACATATCAAATTTTCAAAAGACACCAAACCTCAAAGATACTCATACATCTATTATTGTGAAATGTGTTGAATATTCAATAGAACAGATGATATATTTATGTATGAAATGAATTAAATTCTATATAAAAATTAATCCGTACCTAAGGTATTTTAGTTTTTTAATGGACCCACCATTTACATAATCATAATCCATTCATAGGTATGTCACAAGATCATGAAATCATTTATCATTCAATCATAACTTAACCCATGCAAATGAAAACACATTTTATCAATATTTTATAATCTTAGATATAAACCATCAAGAGAAAGGATAAGGCTGGTATCATATAATAATATATCTAATTAATAATAATTAACATCAAAATATTTTATTGTAGAAGAAAATTTTCTTTTAAAGATAATTTGAACACTTACTGGTGAAAATATTCTTTTCATTCTGAAATCACTTATTTAAAATCTAAAATTTCCAAAATATTAAGAAAAAAAGTCTTTATAAATAATCATGGAAACATGAATAAAAAACATAAAACCATTGGATATTTTTTATTTAATGGAATTAAATTTATGTAATTTACATTTAAACAATTACTCCTTTCACATTTTTTGGTAAAAAGTCAAAAGAACCTCATTTAGATAAAAACAAGAATATTAATTTAAATTTTTTTATTAAAAGTAAAAATTTGGTTAAAATTGATTTAATACATTATATAATAATAAAAAAAATTCATAATATTTTTAAGAAAATATGACCTTGTAAGTATACGTGTCCCAATGGAATAGAAAAACAATGTTGGATTTCATTAAAAACATTCTTTCAATCTATTGAGTAATATAAGGGAGGAAAATGGAATAATAATTTTGTTATCCATAAGTAACCAAAGTATAAGAAAGTAAATAGAATTTTGGAGAAAAAAATCACACAATTTCATCATTTGAAATTTAATCATTAAAAATCCTTATAAAATGAGACTATAACGTAAAACCCATTCCTCAAGTTCGACTTGAATCATAAGTTCTCCAAACCCCTAAATAATAATTTTAAATATATTATAATTCTATAATAGAACAATATTAAAACATATAAAAACATATATGATCCACTTATAACATTTTAATAACCATTTATTAATAATTCTTTTCTATAATAAACATTTTCAAGTTTTAACTATTTTGTTTTTCATGAATGCTTCAAATCAGCAGTTCCGGTCCTTAAACTTTTATCATGGTAAAATAAAATAAAACCTTTTAATAATGATATAAATACCATATATATTGATTATATATATATATATATATTTATAATCATCTATAAAATTTTTATATTTAAAAATTAATTACACCTCCCCTGGAGATATTAGTTCGTACGGATGCATGAACACATTCTTCATTTAATAATGAAAAGAATGAAAGAAATAAAAGTAATAATTTATCAATAAATAATAATTATTAAATCATAAATATAATATAGATTTAATAAAAACATTATTATAAATAATAATTAATTATATTGACGAAAAGTGATTCATATCTCTATATGGATGTTGTAGTCCACACATACACACGGGCGATACTGTCAGTACACATTTAATGGAAATGAGTTTGAAAATGGTTGTTCCATCATCATAATAATATATCAGTATATTTATGATACTATAATAACCATTTTATTATGGATATAATAGGTTTATAGAAGGTGGAATATGAAATAAAATTAGATATACGCTTTTCAGAGTTATACTTCTTCGTTAATAAACCTACATTGAATTACACCTTAAACCTTGAAAAGATAGTATTATGATAAATTGAGGAACTCAAAGAAATTTTAATGGGTTTTATTATGGAATTAGGTTACATATTTTATATAACACTACAAAATTTTATATATATATCTATTGAAATAAACACGATGTATTCCACAGCTTCCCTTATATGCAACACTAAGTCAAAATGAACCATAATAAAGTAATCCTTTATAGAAAATCCATTAAATTGGTAGGTATTAATAATATTAAACATGTTATTAAAAAAATATTTCAAACATTTCAAATGTATTAACCAATGAAAAATAAATAAATACCCAATTTGAAGTAATGTCATTTTTTGTTTCAAAAATATATTTTGTTCAAAAATTGTTTTTATTCTATTTTGATTACAAAAAATATAATTAATTTATAAAATTTTTATCTATTTAATTTCAAAAAATTAATATAATTTTTTAAATGATGATATAAAAATTATCTTAGGATGAGTTTTTAATATTTTTATAAAAGGTTTATTTTTCAGTAAATTGTGAAAAATACCATTTTTGTAAAAGCTGTCCTTTCTTTTAAATAAAAAGCCCCTTTAATTTTTGAATTTTTACTTAATAAAACATAATACCAAATTAATTATAAATAATATAATTAAATACTTAATAATCATAATTATAATTTATTTTCTTGTAAGTTCATTTTTGGGATTAAAACACTTTTGTCTAAAAACAGTTTATTTGTGTGTGAAAAGTGTTTTTCCTTAATAAATTATATAATTGTATATTTATTAATGGTTTAAACTATATTTCAATACTTTATATTCAATAATTAATTTTAATATTATTTTTATGGTTTTTATAAGGAATGGAATGGATGTAAATTAACTTCTAATCTTAAAAATATTGTTACCTAAAATAAGATTTCCTTATTTTTTACACTTATTTAAAATTAAATTATATAATTTAATAAAATTTAATATTTTAATATTTATATAATATATTTAATTAAAATAATTTATAAAATTTATTAGGTTTAACTAATTTGTTTTCATAATATATAGTAAAAATAGTATAATTTAGTTACAATGGTTAAGGTTGAATCAATTTTAATGAGGGTTAAACAAAGAGATTAGGTTTGGATTTCTATGAAAACATGAATAATGCATCTTGTTTTAAGATATTTAAATGTTATTTTATACCCAAATTTAATAATTTTAAACAGTCAGACACTTTCCCATGTATTTGACATTATATCATTGAAATATTATATGAAATTATTTATGTGTCTCTTCCCTTACATATAAAAGGGTTGCTCTTCTCCTCCCTTATTCATAGAATTTGATCCATATAAGTTAGAAAGAAACTATCGGGAAAAAATATTATAATCCTTTCCTTAATCTTATATCTTTATTTCTCCTCCTAATACAAATCCTTCAAGTCTTAAGGTTTAACCTAAATGATGTCTTTCAAAGAAGATGATTAAATCTTAACATATGTATTTCAATTGTATTTCTTCTTCCACATTATATTAACCTATTTTAGTAATAAAAGTTATTTATATAGTACAATAAATATAAAATAAATTTTATTATGATGATTTAACAACCATTTTCCACCTCTTCTCTATTAAATGTGACATTAACTTATTGCTCGTGCTTGCATGTGGACTACCTCCTCCATATAGAGACATGATTCACTTTACATGCCTACATTTCATGGATAGTTATAATATGGATATAATAATTAGATATTTTATTTATGAAATAATTATTCAAATTTAATTATAATATATTATCAACCTTCTTACCATTATATGTGTTAAAAAATGATATCATCAGTCTTGTGTACAGGTAAATTACCACCTCCATGAAGAGACATGATTTGTTTTTAATTTACAATTTAATTAGCTCAAAATATGGATATATTTAATTAATATAAATTAAATTCATGATTACAAAATCATTATTTATATTTAAATTATCATATTTTTTTATCCTTTGAAAGGTAGAAAACATCATTCATGCGTAGAAATGGACTACCGTCTCTACGAAGTGATGTTATTTTTTTTCACTACTTCATATAGAATTTTATAAAATTGTATATAATTATTAAATATATTACTATAAGATCATTAAAAGTATATATATTATGTAACCATGATCAAATTATATGGATCAGAATTTTGGAAATAAAACATACATGATAAACGAAGCAGTGAGCACCCGAAGTGAAGATTTAATATATAATTGCTAATAAATGGGCATTGAAATGATAAGAGTGTATAATATATGATAAAATATAATGAATAATAATTTTTAATATATTACAATAAGTCAAAATTTATTATTCATGATCTTAATAGTGCTTATGAATTAATTTGAACATAAAGAATGGGTTTTTTATATCATTTTCTTTTTATTGAGACATGTTTTATTGTTTTTCAACAATTTAATTTATCTATGGTGTATATATTTTCCAAGAATGTAAATAGAATAAGTTTAATTAACTTTATTTACATTTTAATATGATTTTTATTCTTATAATTATTTTTTATTCATTTGTTTTTAAACCTCAATTGTTTTATGGTAAATTCACATTTTTAACCCGGATTGTTTTTTCATAAAAATTATAATAATGAAATTATATGATATATATTTCCAAAATATTAGGTATTTTTTTCTCATAAGGTTATTTCTAGAGATTTATATTTTTTCAATTTTTCCCTCTTTACATACTCCATAGATCGACCTATTTTTTAAAGGAAAACTTATTTTATTTCTCTCTTCGGTCAAGAAACTTTTCTTCCATGACTTATTTTTATTAAACTATTTTCAATTTTTAAAATATTATATAAATATTTATTAAATTAATGTATACCCATGTTTGAAATTATATTAATATTATTTAATGGAATATTCCATTCATTTTTTATGAGGTAATTGTTGTTTTTTAACAAAAAATTGAAAGGAGTTTTTCTAAAGATACACTAAAAAAAACATTCTCCACCATCGTGATTACTCTATTATTTAGAAAATTATTTATAAATTTCCAGGTTTATTTTAATGTAATTTTTTTTTCATTATTATTTAGGTAATAAATTTTGATATTATATAAATGATTACCAAATGAAAGTGGTATTTTTCCCTAGAAATGTTTTACTGCTATTTTAAAGGTAAATTTATCTATAGTAACATCCTTTAATGATTCTTATGATTTACCAGAAATATTATCCAATGTTACTAACTTTATTTTTCTCTTTATGGTTTATTATTATGATGGTGAAATAGTAATTAAACACATATCCTTTACATGGATTTAGATAAAGTATAATGATGGTTATTTCATGATTTTGTGGCACACATTGGCATAGATTTCATTATGTAATTGATGGGAAAAATTATATATCCCTCCAATGAAATAGGTAATGAATATTGTGTTGAGATTCTCTTAATTGATGATATAGTTGAGAAAATAGTAAGATATAATGTATTAGAAAAAATTGTAAGGGATAAAAGAGTAAAAAAAAATCCTAAGAGAATATGAAGTTAACTATATGGATGTTACTCTTAAGATAAATTTGGAAATGAATGGGAATGCATTTCCATTATAGAAGTTTTTCAAAAATAATAATATTGGGGGTAAACATTGACTAAGAAAGCTATTTTCTATCATTACTTGAATACCAAAAAAATATTCCTTATGATTATGACATTAAATCATGGTAAATGATTTATTATTGAAGAGTTTTTTATTTTATGCATCAAGTATTTTTTAATAAAAACCTTTCACCATGTTTTATAATTGACGGTCTTCAACTTCTTGGGTATGATTATTGTCAATCATTATCTTGTTTTCATGACCTTGTTATTATTTTATTATCAGTCAATATCATTTATTTATATCTCCTATGTTTACCCTTACTAGAACTTGATCTCACACTTAATTATGTTACCCTTGACAATTTTATGATGAAGGTTTTCAAGTATGGTACGTCTAATAAGAGAGAAATTTTTGAAGTACTTAATGGTAAATAATATAGATACTTTATGTATAATTTTTTTATGTATCAATGTGTTTGAAGTTACTAAACTATTAAAATTATGGAAATTATTTTATTGATATGTAATTAATATTCCACTAATAAGATACCATATTTATACATGAAAATTATGTGTCTCAATAGTTTATATCAATAATGTTTTAAATATTTTTTGAAACTATAATGAGAAAAATTTAATGATAATTAGTAGGATAAGTCTAAGTATAAGAGAATATCCTATGTTATGGTAAATAAAGGATTGTGGTTTTACTAGAAATAAATCCCTGCCTAGAAACTATAGGTGGATGTGGTTTTAGTATAAATTATTCTAGGGAAAATTAACCTAGAAAGAGTTATTTTTTTATATCTCAACCATTATTATTATGCATAGTGAAAAAAACCTTACTAAACAGCAAGTTTGACACTCTTGAGGGATATGATTAGGTTAATTCAAATTTTCTCCACGAGATATTACGAATGATTTGAAAATATAATGATCATAGATAACCTATATTAAACATAAGGTTTCATAGATTGAATCTAATGTATAATGATTCTGAAATCCTATTAATGATTTTTCATGATTTATAACTCTAGTTAATGATACTGCATAGTCATTTTAACCTTTTTCTTTTTAGTTATAGATTGAAGAAAGAATGATAAAGTTGAAGTGGTTATATTTATTCTCAAATATTTAAGTACATATTTGAGATTAGTTATATGAATTGTTATATATCAGAAAAAGTCTCAAGGAATCTAATTCATATCCTAATGATTAGATGTTGATTTAGTAGTAAAAAATCTTAATTGAATGATAATATCATCTCAAGTCTCTGATTATTCCCCAAATGATGCTTGTGGGAATGTGCTTTTGGAAAATATTTTTATTCTCCATATACTTAAATTTAATGTGATTTTGGGAATGGATTAGATTTATATATATGAACCCTACATATATTTTTTACTAAGAGAAGTAAACATTTATATTTCAAACCAAGTTATGATTGTATATCAATGTGACTATAAATACCAGCTCTAAATGGAAATTACAATATGTATTATTGGTATTTATTCCTATCAATAGAGGATATTTATCTTAAATGGATGGGGATAAACTTAACATAAAATATATTACTACTGTATGGGTTTTTTAATGTATTTCTAGAATAGTTTTCCAACCTTACTATGAATAATGAAGTTGAGTTTTTAATATATTTCATACCCTATGTTATACCTTTATTAATGAATCCATATTAAATGTCCCCAATTGAGTTTCAGGAATTGAATAAGAAACACTAAGGAAATCATTAAAAGGGATTTATTTTGTGAAGTTATTTACCATAGGGTGTACATGTTCATTCTGTTAAGAAGAAATATGGATCAATGGGACTCTGCATTGATTATCAAGAACATAACAACATCATGATATAGAATAAATATCCTATTCCATATATATATTTTCTAATTTTTTGATCAATTATGAGGAGGTAATTATTTTTACAATATTGATATTCGATCTTGATACTAATAGTTATGGGTTAAACGTGAATACATACCCAACTCAAATTTACATTGGAGGAATAGACCCTATCAATTTATCATGATTCAATTTTACCTTACTAATTCTATCCTTAAGTTCATATATTTAATGAATAGAGTCTTCATACATTACCTCTATCTCTTTTTCAGTATTTATAGATGATATTATTATATATTCTAGGATAAAGAATGATAAAAAATATCAAATGAGTATTTTAATGAAGACCCTAAGGTTAATTTGAATCCAAAATTTAGTGTGAGACTTTTGGCAGAAAGATGTTTAATTCTTGGGTCATATAATTTCATGCTAGGGTAAATCGATGGATCCATCAAATATGGAATTAATTGAACATTGGAGTAGAAAAAAGAATGTGAATATGATCCATTGTTTTCTTGGATTAGATGGATATTATTGATGCATTGTGAAATATTTATAATGGATATCTAATCAACTCACCATTTTACTTGGAAGGGAGTTTAGTTCATTTTTATTAATGGATGTGAAGAAGAATTCAAGGAACTGAAGATAATGTTGGTCAGTGAACCTACGCTCACACTATCATATATAGGAGAAGGGTTTGTGATTTATATTGATGCATCAAAGAAGCAGCTGGGATGTGTTCATGTAAAAATTCATATATTGATAGCTTATGAATCATACCAATTAAAGGTTCCTGAGAAAACTTTCCTAACTCAGGACTTGGATTGATATGCGATAATATATTTTTTATACATATGGTGGAATTATCTTTATGGAGAAATGTGTGACATATATATTTTTCATAAAATTATAAATAATATTTTCACATAGAAATAGTTGACTATGCACTAGATATGTTTTAGGTATTTGATTAAATATTATGATTGTTTAATAAATTACCACCTTGAGAAAATAAAAAATGGCGGTTGATTCTTTGATTCAAAAGGATTATTCTATAATATTTATTATAATTATCATAAAATATCCAATATTTTTGTATTGGTGAAATATGGTCCATGAAATATTAAAGGATGGGGATAAATCCTATCTTTCTCAAATTAGTGTTCAACCACCTATCCTTGTGATGACTAAAGAGCTGTATAAGGTGGATGTGGTGTAATAAAAGTATGTGAGAAATGTATTGGATTTAAATATTAATTATGATGGAATAATAAAGTTCAAGAACTGAGTATGTGTCCCATCAATAACATAAATTAATGAATAACTATTGGAATATTCTCATAGATCAACATTCAATTTTCATCATAGACATCTAAAGATGTATAGAGATCTAAAAGAGAATTTTAGTGGGACAACATGAACTCATATATTGTAGAGTATCTATCTTGGTACGTGGTATTTCCAAAAGATAATAATAAGAGACACAATTCTAGTGGATTATTATAACCATTACATATACCAAAATATAAATGAGACAACATTAATTTAGATTTTATAATTAGAATCCCAAAACCTTTAATGGCCATAATTTTTTCTAGGATTTATTATATTGCCTTAAAAATTCATCACAATTAATTTCTATAAAAGAATATTTCTCTATTGATCATATTATATATATATATATATAAATTATGGATGTTATAAGGTTTCATGTAATGCTATATTCTATTAAATCTGATTGAGATCCAATGTTTACGATGGAGTTTTAATGTAGTTATTATTATTCTCTACATAAATAGTTGTGCTTCATTATTTCTTGGAATCCTCTGATAGATGGTCAATATGAGATAACTATCTAAACACTATAGAATATTTCTGGATCTTTTTCTCTAAATATTAAATGTTGTTGGGATCAACACCATTCTCTAGTTGAATGTTATTATAAAAATATCTTTCAATTGAGCATTTAGATGGATACTTATGAACGCCTTAATGGAAATAAATTTATAAAAATGACATGTTGTGATGATGTTGGATAAATAAATCCATTAGGATGTAATCATTCTATGAAAATAGTATAGAATGTTAGATCCATTCAACAGGATATCTTATCAGCTCAATGTATATAAAATATTTATGCTAATAATCATTATTTATCTATATAATTTGAATATAGTGAGAAGTTATTCCTAAAAATTTATTCAGGGATGACAATTATGATATTTTAAAATAAGGGAAATGTTAGACCTATGTAAATTGGTCCTTTTGAGATTCTTGATCATATTGAGACAACTACTTATCATTGGCACTCCAACCGAACCTATCTCAAGTTCATGATGTTTTCCATGTATCACTCATAAGGAATTAAATAAATAATACTTCACACGTATATAACATAGAGGTTTCACTACCTGAGGATGATCTCTCCAATTAATAACAACCAAAAAATCTTATATTCAATAGATAAAGTAATATGGAACAAGACTACTCTCCAGGTTAATCTTTTATAGAGGAATCCGAGTTTTGAGGAATTTATATGGGAACCTAAGGATGCGATGAAGTATAAATATCAACATTTTTTCCATTAAAGTGATTAAATTTAGGGGTATAAATTCATTTTTATTGGGGTAGAATATAACACCCTAATATTTTATGATATTTCTATCCTAATAATCATGATGTATTTGATAGCCATCCTTACACGCTACCCTAAATCTAAATAAAAAAAATAAAGTAATCCTTTAAATATAGAAATTAAATTTAGAGGTATGAGTAGTAATAACCACATTATAAATAAATATTAAATAATGAAAATTTATTGACCAAGACAAAATATATAAACACTCAAATTTTGGTAATGTAATTTTATGTTTCAAAAATATATTTTATGGAAATTTAATTTAATTACATTTATACAATGAAAATTATAATTAATTATAAATTTTTTATAAATTATATTTTAGGAAATGAATATAATTTTTAAAATAATAATATCAGTATTACCTTAGGTTCAATGTTTATGAATTTTCTATAAGGATATATTTTTCAGTGAATAGTGAAAAATACAAATTTTCTTAAAAGCATACCTTTAATTTAAATTAAAACAATTATTATGATTTTAATTTGATATTAAATTAACACATGTATCCTTTAATTTTAAATCTTAAAAATAATTACATATAAACTATTTTTATACTTGATTTTAGTATGAGTTGATTTTTGTGACTAAAACACACTTTTCTCAAAACTGTTTTTATGCACACAATATAATTTTATCTTAATAAATTTAATAAATACATATTTATTGATTTTTTTGGTGAAATTTAAATATTATATACTAAATAATATATTTCAAAATTATTTATATGGTTTTTACAAGTCATGTAGAGGATGTAAATTTTGTTGAATGATTAGTAAATCATTTTTTAAAACAGGTTTTCATTGCATTTTTATCACCTATATAAAACTAGATTATTCCATTTATATAAATACAATTGGGTGAAATGTATTAAATATTTATAATTATAATAAATAAAATAAAATAATATAATAAACTTAGTTTTTTGTCACCATGAATAGTAAAAACAATAAAAATTTGTTTCCATGGTTAAGGTTAAAATAGGTTTATTAGGGGTTAAACTAAGAGACAAGGGTAGCATTGACACCCAAAAATGAATAATTATTATTTATTGAATATATTTAATACTTTTATTTTTATATCTTTTAAAAATTAATCATTTTGTTCCACTTATCCATGACAATAACAATATATCATTGAAACATTCTTACAAGTTCTATGTGTATCCCTCCCCACATTTTTAAAAGGGCACCACCTCTCTCCCCTTATACACACCATCTGAGTCTTAAATATCATTAAATAGATTATAAAAAACCTTCATATAATCCTTAAATTAATCTAATTTTTTATTTTATTCTTCTTATACCAATCCTCAAGGGATTAACATGTAGGCCGAATGATGTCTTTTAAAAAAGAGGAATAAATAAAAAACACAATCAATTGATTTCATTTCTTCTTCCTTATCTAATCTTATTTTATCTATGTAAAATGATTCCTTAAATATCAAAAATATATTTTTATTTTATCATAATAATTATAGAATAATTTCCCACATAATCTCCTTCAAATGGGAGTTGAATTTATCGCTCATGCGTATGTGTGTACTACTGCCTCTACGTAGTGATATGATTCATTCCATCACTATATTTCATAGATGGTTAGTGTAATGGATTAATTTTTTATATATTATATTGATAAAATAATTATGGATCTCTATTTTTAAAATATTATCTATCTTATTATCATCACATCTGTTAGAAACTGATAACGTCGCTCGTGTGTACATGTGGATTACCACCTCTATGAAGTGATTTGAATTTTTTTATTTAGAATTTACTTGGATGGTAACGATGATATATTTAATTATTATATATTATATTTCTGATATAATAATTATTTCGGAAATGTGAATTTCTATCAATATTTCTGTCTTTCTATCTTTCAGATGGTGGAAAACATCACGCTTGTGTACGAACATACTACCATCCCCATGAAGTGATGAAATTTATTTTTCATCACTTATTTATATCAATTATTATAATAGTTTATATATTTGTTAAATATCTTAAATACTATATGATTAATATTATAGTGATTATGGTACTACGATCAATATAAAAGGGATATAAATTTTGAAACAAAATAGACATGAGAAATGAACCTATTAGCACAAAAAGAAGAATTTAAGGAAAAATTATTAATACATAGGTGTGAAAATGATAAAATTGTATCCTATATGATATTATAATTTTTAATTTTATTCTTTTATAGAATTTTGAAAATGTAAATTTATTTTATATGAGGTTATAGTGCTAATGAATCAAGTAGGGAAACATTTATGTGTTTTTCGTCTCAGTTTATCTTCCTTGGGACATGTTTTAATGTTATTCACCAATTTAATATATCAATTGTGTATATACTAACCAATAATTTATTTTTTAATATGATTTGTTATAATTTATGATATATATATATATATATATGATATTCATGCTTCCAATGTATTTTTATTCAATGATTACTAAAGTTATAAGGATTTTATATTACAATAAAACTTTTGTCGGGATTGTTTATGATTAAAATTGTATGATAATTAAATTATATAATCCGTCTCCCACAAAAATTTTTTATTCCATTATTCTCTATTGTTTTTATAGAAAACATCTTCCATTATTTTCCCTCAATTTAAGTACTCTAGAGACCAAAAGAATGTTTTTATACCAAAATTATTTCTCTCTTATGTAATAAATACTTTCTTGCATGACTATAATTTATTAAAAAAATTTCATGAATTATTTTAATATTCTAAAAAGGTTGCATAAAATAATTTTTATCCCTCTTATACATTATATAAAAAATTAGTGGAATATTCCTTTCATTTTATGAACGAGTTACTTATTACTTTTTAATAAAAAATGTGAAAGGAATTTTTGTTAATGTACACCATATAAAAATATTTCCATGTGATAATGAATAAACTTTTAATTTAATCATACATTATAATATTCCTATTTAATTTTCAACAAAAAATATTTCCCAAACATTTTTGAAATAAATTATATTTTAAATAATTTAATTCATAATGAAATGGATTTTTTTCTCCATAAATAATATATGAATATATCAAATGTATTTTCATATATAACAAAATCCTTTTATGTTTCTCATGATTTACTAGGTATATGATCCAATTTTACCATATTTGTCATTTATTAGGATAGTTTATTATTATGATGAGGAAATGTTTATGAAACCATTATTCTTACCACATGTTAAGATATGATATTATGATAAATGTTAAATGATATTATAGAAAACATATGTAATTTTTTCATAATATAATTGGTGGTAATAGAATTATATAGCCCTTCAATGCATTATGTAAAGATGAAGAGATGAAAAAATACTAAGTGATAATAGAGTTGTGAAACTCCTAAGAGATGTTGGAGTTGTGATACACTTAAGCGATGATAAAGATAAAAAAATCGTAAGTGATAACTAGGTTAACTGGATGGATTTTACTCTTAAGAGAAACTTGGAAATTATCGGGTAAAAATTTTTATTATGGGGATTTGTTTTCACAATAATATTCTTGGGAGTGAAACATTAAAAGGAACTTATTTTCTATGATTATGTTAATGAAAAAAGTTATGTCTTATTATTACAATATATTCTCATGGATCCAGATTTATTGTTGGTGATGTTATGCTCTTGTGTCACGGGATTTTTTTTAAAAAAAACCTTATATAATATTCCATGAATAATTATATTTCAATGAATGTGTATGATTACTTTAAGGCATGATATGTTTTTATACCATTATGCTTATCTTTTTCTCATTCATGATAGATAATTGAAATCTCTTATGTTTACCCTTATTGAGAACCATATCTCACACTTTATTATATTTACCTTCCCTAGGTTATAAAGAATAGTTTTAATTATGATATATCATAGAAGGGTTTTAGTTCAGAATAACTTAGTGTTAAGTGATGTACATCTTTTATTTACCAATTTTTATGTATCCATGTTTCTTAATACACTAATCCTTTTTGGTTCTGGTTAGGATCTTATTGATTTTTGTTTAATATTCTACTAATAATATTTTTTATTTATTTTTGAAATGTATATGTCACTATAGTTGGAATCAATAAAGGTATTATAATTTTTATAAACAAGTTTGAGAAAATTTTAGTTATAGCCCTTGAGATAAACCAAACAACAAAAGAACATCCTAAGTTATGGTAATTAAATCAGAGTGGTTTTCCAAGAAAAACATCCCAATTTGGATTCTATAAGTGGATATGGTTTTAGAATTAATGCCTCTATGGGTTATGAATTCGAAAATAGTTTTTTGATTATATATCGGCAATCATTATGGTTCATGATGAATGGGGTATTTTTTCACACCCCAAATGACACTCTCGGGGGATATGTTTGGGTTAATTCACATTTTATTTAGGAGACAATAGAAAGTATTTGAATAAAAAATGGACATAGATAAACTAGAATAAACCTATGGTGGAATAGATATATAATAAGGTGTTGAGACTGGCACATCATAGGAATTATTTTTCATGATTAATCACTTTGATTAATGATTCATGATGGTCATTCTAACCATTTGGGTTTTTGGAGGGGGTTAAAGATAGAATGATAATGTTGAGGTGGTTATTGGTATGTTGAAATAAGGATGTAACCTATTTGATATTTTTTATATGAATTCCAATATATCAATAAAGATATCATGAAATAATATTTTGTATCCTCAATGATTAGATATTGAATTATTAGTAAACATTCCTAGTGGAACGATTATTGCATATCAAATCTATAATTCTATCCTAATTTATGTTTGTGAGAATATGTTTCTTGAAAATATTTTTATTCTTCCTATATTTTAATTTTATGTGATTTAGGGATTATATTGGTTCATTTATAAAAATACTATATCAATTTTAATGTCAGGAAAGTAACATTTGATTTCATGAACCAATCTATGATTTTCTGTTAGTGTGAAGGTAAATATGAACCTGTAATGTACATTATATTTTTTAATGGGTCTTGGTTCCTATTCAAATAGGTATTTATCTTAAATTTTTGGGGTGAAACTAAACATAGATAATATTTATTTTATATGGGATTTTGTGATGTCGTTATGGAATATTTTCTTTATTTTCCTCAAAATAATGAAGTTAGGTTCCCAAAAAACCCATTCTTAGTACTACACATATATCAAATACTACATATAGAATGAAAGTGATTATGTTTTAGAAATTTAAGATGAAAATCCTGGAGAATATTGATATGGGTTCATTCAACCAAGAGTGTCACCTTGGGGTTCACCTATAAATTTTGTTAAGAAGAAATATGGATCAATGACAATTTGGCTTGATTATTGATATTTTAACAAGATCATAATCAAGAATATGTATCTTATTCCCTATATTGATTATTTTTTTGATAAATTATTTGGTTCTTAATATTTTTCCAAAATAGATCCTCAAATTGGATACTATTATTTGGGGGCTAAAAGTGAATAGATACCTACAATAGATTTATATTTGTGGTAAGGACACTATGAATTTATAGTGATGCCATTTGGTCTTAAAAATTCCCCCACAATATTTTGGGATTTAAGGAATATAGTATATTTATATAACCTTAATTAATTTTTGGTAGTATTTTTGGATGATACTCCTATATATTATATGAGAAATAAATAGTATGGATACCATAAGAGGATTGAACTAAAAACCCAAAGGGAGGATATGTTTTATGAAAAATTAAAAAAATTCAATTTTAGGAACAAAATATTCCATTTTTGGGTCATATGTTAATGGGAATAAATTTTATATATGAAATTTACATTTTAATAAAGAAATTCTATATCAAGTATTGTAGTTATAGAACACAAAGTGAATTTGGATATTTTTGACTATTATAGTATGTCCTATATAAAATTACATTTTGATTTATAATAAATGATAATATATTAATTGTATAGTGACCATTCAGATTAGTATATTAAGGGATATGATAAATTCCAAGTAACAAAAATAGAAGAAGTGATGGCCTTGACTAGTATGATTGTACCCTATAAACCTGTTTATCAATGTTTTCGAGGGATGTCGAATCATTGGGATTTTAACTTGATCAAGTTTAAGTAGATACTCAACCACTAAAACATGAAAAATTGATTTATTGGTGAATTTAATGATTATCAATATCATGACTCAAAAAATGTTCATTTCACCACCCCAATAAAGTGTCACCACCGCACACCATACCCTTAAGGTATACACTGGTGTAATAAGAAGCTATGTATCTATAACATGTTAGTATGAATTTTTATTATTTTATTTTTAATAAATTATGCTTATATTTATCCTTTTTTACAGGTACATTATAATGATTAAATAATAAGTTTGTTAAAGATTAGAAATTGATACGACGAAATAAAAATTTTATTTTTGGAAAATACATAGTTTTAATCAATACACTCTTTTTTAGGGTTTAATAATTTTTTAAATAAATTATAGTTTAACATAATATTCTGGTTAAATAAATTTTTTTTAAATATAAATGATAATACAATTTCTGAATTCAAATGTAATTTCTATAAGGTTTGGAAACTATTATCATCTTAATTACATGTTTCTTCAAAAAATAAGGCTTTTTTAATGATTAAATTTACACATATAAGGATTTTTTGATAAAATAAGTATTATTTTTTAAATTAAAATATCCAAATTATCTAAAAATAATTTTCTCATAATTTTATGAGATATATGAGTTTCTGGGTCAAAATTAAATACGGTATAAATATACGGTATGTATTATGACATCAAAAAATCCCAAAATGATTTAATAAATACCATAATGAGTGTCTATGACCCAAATTATGTTTTATATTTAAAATAATGTATTTTTTATGATATTTGATTAATTATATAAACCCTTATTGAATCCTTAAAAACCATGATAATATTTTAATGTTTTAAAATCAATTATTTGTAAACAAGACTCACTTCCACATCACCAAGTGTATTATTTTCAAGATTTTAGTTATTATACTTACAATTTAATTAAACCAAATCGAATTTTTTAAAAACCATTAGAAAAAACAATGGTTGGCTTGATGTTTGGATTAATATATCATATATAGTACAAAAACCTAAATTTAGAAATTAATAAATTATTCCCCTCACTTTTACTATAAAAACCATCCAAAAACTCATTCCTATTCTCTATAAACCCTTTTAGAAGGAATTTAATATACCCTTAACTCTATATATCCCTCTCAAAGAGTTAAAAAGATCTTAAGAAGATCCTCCCAAGATTTTAAAAGCACCATATCAAGGTAAGGGATATAATGGAATTTACCCTTCTGGTCCATTTTTTGTAGAAATCTGGTGTTTACGGTTTTCAGGGAGGTCATGGTTACTTATTCCCAACACTTTTTCAAATTTCTGGTTCTATGAATAATGTTCCCAGTTTTTTGAATAGCGTCATCGGTGAGTCATATATCAATGAATCATCTGTTGGGGAGTAATCTATCGGCGAGTCATATGTCAGTGAGTCATCTTTCGGCGAGTCATCTGTCAGTGATTCATCTCTCATTGAGTCATACATCGGTGATTAATCTATTGGTCAGTCATCTTTTGGTGATTTATCTTTCACTGTGTCATCTTTCATTGAGTCATCTATCAGCGAGGAAGCTGTCGGTCAGTCATCTGTCGGTGAGTCGTATATTGGAGAGTCATCTGATGGTGAGACATCTGTTGGTGAGTCATATTTCGGTGAGTCATATCTCAGTGATTCATCTGTCGGTGAGTCATCTATCAGTTAGTGATATAGTGGTGATTCATCTATCAGTGACTCCACTATTTGTATGTGCTAAAATGTTTCCATATCAGGTGGTGAACAATGTTTCCTTCTTCTTACAGTTCTTTCCCTTTGATGTTTTCATTGATGCAAAGAATATTCAAATATTGTTTAGTTAATTAGAGCTGATTCAAATCCCATAACTTCTATATTAACTTTCTTACGGTCCAGGATTCCTTTACTCATTCAAACAACATGGTGTTGACCATATCCACCTATAATGGTAAATCTAAACCTTATCTAAACCGATGCTCCATTTAGATTTTAAAAAGGCTCCAGATACCCTCCCCACATGTTCTTACTTCTCATTTATCTTTTCATGAGGAAAACCAAACCATAGTTCATGAGGAATTGTTTGATTATTCTATCCTTTGTTCTTTCGCTTGGAGTTTTCCTGGTGACCGTGCACAACGTGTTTTTGTGAAACTAGGAAGTGTCGATACTTATTCGATATAAAGTATGTTTGTTAGGTGCACAAGGCTGAGTACCCTAAGAGGGGGGTGAATCAGGGTATGACTAATTTAAAATTAAAGCTCGTTCTGATCTTGTTTTGCTGTTAATCAAAACACTCTTCTCTCTCTTTCCTATTGCACAATATAAACAGAAGGTAAAGCATGAACATGACACATCAATTTTACTTGGTTCACCACTAAGGGATATGTCTAGGAGCATACGCCGACAGGTTGTTGGTTGTACCAAATTCCAAAAAACTTCACTAGCTGTGGATTAAATGGTTCGGGCACAGTCACTCTGTCCTAGGATCACTTCCTTTACAAGGTTTAGGGTCATCTCACTGCTTTCCCAAGGGTCACCCCCTGTTTCTCTCTCTCTATAGCTCACTGTCGGTGGAGAGGATCACCTTCTTCCTCTTCCTTTGCTCACTTCTCTAGAAAGGATCCACTCACAGTTTATAGACCTTTAGTTCATATCATTTTCATGAAGTAATGCATCTTCCTCTGTATGTAGATGCTACATTGAAATCCAACTTTCACCCGTAGATGAATATCTCTTTGCACCAAAGGTATCGAGAAAACTTCCAACTTCCACACAGCCTGAAAATCACTACCGGAAATAAACCTTACATGGAACACAAGTCTATCTCGGCACGCAACTATCGGCATGCAAGTCACAACTGGCGTGCAAGTCCACCTCACACACTTGTGTGACACAATCTTCTTCAACTCCAAAATTGCGCGACACACTTCCTTTTACTCCTAATCCAATATTGGCACAGAACTACCAAGAATCTCCATTATTCAAATCTGGAACACAAGTCCCACTTGCGCGACACACCACCACTTGCGCGACCAACACACCTACGTGACAGGAGCTCTGATTTCTCAAATTGTTGAACTCCATTGAGAAATGAGGAGGGGTGGTCCAGTATTTATAGGCATTTTGAATACCCTACGCGATGACGCGCAAGTCACCCCTCGGTGCGCAAGTCTCGGTGCGCAGGTCTCTTCCCCTGCCAGTCACTTGCGCGACCCACTTCCAAACTTGCGTGAACCTCTTTCATTTGCCATATTTTGAAGTTTGGATCTTGAAAAACAACAGGCGCTCAAGTTTCCAATCCTCTTAGGCACCGACGCACAAGTCCTTTCTCTTGGCGCGCAAGTCACCTGCTTGACCAACTCAATACCTGTGCGACCCTTATCCCTTTTCCATATTTTTATGATCTGATCTTGAAAAAAATATGGTGCGCAAGTTTTCAATCCATCAAGTACACAACACGCAAGTCCCTTTTCCAAAAACCGATTTCTTCATTTATTGATTTTCAGGCCCAAAAATTTGGCAAACACTGGAAAACGGCGCCACCTTGTATCTGTTCTTTTTGTACCACCTCCAGATCATCCATTCCTTTTTCGATGTTCTTGAATAAAACATTGATCGTTAACCACATCTCTTGAACTCGGCATGCCACCATGAAATCCCCTTTGTCAATAAATTTGAATGTCATGGTTTTCTTTGTCAACAATCATAGCACAGATGTCCACTTTTTCAACAAACACAATCACCTCAAAAATACTTCAATGATACCTTGAGGGATTTTTTCCCAAAAATCTCCCCCTTTGGGTTTGTTGACAACTCTTCCATAAAAAGATACATCGTTAATTTTTCATCCACTATTCACCCTTTTGCGATTCTGATAGCAATCAAGGATTTACTCAACACATAATCTAAGACCACATGAGCAATACTCGGTGTGAGAAACAAGAGTAAATGAAAATTTCATCAATGAATCACTTCATCTCTTATACCCATTATTGACACCAAACTGATACCAATTTTCTTCAAACTAATACCAATTTTTGGAAATATTCTTCCAAAACCACTCATCTTCTTTTATCATGACCCTCAGCTGTCGTGATATCTATTATTTGATCGATCACTTATAGCATCGTCAGATTTTATACTCTCCCCCTTTCTGATCACAGCTTCAACACCTCTTTAGCCTTATTTCATGTGTTGTCCATACTAAGCTCTAGCTAAGCACATTCAACTAGATTCAACTCCCCCTATCTGGCTTCTCCACCTGTCAGCTTCTCCCCTTATCTTTCAAGATTTCTCAAATAAACACACTGTCTCCCCCTTGAACCATCACTATTTTTTCACCCATTTTCAACTAACCCAAAGGTAACTCCTTTGTAGTCTGTAATAGGGTAGAGAACACATCAGCACATTAGGGAAAAACACATCATACCTCGGGGAGAGGGGGGGTTCCACATCGACACTATTTCAAGTGCGAGGAGTCGACTGAACTCCTAGAGAAAGTCGATACCTCTCAAAATCTTCCTTTGGTAAGGCCTTTGTTAGAATTTCTACAACCGGTAGGTCTGTAGGCACATAATCCAACTTCACAATTCCCTGATCAACTTTCTCCTTGATGAAATTATATTTGATGTCAATGTGCTTGGTTCTTGAGTGATGGATGGGATTTTTTCTAAGATTGATAGCACTTGAGGTATCACACTGGATTCCGATCGGAGACTTTACTTCAACTACCATATCTTCAAGCTACTGCTTCATCCACAATAACTATGTGCATGCTTGAGTGGCCACAGTATATTCAGCCTCCGTAGTGCTCACTGAAATGCAATCTTGTTTCTTTCTTAGCCAATAAATACACAATCCAACAAGATAGAATGCACCTCCTGATGTTGATTTTCTATTATTTGTTGATCCAGCCCAGTTTGCATCAGTATATCCCAATAACTCTATCTGAGATTTATCAATATATGTCAATCTGAAATACACTATCCTTGAATATACTGAAGTATTATTTTCACTGCAATCATGTGGCTTTCCTTGGGATTACTCTGATATCTCACTTCTTGGAATGTGGAGAAAATAATATCAGTCCTTGTCGTGGTCAATTAAAAAAACTTACAATAATTTTCCTGTATTCTGTGATATTAACTGCCTTGCCATCCTCATCTTTTGATAATTTCATCCGGGTAGCAACCAGAGTTTTCATCTCCGTGGAATTCTCCATGACAAACCTTCTTAAAACCTCATTGGAATATTTTAATTGAGAAATAAATGTTCCATTTATTACTTTTGTCACCTGTAGACTAAGGAAAAACGTTAGCTCTCCAATCATTGACATTTCAAACTCATTTTTCATGAATTTGGAAAACTGTCTGCACTGAGCTTCATCTGATCCGCCAAATATTATGTCATCGACATACACCAACACTATAATTATTTGATTACTGTCATTGCTGAAATAGAGATTGTAATAAAATCCTCCACGCTGGAAACCATGCTTTTTCAGGTACTGATCAATCCTTGAGTACCATGCCCTTAGTGCTTGTTTTAGCCCATACAATGCCTTCATCGGCCTGCACACTTTGTTCTCATCCTCATGAATGAGAAAACCATTTGGCTGCTCAATATACACCTTCTCTTCCAGAACTCCATTCAAAAATGTAGATTTGACATCCATCTGGAACACTTTGAACTTTCTTTGCACTGTTATGGCATAAAATAATCTAATTGTCTCTAGCCTTGAAATCGGTGAAAATGTCTCATCAATATCTATTCCCTCTATCTGGGAGTATCCCTTGCACACTAACTGTGATTTGTTCTGAAGAATTGTGTCATATTCATTCATCTTGTTGCGATAGACCCATTTCATCCTGATGACATTCTTGTCTGTCGTCCTCGAAACAATCTCCCATGTCTAGTTATTCTCAATCTGATCAAGCTCTTAATTCATAGCCTGAACCCACTTTTCATCTTCAGCTGCATTGGAAAAACATTTCAGCTCCACCTGAGATAAAAATGATGTTTGTTGTAATGATTTCATTCTTCTAGTCTGAACTGGAGCTATCTGATCACCAATGATTTTCTGCCTATCAATTTCTGCTTGAATATTTGGCATCATTGATGACACAGACTTTGTTTCCTCTTGCTCATCATCAGTATCTTCTTCTGAGTCAGCTTCTTCCACTTATACTCCCCCTGTGTTTCTTAACTTATCATAACTTTCATCTTGAAACTGTTTACTGGGCCGTTGAGTATTCTGTTCATTTTCAACGATAGTAACATCATTGCTCTCAACAATTTTTCCCAGCCTTTTGTTGAAACATTTATATGCTTTGCTTTTTCCTAAGTAGCCAAGGAATATTCCATCATTTCCTCATGACTCAAACTTCCGGTTATTTTCTTTGTTTATAATAAACACTCACTTCCGAAGATTCCAAAGTATTTCAACATTGGATTCTTTTCATACCACATTTCATACGGAGTATTTCCTTGCTTCAGACATAACAGAGACCTGTTCGAAATGTAAACCGATGTCAAAACTGCTTCCTTCCAAAATTTCTCTGGTAGGTCTTTTTCAATAAGCATTGTTCTTTCCATGTTGTTGATGATCCCATTTCTACTTTCAACCACTCCATTTTGTTGGGGAGTTATCACTGATGAAACTTGATTCCTTATCCCTTGTTTCTTGAGATAGTCTTCCACTTGACTGTTTGTGAATTCTGTACCATTATCTGAACGAAACTTCAAAATTTTCTTCCCAAGCATCCTTTCTAATTCTCTCCTATACTGCTTGATACAACTGAACACTTCTTTCTTATGGGTAATGACAAATACCCAAGACATTCTGCTATAACCATCAATAAAAAGGACATAGTGCCTTTTCCCATTTATGTCTCATGGTGAGATAGGTCCACATACATCAGCATGCATCAATTCCAGCACTCTGGTTGATTTCTGTTCCATTGGCCTATATGCCTTTATGATGATCTTTCCATATTGACAAGCATCGCATGTATGAGTAAGATCACATGATAGTCTGGGAAGGTTTCTAGCAGCATCACATTTTACCAGATCTTACATGGATGGTTGACATAGGTGACCAAGTTGATTATGGAACAGCTGGTTTTCTTCCACTCTGGATAAAAGGCACACATCTTCTTCCCCACTTACAAGATAAAGATTTCCCTTTGTCCTTTTTCCATGTAGAACAACTGATCCTTCTTTTTCTTTCACAACACACATCTTCTTAGTATATCAGATAGAGTTCCTAGAGTCACATAGTTGACTGACACTGAGTAAGTTATGACTAAGCCCCTCTACTACCAAGACATCAGCACATCTCATTTCTTTTCCCCCAAATTTGGCCTTTCCAGAACCAACAATATTCATCCCTTCATCATTTCTAAACTTTCCAACTCCATCTTTGTCAAATTTTATGCCTGTAATGAGATCCTTGTCTCCTCTCATATGGGATGTGCAACCACTATCAAGGATCCATATTCCTGAACAATCTGATGATTTAAGGGAAATTTCCACAACTACTACCTTTTCTTCTTTCTTCTTATTGGTCCATACATTTGCCTTCACACTCGACATAGATTGAGACTTCTGTTCTTTCTTAGAGTATGATGGACCAATTTCATCTTGCAAATTAGAAAATGTATTTTACATTTTTAACTCACCTGTGGGTTTATTGATCTGCTACTTGTGAACATTTTGATTCCGCTTTGGTTCATTTCTCTGTATGGTCCAAGTACAGTACATATCCATGTGTCCAAATCCTTCACACCAAAAACAGTGTCCTTAGAAATATGTTCTGGAAAACCATTCTCTATTTGGATGCCTCTTCTTTTCTTGTTCCATTCCATATCTCTTGGATATGGAACACACATACTGTGAATGTCCCACCTTCCCGCAACAATAACACCAGATATATGGTGCATTCCTTTGTGGTACTTCAGCACTTCAAGTTTCCCCTTGAGATCTTTGAATATTATGATCCTGCTTTATTCTTAAATCATTCTTCAATATTGGGACTGGTTCTTGCAGTGTGACTTCAATTGTCACAGATTTTTGTTTCTGATTATGTCTTTAAATAGCCTTAGCTACTGAGCTCAATTGCTACTTCTTCCCTACTGAACTACTAGGCTCCACTTTCATCTTTTCAGTCTTCGTAACAACTTATCTTCCCAGGAATGTGTTAGGAATCAAAAGTTTTTTTGGTCTTTGACTTTTCTCCGTAGACTGACAACTTCTTCTTTAAGCTCTTCGATACGCTTGATGTGATCTTTCAATTTTTCATTCATGCCATCGATCTCCCTTTTCTGTTCTTTAATCTTGAGCTTATGCTCATCAACCTTTTCTGTGCTCTCTGGACTTGAAGACTTATGGTTTTCTATTTCTTTTACAAGATCAGACTTCTCTTCTTCCTATTTTTGCATGTAGAGTTTGGTGTCATGTACCACCGTGTTGGCTTTCATTGTTTTTTCTATCCAAATATCTATCTCTTCAATAGCTGCTTCTAATTCATCTTCCATGTCAACTCCACCTTCAATTTCTTCTTCTTCTTCATCAGCATCGGTTTCTTCCTTTTCTTTAGTACTACCGACAACAACCACCATTTCATTTTGTCCACGATCTTTACAAATTTCAAACTCCTCAACCTCTTCATCCTCATACTCATTTGAACTGTCTATTTCTTGAGAAAGAAGATTCCTCTTCTTGAAGAAATTTCTCTTGAACTGCTTCTTCCCTTTCACATAGGCTGAATATTTCTTCTTGGGATTTTCAACTTCATCTTCATCATTTTCTTCTTGAAACTTTTTGGGGCAAAATGCAGCAAGATGACCAACTTTTCCACATCTAAAGCAAGTAAGTGGAAGCTTTTAATAGAACTTTCCTTTTCCTCTTTGAAGATTTTAGGAAAGGAATGACATAACCTCATTTGTCTCTTTTTCTTCCTGAGAATCCTCCATGGTGAGCTCCTTCATGGCCTTAAATTCCATCTCTTTGGATTTCTCCTTTTCCACAGCCTCATTATCATCACTCCTCATCTCATATGAAACCATGGTACAGTGAAAATTGTCCAGTGTCAGCTCTTTGAGATCTTTATCTCCTAGTACTGAAACATTCAGATTGAACCAAGGTGGAAGCTTCCTCAATATGTGCTTTACGATCTTTATGTCTTTAATGACATCATCAAGTCCTCACATATCTTCCACAAAAATATTTACCCTGTCAAAGAATGCATCAACAAACTCATTCGGGTTCATCTTCATATCTTCATACTTATTCCACAGTACTTGCAGCTTTTCCTCTTTGACCTTTGTATCTCCTTCATATATATTCAAAAACTTTTCCCACATGGCATGTGACATTTTTCATGACATCACCTTTGAATAGATGGGATTGGAACGGGCTCCCCCTAAGGCATTGATTGCTTTTGCATCAGCATCCAACTCTCTATGCTCACCTTCTGATAATGCACCACTATTAATTTCAGCTGTGATACCATGCATAGCTGCTGAAAACACATATATTCCCAAAGATCAGAAATAGTGTTGCATTCGATTATTCCATATCTGAAAATTACATCTGTCGAAGATCATAATCCCTTTATGATTAGTGACATCCATTGAGAGAAGAACAAATATCAAACTGCCTCAGATACCAATTGATAGTTCCACAAGGCTAAATACCATGAGAGGGGGGGGTGAATCAGGGTATGACTAATTTAAATTTAAAGCCCGTTCTGATCTTGTTTCACTGTTAAGAAAAACACTCTTCTCTCTCTTTCCCATTGCACAATATAAATAGAAAGTAATGCATGCACATGACATAGCAATTTTACTTGGTTCACCGCTAAGGGCTACATCCAAGGATCATATGCCGAGAGGTTTTCGGTCTTACAAAATTCCACTAAACTTCACTAGCTATGTATTATAAGGTTTGGGCACAGTCACTCTGTCCTAGGATCATTGCCTTTACATGGTTTAGGGTCACCTCACTACTTTCCCAAGGGTCACTCCCTTTTTCTCTCTCTCTGGCTCACTGCTGGTGGAGAGGATCACCTTCTTCCTCTTCCTTTGCCCACTGCTCTAGAAAGAATCCACTCACAGTTTATAGACCATTAGTTATTATCATTTTCATGAAGGAATGCATCTTACCTTATATGTAGATGCTTTGTTGAAGTCCAACATTCACCCGTAGATGAATATCTATTTGCACCGAAGGTATCGGGCAAACTTCCATCTTCCACGCAGCCCGAAAATCACTACCAGAAATAAACCTTACTTGGAACACAAGTCTATCTCGGCACGCAAGTATTGGTGCGCAAGTCACAACTGGCGCACAAGTACACCTCACACACTTGTGTGACACAATCTTATTCAACTCCAAACTTGCGCGACACACTTCCTTCTACTCTCAATCTAATATTGGCACGCAACTACCAACAATCGCCCTTCTTCAAATCTGGCGCACAAGTCCCACTTGTGAGACACACCACCACTTGCGCGACCACCACAAATGCGCGACGGGAGCTCTGATTTCTCAAATTTTTGAACTCCATTGAGAAATGAGGAGGGGTGGTCCCATATTTATAGGCATTTTGAATACCATATTTGATGATGCGCAAGTCACCCCTCGACGCGCAAGTCTCGGCGCGCAGGTCTCTTCCCCTGCCAGTCACTTGCGTGAACCACTTCCAAGCATGCGTGAACCTCTTTCCTTTTCCATATTTTGAACTTATGATCTTGAAAAACAATAGGCGCGCAAGTTTCTAATCCTCCTAGGCACCGGCGCACAAGTCCTTTCTCTTGGCGTGCAAGTCTCCTACACGACCAACTCAATACTTGCACGACCCTTATCCATTTGCCATATTTTTATGATATGATCTTGAAAAACATATGGCACACAAGTTTTCAAGCCATCAAGTACATGGAGCGTAAGTCCCTTTTACAAAAACCAATTTTCTTCATTTGTTGATTTTCAGGCCCAAAAATTTGGCAAACACTGGAAAACAGCGCCACTTTGTATCTGTTCTTTTTGTACCGCCTCCAGATCATCCATTCCTTTGTGGATGTTCTTGAATAAAACATTGATCATTAACCACATATCTTGAACTCACATGCCACCATGAAATCACATTTGTCAACAAATTTTTATTTCACGGTTTGCTTTGTCAACAATCACAACAGAAATGTCCACTTTGTCAACAAACACAACCACCTCAAAAATGCTTCAATGATACCTTGATGGATTTTTTCCCAAAAATGTTATATGATAAAACCCAAAATTTCTAAATATATTATCAATAATAAATGAAAAAATGTTCTCACATTATGTTAAATATTTTTATTTATAAAATATTTGGGATTAGATCATTCTTTTGAAAAATTGATGAAAATTCCAGTTTTACCCATTAAAAATTCACTATAGTATTACTAACATAAATAATTTTATTTTAATTATTTGAAATTATTATTTTGTAAATGTGTTCTATAATTAAGTTTCTACAACTTTCATTTAGGACATTCTATCAAAATTGTGCATTTAATTGGATTTAATTGTCCATGAATCCAAAGCTAGGCTGGACTTGCCAGATTGGACATTAGTTCTATATTTAATCCATAAATTCTTCATCCTTGCTTGGATTAGGAAAAATATTTCATAGGATCTCAGGTAATCATCTTCTCACAAATCATCAATTTGGAAGGATAGTTGGTTCATCCTTTTTTGTGGGGAAAAAGGTGGTGAAAGTTGGATTAATTTATTTGGCCGAATTTCCCCATTCACACTAGAAACCTCTTTAAACCTAGCCTCCCCTAAACTCTATAAATTTGTGGTTTTCACATTTTGAGGGATTGGGGACGTGAATTAGGATGTTGAGAGCATATTAGACTTTGTTTCACTACAATTACCTACAAAATTCAATAAGGGTATCTCTTGAAACAAGGATCCCTTCATCGAAGCCTCCTCCTTCTTCTTCGCGTTGTGTTGTTTGTTTTTCCGTAATTTACTACTTAGTTCGACTTTAATTTCTTCTTTTTCCATCTATTTTGTTCAATTAAATTCTTATTTCATCTTCCTATTTGTGCTGAAAATCCTGATTAGAAATGATCTTGGGTTATACCATCCCCAAACCATTGGAAATGCAATTTATTTCAATGATGAGTACACCGCCCATGTAAGAGTAGTTTTCTTAGTAATTGATATACATTATACCTTATTCATTCATTTATTTTAAATAAATGAGATAATTTAATTTCCATAATATGATATATTAATTTAATTTTTAGTTTAAATGAAACTAGTAAATCAATTGAACAATTAATGCAAAACACGCGAGGTCCGAAATTGTGTGAATTGTGAGAATGCGGGCTTAATCGGTAATACCAGACCACATGGGATAAATTTGTAGAGTTAAAACATAATAACGAAAATAAATTAGTCCTAATTTACAAAATGGATATGTGACCTAATTTACCCATAAACATAATCTAGACTTATGTCATCAATCAAACCAGGGTGCTGCGATTCTGTGTTCTGAAGTTGGCTTAGGTTTTAACTCCTTTCATCTTTTTCCGAATGTTAAATCCTATAGGGTTCAAGGGTTAAAAAATTATGGGACAATAATATAGTGGATATTAATTTAAATTATAATTATTAATAAGTATGTTAATAGGTATACTTAGATATATTATTCATTTTAAAATATTTTCTAAGAAAACATGTTCTTGTTTTGTCTTTTTAATCGAACTTCATCTAAAAAAATCAATATTCTTCAAGAAATATTATTCTAGTTTTATAAACAATAAAAAACCCCCCATCCTTTCACGTAGTGTGTTTTAGATAATAAATTTTATTTTTAAAATACATTTATAATGTTGTTTTAATTACTACCTATTTGAGAGACGACCCAGGTCTGCCACACTACAACACCTAAATAACCCCAAACTGAAATCATTTGAGAGAACCCATGAAATAGCCTTTCAAATTGGCATTTTTTCTATAGATGAAAATAATTATTTCAAACAATTAGTGTTATTCCTTTTATTTTTTTATTTTTATTCTCTTCTTCTCTTCTTTCTTCCTTCTTTACCCATTCTGAATTTTTCTTCTTCTTTTGTTTTCTTGTTCTTCTTATTTTTGTACCATCAACTGAAACTTCTCATTTTTATTTTATTATGGTCTAATTTTATTGTTTTCAATTTTTTGATTTATGACATGAAATAATCTTGATGATCTATTAGATCTTTACCTTGTGATTGAACGCAACTTTAGGGGTCAAATCATACATTCTCAGTCTGTGGGAAGTTTCAACATTCAACCAGTTAGGGAATTTATCCATTTTGGGAACACGTAAATTGGAAACACTTCAAAATTAGTCTTAAAATAATAACTAATTCTTTAAAATAATAAAAATGTAATTAATACAACCATTTGATAATTGGTTGCACCAGACATTAATTATCAACAAAATAACATTGCATACACAAATATTGAATCATAATTTGAACTGATCCTAGGATAATTCACCTTTTTCCGAAGTGTCATGGATTATCTAGTGAGGACCAAAACAAAAACCTTATATAATTTAATGTGGTTTTATCAATCCTAAAACCATGAAATTTATATGAAGATAAAATAAAACTAAGAGAATTCTTATTTTCACATGATGGAGTTGAAAAATATTGGATATATTATTTACAACCTAAATATCATACTTGTTGGAATTATTTGAAACATATTTTCATGCAGTGATTTTTTCTAGTATCGAGGACCACAACCATTTGAAAATAGATCTTTGGGATCAATCAAGCACAAGGGGAGTCAATGTATGAGTACTGGGAGCGATTCTAGAAGTTGTGTGCAAGCTATCCACATCGCCAAATTAGAAAAAAACTACTCATCCAATACTTCTACGAAGGACTCACACCTATGTAGGGAAGCATGGTGGATGTTGTAGCTAGAGAGGAATTGGTCGACAAAACACCAACTGCTACATGTTCTTATATTGACAATATTTCACAAAACTCCCAAAAATTTGGTGATCGTGGTACACCACATGTTAGAGGAGTACATTAGTTAAGTCCTTCCTCTCTTGAAAATCATTTTATTGATACTATGTTGGAAAAATTGACTACTATGGTGAATCATATTTCTTTTGTTCAAAAGACATCCCAACCAACTCTTATGAGGCCATGCAGTATTTGAATTGAAACAGACCACCCAACTGACTATTTCCACCCAATTACAAGAGTCATAGGATTGTGCAAAATTATTCTCTAAGAAACCATATCAACAGAAAAAACAACTACATCCCTAAAATATTTATGATCCCTTTTCCACAACATAAAACCAAGGGTGGGAGGATAAATCAGACATGAGTTATGTCTATAGACAACAACAAAGTCCCCCTTTTCAACAAAACTTCCAACAGCCTATGCCTTACCAGTAGGGATTCCAAAAGTCTCAATAGAGATTTGAAGACCAAGAATCATCAAGAAAATAACAAGGGAATTCTCAACCAAAGGTATATTCTAATATTGTTGATCTGTTGAAACAAATTGTTCTTAATCAAGAGAATGGGATGAAGAGAAAAGGTTTAGATCAAAGGGAGTTTGAGACTCAAAGTATTCATATTTCCGCTACCCTCCATGAAATATTAAGTAAGAATTCCAGAATCTACCATCCCAACCAACTAAAAATCCCAAGGGGAATGTCAGTGCCATCACATTGAGAGGTGATCAGAAAATGAATGATACTTCTCCACCCACCATTCCACTGTGATTCACATTAACTCCAGAGAAGCCCCATTCTATAGTAACTAAAGAGAAACCAAAGGATAAAGACAAAGGTAAGAAAAATATTGATGATGTTCCTCCTAAACCCCTTCCATTTCTAAATATAGTTGTACAAACCAAGAAGATGTTTGAGGAGGCACTGAAAAAAAAGGTTTTGGACACATTCAAGCATATAGAGATCAATTTCCCTCTACTTGAATCCATCAAGAAAATCCCAAGGTATGTGAAATTCATAAAATAAATTTTTACCAATCGAAGATGGATCAAGGGAAATGAGAGGATTAATCTTGGAAGGAATGTGGCATCACCCATTACACCCAATCTAGCAATTCCAACAAAGTGCAATGATCCCAATACATTAAACATACCATGCACTATAGGGGATTTGAACTTTTATGATGCTCTTTGTGATTTGGGAGCTTCCATAAATGTGATTTCTCACTCTATATTCTCTTGTTTACAAGTTGGTGAGTTGAATTCAACCGGGGTAGTGGTGAAGTTAGTGGATAGAGCTACAGTACATCCAGTAGGATTCCTTGAGGATGTACTTGTTTGAGTAAGAGACATGATATTTCCAGCAGACTTCTTAGTGCTTAACATGGGGAATGGTCAGGTAAATACTCGTGCTCTCATTATCTTAGGTAGGACCTTCCTCAAAAATCGAGAACTATAATAAATTTCCAGGAGGGTACACATTCCATGGAGTTTGGAGATGGTGTTTTGATATTTGATGTTACTGACTCCATGATATACCCCTCATAGGACCATTCTACCTTAGTTATATACCATTTTGAATGACCAAATAAAAACCCCATGGAATATTATTATCTGATGATTATGCATATTATGGGTATTGGTTCTAGTTTTATGTCTAAGATCACTTCCAAACATGTTTATAATGCACAAAGATCTCTTATATTTGATTTTGAGATGGATTCATATTCTAATTTTGTTCATGTGAACTTTGATTATGACATGGCTTTTGAGTATACTGATGGGTTTGATGTTTTATTCTCTGATTTTGATGATGTATATTCTGATACTGATGTTTAATGTCTACATATTTCAGTTCCTTCAATTTCTCTATGCATACATCACCCCCTTCATTAGAGCTCAAGCCATTGCAAAAAAATCTAAAATACTCATACATCTTAAGTGGTGAGAAATTACCTATTATAATTACTTACAATATCATTTTTGAACATGGAGAAAAAAATTGAATCTTTTGAGGGAGAACATTCAGGCAATCGGGTGGACCTTGGCTGACATATAAGGTATTATCCCCTCCATTTTCATGCATAGAATTATTTTTCTGGATGGAGAAAAACCGGTTAGTAAGCCACATAGGAGACTCAATACAACCCTTCTGAAAGATATCAAAAAAGTGGTTGAATTTTTTTTGGAGGTAGGTATAATTTATCCCAATTTAGATTCTTAGTGGTTAAGTCCTATTCAGGTTGCTCCTAAAAAAATTGGTGTTACTATTGTTAAAAATGATAAAAATGAGTTAGTTCCAATGAGGATGAAAAACAGTTGGAGTGTGTGTATTGATTATAGGAAACTAAATCATTCCACTCGCAAGGACCATTTCCCCCTCCCATTTAGTGATCATATGCTTGAGGGACTAGCTTGGAAAACAAATTATTGTATCTTGGATGTATTTTCTTGATTTTTTCAGTTTCTTATTGCTCTGGAGGACTAGGAGAAGAAAATATTTACTTTTCCATTCGGTATGTTTTCCTACCATAGGATTCCATTTTGACTTTTCAATTCCCCAGGTACGTTCCAGAGATGCATGGTGAGTATTTTTTTCTGATTTTATTAGGACCTTCGTGGAGGTATTTATTGATGATCTTACAGTTTATGGGTCTCCATTTGATGATTGTATCTTCATTTTGGTAATGTTTTTGAATCGTTGTATTGAAAAAATTATGGTAATAAACTTTGAAAAGTGGCATTTCATGGTAGAGAAAGTCATTGTATTAGGGAATATAGTGTCAAAACAGTAGATAGAGGTTGATATATCTGCGGTATATATTATTTAAACCTTTCTATTTCCTTCATGTGTGTGTGAAGTTAGATATTTCCTAGGGAATGTAGGATTTTGTTGGCGCTTCAACAAATTTTTTAGTAAGATTTATATTCCTATTTCACAATTACTTAAAAAGGATTCTAATTTTGTGTTTGATGAGTCTTTTAAGACATCCATTAATGAGATAAATAAGTTCATGACCACTCCACCGATCATAGATCCCCTATGGTGGGATCTTCCTTTTGAGCTTTTGTCAGACGCCTCCAACATCGCGGTCAGAGATGTCTTATCTTAGAGGGAGGAGGGACGTTCACATGTGATTTCATAGGAATCGAGGACACTATATTCAGCCCAATAAAATGAAACAACAATGGAAAAAAAATTGACATATTTTCATTAGATAAATTCCATCAGTATTTATTGGGGAGTAAATTAGTTGTTTTTTCTGACAATTATGCTCTGAGGTACCTCTTGAAGAATCTAAATGAAAAGATCAGGCATATCCAATGGATACTCCTTCTTCAATAATTTGATATTGAGATAAAGGATAATAAGGGGTTAGAAAACCTTGGGGCCGACCACATGAGTAGGCTTACTCACACATTAGAGGCTGACACCTTGGACAAAGAACCACTTCAGAACACTTTACCTGATAATCGTCATTATTCCATCTCAGGTACGCAACCTTGGTACGATGATTTAGTTTAACAACCCATTGAAGCTAAAATTCCGGTAAATTTAAAGAGACATAAAGTCAAAATGTTAAAGAGTGAGTCGAAATTTAATGTTTGGGATGATCTAGACCTTTTGTGCATGTGTAGTGATCAAGTTATTAGGAGGTATGTTCCTGAACATGATTTCGAGTCTTTTTTGGATTTCTTCCATACAAATTCATGTGGTGGACACTTTGGACCCAAACTAATATCAAGGAAAGTTTTATACTATGGTTATATTGTCCTAGATTATTCTATGATCCTCATCAATTTTATAATTCTTGCTCACATTACCAACAGAGAAGAAACTTTTCTAGGAGACATGAGATGCCTTAACAACCCATATTATTTTGTGATATATTTGATCTGTGGGGAATTTATTTTATGGGTACTTTTCCATGTTGTTTTTGTTTCTTGTACATTTTGGTCACTGTGGTTTATGTGAGAAAATGGGTTGAGGATAAGGCCACTAGGACTGATGATTCTCATGTTGTAGTGGATTTTTTCAAAACACAAATTTTTTCCAGGTTTAGAGTACCAAAGGACATCATCAGTGACCAAGGGACACACTTTTTTAATCATAATTTTTCTTCCCTCCATCTAAATTATGGGGTGACACACAAAACATCAACACCATACCACCCCCAAAAAAATGGCCAGGCTGAGGTTTCAAATCAAGAGTTAATTTTTTTTGGGAAAAAACTGTGTAGCTGAAAAGGAAGGACTGTAGAAAGTTCTTGGATGATGCTCTGTGGACTTATAGGAAATCATAAAATACACCCATTGGCATGTCCCCATTTCAGATTACTTTTGGGAAAGCATGTAATCTCCAAGTGGAAGTCGATCATCAGGCATATTGGGATGTAAAGAAATGCAACATGGATTTAGCCCATGTTGGGATTCGAAGGAAACTACAAATTCAAGAGCTTGAGGAGATTATATTGTCATCATATTAGAACTCAAGATTCTATAAGCAAATATCAAAATCATATCTTGAAAAAATGATCTAGAAAATAGAATTTCATGTTGGAGAGAATGTCCAGCTCTATAGTTCACGATTGAAGCTAATGCCCGGTAAGTTACATTCTAGATGGTTTGGTCCTTATGTTGGGTGTAATGTTTTTCCTTAAGGTTTAGTGGATATCACACAAGATGACATTGGAAGAAGCTTTACAGTCAATGGGAAAAGTTTGAATCAATACATTGAGGGGAGTTCTACTGATGTAGTCGATTTCATCTAACTACATGGCCCCATCATCACTTGAGAATATCAGGATGTTCCAAACCCTTTCACTATTATATTATTTGTCCTATTTAAAATTATTCATTTCATGTGCATATATCATCTCATGGTTTCACATTGAGGACAATGAAATATTTTATGTTTTGGGGGAGTGAACCTTTTATTTTATAAATTTAAATTGTTTTTCTGTTTTTCAAAAAGAAATTATGTGTTGTTTATTTAAATTTTTATGTGTTTAAGAATCTTTTGAGCTGAAATTATTCTTATCCCCATTTTTAAATCCATATCAATAAGTAAAAAAATTTATCCCCTGAAACTGAGCTTAAATGAATACTAAAAATGATTTTTTTTTTCAAGTTAAAATCTTTCGTAATTTCATGAAAAGTACTCTAAATTTTGAGTACCAGGACACATCTCACTGTCTCTTTATTCGAAATCACTTTTGTGTGAGGCTTCTGAACCATTATTTTCATATTATTTAAATTTCCCTCATATTTTTGAGAGAACTAAACCATGATTTATTTAACCTGAATTTTATTTATTCCAATCAAAACATGAGGGTTTGAGGTACTTATGTTTTAAATTATTGAGGCATTTATTTTTCATTAAAGCCCTTATTTCAAAGAATCCTTTTTGTAATGGACTACCTTGAATATTTAACCCTTTTAGATTTTAGAATCCATGAACAGCCTGTTAGGTTGGCCACATTATAAGACAATTTTCCCTCTCCAACTATCTCTTGATGTGAAATTGCATAATATTGTTAAACATAAGCATTGGGGAAGCTATCTTGTGTTATGATTCCACGTATTTGATAATTTAGGTGGAAAATTAAGTTATAAAGAGATGTTTTTACTGCTAAAAAAATCATTCTATTCAAAGATGTTCCTTTCAAGATAATTCATGATAAAAGACATCGTTCCTCTTTGGATCTTCCAATGATGAAATAAAGCTATGCTTATCTGGAGCTTTCATGAAAAAACTATGTTTTAGAAGATTCACAATTTTTTCCTTAAATGATGAATTGTGTATAAATTCAATGGGTTTTCATGATGATGGAGATGAATTTATACTAAGGGGAGTTAAGAGGAGACCCTACTTGATTAAAAATTAGAATAATGCAATCTTGCTTCAGAAAGAGTCATACCCTCTTCATTCATCCTTAGATTTTTTCACATCTAAATCCTTCCAAATGAATTCCACATCACAACCCTGAAAAGTACTCCTAAAAAATATATGTACTTGACTCACATCAGGTGGAAATGTAGGAATTTATCAAGCCTATGGTGACCCTTGTATGAGTTTGAATGAGAAATTCACTGCTGACAAATCGACATTTGTGTGATAAGTGAAAATTCAAGCGAGGTAAGTGATATGTGCATGGAGGATAAATAAAGTGGAAATGTATTGAATGGTATAGATGGAGATATTGAAATAATGGTTTGTTTATGAGGAATGATATCTTTTGTTTCCTCATGTGGAATTGTTAGATCCCAAGTATATGTGTTTTAAAATTTGATTTGATTTGATATTGATGTTTACTTGTCACAATTTATTGAAATACTTGATATGAGGTTTTGAACAAGGGTGAAAATGGGTAAGTCTGGGGGAGTTGATAAAAAACATTTTTTTGAAATTATTATTGATAATAAATGAAAAAAATTTCCTCACATTGTTTTAAATATGTTTATTTATTAAATGTTTTGGATTAGATCATTCATTTGAAAATTTGATGAAAATTCCAGTTTTACCCTTTAAAAATTCACTAGAATATTTCGAACATAAATAATTTTAATTGATTTTTTTGAACATAATATTAGGTAACTGTGTTCCTGAATTAATTTTCTAAAACTTTAATTCAAAAAATATGAGCTAAATTGTGCATTTGATTGGATTTAATGAGCCATAAAGTCAAATATGGACTGGACTCACCATATTGAACATTGTTTATGTATTTAAGACATAACATATTATTAATTTCTTGGATTCGTCTTAAATTTTGAGAGGCACTCTAGGACTCATTTTTTCACAAATCATCCTTTTATGAGGATATTTTATTCATGCGTATTTGTGGTCAAACTGGTGGTACAAGTTGGATTAAATTATTTGGTAGAATTTCCCCATTCACACTTAAAAAATCATTAAACATGGCCTCCTCTCCAATCTATAAATTGGTGTTTTTCTCATTATAAGGTGTTCAGAACGTGAATTATGAAGTTTAAGGCTGAGGAGAAGTGGTTTTGCTAAAATTATCCAAGAAATTCAATATGGGTATCTCTTTAAGCAAGGATCCCTTCGTCGAAGCCTTCTTAATCTTATTCCCTTTGTAATGTTTCTGTTTCAATAATTTACTTCATAGTTCCACTTTAATTTCATCTATTTTATTCTATTTAATTCAATCATATTATTATTTTATCTTCCTCTTTGGTATATAAATCAATATTAGAAACTATATTGGGTTATACCCTCTATAAACCTTTGTAAATGCAATTCGTTTCTACGATGACTATACCACCCATGGAAGAGTAGTTTTTTTAGTAATCGATCAACCTATTACCTTATTCATTAAATTATTTTAAATAAATGAGATAATGTAATTCAAATAATATGATCTATTTATTGTGTTTCTATTTTAATGTAAACTATGAAATTAATTGGACAATTAACATAAAACACGTCAGGTCAAAAATTGTGTGAATTGTGAGAGAATGATCTTAATCGGTAATACAAAAACACACGGGATAAATTTGTAGTGTAAAATCATAATACATAAAATAAATTTTCCTAATTTACAGAATTTATATGTAACCTAATTTACCATTTAACATAACCTATACTGAAGATATCAATCAACGTGGGGTGCTGCGATTGCGCGTTCAGAAGCTGGCTTAGGGTTTAACTCTTTTCATATTTGTGGTAATTTTAACTCTGATAGGGTTTGAGGGTCAACAAATTAGTGGATAATAATTATGTGGATATTAATTTAAATTATAATTATAAATTATTATGTGAAGTGGTATAGCTATATCGATTACACCTTTTATAATATTTTCTAAATAACATCTTCTTGTTGTGTCTTTTTAATCGAACATCATTTCAAAAAACATATTCTTCCATAAAACTTATTCTATTCATATAGTTGATAAAACCACCCATAAATTCAAGTAGTTTGTTTTAGTTATTTAATTTTATTTTCAAAATACTTTTATAAGGTTGTTCTAATTACTGCCTCTTTAAGAGATGACCTAGGTCAGCCACCCAACTACACCTAAATAACCCCAAACTAAAAATCATTTTAGAGTGCCCATAACAATGAATTTCAAATTGGAACCATTTATAGTGAATAAATTAATTATTTCAACCAATTAGAGCTATTAATTTTATTTATTTATTTTTTATTCCCTTATTCACTTCTTTGTTTCTTCCTTTCCTAATCTGAATTTTTATTCTTCTTTTGTTTTCTTCATCTTCTTTTTGGACTATCAACTCAAACTTCTCATTTTTATTTTGTTATGATATAATTTTCTTCTCATAATTTTGGTTTGATTTATGGAATTAAATAATCATGAATATCACTTATATCTTGACCCTGAGATTGAATGCAGCCTTATGTCTTGAATCATACATTCTCAGTCTACGGTAAGTTTCAAAATTCAACCAGTTGAGGAATTTCTCCATTTTTGGAACTCAAAATTTGGAAACACTTATAAATAAATCTTAAAACTAGAACCCATGGATGAAAACAATAAAAATGAATTTAATAGAACCATTAGTGAATTAGATTCACTAGACGTTAATTATCAACCAAATTGCATTGCATACCCAAATCTCAAATAAGACACTGAACAAAAATCTAGGTTGATTAACCTTCTTCCAAATTATCAGGGATTATATGGTGAGGAACCAAATGAACACATTAAATAATTTAATTTGGTTTTCTCATCCTTGAAACCAAGAAATATATCTCAATATCAAATCAAACTAAGAGCATTCCCATTCAACTTGAGGGAGATGCGAAGGATTGGATATATTATTTAAAACCTGAAGATGTAACTTGCTGGAATGCTTTGAAATGTATTTTAATGTAGAGATTTTTTACAGCATAAAGGACCACATCTATTTAGAATGATAACTCTAGGAACAAGTAAGAAAAATGGGAGTCAATGTATGAATACTGGGAGTGATTCGAGAAGTTTTGTGCAACCTACACACATCACCAAATCTGTGAGAAACTAATCATCCAGTACTTCTCTGAAAGACTCACACCTATGGAGATAATCATGGTGGATGATGTTTCTAGAGGGGCATTGGTCAACAAAACAATAGAAGATTCATGTTCATTTATTGAAAAGATGGCACAAAACTCCCAAAAATTTGGTGATCGAGGTACATTGCATGTTAGAGGAGTACATCAGGTAAGTCCTTCCTCTATTGAAAATAATTTTATTGATACTATGTTGGAAGAATTTACCACTATGGTGAGACATATTTATTTGTATAAAAATATATCCCAACCCATTGCTATGAGGCCATTTTGAATTTACAGTGAAATAGACCACCCAACTGATTGTTTCCCCCAATTATTGGAGTCAGAGGATTATGCAACAGTATACGCTGGAGACCATATAAGAAACAAAAAAAACCACATCCACAAAATAATTATGAATCCTTTTCACCAACATAAAAACGAGGATGGAAGGATCAATCAGACATGAGGTATGGGTCTGATCAATAAAAAAGTCCCACTTTTCAACAAAACATTCAACAGCCTCCACCTTACAAGTAAGTTTTCCAATAACCCCAAATGAGATTTGAAGACAAAGAATTAACAATCCAACAATAAGGGTCTTCTCAACCAAAGGTAGATTCTAAAACTAATGAACTTTTGAAACAAATTATTCTTAATCAAAATAATGAGATTAACAGTCAGGGTTTAGAGTTGAGGGAGTTTAAGACTCAAATGAGCAAGATTTCCACTTCTCTCCCTAAACGTTTAAGTAAGAATTCCAAAAATATACCTTTAGAACCTACTAAAAATCCCAAGGGGAATGTTAGTTCCATCACATTGATAAGTGGGAAACAAATGAATGATACTTATACACACACTATTCCACTGGGATTCACCTCAACTCTGGAGAATTATCAATCTATTCCAACTGAAGAGAAACCAAAGGATAAAGACCAAGGTATGAAAAATATTGATGATGTTCCTTCTAAACACCTTCCTTTTACAAATAGGGTTTTATAAACCAATAATATGGCTGAGTAGGCGATGAAAAAAGTGGTTTTGTTCACATTCAGGCCTGTGGAGATCAACATCCCTCTACTTGATGCCATCAAGAAAATCCTAAGGTATGTGAAATTCTTAAAAAACATTGTATCAATCGAAGAGGGATCGAGGGAAATGCGAGGATTAATATTGGAAGGAACATGTCATCACTCGTTACACCAACTCTTGTAATGCCAACAAAGTGAAAGGATCACAGGATATTCACCATACCATGAACAATAGAGGAGTTGCAATTTTCTGCTGCACTTTGTGATTTGGGAGCTTCCATAAATGTGATGGTTCACTCTGTATTCTCTTCTTTCTGATTGGTGAGTTGAAGCTGACAAGAGTAGTGGTGCAGTTGGAGAATAGAAATACAACATATCCAACAAAATTCATTGAGAATGTACTTGTTCGGGTCAGATACATGATATTTCCAGCAGATTTCTACATGCTTAACATGGAGGTTAATTAGGTAAATTCTCATGTTCCCATTATCTTAGGTAGGAACTTCCTCAAAACGGAAAAAACTATCATAAATTTTCATGAGGGTATACTTTCCATGGAGTTTTTAGATGAAGTTGTGATATTTATTGTTATAGACTCAATGAAGTACCCCTCAAAGGACCATTATTATTTTGTTACCTCCCATTTTGAACCCCCAAATAATAACCCCATGGAATTATATTGTGCTATACATAGAGAGATTATGAGTATTGGTTCTTGTTTTATGTCTAAGAGAACTTACAAACCTATTTATAATTCACAAATATCTATTATATTTGATTTTCAAATGGATTCATATTCTGATTTTGATCATGTAAACTCAAATTATGACATGGTTTTTGAGTATGCTGATGAGTTTTATGATTTATTCTCTGTATTTGATGACGTATATTCTGATACTGATGTTCATTGTGAACATATTACCATTCCTTCAATTTTTCCATCCATACATTACACAAATTCATTGGATCTGGAGTCATTTACACTAAATCTAAAATAATCATACTTGTTAAGTGGTGAATCATTACCTGTTATCATTGCTAAAAATATCCCTTTTGAACATGATGAAAAACGTTTGAATATTTTATGGTATAATATAAGGTAATCCCGTGAATCTTGGATGACATATGAGGTATTAGACCCTCAATTTTCATGCATAGGATTCTTTGGGATGATGGGGCTAAACCGGTTAGGCATCCACAAAGGAGACTCAATCCAGCCATTATGGAAGTTGTCAAAAAGTGGTTGAAATTTTTTTCATGGGTGGTAAAAATTATCCTATTTCAGAATTCTAGTGGGTGAGTCCTATTCAGGTTGTTCTTAAGAAATGTGGTGTTACTATTGTTAAAAATGATAGAATAGATAGTTCCAATGAGGGTGAAAAACAGTTGGCGTGTGTGTATTGATTATATGAAACTAAATCAGTCCACTCACAAGGACCATTTCCCCCTCCCATTTTTTAATAATATGCTTAAGAGACTAGCTGGGAAACACACTATTGTTTCTTTGATGGGTTTTATGGATATTTATAGGTTCCTATTACTCTGTATGATCAGGAGAAGATAACATTCAACTGTCCAATTGATACGTTTTCCGAACAGAGGATGTTGTTTAGGCTTTTCAATTCCCCATGTACCTTCCAAAGATGCATGGTGAGTATTTTGTTTTCTTGAGACCTGCATGGAGGTATTTGTGGATGATTTTACAGTGTATGATTCTTCATTTGATGATTTTATCTCTAGTTTGGGAAAGGTTTTGAATAATTGTATTGAAATGAATATGGTATTAAACTTTGAAAAGTGTCATTTCATGGTAAAGAATGGAATTGTCTTGGAACATGTAGTGTCAAAACATGGGATAGAGTTTGGAAGATCTAAGGTAGTTATTATTTCATCCTTACCATATACTTCTTTTGTTCATGAAGCTAGATCTTTCTTAGGGAATTTAGGATTTTATCAGTGATTCATCAAATAGTTTAGTAAGATAACTATTCCTATGTCACAATTACTTCATAAAGACTCTAATTTTTTGTTTGATGAGTCTCTATGGACTTCTTTTGATGATCTAAAGAAGTGTATGACCACTCCACCAATCATATAGCCCCTATGGTGAGAGCTTCTTTTTGAGCTTATGTGTGACGCCTCCAACTTCACGATCATAGATTTATTATCTCAGTGGGTGGAGGGACATTCACATGTGATTACATATGCATCGAGTATATTGGATTAAGCCCAATAAAACTACACAACCAAAGGAAAAAAGTTTCGTTCCATCATATTTTCTTTAGATAAATTTTGTTCATATTTATTAGGCTCTAAAGTAGTTGTTTTTTACCATGCAGCTCTGAGGTACCTCTTTAAGATGCCAGATGAAAATCCCATGATTATCTAATGGATCCTCCTTCAGAAATTCAACATTCAGATAAAGGGAAATAAGTGCCCAGAAAACTAGGAGGTGGACCACATGATAAGTCTTAATCACACATTAGAGGCTGAAACCTTGGACCAAGTACCACTTCGGGACACTTTCCCTGATGAGAATCTTTATTCCATCTCAAGTATACATCCTTGGTATGTCTATTTAGTTGAAAAACTCGTTTAATTTAAAATTCATGCAAATTTAAAGAAACATCAAGTCCCAAAGATAAAGACTGAGTTGAGATTTTATTTTTGGGATAATCCGCACCTTTGTCAGATGTGTAGTGATCAAATAATTATGAGGTGTGTTCCTGATCATGAGGTTGAGTCTGTTGTGCATTTTTTCCACACACTTTCATGTGGTGGACACTTTGGACCCCATTAAATAGCTTGGAACGTTTTAGAATATGGATTATATTGTCCTATGTTATTCCATGATGCTCATATATTTTGTACGTTGTGCTCACATTTCCAAAACACGGGAAACATTTCTAGGATATATGAGATGCCTAAAAAAACCATAGTATTCTGTGAGATTTTTGATCTATGGGGACTTTATTTTATGGGTCCTTTTCCATGTCATTTTGTTTTCTTGTACATTTTTTTCGTTGTTAATTATGTGAGATAATGGGTGGAGGCTATGAGAACTATGGCTGATGACTCTCATGTTGTAGTGGATTTTGTCAAGACACAATTTTTTTTCTGGTTTGGAGTACGAATGACATCATCATTGACCAAGGGACAAACTTCTGTAATCAAAATTTGGCTTCCCCCCTTTAGAAGAATGGGATGACACACAAAACATCAAAACCATACCACCCCCGAACAAAGGGCCAGGTTGAGGTTTCAAATTAGGAGTTGAAACAAATTTTAGAAAAAACTATTCAACAGTATAGGAAGGATTGGGTCAAGTGATTAGATGATTAATTGTGGTTTTATAGGATAGTATAAACGACACCCATTAGTGTGTCCCCATTTCAGATTATTTTTGGGAAATCATGTCATCTCCTAGTGGAAGTGGAGCATTGGGCATATTGAGATATAAATAATTACAACATGGATTTTGCCCAAGATATAATTCAAAGGAAATTGCAAATTCAAGAGATTGAGGTGATTATATTGTCATCAGATGAGAAATCAAGGCTCTATAAAAAGGGTCAAAAGCATCTCATGATAAAATGATCCAGAAAATATAATTTCATGTTGGAGAGAATGTCCTGCTCTATATGTAAAGACCCGTAAAATTAAAGGAATTTTTTTTCTTAATTTGTTTTGGAATTTTACAAGAACGCAGTTTCTGACGGCACCTGATTCTGAGGCCCGGTGTGCCCGGAATCATTTTCGGAAGTTTGGCTCGGTACGTTCAGTGAACGAACGAGCAGGGTTTTCTAACTTTTGAACCTGTTGAGCCCTCTGGAAGATTGTTGAATTCTTCCTATGATTGCTATTTTAATAATCACAAATCATCAATTACTTAATCCGGATGGATTTCTTATATACATAATCACAATCTCTTAGTGAATCTGTGTATATTGGTTGGATCATGTTTTTTATCTCTTTGTTATTGATTTGAAAGTATTCTGGAAGTCCTCTGGATCAAAGGACAATGGTCGCACCGATCCATATCAAAGGAAAACGGTCGCACCGATACATATCAAAGGACAACGGTCGCACCGATCCATATCAAAGGACAACGGTCACACTGATCAATATCAAAGGACAACGGTCGCACTAATCCATATCAAAGGACAAAGGTCGTACCGATCGATATCAAAGGACAACGGTCACACCAATCCATATCAAAGGACAACGGTCTCACCGATGCAGATCAAATGAGTCACTGAAGATGTCTCACTGATGCTGATCAAATGAGTCACTGAAAATGTCTCACCGATGCAGATCAAATGAGTCACCGATGCTGATCAAATGAGTCACCGATCATGACACACTGATGCTGATAAAATGAGTTACTGATCAAGTCTCACCAATGCTGATCAAATGAGTCACCGAAGATGTCTCACTGATGCAGATCAAATGAGTCAACGATGCTGATCAAATGAGTCACCGATCATGACACACTGATGCTGATCATCGAAGTCACCAAAGATGTCTCACCAATGCTGATGCTGATGACCTACCGATCACTTGACACACTGATAGTCATAAACAGCTGTTTGAGTTTCTTTATCTTTATTTAATCTAACCAACGGTCATATTAGGAATATTTTAATGCTCTGTCATTTATTTAATGAAGGTTGTTGGATGTCAGGGAACCATACCTCGTACCTGCAAAAATAAATCATTTCTTTTACTAGAGCTCGTGCCATAAATACAAGAAGCCCTTGCTGGTGTACATACAGGAGTAACAACGACAAGATAGAAGAGCACAAAAAGAGTGGTGGATGAGATAGTCATAGAAAAACACAGAACCTCATACACACTCAATCTTACTCAAGAAAAGTTCTGTACTTCCACGAGGACATTGAAGAACTTCATTCACTACATGCCAAGCAGACGACACTCTGTTTTTCAGACAAAAACCAGACGAGGACTCAGAATTATCTTTGATCAAACTCAATGAGTACAAAGCTTCGTTACAATCACTAGAGCCATTTCTAAACTCTACATATCTGCTTTGTGATTCATTATTTCACATTTCGAGTAGTGTGTGTTATCTACTGCATTTAACACACACACTGTCTCCTATACTTTAAATGGAGGATCTGTAAATCCTCACTCAAATTCTTACATCTTCTATTTACCACTCAGATAGTGGTAGAGGTCGTGTGTGACCTGGATAGCTGGTTGTTATTGTTCTATTTCCCATGAATAACAATGGTAGAGGTCTTGGACCTAGACAGTTGTAAACTGTTGTGAACCCCGATCAAGGGTGTGGATCAAATTTATACAAATTTTTGAGAGGACTAGGTCTCAGCTTGAGACTGAACCTCTTGGTTATATCTGTTGTGCTATATCTTTCAAAGTTACTCTTTTATTACGCTGCTAATTTCTTTAAAACCAAAACTATTTTAAAGTCACTTAGATAATTAAATTTTCAAGTGTTTATATTAGTTGTAAATCAGTAAGTTGGTTTCAAAATTTAATAAACCTTTTTGTTTTGATTAACTGGGAAATAATCAATCCCTTGAGAACCCAACCGAACCCTTACTTTGATATAAATTCACTACAGTTTAATTCAGTATTTTATTTGGGGGTTTTTAAGACAAAGTTTTTAAAACATAAATTTTAATTGGAACTCAATTCACCCCCCTCTTGAGTATCCACTCTGACCAACAATTGGTATCAGGGGATAGATTTAAATATTTTCTAAAATTACTATTTTTTTAACTGTGATTTTAGTTGTATTTTAAAGTTCTTAAAATTTCTGTTATTTCTAAATTTTTATCTCTTTAAAATCTTTGCTTTAAGTAAGCTATCATGGATAATAGACTTGAAGGTGTTGCTACCAACAGACCACCATTTTTCAATGGCACTAACTATGCTCATTGGAAAATCAAGATGAAAATTCATTTAGAAAGCATGGGTTTTGATATTTGGACTGCTATATAATCAGAATATAAAATTCCTTCTACTTTTAGAACTACTTGGAATGAAGCTACTATGGCTGCCTACAATAATAACTACAAAGATATGCATGCCTTGTACTGTGCTTTATGATATGAGTAATTTAATAGAATATCTGCTTGTAAAACTTCTTATGAAATTTGGGATACCTTAGCTATTTCTCATGAAGGAAAAACTAATGTTAAGGAAATGAGATTGAACGCTTACACTATTAAGTATGATAATTTTAAGATGAATCCTGATGAACCCATTTCTAACATGTATCTCAGGTTTAATGAAATTGTCAACACAATGACTTCTCTGGGAAAAGATGTTCTATCAAAGGAACAAATTATGAGAATTCTGAGATGTCTACCTGAAAGATGGAGGGGAACCTCTGTCTCAATTAGAGAATCATGTGATATTGGTGAACTACCAGTCAAGGAACAAATTGGCAAGTTGATGATGTATGAAGAGGAACTCAAGGTTAACAAGAAGAATAAGATGAACCTAGAAGGAAGTCTGTTGCCTTCAAAACTATAACCTCAAATAATAAGGATAAGGAAAAGCTTCAAGCTATCAATGAAAGTTCAAGCTGTGAAGACAGTGAGAGTGATTCTGACAGTGATGCTGAGATGGCTCACATTTCCAGAAGATTTAAAAAGTTTTATAGGAAGAAGAAGTTTTTCAAAAAGTCAAACTACAAAGGTAAGTATGATAACAAGGGACATTGGAAAAAGTATTGGATGAAATCTGAAAAATCAGATGAAGTTGTCTGCTATGAGTGCAAAAGAAAGGGACACATAAAAGCAGACTATCCAAAGTTGAAATACAAGAAGAGGTATGATTACAAGGACAGTAATTACAAAAAGGCTACGAAGGCTACTTGGATTGCTTCTGAGGATAGCTCCACTGAATCTGAAATTTCTGAAATTGAGCACAGAAATAAGGCAAACATGTGTTTTATGACAAACACTTCTGAGGTAACTTCAGAAACTCCTGCTTCTAATTCATATTATTCTAGAGATGATTCTGAATGTGATAACATGTCTAAATTTGAACTTTATGAATATTGTGATATGTTAGATGAAACCTGTAATGAGCTGAAAGACAAATACAAAGGATTAAAGAAATAGTATGCTTTAACTGTTAAACATATATCTGATCTTGATATTGAAGTAGAAAAGAATGCTCAGTTGCTTAAAGAGAATACTGAACTAAAATTATCCAATGAGAAACTCAAGAAAGACTTAAAGAAATTTACAAATGGTAAAGATACTCTTACTCAGATGCTAGGTAAGTAAATAACACCAAGATACACTACTGGTATAGGATACCAACCTGGACAAAGGAAGAATACCAAAACTAAATTCATTCCTTAATCTGGACAGAATGTAGGTAGTTCTGAAACTTCATATGATTCAACTAGATATATTCATAGTTATGGATCTAATAAAGTTTATCTCTCAAATTCTGTTGATTCTACAACTCTCATGAGACCCATAAGACAAATTTGGGTACAAAAAGCTCTGATTGCTAACCTGTCTGGACCCAAGATGATCTCGGTACAAAAATCATTTCCTATCTAAATCTGTTTTGTAGGGAACCTGCTTAAAGAGCTCTTGTAGAAAGCCTTCGTATTTGGATAGTGGATGTTCAAGACATATGTCTGGAGACTTCTCATGCTTTAAAATATTAGTCAGAGTTGATGGAGGTTTTGTCACCTTTAGTGATAATTCTAAAGGGAAAATCATTGGCTTAGGCCAGATTGGTAACAATGACTCAGTACTAATCTCTAATGTTTTATTTGTTGATGGACTTAAATACAATTTGTTATGTATTTCTCAGTTATGTGATGATGGTTTTTATGTTAAATTTGAAAATGATTCTTGCAATGTTTTTAATTCTAAAAATTCTTTAGTATTTTTTGCTTTAAGAAATGAAAATGTTTATGCTGTCAATTTAAATTCTTTAGATAAGCAAAATATTACTTGTTTAAATGCTTTTCATAAAGATTCTTGGCTTTGGCACAAGAGATTAGGACACTGCAATGTGCATTCACTTAGAAAACTTGCTAAGAAGAACATAGTTAGAGACCTACCCAAACTTGAATTTCCAGCAGACAAAGTTTGTAATCCCTGTCAAAAGGGAAAGAAACATAATGTTTCTTTTAAATCAAAGAAAGAAGTTTCAACTTCTCAACCTTTCGAGTTGGTTCACATGGATTTATTTGAACCTTCTAGAGTTTCTAGCTTAAATGGGAAGCATTATGTCTATGTTCTTGTAGATAACTTTTCTAGATATACTTGGGTATATTTTCTAGCTCACAAAAGTGAAGCTTGTTCTTACTTTGTTAAATATTCCAAGTATGTAGAGAACCTTAGTGGACATAAGATTAAAACCCTAAGAAGTGATCATGGTGTTGAGTTTGAAAATCATGAGTTTGAATCTTACTGCTCACACAGTGGCTATAGTCACAATTTCTCTTCCCCTAGGACACCTCAACAGAATGGTGTAGTAGAAAGGAGGAATAGAACCCTGCAAGAAATTTCTAGAACTATGCTTAATGAGTATGACCTACCTGTTTATTTTTGGGCTGAAGATGTAAATATAGCTTGTTATGTTATCAATAGAGTCTTGATCAGACCTGTTTTTAAGAGGACCCCTTATGAGTTATGGAACCATAGGAAACCTAAGGTTAACTACTTCAAAGTTTTTGGTTGCAAAGTATTTATTCTTAATAATAAAGACAATCTTGACAAATTTGCATCCAAGAGTGATGACAGAATTTTTCTAGGTTACTCAACTTCCAGTAAAGCCTATAGAGTTTTCAATAAAAGAACCAAATGTGTGGAAGAATCTGTTCACATCAAATTTGATGAAACTGATCCACATGAACCTAAGACCTCTCTTGGAAATCTTGAAGATGATCTCTTTGGTTTGAACCTTAATGATAAAAATAGTGGACCTGTAGTTAAAACATCCAGTTCTAAAAATTTTCCAGACCCTGCTTCTGTTGAACCTCAACCTGTAGATGAACCTGAAATCTCGAGCCCTACATTTTCTAGATCAACTAGAATTCTGATGAATCATCCTTTAGATTCTGTTGTAGGAAATCTTGATAGAGGGACATAGTCTAGAGCTTCTCTTAGAAATCAGGTTGAACATCCAGCCTTCATGTCACAGCTAGAACCTAAAAATATCAATGATGCTATCAATGATGAATTTTGGGTAATGGCTATACAAGAGGAACTAAATCAATTTGAAAGAAACAAAGTCTGGAAATTAGTGGAAGGACCTAGGGACACTATAACCATAGGCACAAAATGGGTGTTTAGAAACAAAGTTGATGAATCTGGAAACATCATTAGAAACAAAGCTAGGCTAGTTGCACAAGGTTACAATCAAGAAGAAGGAATTGACTATGAGGAAACCTTTGCACCTATAGCTAGATTAGAGGCTATTAGGATCTTACTTGCCTATGGATCACATCTGAATTTCAAATTATATCAAATGGATGTGAAAAGTGATTTTTTAAATGGTTTTATTGTTGAAGATGTTTTTGTAGAACAACCACCTGGTTTCACAAATCCTCATTTTCAAAATCATTTCTTTAAACTTTCTAAAGCTTTATATGGTTTAAAACAAGCTCCAAGAGCATCGTATGAAAGACTTTCAAACTTTTTTATTTCAAAAGGATTTACAAAAGGAATAGCTGATCCCACTCTTTTTATAAAAAGGATTTCAAAAGATGTATTAATAGTACAAATCTATGTTGATGATATTATTTTTGGATCTTCTAAAAATTCTTTATGTACTGAATTTTCAAAGGTTATGAAAAATGAGTTTGAAATGAGCTTAATGGGAGAGCTTAAGTATTTTCTTGGATTTCAAATCTTTCAAACTAAAGATGGTATTATTCTAAATAAAAGTAAATATACTAAGGATTTATTAAAATGTTTTGGTCTAGATATTGTTAAGGAAAGTGATATACCTATGAGTACTACCTGTAAATTGGATATTGATGAAACTGGTAAACCAGTTGATCAAACTAATTACAGAGGTAGGATTGGGAGTTTACTTTATCTTACTGCTATTTGACTAGATATTATGTTCAGTGTATGTATGTGTGCTAGATTTCAAGCTAATCCTAAAGAATCACACTTACCGGCTGTTAAAAGGATTTTTAAATATCTTATGTATACCGTAAATTTAAGTTTGTTTTATCCAAAAGGACAATCATTTGACCTAACTAGTTATTTAGATGCTGACTTTGCTGGATGTAAGTTAGATAGGAAAAAAACATCTGGAACATTTAATTTACTTGGAATGTCCCTAGTATCATGGTGTAGTAAGAAATAGAACTTAGTTGCATTGTCTACTGCTGAAACAGAATATATTGCTGCTGGTAGTTGCTGTGCACAGATTCTGTGGATGAAACACACTTTATTGGACTATGGATTTGATTTTAAACAGGTTTCAATTAACTGTGACAATAATAGTGCGATCAACATATCTAAGAACCCTGTGTCTCACTCTAGGACTAAGCACATTGATATCAGACATCACTTTCTAAGAGATCATTATCAAAAAGGTGATATTTCTATAGAATTTATTAGTTATGAACATCAATTAGCTGATATTTTTACAAAGCCTTTTTGCTCTGAAAGAATGAATTTTATTAAACAAGAATTGTGTATGATAGATCTGTGAAACTGATCTGTGAAACTGATCTGTGAAACTGATCTGTGAAACTGATCTGTGAAACCGATCTGTGAAACCGATCTTTCATTATATTACTTTTTATTTTGTTATGATTAATTAAATACTTTTATATTTATTATGGGAACCCTAAATGATGAAATAAATGATACACGACTATTTCTATTCCCCAAAACGTCGACCTTTCATTTCTTTCCCGCCAAACCTTATTTCCTCTCTTCTCCTCCACTTCAATCCTTCAAACTCCTACTTTCCCCAGAATCGTCAAATGGATAAGCAGAAGAGGCCGAGCAAAGGATCAGAAAGTCCTGTACCTTCAAAGCGTGCTCGAGGCGAGTTGAGTAGTACCACTCAAAGATCAGTAAATCCGAACCTGGAAACTCGGATTTTTGCTGTAGAAAAGGAAGTCAGCTCCGCCTGGCTTTTGACAAGTAAGTCGCTATTGTTACAAGTTTTAGATTCGCATGGATGGAAATCCTGGTTCTCAGATAACACTAATGTATACTACCCAAAGCTAGTGAATGAGTTTTATATAAATCTGCAAGTTACTTTAGATGGTGTCGAGGCTGCCAGAATGTCTTCTGTAGTGAAAGGAAAGAAAATGTCTTTTTCATCTAAACAATGGGATGAATGTTTGAATGTACCCCATGAGGGTCAGTATGAGGATTATGCTGGAAACATACCTCCAACCACTGAATACTTATCTTATGAGTTAGCTTTAGAGCTTTTGACTAGAAACATAGAGTCAAGGAGAATCATAGCATCAGAGCTGGATGGTGAATGTAGACTTCTCTTTAAGTTTGTTCAGCACCAAATTTTCCCCAGGAAAGGAGATTTTTTCTGCTGTAAGATAATAGGATGTTTTTCTATTGTTTTTACTAAAGACCCACGAGAAGATCAATTTGTGTAGATATCTAATGGTGCACATAGCTGGAATGGTGAAACCTTCTAAGAAAGTCACTGCCCTGTTCTATTCCAAAATGATCTCTGTTATGTTAAAGAATCTGGAATGTGTTGATGAAGCTTATGAGATAGCTGAATCTGATAGTGCTTTTTGTATTAACAAAGAAATTTGTAAAAGGATGAAAATAAACTCGAACCCATGGAAGAAATGTTGGGTTGCTGATGAGGACATGTTGTATGAATCTTACAATCCCACTGATCATGGAAAGAGGCCGAAGGGTTTGAGAGACCCTGGTTTGAAATCAGATGAGGAGCCAATTTATTCTGATGATGTAGAAGAATTAGGTGTTGAAAGGAATAAAGACACTGAAGAGTCTGGTAAACGAGGGATGGAAGATGCTGAAACAGAAGAAGGAAATATGTCACCTCCTAATTATAGGAGTGATCTTGATACTATGAGCCCTAAGAGAAGAATAGACTTTGGATCTGCCAGTCCACCTTTACCCTTACCTGAATCAGAACCAGTTCTTGGTGACAAAGAAGCTAGTGACACTGAAGTATCTGACAGTGACGTTTCTATATAGAATGGAAATGAGAATGGAGATAATGATGATAAGGATGATGATGGTGATAACCGACTAGTGGATGGTCTTGCTGTACCTCCAATGGAAACACATCAAAATGTACCAGAAACAGATGCTAATGGCAAGAGAGAATCTCTTGAAATCAATGGAAAAGCAAGTTATGATAAACTGAAATATACTCTGTGTGCTGCTGTCTGGGATGATTACCCTGGTTTTTCTATTTTGGGTTTAGAGTATTCTGAAGAAGAAGAAGAAGAATCAGAATCTACTGCGGTTATGTTGGAAATCCAACCAGTTGAGGCAAGGTCTTCTCATGTTGTTGATGCTGCAGGTGCTCATCTACCTAGTTCCACTGTCTCTCAGTCTGATTTTGATAAGTTTAAAAGGGAGTTTCTTACTGCTGTGAGAGACACAGTCACAGAAGAAATTTCAAATGCTATTAAACCAGAACTGGCCAATACTGGTGAGTTTATTGGCAGGCACATAGCCTCTCTAAATTAGATTCTAAAGGATCTACAATCTGGGTTAGTTTCTTTATCCAATGAATTTAGATCCACCATCTCTGGTATGATGGAAGTGTTGAGAAATCTGATTGAACATCTTAAGAAGTCTGATCCGAGAAAGTTGAAAGCTGAGATAACTCGGATAGTTGCTCAAGCCAGTACAACCAAAGTAACCAAGATCACTAATCATGATCTAGAGGCTCTAAGGCAGATTGTGCATGATGAATTGGCCACCATTAGGCAAGTTCTTGATTTGGACTCGTTGAGGAAGATGAAGGAGCACCGTGATCACATTCATAATATTGTAACCGTATATTCAGCAGATGCCACTAAAGCTTAGAGAGTGGTCAAGGAAAAGGTTTATCACTACTTTTAAAAAATCTATACCAAGCATGAGATGACCGCGAATTTCAATGTGTTAGATGACAATCTGAGACTACCTCCAGTCACTCAAGCTTTCAAGACTCAAGTTCGACAGTTGCAAGATTTTACTCCAACCTTGGAACGGTTCATGGAAAATAAGGATGATATTGAGAAGGCTATGCAGTATGGTGTAGAAGTTATTCAGAATTTCATAAATCTTTTGAAGTCTTATCTGAATGCACAAGCCACCGCCATTGTGATTCCTACTTCTGACCCACTCGGTGCCTCTGATGTTGCTCCAAATAAGATCTCTGTTGCTCAAGATCTCTCTCAACTCTGACCAGTTCCTCAGCAATCTTATCAACCAGCTCCTACAGCTCCACATCAAATCCCAGTGGCATCCTCTCCTCCAACCTCCAGAGTCATCTTACCACCGTTTCAAATTCGCCTAGTTCAACCTGCCTCCAAGCCTTCCAACTTACCAACCATTGATCCTTATGACAAGGGCAAAGCCCCGTTACATCCCCAGAAATAGTTGTGCGTTGTTGTTAATAGGGTAAACCCTATTTTTATTGTATTGTGATGTCTTATAAACTTTATTCTCTTTTATTTTTATTCTCACTGAGGCCTTCTTTTAATCTATTCTTTATCTGTTTTCCCTCCTTTTTTATTATCCCAAAGGGGGAGAAATCTGTATATCTATGGATCTATGGGAGATATGGGGGAGATGGGAGAAATCTGTATATCTCTGGATCTATGGGGGATATGGGGGAGATGCATCTCAAATGGGGGAGATTTATATCTTTTTATGGAAATGCTTGCATAAGTATTTAAAGGCCTAATTTTAGGGGGAGATTTATATCCCATTATGTTTTTATTCTTCTATGCCTAATTATTGATGATATATTATATTTATTAATGTCTAAGCTTTGTGATTGGCTAAGATTTGTGATTATCAAAAAGGGGGAGATTGTTGATCCCTCTGGAAGATTGTTGAATTCTTCCTATGATTGCTGTTTTAATAATCACAAATCATCAATTACTAAATCCGGTTGGATTTCTTATATACATAATCACAATCTCTTAGTGAATCTGTGTATATTGGTTGGATCATGTTTTTTTTATATTTGTTATTGATTTGCAAGTATTCTGGAAGTCCTCTGGATCAAAGGACAATGGTCGCACCGATCCATATCAAAGGACAACGGTCGCACCGATCCATATCAAAGGACAACGGTCGCACCGATCCATATCAAAGGACAACGGTCGCACCGATCCATATCAACGGACAACGGTCGCACCGATCCATATCAAAGGACAATGGTCGCACTGATCCATATCAAAGGACAACGGTCGCACCGATCCATATCAAAGGACAATGGTCGCACCAATTCATATCAAAGGACAACGGTCACACCGATCCATATCAAAGGACAACGGTCTCACCGATGCAGATCAAATGAGTCACCGAAGATGTCTCACCGATGCTGATTAAATGAGTCACCGAAGATGTCTCACTGATGCAGATCAAATGAGTCACCGATGCTGATCAAATGAGTCACCGATCATGACACACCGATGCTGATCAAATGAGTCACCGATCATGTCTCACCGATGCTGATCAAATGAGTCACCAAAGATGTCTCACTGTTGCGGATCAAATGAGTCACCAATGCTGATCAAATGAGTCACCGATCATGACAAACTGATGCTGATCATCTGAGTCACCGAAGATGTCTCACCGATGCTGATGCTGATGACCTACCAATCACTTGAAACACTGATAGTCATAAACAGCTGTTTGAATTTCTTTATCTTTATTTAATCTAACCAACGGTCATATTAGGAATATTTTAATGCTCTTTCATTTATTTAATGAAGGTTGTTGGATTTCAGGGAACCATACCTCGTACCTGCAAAAAGAAATCATTTCTTTTACTAGAGCTCGTACCATAAATACAAGAATCCCCTGGTGGTGCACATACAGGAGTAACAACGACAAGACAGAAGAGCGCAAAATAGTGGTGGATGAGATAATCATAGAAAAACACAGAACCTCATACACACTCAAGCTTACTCAAGAAAAGTTCTGTACTTCCACGAGGACATTAAAGAACTTCATTCACTACATGCCAAGCAGACGACACTCTGTTTTTCGGACAAAAACTAGACGAGGACTCAGAATTATCTCTGATCAAAGTCATGGAGTCCAAATATTCGTTGCAATCACTAGATCCATTTCTAAACTCTACATCTCTGCTATGTGATTCATTATTTCACATTTCGAGCAGTGTGTGTTATCTACTACATTTAACACACACACTGTCTCCTATACTTTAACTAGAGGATCTGTAAATCCTCACTCAAATTCTTACATCTTCTATTCCCCACTGAGATAGTGGTAGAGGTCATGTGTGACCTGGACAGCTGGTTGCTGTTGTTCTGTTTCCCATGAATAACAGTGGTAGAGGTCTTGGACCTAGACAGTTGTAAACTATTGTGAACCCCGATCCAGGGGGTGGATCATATTTATACAAATTGTTGAGAGGAATAGGTCTCGGATTGAGACTGAACCTCTTGGTTATATCTGTTGTGTTATATCTTTCAAAGTTACTCTTTTATTCCGCTGCTAATTTCTTTAAAACGAAAACTGTTTTAAAGTCACTTTGATAATTAAATTCGCAAGTGTTTATATTAGTTGTAAATCAGTAAGTTGGTTTCAAAAGTTAATCAACCATTTTGTTTTGATTAACTGGGAAATAATCAATCCCTTGAGAACCCAACCGAACCCTTACTTTGATATAAATTCACTACAGTTTAGTTTAGTATTTTATTTGGGGGTTTTTAAGACAAAGTTTTTAAAACAGAAATTTTAATTAGAACTCAATTCACCCCCCTCTTGAGTATCAACTCCAACCAATAGAACCGGTGCTCAGAATCAAATTCCGAGGGCACTTATGGAATCGCAGCGCTGGTATTTGCTTAGAAATGCCTCTTCCAGAGTTGCGTTTTCTCGGGTATGGTTTTTAAATTTTTGGGGTTATGTTAAGAAATAAAATAAAGTGGTGCGACAAATTTTTTTTTATTTCACTTAAAGCCACTTAAAATCATCTTAAAGCTGCTTAAGCTGAGTTAAAGAGGATAGGGTGGAATTCAAAATATCCTACCCTCTTGGTAGGATATTTATGAGGTGGGGCCCGCACGATCCCCACCGTTTCTTTTCCACTAAGTAACGCACCCGCGAAAACCCTTTTTAATGAAAGTCAACTGATGCGTTTTCTAACCTCTTAAATGCTTCTATTAATTGGGCGGTTCATTCGTTGAAATTAATTCTATGAATTAATGGGTCATTATTTAGTTTGTTTTTCATTTTGTTAGCATGATAATAAAATAATACCAACGATTGTCTTCATGAGGATTGCTCGTAGAGAGGATTTGGAGAAGACTCCAAGGCTTTAGATCTTTATCCTCTTTCGCGAATAACACGAAGAATACGAAGAACGCGAAGAAAGAGAAGAAACGTGAAGAACGTGAAGAACGTCGTCACCCTCGGAGATCGACGACACGATGCCGTGTTTCACGACGCCCACAATTCTCCCTCCGCGACGCTTCTTCCACGACGATCCATCCCCGTGACAATCTTCGATCGACATCTTAAGGTAGGGAATTACGGTCCTTTTAATTCCTTGTGGATTATAACATCAACATGGATTTAATTGTTATAATTAAATCCGTGTGTTTTCAATAAACCTCGGAGATTGATGACGCGACGCCCTTCTACAACGATGCAACGCCCTTCCGCGACACGACAATCCTCTTCTTCCGCGACGGTCAATTCCGCGAAGAACTCTCGTCCGACGACAGCTACGAGGTAGGGGTCATTTTGAAATGATAATAACCATGTTTGTTTTCCTCCAAGGAAAGAACGAGGACCAACCAATTAACAAGTTCCTCCACGGATTATTATTGCGGGTCGAGGTTTATCTTTTGCTAGAAATTATGTTGTTGTTTCAAACTGCTAATGCGGTGGGTGTAGACCAACGAACAAGTCCGAACCTACCTCCCTTTTGTTCTTGGTGTGCGGAATGGAGGACGACGACAAAACGGGCCACAGAGACGATTTGTTGATTCCGCAGTAAAGAACGGGACCCGGGATGAGCTACAGCATAGGAAGAAATGAAATTGGACCACTGGAGCCACTCCGGTGGCCCGCGGACTCCATCGGCGGCACCGACGGTAGGAGGCGGCGGCGCCCTGCCACGCCTCCGGACGGAGCCGCCGCGGCTTCAGCCGCGGTGGCGGGGTGCGGTTCCGCAGCCACGTGGAACTGAAGGCAGGGACGCGGCCGGCTGCCGCGTCTGGTGACACCGAATGGCCCCACGTGGGGCCGCAACTTTCCTTCATGCGGGGGGCAGCATGACCCGCGCCGCTCGGCCGTAACTGGCCGAGCCGACTCTAGCGGCCGGGCAGCGCCCGCGCTGGCCAGGCCGAGTCGCACCCAGGCTAGGCCGGGCCATGCCGGCCGGGTCGGACCCGGACCTGGGTCGGGTCGACCCAGTTCGAGTTGGGTCAACCCGGTTCGGGCCGACCCAGGGGGGGTTGGGCCAGGTCGGTCCGGGCCCAGACCCCCCGTTCTCGGACCTTTTCGGTCTTTTGCTCGTAACTTGAGCTACGAGCTTCCGAACGACGCGCCGTCAGCGGCGATGCGATCCTTGGATCGAGACGGTCATTTAGGTATATTAAACTCAAGGTTTCGGAATACTTTGGGTTTGGCTGGGTTGGTTCGTACACGAAACCAACCGGGCCCTCGGAGCGGAAACGCTCATATCTTGAGCTTCGGACGTCCGATTGACATGCCGTCGACTTTGTTGATTTCCTCTAAGTGAGAAGAATCTTTGGTCTTACTCCAACCGAGGTTTGGACGTAGGTGGAGTATGTTCGGGTTGGTTTTTCCTTAAAAACCAACCGGGCCCGTGGAACGAAAAAGCCAATAACTCTCAGACCGGGCGTCCGTTTGACGCTTCGTCTGCGACGTTGAGTTCCTGTTGGCGATACGGAACTTTTGGATACATCAACTCAGGACTATGTGTCAGTTTATGTATCAGCCCCTCGGCTCGTGGAGCGGACCCTCCCGAGCAAGCTTGCTATGTGGGGGAACCCTAGAGCTGGCTGCATCTGCGACAACAATGAAGAGAGTACGTGAATCCTCTATGGGTTCGGTAGTGACCACTACAATACTTTTGGGATAAATCAACTCCGGACTATGTGTCAGTTGATGCATTGACCTCTTGGCTCGTTGAGTGGACCCTCCCAGAATGAGCATGCTGTGTGCGGAAACCCTAGAGCTGGTTGAGACTTGACGACTGCTGATCGAACGACTCAGTGTGTTACGGATAGCCAGTGGGAAGCGCTTGGTTGTAGCGGCAGACCCACGGTACTCAACAAAGGAGTACCTCTGGAGGATATGAGGGGGAGCGCTTGGTTGAAGTGGTAGACCCACGACGGAGGATCGCTTGGTTGTAGCAGCATGGGAGAGCGCTTGGTTGTAGCGGTAGACCCACGACGGAGGAGCGCTTGGTTGTAGCAGCACGAGGGATCGCTTGGTTGTAGTGGAAAACCCATGATGGAGGAGCACCTGGTTGTAGCGGCTGACCCGTGGTACTCAATAGAAGGAGTACCTCTAGAGTCTATGAGGGGGAGCGCTTGGTTGTAGCAGCAGACCCATGGTGGGAAGCGCTTGGTTGTAGCAGTAGGCCCATAGTACTCGATAGGTGGAGTACTACAGCAGTCCAAGGTTAGAGGGAAGCGCTTGGTTGTAGCGGCATAACCACTGTACTTGATGGAGAAGGAGTTTCCAAATATCTATGGTTTCAACTTCATGATCGATCCTGTGTGGGTTATTGCGGGGCTTAGTGCCTATTGATCCTTTGTGGGTCCGACGACTTAGATGAATCAGTGGATATATATGATCATCTCCATCGTCATTCAAGAAGTATCCTGTGTGAAATGAATCATGTTTTGCTTTCCTTTGTGGATTGTGTTGAGCAATCCTGTGTGGATTTACATTTTTCTTTTCTGTGTGGATTTACGTTTTGCTTTCCTATGTGGATTTACGTTTTTCTTTCCTGTGTGGACTGGGTTGTACTTGGGCTCGGATGTTGGAGCCGAAGGAGAATTGATGACTTAGGTATATGTATGGTGATTAGTCACTAAAAGTGGATAATATTAATTGTTAATATCTTTATATTCATTTTTACAAAGTCCATAAACATTGTTTTTAGTGCATTACATAAATAGAACTTCATTTCTCATCAAAAATGCAATTCATGTTTAAAATGCAAATTTGGGCCCAATAATTCATTTGTTTATTGACAATATTATATTCATTTTATGAATTTGAAATTTTGTGATATGATTGATCACTTTGTTTTAAACATTTTATCTTTTAGGTCCGATGGATTAATCCCAAAGGACGATGGAGAATTTTGTGCTTGAAGACAGAAACTTGCTGGAAAAAGCATAATGGGCCTAAGGCCCATCAAACAAATGTGGGGCCCAGAAACCAATCCCAATGAAGCTCACATTTATAAAGTAGAAAGATACAAATATGAGGATCATTTTATTCAACTGTGTCCAAAGCTAATTCGGATGTTTTCATGATGATAAAGGGATCTGAAGTTGAGATTTAAATGGTGGACTCGTCATTAATGCACAGAAATCCGTTCCACCATTTCGACCATAACATCCAAACGGCTAAGCCACATTTCCTGAAATTTTGAGATATTCTATAAGACACATGTACGAAGATATGTTATATTTATGACACCTTCGGATTCGGAAATATGAAGTGTCAAACGCACACGTCAAAATGGAGGATGAATCTGGACAGTTTTCCGGGTCAACTTCGAAACGTCAATTTCCTTTTGATTCTTCATCCTCCTTTTGACTCTCTTAATTGTTGGGGGGTGAATTTAATGTTGGGGGTGGACATAAGGCTCCTAATATGCCTATATAAGGATCTGGTTCTGAAGGGAATAATCATCTAACATTTTTCCTTGAATCTATCATTTTTTTTGAATCCAAGTTTTTCTTTCAATTGTAATTTCCCGCTTTCGTTTTGTAATGGCATCGTCAATTTCTCTAATGTAAGTTTTTCATTCACATTTAGTATTTTAATAAAATTTATTCTTTTTCACTTTTTATTTTCCTTTTCTTCACACGTTGATACCGTTGAATCGTATTGTGAATTTATTCACACCCGCACTTGTGAATTCATCACACAACGGTGGAGTGTTCATTTTGATTAATGTTTTTTTCCTTTATTCTTCAATCCCGCTTCTTTAAGTAAATTACCGGCTTCCATTGATAGAATAGCATCAATGTAGGGCTAACGTATTATGGGTTGATCCTAGGGAGTTTCATGAGTTGGATTGAATGTTATTTGACGTTCTTAAATTCTTCAATTTGTTCTTTATTTTAAGAGTTCTTTTCATTGATTTATCTTCTTCTTTGTCTTCACCAAATTTAACGACGACACATTTTGAGTGCTTGTACGATCCAATTCCTTGGAGTGCTCATTAAATTGATCCTCTAAGTGAATTGGTGATTAGCCTTGAAATTGTTTATGGATTAAATCGGAGAATGATATTGAGGAATTATTTCATTTAATGGATACCTCTTGAACTGATGAACAAAAAATCAAATGAAAAACAAATACATCCAATAAAGCCCAAAAGACAACCTAGGATCGACTCACCTTAATTAGCTGTTTTAATTCAAGTAATTTTATTTGTTTTTTTTCTTTAAATTAAATCAATTTTTCTTCAAGTCAATTCAATGAAAAGTTGGCCACTGCATAGCCAATCCCGTATCCAATCTTAGTGTCTTAAGGTTTCTTCTTCGGTCCCTATGGATTCGACCCCTACATGTACTACATCGACCGCTTTTACCAGTAGGGTAAATTTGGGCGCAACCAAATTTTGGCGCCATTGCTGGGGACCCAAGTAAGTACCTTAGACCCAAATCTTCTTTTCTCACCCCAAATTCTCTATTCTCACCCTAATTTCTCTTCTCTTTTCCCCTTTCTATTTCTGTGTGTCCAAAAAAAACCCCAAAACCAATTTTCAATCAATTCCAATGGATTATCCTCCAAAATACCCATTCATAAATCAATGTTGTAATCAATTTGGAAATCAATATTGGGAAACACCTCACGGAGGGAATTTCATTGACCAATCCTTATTTGAATACACCACACCAGAAGAGATGTTCAATCAATGGGATGCTGAATGTTTACAAGATCAATTTCCATACCTATCACGAATGATTGAAAAGATAAATAATGAGGAAGTACATGATGTACAAACATATATCAACCCTAATCCTGAAAAAATTCTTGAACAATTGTGTGAACAAATGGATAAAATGAATTCAGAAGTTTCATCTTTCAGATTAGAATTACAAAGCTTTAAGAATTTTGAGGAATTTGTACCCACTCAAGATGTTCTTTCCTCATCATTGATAGATTAATATTTTATCCCAAAAACCTCTCATGAATTGAAAAAAGAACTAACCTTTGGATATGGGATAACTGAACAAGATCAAGGAATTGTTAATGAGTGTTTAAATCAGGATGAAATTGACTTCATGAATTCACAAGAGGGAAATTTTTCTTCATGGATTGAATGCCCGAAATATTTCTCGAATGATAATTTTTCAGAAACACCAATCATTGAACCATTAGGAGAAATCACAAACATCAAATCCATACCCATTCATGAAACTCATCTAGAAAACTTTGGGGTTTAATCTTCAATTCAAATCGAACCAATTGTGTTGGGAAATGCTGAAAATGAAATTGATTTTGATTCTAATTCCTTATCTGTGTTTAAATGTCCTATCCAACCTGGACTCAAAATCAATGTCCTTACTTCCCCACCGAGGCATCCCATCATAGGTGATAAACAAGAAATTTCTATTGTCATTCATCCATATCATGAAATCAATAATGTAGGAATGATCCTTGGTGTCTTAGGAAAGACTATAGAAACAACTCGATCAACCATATTAGATATTCCTTGGATTTTACCAATCATTATAGAAAATATGATTTCATACAAAACAAATTTCAAAAAAACAATCAATACCAATCTTGTTGAAGTGGAGAAAGATGGGTTCATTAAAATTTTGAAAGTTGGAATTGGATAAGTTGGGGGGGTTCAAGTCGAGCTAACGACGTTAAAAAAAAGCGCTGCATGGGAGGCAACCCATGGTTTTCATGTTTTCTAATTATTTTGAATCATTTTATTTTTCATATAATAAATTACCATAAGCTGTTGACCTGTTCTTCTTTTATGAGTAAGGATGGGTATGAAAAGGGAGCACTGTATTCATCCGTGTCACGCGGTGTGATCCCTGAGTAATACCTTACCCAGAAATTTAAAGAAGACAAGTTATCATCAGTTTATTTTATTTATGTTTTTGTGGGTTAAAAAAAAATTAGACTCTTGACCTGTTCTTCTTTTATGAGTATGGATGGGTATGAAAGGGGAGCACCGTATTCATCTGTGTCACGCTGTGTGATCCCTGAGTAATACCTTACCTAGAAATTTAAAGAAGACAATGTATCATTAGTTTGATTAAAAAAATGAAAATGATGGTACTTGGAATTAAATAAATCATTGTGTTGTTTGTTTTGTCTTTTTTGTCCTTCTTTTTATGGTTCAGGAACTATTTTGGGTGATACATGTTCAATCAAGGAGGTGCCTACATCCCCAAAGAGATCAAAGGAGTAATTTGGAGCATCATGAACCTCAACTTTAAAAACCAGGTGAATTTGTTCCATGTTTATCATTCTCAATTTCATCTTTGAACTCCTATCCTACCCCATTCTAACTTTTCTTTTCTTTAAACACTGGGGACAGTGTTATTCTAATTTGGGGGGGATAAAAAATTATTTTTTTGAATAAAAACAAGCCTGAAAAGAAAAATTTCATTAACCATAAACATGATAACACACATTGAAAACTCTAAAATTGAATATCAAATAATTTTTTCATGCCTTGATTCTGATTTTAATGCAAGTTTAAGTTCATGAGCATAGTTTTTGGAAAGTGCGGTTGTTCGATGTGATTTTTCAATGTTTACAATTTCATCCTCTTAATAAAAATGCCACAATGCACGTCTACTGGATCGTGGGTGTAAATTTTAGTTCTTGGGTCCCTTTCATTATAGCATAGGGTTCTGGGGTCACTTTTAGTTTAATTTGAGTATCCAAACAAAAACAAAAAAAAAACAAAAAAAAAAAAACAAAAAAAATTGAAAAAAATAATAATGACCACATAGAGCAATGTTTTGTCCAAATGTGTGGCGTCCGGAACTTGGGGATCGTGACTCCATAGTTGTCTTGCACAGAGTTATATTTTATATCTCTATTTTAGAGCATGAAATTGACAATATGTGTGGCGTCCGGCACTTGGGGATCGTGACTCCATAGTTGTCTTGCCCAGAGTTAGTCTTTTCATATCTATTGTGGTTAAAAAAAATAAAATAAAATAAAACAAAAAAAGGATACTCATCTTAAGTTTTAATGTGATTCCCACCTAGCGCTTCCATTTTTTCCCCTTGAACAATAAAATGGGCCCCATATCTTTTATGATGCACAACACTTTATCATGCTTAATTGGAATTGGATGAAATGTGGCAATGAATTTGAACAAAGGAATGGGCTTGGGCTTGGGATATGCTTATGGACCTAGCTTGTTTTAAATTATTTTGATGGGTTCCATAATTTTTTTTGGTATTAGATATTTGGGTGAGCAATTTGTATTAAAATGTTTTTGGAAAAGGGGATTTGAATTTCATATTTGTAATTTATTTTGCTCGGGACTAGAAAAACTCAAGTTGGGGGTGTGATTAGTAACTAAAAGTGGCTAATATTAATTGTTCATATCATTATATTCATTGTTCCAAAGTCCATAAACATTGTTTTTAGTGCGTTACATAAATAGAACTTCATTTCTCATCAAAAATGCAATTCATGTTTAAAATGCAAATTTGGGCCCAATAATTCATTTGTTTGTTGACAATATTATATTAATTTTCTGAATTTGAAATTTTTTGATATGATTTATCACTTTGTTTGGAACATTTTATCTTTTAGGTCCGATGGATGAATCCCAAAGGAAGATGGAGAATTTTGCGCTTGAAGCCAGAAACTTGCTGGAAAAAGCATAATGGGCCTAAGGCCCATCAAACAAATGTGGGGCCCAGAAACCAAGCCCAATGAAGCTCAAATTTATACAGTAGAAATATAAAATTATGAGGATCATTTAATTCAACTGTGGCCAGAGCTAATTCGGATGTTTTCATGATGATAAAGGGATCTGAAGTTGAGATTTAAATGGTGGACTAGTCATTAATGCACAGAAATCCGTTCCACCATTTCGACCATAACATCCAAAATGATGAGCCAACGTTTCTGAAATTTTGAGAGATTCTATAAGACACATGTAGGAAGATATGTTATATTTATGACACCTTCGGATTCGGCCATATGAAGTGTCAAAGGCACACGTCAAAATGGAGGATGAATCTGGACAGTTTTCCGGGTCAACTTCGAAACGTCAATTTCCTTTTGATTCTTCACCCTCCTTTTGACACTCTTAATTGTTGGGGGGTGAATTTAATGTTGGGGGTGGACATAAGGCTCCTAATATGCCTATATAAGGATCTGGTGGTGAAGGGAATAATCATCTAACATTTTTCCTTGAATCTAACATTTTCCTTTGAATCCAAGTTTTTCTTTCAATTGTAATTTCCCGCTTTCGTATTGTAATGGCATCGTCAATTTATCTAACGTAAGTTTTTCATTAATATTTAGTATTTTAATAAAATTTATACTTTTTCACTTTTTATTTTCCATTTCTTCACACGTTGATACCGTTGAATCGTAGTGTGAATTTATTCACACCCGCACTTGTGAATTCATCACACAACGGTGGAGTGTTCATTTTGATTAATGTTTTTTTTCCTTTCTTCTTCAATCCCGCTTCTTTAAGTAAATTACCTGCTTCCATTGATAGAATAGCATCAATGGAGGGCTAACCTATTATGGGTTGATCCTATGGATTTGCATGAGTTGGATTGAATGTTATTTGACGTTCTTAAATTCTTAAATTTGTTCTTTATTTTAAGAGTTCTTTTCTTTGATTTATCTTCTTCTTTGTCTTCACCGAATTTAACGACGACACATTTTGAGTGCTAGTACGATCCAATTCCTTGGAGTGCTCATTAAATTGATCCTCTAAGTGAATTGGTGATTAGACTTGAAATTGTGTATGGATTAAATCGGAGAATGATATTGAGGAATTATTTCATTTAATGGATACCTCTTGAACCGATGAACAGAAAATCAAATGAAAAACAGATACACCCAATCAAGCCCAAGAGACAACCTAGGATCGACTCACCTTAATTAGTTGTATTAATTCAAGTAATTTTATTTGTTTTTTTCTTTAAATTAATTAAATTTTTCTTCAAATAAATTCAATCCAAATTTGGCCACTGCATAGCCAATCCCATATCCAATCTTAGTGTCTTATGGTTTCTTCTTTTGTCCCTGTGGATTCGATCCCTACATGTACTACATCGACCGCTTTTACCAGTAGGGTAAATTTGGGCGCAACCATATGGGCATATACCTAAGCAGTGTCGGATGTTACTTAGTGATTGTATATTTCCTTTGTGGATTATCCATTGTGGATTCTGGGAGACCTTCGGCGGTCTCAGGGTCCCTACTGAGTAGCTTATACTCACCCCTACACGGGCTATGCCAGCACTATGTTGTGTTGGTTGCAGATGGCGGACATCGCTGATCGTGGTGGAGGCTTGCGGAGCAGGACGGTACCTGGAGGTGGGCCACTGGGCGGGACGTACTCGGAGTGGTCGGCTGGACCTGAGGAGTAGTGGAGGCTATCTGTACCCACCCTTCAGGTGGAACTTCCAGTGGACGGCTCGACATTGCGGCTTTACTTTTCAGTTGTTGTTTTCCCTTTTGAGTTGTACTTTACTTTCAGTTTGGGTTTGTATTCTGAACCAATTACTTTCCGCACTTACTGTTGTACCAGTTTTTACTTCTTTCGCTTGCTTAATCTGTGGTGCTTGTTTACTTTACAAAGGCAATGCCTTCCCTTTTTACCAGGATTTACGCCTTGGTGCTAGTCGCCAGCCCCTGGCCTATGGAAGGCGGACTTGAGATAGTCACGACACGGGCCCCGAGGACGGGTTGTGACAAATTATTATCAAAGGAGTTCGGTTCTACCGCAGACTCTGGTCTTTTTTCTTTGTGAAGCAATAGTGTTTAGCGTATTGGGTGTGGTTATCAGCCTAGGGAGTCCAGTGTTGGTGTGGCGGCCAACGTATCCGTACACCAGGACTCTGACTTCTGATTTCCGACTTAATGCACGAAAACATTGATTGCGTGTGTGTTTCAAGTTTTCATTGCGATTACCTTGTGGAAGTTCACCAAGTATACTGTTCTGACCGTGGCGCATCTGTTTCCTTTTCAGGATGGCCCCACGACGGTAGCCAGCTAGGGTTCCAAGAGTTGATCATGACGACAACCCACCGACCAATGAGGCTTCGGTACAGGGCCCTTTGACAGCTGAGGCACCGGTGGTACCTATACCTGTCGGGCCACAGATGCTTCCAGCCCTAGCCGCTGACGATGCACGTCACCTTAGTGCACTGCATGAGTTCCAGCACCAGCGACCACCCAGGTTCCATGGGGAGACGGACCCTCAGGCAGCCGAGGACTGGCTGGAGGTAGTGGTGTGAGTTTTCCGGTTAGTGAGGACACCAGCAGACCTCATGGTGATCCTTGCAGCAAGCCTACTGAACGTGGCAGCAGACAGATGGTGGAGCTTGATGCTCCAGGTGCATGATGAGGAATCACTCCTTTGGACGGACTTTGAGAGCCTTTTTCGCTCAGAATTCGTCCCAGCCACCCTCTGAGCGGTGCACATCCAGGAGCTACTACATCTGTGGCAGGGCAGTATGACAGTAGCCCAGTACGCGACGAGGTTTACCGATCTCTCGTGCTATTCCACGGACATGGTACGAGACCCATTTTTCAGGGCCCGAACCTTCGAGCAGGGGATCAGACGAGAGATCAGAGCTTCACTCGTTTCTCACAGCATTCCGACACAGATAGGGGTGTTGGAGCGAGCTCTCTTAGTAGGGAGTTTCCTTGGTGAGCAGACTCCAGCAGCAGGACCCACCACTAGCCGTCATGTGGTAGAGTCTTCTATAGCAGGCATTAGACAGATGAATTAGGGTTCCAAGAGAACTAGACCTACCGGTGGTCGACCGCATGACACAAGATCGTTTGTGAGAGGAACCTGAGGTGGACAACGACTTTCCATGAGTGGACAGTGTTACTCATGCGGCGGGGTTGGTCACATGGCTCGTGACTGCCCGAACCGCCTTGCCGAGGAGCAGCAGACGGTTGAGGGGCCACCTAGGCAGAGGCAGAGGGTCGACCGTGGTGGTCCGCAGGGAGCAGGAGGACGAGGCAGAGGAGATGGCCGAGCAGCAGGTGGTGGGAAACACTTTGAGGCTATACCACCACCACCACCAGGAGGTCCACACGACCGCAGGGAGCTGGTTGACATGGGAGACCTCAGCTTCAGGCAGCTGAGGCCTACGATCGTGGAGCTCCGAAAGTAGATGTACATGAGAGGGACTAGCTCCAGACCTGGAGACTTTTGTTTATGCTGCTTCTAGCCTTGTTAATGTTTGTTTGTAGGTGTTTTGTGTCTTTGTACTTTGAGCTGCAGTAATAAAAGACACCTTTCTTTTGGCATTTACCTTCCTGTCCTCTCTTTGTGTTGTTACTAAGAGGTTCCGGTTTAAAAACCGTTGACTTGACCCTCACTTTGAGATACCTACTGGAGGAGACCCAGTGACCACACACTGATGCCGACAGTGTGAATAAACCCTTAGAGGCGAGATTAATGGTTGGATATCTTGGTAGTAGCGTTGAGGCCTTACGACGTCATCCTTGCTATGGGTTTGTATAATCCATGACGGGATTGACTGTATTAGGCGAAGAATGTGGTTCATCCAGGGGATGAGACCAAATTTATCTTCTCGACAAAGAAGAAATCTCAGCAGCTCGAGTTGGACCAGAAAGGTCCAAGTCATACAATAGAGGATGAGGACAGCTCAGAGCCAGAAAAAGTCTTGTGCTGACAGGAGGCAGAGACCACTAGAGTTCGAGGATGGCGACCACGTTTCCTTACGGGTCACATCTCGATGTGAGTTACGAAGATTCGGCCGAGGCGGCAAGTTTTCTCCACGCTTCATAGGACCATTCCAAGTCCTCATCAGGATTGGAGAGGTGGCTTATTGCCTGGCTTTACCACCTTAGTTGCACCGGGTGCATGACGTCTTCCATGTATCCTAGCTGAGGAGATACGTGCACGACCCTATGCACATCATTGACCATGGGGAGCTAGAAGTTGATGATGGGGAGACTTTTGCGGAGGTCCCAGTGGAGATCGAGGATCGACAGGAGCGGGTCCTATGTGGATGGTCGATTCCTCTTGTGTGCATCAGATGGCAGCACGGGAACCTCCAGGAGAGCACTTGGGAGTGGGAGGCTCAGATGCGTGCTCAGTACCCACTTTTTTTTCCCTAGTTTATGATGTATCTTTATGGGGACATAAAGCCCTGAGGTGGGAGTGATGTAAAGACCCGTAAAATTCAAGGAAATTTTTTTTCTTAATTTTCTTTGGAATTTTACAAGAACACAGTTTCTGACGGCACTTGATTCCGAGGCCTGGTGTGCCCGGAATCTTTTTCAGAAGTTTGGCTCGGTACCTTCAGTGAACGAACAAGTGTGGTTTTCTAACTTTTGAACCGGTGCTCGGAATCAAATTCTAAGGGCACCAATGGAATCTTAGTGCCGATATTTTCTTAGAAATGCCTCTTCTGGAGTTGCATTTTCTTAGGTATGGTTTTTAAAATTTTGGGGTTAAGTTAAGAAATAAAATAAAGTGGTGCGACAACTTTATTATTATTTCACTTAAAGCCACTTAAAAGCCACTTAAAGCTGCTTAAGATGAGTTAAAGCAGATAGGGTGGAATTCAAAATATCCTACCCTCTTGGTAGGATATTTGTGAGGTGGGGTCCGCACGAGCCCCACCGTTTCTTTTCCGCTAAGTAACACACCCGCGAAAACCCTTTTTAATGAAAGTCAACAGACGCATTTTCTAACCTCCTAAACACTCTTATTAATTTGGCAGTTTATTAATTGAAATTAATTATATGAATTAATGGGTTGTTATTTAGTTTTTCTTTTATTTTGTTGGCATGTTAATAAAATAAGACCAATGCTTGTCTTCTTGAGGATTGCTCGTTGAGAGGATTTGGAGAAGACTCCAAGGCTTGAGATCTTCATCCTCCTTCACGAAGAATGTGAAGAATGCGAATAATGCAAAGAAACAAGAAGAACAAGAAGAACGCTGTCACCCTCGGAGATCGACGACACGACACCGTGTTCCGCGACGCCGACGATTCCCCCTCTGCGACGATTCTTCCACGACGATCCATCCCCATGACAATCTTTGATCGACATCTTGAGGTAGGGGATTACGGTCCTTTTAATTAATTTTGGATTATAACATCAACATGGATTTAATTGTTATAATTAAATCCACATGTTTTCTTTAAACCTCGGAGATCGACGATGCGACGCCCTTCCGTGATGACGCGACGCCCTTCTGCGACGCGACGATCCTCTTCTTCCGCGACGATCAATTCCGCGAAGAACTCTCGTCCGACGACAGGTACGAGGTAGGGGTTGTTTTGAAATGATAATACCCATGTTTGTTTTCCTCCAAGGGAAGAACGCGGAGAAACCAATTAATAAGTTGGTCCATGGATTATTATTGTGGGTCGAGGTTTATCTTTTGCTGGAAATTATGGTGTTGTTTCAAACCGCTAACGCGGTGGGTGCGGACCAACGAACAAGTCCGAACCTACTGCCCTTTTGTTCTTGGTGTGCGAAATGGCAGACGATGAAAAAACGGGCCGCAGAGACGATTTGTTGATTCCAAAGTGAATAACGGGACCCGGGATGAGCTACGACATAGGTAGAAATGAAATCGGACCACCGGAGCAACTCCGGTGGCCCGTGGACTCCACCGGCGGTGCCCCGACGCGCCGCCGGACATGGCCGCCGTGGTTGAAGCCGCGGCGGCGGGGTGCAGTTCCGTGGCCGCGTGGAACCGGAGGCAGGGACGCGGCCGGTTGCCGCGTCCGGTGACACCGAGCAGCCCCACGTGGGGCCGCGGCTTTCCTTCACGCGGGGTGGGGGGGGGGGCAGCACGCCCCGCGCCGCTCGGCCGTAATCGGCCGAGCCGACCTTGGTGGCCGGGCCGCACCCGCGCCGGCCGGGCCAGGTCGCGCCCAGGCCGGGCCGGGCCAGGTCGCACCCAAGCCAGGCCGCGCCGGCCGGATCGGACCCGGACCCTGGTCGGGTTGACCCGGTTTGGGCCGACCCAGGGGGGTTGGGCCGGGTCGGTCCGGGCCCAGACCCCCCGTTCTCGGACCTTTTCGGTCATTTGCTCTTAACTTGAGCTAGAGGCCTCCGAACGACACACCGTCAGTGGTGATGCGATCCTTGGATCGAGACAGCCGTTTTGGTATATTAAACTCAAGGTTTTCGAATACTTTGAGTTCGGCCGGCTTGGTTCGTACACGAAACTAACCGGGCCCTCGGAGCGGAAACACTCATATCTTGAGCTTCGAACATCCGATTGACGTGTCGTCGACTTTGTTGATTTCCTCTATGTGAGGCAGATATTTTGTCTTACTCTGTCCGAGGTTTGGATGCAAGTGGAGTACGGTCAGGTTGGTTTTGCCTTAAAAACCAACCGGGCCCCTGGAACGAAAAAGCCAATAACTCTCAGACCGGGCGTCCGTTTGACGCGCCGTCTGTGACGTTGAGTTCCTGTTGGCGATATAGAACTTTTGGATACATCAACTCTGGACTATGTGTCAGTTGATGCATCAGCCCCTCGGCTCATGGAGCAGACCCTCCCGAGCGAGCTTGCTATGTGCAGGAATCCTAGAGCTGGCTGCATCTGCGACGACAATGAAGATAGTACGAGAATCCTCTGTGGGTTCGGTTGTGACCACTACGGTACTTTTGGGATACATCAAATCTGGACTATGTGCCAGTTGATGCATCGACCTCTTGGCTCGTGGAGTGGACCCTCCCGGAACGAGCATGCTATGTGCGGAAAACCTAGAGCCGATTGAGACTTGACGACTACTGATTGAACGACTCAGTGTGTTATGGATAGCCAGTGGGAAGTGCTTGGTTGTAGTGGCAGACCTGCGGTACTCAACAAAGGATTACCTATGGAGGCTATGAGGGGGAGCGCTTGGTTGTAGTGGCAGACCCATAACGGAGGATCGCTTGGTTGTAGCAGCACAGGGGAGCGCTTGGTTGTAGCGGCAGACCCACGACGGAGGTGCGCTTGGTTGTAGCAGCACGGGGGAGCGCTTCGTTGTAGCGGCAGACCCACGACGGAGGAGCACCTGGTTGTAGCGGCTGACCCATGGCACTAAACAGAAGGAGTACCTCTAGAGTCTATTAGGGTGAGCGCTTGGTTGTAGCGGCAGACCCATGGTGGGAAGCGCTTGGTTGTAGCAGCAGGCCCACAGTACTCGATAGGTGGAGTACTACAACAGTCCAAGGTTAGAGGGAAGCGCTTGGTTGTAGCGGCATAACCACTGTACTTGATGGAGAAGGAGTTTCCCAATAGCTATGGTTTCAACTTCATGATCGATCCTGTGTGGGTCATTGGGGGGGTTAGTACCTATCGATACATTGTGGGTCCGACGGCTTAGATGAATCAGTGGATATATCTGATCGTCTCCATCATCATTCAAGATGTATCCTGTGTGAGCTGAATCATGTTTTTCTTTCCTTCGTGGATTGTGTTAAGCTATCCTGTGTGGATTTACGTTTTGCTTTCCTGTGTGGATTCACGTTTTTCTTTCCTGTGTGGATTTACCTTTTGATTTCCTGTGTGGACTGGGTTGTAATTGGGCTCGGATGTTGGAGCCGAACGAGAATTGATGACTTAGGTATATGTATGGGCATATACCTAAGCAGTGTCAGATGTTACATCATGATTGTATCTTTCCTTTGTGGATTATCCTTTGTGGATTCTGGGAGACCTTCGGGGGTCTCAGGGTCCCTACTGAGTAGCTTATACTCACCCTTGCACGGGCTATGCCCACACTACGTTATGTTGGTTGCAGACGACACACAACGCTGATCGTGGTGGAGGCTTGCAGAGCAGGACGATACCTGGAGGTGGGCCACTGGGTGGGACGTACTCGGAGAGGTCGGCTGGACCCAAGGAGCAGTAGAGGCTATCTGTACCCACCCTTCAGGTGGAACTTCCAGTGGACGGCTCGACATTGCGGCTTTACTTTTTAGTTGCTGTTTTCCCTTTCGAGTTGTACTTTACTTTCAGTTTGGGTTTGTATTCTGGCCCACTTAGTTTCTGCACTTACTGTTGTACCAGTTTTTACTTAGTGTTTACTTCTTCCGCTTGCTTACTCTGTGGTTCTTGTTTACTTTACAAAGGCAATGCCTTCCCTTTTTACCGGGATTTATGCCTTGGTGCTAGTCACCAGCCCCTGGCCTATGGAAGGCGGGCTTGGGGTAGTCACGGCACAGGCCCCGAGGACGGGTCGTGACACTATAGTTCACGATTGAATCTAATGCCCAGTAAGTTACATTACATATGGTTAAGTCCTTAAGTTGTGTCTAATGTTTTTCCATATGGTGTTGTGGATATCAAACAAGAGGGCACTAGAATAATCTTTACAATCAATGGGAAACGTTTTACAAAATACATTGAGGGAATTTTAACTGATGTAGTGGATTTCATCACACTGCATGACCCATCATCACATAAGAATATTAGGATATTCATAACCCTTAATATTTTATATTATTTTTCCTATTTAAAATTATGAATTTCATGTGCACATATCATCTCATGGGATCACATTTAAGAAAATTCAATATTTTTAGTGTGGGGGAGGGAAACTTTTAGTTTAGTAATTTTAATTGTTTTTCAGTTTTTCAAAAAAAATTGTGTTTTATTTAAATTTTTGTGTTTTTCTAAAAAATAATTTTCGGAAATTATTCTCATCACCATTCTTAAATCCATACCAATAAGTGAAACAAATTATCCCATGAAACTAAGCTTAAATTAATGTTGAAAATGAATTTGTTTCATGTTCAAATCATTAGTAATTTCAAGAAAATTAATCTTAACTTTGAATCCCATGTGACATCTCACTGCCCTCATATTTGAAATCAGTACAATGTGAAGCTTTTGAACCATTATTTTCATATTATTTACATTTACCTCACTTCTTTAGAGAACCAGACCCTGCTTGATTTAACCAGAATTTGATTTATTCCTGTCAAAACATGAGGGTTAGAGGTTCGTTTTTTTAAATGATTGAGGCATTAGTTTGGTATTAAAGCCCATATTTCAAAGAATACTTTTTTATAATGGCCTACCTTTAACATTTAATTCTTTTATCCCTTTAAATCCAAGAGAATCCTATTCAGTTAACCATATTACAAGCCAATTTTCCCAATACAACCAACTTTTTAAGTGAAGTTGCATAATCTAGTTGAACATAAGTGTTGGGGAAGCTATCTTGGGTTTTTCTACCACATTTTGTGATACTAAGGGTGGAAAATTAAATACTTAAGTGATGTGTTTGCTGCTAAAAAAAATCATTCTGTTGAAAGTTGTTCGTTTTTGGAGCATTCCTGATAAATGATGTTGTGCCTTTCTATAGCTTCCAATGAAGAATGAAAATTTTTCCTATCTGGAGCTTTCATGAAAAAAATTTGTTTGATAAGATTCAAGTTTTAGTTGTGGAAATGATTAATGGTGTAAACTCTCCATGATTTTTCATGATGATAGATCTGAATTGATACTAAGGGGAGTGATGAGGTGACCATACTTGAGTGAAAATAAGAATAATTCAATTTTTCTTAAAAAATAGTCATGCCCTCTTCATTCATCCTAAGAATTTTTCACATCTAAATCCTACCAACCGAAATAGACATAACAACCCTAAAAAGTTATAATGATAAACAGATGTCCCTAACTCACCTTGGGTGGTGAGTTGGGACTTTATAAAGCCTATGGAGACCCTTGTATGTGTTTGGATGAGAAAAACATTTCTGAAAATTGACATTAGTGTATTAAGAGAAAATTCTAGTGAGTTAAGTGTTTGGTACATGGAGGATAAATGAAGTGAAAATATATTGAAAGATATAAATGGAGAACTTGAAATAATGGTTTTTTGATGAGGTATGTGATATTTTATTTCTTGGTGCAAAATTGTTGTATCTCAGAGATATGTTTTTTGAAATCTGTTTTGATTTTTTATTTTTGTTTACTTGTCAGAATTTTTTGGGATACATGATATGAGGTTTTTCCTAGGAGTGAAAAAAGGTAAGTGTTTGGGAGTTTATAAAACACATTTTTGGTGAATATTTTATTGATAATAAATGAAAAAATTAACTCACATTTTGTTAATTATGTTTATTTATAAATTTTTGGGATTAGATTGTTTATTTTTAAATTTGACGAAAATTGCAGTATTACCCTTTAAAAATTCACTTCATTATTTTGAACATAAATAATTGAAATTAAACTATTTAAATTTAATATTTTTTTACTGGATTTCTGAATTAATTTTCTACTACTTTAATTCTATACATATGAGCTAAATTGTTCATTTCATTTGACTTAATGAGCCATGAAGTCAAAGTTGGGCTGGACTCGCCATATTGGACATCAGTTCTGTATTTGGGCCATAACATCTTCATAAATGATTGTATTAGGCCCAAACATTGATATGATATTGAGGAATAATTTTTTCACAAATCATACCTCTGTAAGGACAGCTGGTTCACGCGTTTTGGTTGTCAAACATGCAGTGAAAGTTGGATTAATTTATTTGGCCAAATTTCCATATTCACACTTGAATCCTCTTGATAAATAGCCTCCCTTCCACTCTAAAAACGTTATTTTTTTCTACTTTTTAGGGGTTGGGGCCTGCATTAGGATGTTGATGGTAGAGGATAATTTTTTCACTACAATTTTCCAAGAAATTCAATAAGGGTATCCCTTGAAGGAAGGATCCCTTTGTCGAATCTTTCTTCTTATTCATCGTCACTTTTTAATGTTGGCATTTTCATAATTAAATTATTAGTTCAACATTAATTTCATCTATTTTATTTTATTTTTTAAATTATACTATTATTTTATCTTCCTCTTTGGGATAGAAATCAAGAGTAGAAATGATATTAGTTTATACCCTCTCAAAACCACTACAAATGCAATTTGTTTATACGATGACTACACCACCAATAGAAGAGTAGTTTTATTATCTATCGATCTACCTATTACCTTATTAATTCATTTATTTTGAATCAATAAGATAATTTAATTCACATAATATGATACATTTATTTTGTTTTTAATTTAAATGAAACTGAACAATAAATTGAACAATTAACATAAAACACGCGAGGTCGGGAATTGTGTGATTTGTGAGAGCTCGATCATAATAGATAATTAAAAACCACAAAAGATAAATTTGTAGAGTTAAAATATAATACCTAAACTAAATTATTCCTCATTTATAGAATGGATATGTGTACTAATATTCCCCTGAACATAATCTATACTTAGGACTTCAATCCAAGTCGGGTGCTGCGGTTGTCTGTTCTGAAGCTAGCCTAAGGTTTGACTTTTTTTCATCTTTGTGGTAATGTTAACATCTATAGGGTTTGAGGGTTATAAAATTAGGGGATAATAATTAATTGGATATTGATTTAAATTATAATTATTAATAAGTAATTTAATATGTAGAGTTAGATCTATTAAACCTTTTAAAATATTTTTTAAGAAACATCTTCTTGTTTTGTCTTTTTAATCAAACATCATTTCAAAAATAAAATAAAAAAATTGAAATCTCAATCCAGAAATATTCTTCTAGTTTTATAAATGATAAAAACCCCAATACTTTGAAGTAGTGTGTTTTATTTATTTAATTTTTTTTTCAAAATACATTTATAGTTTTGTTTTAATTACTACCTCGTTTAGAGACGACCTAGGTCAACCACCATGCTGCACCTAAATAACCCCAAACTGAACATCATTTGAGAGCTCCCACAACATCTCATTTCATTATACCTCCATTATTCTGGGTTCTTAGATCTGTTTCCTCCAATTCTCCTTAACATTTTATGACATGTGATCCCTATGTTTCTAATGCACCTTTCTTGGGCGTTTCTTTATGTGGTTCTATCGCAGCATCCATGGATGGATGAAGTCATTACGGGAGAGATGATCGTGATCCGTTGTGTTAGATAATTCTCATGAAATGAATTTATGAAATATTTTTAGGTAGTGTGTTCATGGATTCTGTATTCTCTTTATGTATAGTCATATAGTTAAAATGATTTATCCACTAGACCGCAATTAAATTTACTTAATAAATATTATAATGGAGTAAATAATTGGTATCGATTGTATGTTGTTGCTTTATACCATGATAATAGTTTCCCCATTGATATCATAGATCATATGATATAATTTATTTATTTGTTTAGAATTTCATTATTGATGGAAATTAGAAAGGAATTTAATTCTAGGATTAATTGGAAATTAATTTTTTAAATATAAAGAGGCATGTTTAAGGAATCTTGTTGTTGTTGTCATGCTTGGTGATAAATCTAATGGATGCAGTTATGAAATTTTAATTTAATTTTTTAATTTAATACTTAATAAAGGACCAGTTTTAATACAAAGGCAATTTTTTAAAAGGGTTATGAGTTACCCTCTTTCTTCAAAAGGCCAAGCACCTTCTTCTTTGAAGTTGTGAGTGGTCATTGTGTGTGAAGAATGAATGCCTTATTTAGGTCCAAGAGTCTAGTTTCTATGTAGTTTATATCATGCCACTTGTATTGTGGTGTGAGACTAGGATTAATGAGCCTATAGGGATGTTTTGGTATGTTGGGGAAGTGAGTCCTAGTGGTGGTGGTCACAGTCGATTCTTAGAGTGACGAGATGCATCATTTTATGCATGTGGGTTTCGAGGAGGATACTAGGGATGATGGAAGGGGTTGAAGCAGAGCATACCCTTGATATGAAAGTGGTTGATACTAGATATATTTTTTGTTACCTACTTTACATTCCCACTTCTTGAGGTAGCTGGTTTTGTTCACCCTCCTTCGAAAATAGGTGAACACGCATGAGGTATGCCACATGCTTTCCGTGTTTAGCTACTCATGGATTGATGGGTCTACGCTAAGGCAATAGGTTGTTAGGAATCAATGGGTAGCAAATGTCACACCCCAGCCTTGTAAATTATTTTATCTTATTTTTTTACCTTCGGTTACTCTTTTCATGGTGCAGGTTGGGTGCATGGTTAATTTTTTTTACATTTTATGTTTTCGGTGGGTTTCAGACCGATACACGGGCACTGCATAGTTGACAGTAACCATGCGGTCAGCCCGGATTTCCCCTACGATTACACACTACTTAAAATAATAAAACATTATGGCAATGAAATAAATTAAAATTTTACGATATAATAATAATAACATTATTGTGTAGATAAAAATATTTTTTAATGAAAATTTTTAATGATATTATTATCATTAAATTGTTATAAATATAATTATTTTTTGGTTGTTATCTATTTTGTTATTATTTAAAAAAATGTAAAAAAATATGAATTATCATTATTTTTAATTTTATTGATATTATTATTATTATCATTAGGAAAATTAATTACGTTGTTATGATAATATAATTTTTTTAAACTATTATAAATATTGTCATTAAAATTTTACTGTTATTATTATTATTTAAATTATTATTATTCTTATTCTTGTTATTATTATTATAATTATCACTATTATTATCAACATGTTTTTATTATGTGTTATTGTTAATTTTATTCTAATTTGTTAAGGGGTTTTAGTCCCTCTTTTTTTATCCTCCACGCCTCACACTCACACCACTCTCCCCATTAACACCCCACGGACACCCCACTACCCTTCTCTCACACCTCTCCTTTTCTTTATCTCATGAACTCCCTCTCTCCACTCATTCCTGTTTCCACCATTTATTTATTTATTTTTATTTCCTCTCCAATCACTCCCCCTTTTTTATTTTACCAATTACCCACTACCTCCCTCCACCCACCTCCCCACTTTCATTTATTCTCACGCATCACCACTCTTTCCAAATTTATTTCTCTCTCCACTCACCTCTCTCCAATAACACCCCCTCCTTTATTTACCCATCACGAACCACCCGTATCCCCATAATTCCTTTATTTTCTTTTATCTCAAACTCTCCACTCACCCCATCTATTAATTTCATGCGTTCACCCCCCTTTCTCCCCATTTTAATCTCTTTTTTATCCCCTCACCCATACCTTCTCACCCCATTATTTCTATTTTTTTATATCTTCCATGCACCAGCCCACTCTCCCCTTACATGCTCTCTCCCTGATTTTCCCTCAAGCATCCCTTTTCCCATTACAGTCTCAAGAACACCTCCTCTCATCCGACACTTCTTCCGGTGGCTACTCCTTCCTCCGATGGATTATCCTCCCTCCAGTGCGGTATGTTCTCTTCCACTTTCTCTCCTCTCCTCACTAGTTTTTTAGGGTTTTTATGTGGGGTTAATTGTTGGAGGAACCCTAAATGTTAGGGTTAATATATATCTTGGGTTTCCATTGGATTTAAGGTTTGTGTTTTGTCCACGGGGCACCGTTCTTCCTCCCGTTGAAGTTTCATTCCAATCGCATGAGGTTTTGGTAGGTGTTTCCTAGTTTTTATTTCTTAAAGAATTTCCTTTGGTGCTTTCCATTTTAAATAAATTTATAAACTCATTTAACAACTCTATTACACCCTTGATTAAATTATTATAGCAATTCAAAATTTATTTGATTTTATGAAAATAGGTTTTAAATGAGTTTTAGTGTAAATTTCATAGTTTTATGATGCCTAGAAAGCTTGTTTGAATTGCTTATGTTTATTTAAGAAGGAATTGGTCCCTTTTTAAATGCATCACCATTATTATGTTGCAATGACATTGTTTATTAATGAACATGTCTTGGTTGTGTTATGAATTAGTTATTGTGTTAAAACACTTTTGTAAAGGTTTAATGAATTCAATGTTTTTATTTGGAGTTCCTTTAAAATAATGCGGTAAGCGGTGATTTTCGGGACAAGACTTTAAAATAATTTCTTGTTCTGTGTTTGATTTAAAAAGAGTATTTGGGGTGTGTGTGGTTTGATGTTGGTATAGCTTACTAAATGTGTTAAAATGTATTGGGAATGTATTAACGTTTTTTATGGATTTTTTTATGTTCTATAAATAATATAGGTGGTCAGTTAGGGTTTTAAGGTAATTGGTGTTTTCTTGGACATTGACTTTTCTAAGTGGATTTTAGTTTTCCAATAAAGTTGGTCCCCTTGAGTTGTTTATAATGATTATTTTATATGTGGTTTTGTAAAGTGTTGCTTTAATTGTTTTTAAAATCATGGTTTATAATGTCTTCTTTAAGGTTTGGCCATTCGGTTTGAGACATGTTATGGTGTGGGTCGAAAAAGGGTAAAAGCATATTTGATAATTGTGAAGTGTTCAAATGATTGTTTAGAACATAAGATCCTTTTTAGCGTTGTAAATGTAATAGTGCTGTTTGCAAGATATTTTGAATAAATTTGTGTGCTCGGTTGGAAACATTAAACATTTTGTGATTTTTTTTATTTTTATATGTTATAGCAGCATGATTAGACCGTTTTTTAATGTGATATAACTGAATATGTATATGGGGCGTGGTTGTCTATTGTAACCCTTTATGGGTGAATGTATAGGAAGCATCCGTGTTTGGGTTAGGCAAGTGCGGTGAGATGAGTCACGCGTACGAGGGCATCCTACTTACACAGTATTACAATAACCACCATGGGTTCCTTGGTGTATTATAGATTATCAAGTGACTGTTAATCACCATCCTCGATTAAACGGGTTGGTTCCCCCTGGTAGATATAGAGGCCAGGGGGGATTTTCCACTGATTTTTTCATGAGGGAGATCATTGGGTTATATAATATGCGGCTTAACCATATGCCAGAAGGTGGTTCCGAACTAAGTGCATCTAGGGTTTGTCTAGAAATGATCAGGATCACCCATGGTTACAACTTGTTTGGCTTGCTTATTTTTCTATTACACTGGTATATTTTCAGCTCGCATTACTTGTTTATTTTTATAGTACACTGATTTATTTTTAGTATGTATTATTTACCTGTCTCCCTTTTGAATAACCATAATATCACTTGTTTGGTTTTAATTATAAAATGGTAAACTATTTTTGAAATAATATATGGTGTGAGTTGGTTCTCATTGTGGTAAAGTGGTGTTATTTTGTTTCAATGGAAAACCTTATTTTTATAATTGTATTTCAAAACTTTTTTCATCAGACAACTTTTGGTAAAGAAACACTTGGATTCAGTGGTTTAATTTTGGAATCCCTATTGAACATTTTTTTGATCATGCCTATCCTTTACCATTTTAGTTATAGGTTCAGCTGTTGTTCAAGATTTTTCTTAGTGGTTGCTTATGTGGGAGCAGTTTTGGGCCTGTGGTTGGAGGTGAAAAATGGGACACATGGAGATTTTTGTAGCAGGGTCTTGTTTTTGGTTTTTTTCATCTTAGTGATACTTTGAATCTGGATCGGTTCTTTCTTTATTTAAGATTTAGTTTTCATTTTCATTCTTTCTCTGTTTGTTCTATTTATTTATCTGGTCCTGGTTTTATCTCTTGGGCTTAAATCGTTCCCTCATGTATACTTTGATGCCCGACACTGGTTTCCATCCCGGGGGGATTGGGAACGCCTCTCTGGACATGTTGCGGACCGACTAGGGTGACCGGTTTAGGGTTTATCTGGGTTGGTTTGTCACAATATGGTATCAGAGGAGGCCCTTGTTATTTGGGTAGTTTGGTAGATGGTGATTAGGACTATCGGGACTCGAGAGGTAGGTGCGGGAAGGGCATATTGAACCCTTTCTTGTTCCGAACGTTGAGTTTCCAAGGGTAATTCGGGGTTTGAGTCTTGTGTCTTTGTTTTGGATTGACTGATGATAGTGAAGGCAAGCTAGTGTCACATCGCAGCCTCACATGGAGTAGTGACCCATGTGGAGTCTAAGTGCACAGTTTAATTTCCTCCTAGTTGTTGACGATTAAGTGGTGTGTGGGTCACCACCATGTAACTGGGTTAAGTGTAACTGCTAGTTTCTCATTCCGGTGGTTCTTTGTAAGTTGTAATTCATTTGGTTCTGGTTGGTGAAAGCATTCTTTTTGAAATGAAAGTGGGTTTTAAAATGAATATGCTTTCTCAGAAATGATTTTAATTTGGTAAAGGAGGTTTTAAAATTGGTAGCGTTTTAGTAAATTCTTTAGTTTCGATGAAGAATGGATGTGTCCCTTAGTTCTCTTTATGGAAGATCACATGTGTGTGGGTGTGTACGATATGTGTGTGGGGGAACCATAGGATTTTGTGGGTGATGTGGACTGAAATGGGTGGACAAAAATGTGATGATACATAGGATTCCTTGGGTTTGTTTTAAAATATAAAGGTTTTGGAAATTGGTTTTCCTTGGGGAGTGGATTTTTTTTGGCTTGTGAAAAGTTGTTTTGGTATTTGAAAAATGACATTGGGATAAGGAAATTCTGAAATTTAAATGAAAATGGTGATTTTGGAAAGGAGGGTCTTGGTAGTGATTATATTTGATTGGATTCTAGGCCAGTTGTCTTGGTTCGGGGTGTTATTTTTTTATTGTTTTTTGGCTTGAGGCATGATTTGGTTTTGTGTTTCTTGTGTTGTTTGGAGTATGCTGCCTAGAAAGGTGCCTGTGTTGCCAATATGTCATGACTAGGTTTTGTTTATTTTATGTTTATTCTCCCTTTAAGGCGTTGGAGTTCTGTTATATGTGGAGGAATGACATGAGGGAAGTGGAGTGTGTCTTTGGGAGGTTGGGAACTCCCTAGGTTGTTAAGGTTTGTACATTTTCAATTTTGTTTAAGGGTTCAGTTTGGGACTAGTAGAGGTTGGTTGTCTTATCGTCGTTCCAGTTTGGGGAGTAGTTGGTGATTTTTGATTTTTGTTAAGGTTCCCTATCTTGTGAGGAGTGTGTGTAAGAGGAACCTTCCCTAACAAGTTATCTTCTTCGATCATGAAACCTTGTTCGTCAGGATTCCATCAGGTGTGCCATTGGTAGGACTGTTTTGGGCATTCCAAAATTCCGAGCTACATCCCTCCAAATCATTGTCATCTTTGTGGGTGTTTGAGTTACCAGGGGAAGTTCTGTGGAAAATGTCATTTGAATAAGGAGTTCTGATCAGGGGATTCTAGTGTCGGGCTGTGAGGCATAAGATGCTTCAACCATCAGAGCCCAAAACTCAGGTCTCAGGGTGAAGCTCGCATACAGTCATAATGTCAGAGGCATGTGATACCTTTCCTGGTTATTTATCTTGTCTTGGAATAGATACCTTTATGGGTTCTTTGTTTTTGTTTTACTTCTATTTTATGTTTAACTTTTTTTTGACAGTGCGATGAACTTATCCTTTCATGATCATAGTAGTTGCGTTCTTGTGAATGTGACCTCTATAACTACCAGTGTTTCTTAAAAGTGTTTTTGGCCCTTATGTGGGTTGGTCTTGGTTTTATTAGTGATTTTTTAGATATGCGAGGTGTTGGAGAGTTTTGGATCGGTGTGGGAAATTCTTAGTTCTTGTGGTGTAGTTATAGATAATTCCTTATTTCGGTGCCCTAGTATGTCAGGTGGCCTTGTAGTTGTTTTACATTTAATTCTAAAGGGTCATGTTTATCTCATGTTGAAAAGTCGGTAGGTTTAGTTGGGAGTTCCCACATTTCCCACTTGAGCTGCTGTGTTTGAGTTCTAAATTCTTACGTTAGGGGAATTCTTTTGGAGGGGAGAACTCTCTCGTGTTCTCTCGTTGATTTGTGCAATTGTTTCTCTTTGAGTTGGTCGGGTGTAACTTCTACAGTGAATATTCAGCTCAAGGATTATTTTTTCCCCAATGGTTTTGGTGAGTCTTTGAAATGATTTTTGGTTGTATTTCAGCTATGTGACTTTCTGGGGACAGAAAGTTTTATGGTGGGGAGAATTGTAACACTTTAACCTTTTAAACTTTTTAATCTTATTTTTTACTTGGCTTCAGTTAGTCTTTTCAAGGTGCAGGTTGCATGCATGGTTAATGTTTTTTTGACATTTGATGTTTTTGGTGGGTTTCGGACTGATGCAAGGGAACCGCACTGTTGGCATTAACTATGCGGTCAGCCCAGATTTTCCCTACGGTTACACACTACTTAAAATAATAAAACATTCTGAGAATGAACTAAATTAAATGTTTAAGATATAATAATAATGACATTATTGTGTAGATAATTTTTTTAATTAAAATTTTTAATGATCTTACCATCATTAAATTGTTATAAATATAATTATTATTTGGTTGTAATATATTTTGTTATTATTTAAAAGAAAATGGATAAAATTATGAATTATCATTGTTATTATTTTTATTGTTATTATTCTAATTATCAATAAGAAAATTTATTGTGTTGTTATGATTATATATTTTTAATTAAAACTATTATAAATATTGTCATTAAAATTTTGTTTTTATTATTATTATTAAATTATTATTATTTTTATTATTATTTTTATTATTATTATCATTATCACTATCATTATCAACATTTTTTTATTTTGTGTTATTGTTAATTTTATTTTAATTTTTTATGGGGGTTTAGTCTCTCTTTTTTTGATTCTCCACGCCTCGCACTAACACCACTCTCCCCATTAACCCCCCATGCACTCCCCACTCCCCTTCTCTCACGCCTCGCCTTTTATTTGTCTCATACAATCCCTCTCTCCAAACATTCCTCTTTCCACCATTAATTTATTTATTTTCACTTCCTCTCCAATCACTCCCCCCTTATTTATTTTACCAATCACCCACTACCACTCTCCACTCACCTCCCCACTTACATTTATTCTCACGCATCACCCCTCCTTCCATGATTATTTCTCTCACCACTCACCTCTCTCCAATCACACCCCCTCTATTATTTACCCATCACACACCACCCTTATCCTCACAATTCCTTTATTTTTTTAATCTCTCTGTCTCCACTCACCCCATCTCTTTATTTTATGCGCTCACCCCCTTTCTCCCCATTTTAATCACTTTTTTTCTCCCCTAACCCATAACCACTAACCCCATTATTTATATTCTTTTTTATCTCCCATGCACCAGACCACTCTCCCCTTACACCCACTCTCCCTGATTTTCCCCCACACATCCCTCTTCCCCTTACACTATCAATAACACCTCCTCCCATTCGCCACTTCTTCCGGCGACTGCTCCTCCCTCCACCGCGGCAAGTTCTCTTCCCCTTTGTCTCCTCTCCTCACTTATTTTTTAGGGTTTTCATTAGGGTTTTATTGTTAGACGAACCCTAAATGTTAGGTTTAAAATGTATCTTGGGTTTCCTTTGGATTTAAGGTGTGCGTTTTGTCCGCGGGGTGTCGTTCTTCCACCCATTGAAGTTTCATTCCAATCGCACGAGGTTTTGGTAGGTGTTTCCAAGTTTCTATTTCCTAAAGCATTTACTTTGAGGATTTAAATTTTAAATAAATTTATAAACTAGCTTCACAACTCTATGACACCCTTGTTTAATTTATTACAGAAATTCAGAATTTATTTGATTTGTTGAAAATAGGTTTTAAATGAGTTTTAGTGTAAATTACTTAGTTTTATGATGCCTTGTTCAAATTTCTTATGTTTATTTATGATGGAATTGGTCCCTATTAAAATGTATCACCGTTATTATACTGCAACAACATTGTTTATAAATGAACTTGGGTTGGCTGTGTTATGACTTAATTATTGTGTTAAAACACTTTGGTAAAGGTTTAATGAATTCAATGTTTTTATTTGGAATTCCTTTAAAATAATGGGGTAATTAGTGATTTTTTGGGCAAGAATTTAAAATGATTTCTTGCTGTGCGTTTGATTTCAAAATAGGATTTGGGGTGTTTATGGTTTGATGTTGGTATATCATACTAAATGTTTTAAAATGTGTTGGGAAGGGTTTAATATTTTTTTATGGATTGTTTGATGTTCTATAAAAAATGTTGGTCGTCGGTTAGGGTTTTAAGGTAATTTTTGTTTTCTTGGAAGTTTTGTTTTCTAAATGGATTTTAGTTTTCAAATAATGTTGGTCCCCATGAGTGGTTTATAGAGATTATTTTATATGTGGTTTTGTAAAGTGTTGCTTTAAGTGTTTTGGAAATCATGGTTTATAATGTGTTCTTTAAGGTTTGGCCATTTGGTTTGAGACATGTTTTGGTGTCGGTCAGAAAATGGTAAAAGCATGTTTGATAATTGTGAAGTGTTTGAATGATTGTTTAGAACTTAAGGACATTTTTAGCGTTGTAAATTTAATAGTGGTGTTTGCATGATATTTTGAATAAATGTGTGTGCTCGATGGGAAACATTAAACATTTTCTGAATTTGTTTGATGTTTATATGTTATAGAAGCCCGATTAGCACCTTTTTTTAATGTGAAATAACTGAATATGTATATGGGGTGCTCATGTCTAGTGTAACCCTTTATGGGTGAATGTATAGGAAGCATCTGTGTTTGGGGTAGGCAAGTGCGGTGAGATGAGTCACGCATGCAAGGGCCTCCTACTTACACAATATTACTATAACCACCATGGGTTCCTGGACGTCTTATAGATTATAAAGTGATGGTTACTCACCATCCACAATTAGATAGTTTGGTTCCCTCTAGTAGTTAGAGAGGCCAGGTGGGATTTTCCATTGATTTTTTCGTGAGGGCGATCAGTGGTTTATAGACTATGGGGCTTCACCATACGCTGGCAGGTGGTTCCGAACCGAGTGCATCCAGGGGTTGTCTAGAGATATTCAGGATCGCCAATGGTTACAGCTTGTTTTGATTGCTTATTTTTCTGTTAATGTTTCTGGTACACTGATTTATATTTATTATGTATTATTTACAGGTCTCCCTTTTGCATAACCCTGATATCACTTGTTTGGTTTTAATTATAAAATGGTACACTATTTTTGAAATAATATATAGCATGAGTTAGTTATCATTGTGGGAAAGTGGTGTTATTTTGTTTAAATGGAAAAAACTTATTTTTATAATTGTATTTCCAAACTTGTGTCATCGGAATACTTTGGGTAAGGAAACACTTGAATTCAGTGGTTTAATTTTGGCATCCCTACTGAGCATTTTTGTGATCACGCCTATACTTTACAATTTTAGTTGCAGGTTCAGATGTTGTTTAGGATTTTTCTTTGTTGCTACTCATGTGGGAGTAGTTTTGGGCTTGTTGTTGGAGGTGACCAATGGGTCACATGGAAATAATTGCTGTGGGTTCTTGTTTTCGGTTTTGTTCTTCTTAGTGATACTTTTTATTTGAATCGGTTCTTTGTTTATTTAAGTTTCAGTTTTCATTTTGTTGCTTGTTCTATTTGTTATATTGATTTATCTGGTATTGGTTTTATATATTGGGATTATATCTTTCCCCCATGTATACTTTTATGCCCGACATAGGTTGTCACCCAAGGGAAATTGGGAACGCCCCTCGGGACATGTTGCAGACCGGCTTGGGTGATCGGTTTAGGGTCGATCTTGGTTGGTTCATGACATCTCATATACTAACCATGTTGAGATACTTATGTTTGGTAACTTATAATGTTTCCAAATAATACATAGAATTATGGAAAAGTGATAATTATATTAATAAATTATTGAATAAATGATGTTTACCCGTTGGGTTGGAGCTCGATGTGATGAAATGCTAAGGTTAAAATTTAAAGGAACTGTGGACTTGGTTTGGTTATTCCAAGAGAGTATATAGCTTTGGTCTGATGAAAAAGAAATGTAATTTTGAAATGATAATAGTTAAATAATTAATTAACTTAAATTGAAACTAATAAAAATGGATAAAGTAATCTAATGTATCACCATAAATGTATGTGTGCTTATAGGAGACCTAGTCTTAGTAGTAACAACCGGGAGTCTGAGATATGTTAGATGTAGTGAGTCTATAAATTTTTTATTCCGATAGTTTCGCTGAGAGGAATGGTATATTGTTTAATTTTTGTGTTTCTTTACACTACTCCACCCTATCGGTTAGGGAAACTAACACCCTAGGGATTATAATCATTGGGGGATATCTTCCCTAACATCTCGGTGGGAGGATGGATAGATGACTACCCCCTTTGGCCTCACTCAATTCTCTTGGTATTTACTTATGATGGTAGGAATATTGTTTATTTTTTCCCATATATGTGTATATAGGGTTGTAATATCATGTGTTTATTCACCCAAATATATTCTCAATATAGTTTCCTATGGACTACTATAGGTGTAACGTGTATAGGTTGTGATTTCATGAGGATCATTACTCCGGGTATGGGCTGTAATTTCATTAGGTAAAATACCCAATGTATGATACACATTATATGAGTTGTGGTGGATCCCAAAAACTACCTGGAAACTTTGGTTATGTGGAAGTGGTGGTTTTATTGAACGAGTTGCTTGTTGTGGAGCTTCGCCCATGTGTCTGGGGGAAATCCTTTTTTTGAGAGAGATGCCTAAGAGGTGTGACTTTGAGGAAATGTGGAACACTTGTGGGGAAGTGGTAGTGGGTGCACTCAATATTCATTATTATATTATACACTCATGTGTTCAGTACTTGGTGATAGTTTCCATGTTGATGTTGGGAACATAGTATACATGTTTAGGTGATGAGTTAGTTTCAATTATTGTTTACTATACATTAGCATGTTTATTTACTTTTTCCTGAGAGGATATAGGGATGATCTTATTGAGTATAATTTTATACTCACCTTATGTATATATAATTTTTTTAGGTCACTTGGAGTAGGATGAAGATCGTGCTGGTAACTACAAGCTTGGGGTTGCTGGAGCTGTTCGGGCATCGTGGTCGATGTGGTTTTACTTGCCTTTGATACCTTCAGTTTCCATTTTAGTTTTAGTAGTTCTTGGATGACATTACAAATGTGTACTTTGGATTTCTTTTATATTTTTGTCTGAGAAGGATTTGGTTGGTGTCTATCTTATCTCTCTATTTATCATGTGTTCTCTTAAAGGTTAATACCTCCCATTTGTGTGTTTACTATACCCTGGGTGCTAGTCGCCAACTTAGGGCATATAGAGGCAGGACTCGGGGGGTCGTTATCTCTCATCACACATGCCCAGGAGGGGTACACCTTCTGAGGAGGGGGTCTTGACATAATGGTATCATAGGCCTGGTTGAGGGATATGATGGAGTTTAGAGTAAAGCATAGGTGAGGTTTCATGGGTTGGTTGGGAAACAATGCCAATTAAGCTTAGAAATCATTATAAACACGATAGACTTTCTGTGACATGAGTATTTAAAACCCCCTATGATTTGGTGCATGAACCATTAATTTCATAGTGTCTACTAAACTTGGTGATACTTGTTGTAGGTTAGAGACCTAGGAAATGATCATGCCTCATTATTCTATACGCCTGTGTTTGAATGGGTGGACCTTGGGATAGGTTAACCAAAAATGAATAAAAGAAAAAAATTATTAGTTAATGTCGAGTCTTCAATATTATAGGTTTAACATATCTATCTATTTATTATTTTTCATGTATGGATCTAGGATAACATCCTTGTTAGGTTCTCACAGAACATGTTCTGTAGGATGTGGAAGCCGATCGCCACAGAGTATAGGTTGAAGACAATGAAACTGGGAGGAGGAAACTCTGATCATTTCAGAGCCAAAGTCTGTAGAAGTATGAGGGATACATTGAAAATTCTATCAAGGAAGACTGGTTTGAGGAGGCTAAGATATCTTTCAACTCAATCCATGCTCCGAATGATAACAAGGTTTCGTTGGTTTTAATGATATTGCATGGAGTATAAAGGAAGTGGTGGTTCTTATTCCTTGGGGATCATGAGGAGTTGGAAGTATCGTAGGGAGAGTTCTGAGACAAGTTCAACATCATGTTTTTTTCTTTAACCACAAAGGATCCAAGTCGAAAGGAGCTTCTTACCCTTCTATAATGGAGCTACAGTGTGAGAGAGTTTGAAATCCTTTTCAGGAAATTTTTACGATATGCTTCGGATTTGTTTCAAAATGAGGAGGCCCATCTGAGGAATTTAAAGGAGGTTTTATGTCCAGAGATCCAGCACAAAGTCACCGAATTTATGAAAAATACAAATATTGAGGTGTTGTAGAGGGTAGAGTTCCTCGAGAGGAAGTTATCTAGAACCTGATCATCTTGAGAGGGGATTCATCAATATTCCTAAAGAATCATAGTTTTGTTCCAAGTTTAGTAGTTTTTAGGGAAGATGAGTTTCTATTTGGCTGAGGGTAAGTCCCAACCCACAGTATCTTGTTTCTTTGGGGGTAGTGACTCTTAGACCGATTCTATGGTATCATGCACTTGTTATTATTGTGGAGGTTGCGATCATCAATAACAAGAGTGACCAACTTTTCTGAGAAGACAACATGCACCACGTGTTTCGCTTCATGTTCCTCCATTGAGGAACTTCCACCAGAGATAGAAGTAGAATGTTTCACTAGCTTTGGATCCACAGAGATCAGATGGGGAAGGCATAGGATAGAATTAAGATGCTCCCCATCTTTAGAGAGCAGAGCATGCCCATGATGGTGGTCATTAGCAAGGCCAGAGAGGTCATAGAGTAGGTCTTGGTCAGCTTCATGCTTTAGTGTTGCGAGCACCAGGCGAGGTAGACGTCATTCGAGGTACCCATTTTTTTTTCTATATTTATGTATTTGTTTTTTGATTTAGGAGTGATGAACTCCTTCATATAACCTACACTTTTCCATGGCTTGATACTTGAGGTATAAATGTTTCCAGTGACCAGGGAGATGACTATGCTATTTGGGGGTTGAGCTGACTTGTTTAAATAATGTAGAGATAGTGAGATAATGTTTGTGAAGAACCACTCATGGGGAGATTTCATATGTTAATATATAAAATAATATGATTTCAACTTCGACATGGATTCTCTATATTAAGTGCAGGCTATCATAGATTTCTTCAGGAGGTAGGTGGTGTTATTCAATGTTGGTGGAGAGCCAGTGGTGTTTGTTGGTGATCAAGACCCCCGGATGGGTCAGAGGTGCATTCTTCCCTTAACACCCTTGATGGATTATCTGATGCTAAGTTCTTCATAGTTTCAGTAGTTGTAATTTTCTAGGGTTGTGGAAGAGTACCCTGATGTCTTTCCAGAAGAGGTTGTAGTGTAACCCCCTCGATGAGAGATCGAGTTCAGAATTGAGAAACAACCAAGAGAGTCTCCTATATCAATTTATCCATATATAATGGAACCTTAGGAGTTGTGGGAGCTTTGTATATAGCTAGATGGTCTATTAGTGAAGTTTTGTTTGACTGAGTGTATCACCATGGGGTGCACCAGTTTTTTTGGTGAAGAAGGTTGTCGGCGGTTTGCAGGTTTGTATCGATTATCATTGCATGAAAAAAGTGACAGTGAAGAATAAATATTATATTCCATAGATTGATTATTTTTTCGATCAATTAAAGGGTAAAATTTTGTTCTTGAAGATCTATTTGTGGTCATGATATCATCAGATGAATTTGAAGGATGAGGATATCCTGAAGACTACTTTCTATTGTCGTCATGTGAATTATGAGTTCTTTGTGATGTCGATCGGTGTGATGAATGATCAACAAGTGTTCATTGGGTTGATAAATGTTGTGTTCCATTTGTTCCTGGATAATTTCATTGTGGTCTTCATCAAAGACAACTTTGTTTACTCAGCATCTGAGGAGGAACATGTTGAGCATCTGCATGCCTTTTTGGGAGGTCTTTATCAATATAAACTATTGGGGAAGTTGTCGAATTTTGAGTTTTGTTCTCCAGAAGTTCATTTCATAGGGAATGTTGTGTCATAGTAGGGTGTATTTGTGGATTCATAAAATATATAAGCAGTTGTGTCTTGGTAATAACCCAATATAGTGGCATAAGTGTGATGTTTACTTGGTCTAATTAACTATTATATGAGGTTTGTAGCTGATTTTTATCAGGTGATACTCCTATGATAGCATTGAAAAGAAAATATTAGGTGCTCATACGAATTGATCAGTGTTAGGAATCATTCGATTATCTGAAGGATAAGTTGGTCAGTGATTTTATTCTTTGTATTCTAGTAGAGGGAGTTCGGTTTTACTTTTTCTATGATTCTTCACGTCTAGGGTTAGAATGTTTTCTAATGTAGCAGATATCTGTCATTCCTTATGGGTCTCAAAAGTTACATCCCCATGAGCATAATTATTCTACCCACGATCTTGGGATGGCAGTGGTGGTGTCTGGACTGATGTTGTGGATACATTACTTTCATCAGAGGGTGATTTTTTGTCTTCATTGATCATAAAAGCTCGAGGTATGTTTTCTCCCAGCATGACATGAACTTGTGAAATCATCAGTGGATGGAGGTCTTACGGGATTATGGCTTTGAAATATCATGTAAACCTATTAAGGGTAATGATGTAGCTGATTCACTGAGAAGGTAGTCATGTAGTGATGTAGTAAGAGATTCATGTGATTCATGGAGAGTAATGGAAGAACATTCAGCATTACATCTCGATATGGGAGATGTTGGCGGAAGAGGTTTTATTTTTCAGATGAAAGTGAAGTCATATTTTGTGTAGCTGGTGGAAGAGTCCCAATTGAAGGATCCTGATGTGGTTTTTTGGAGAGACAGAGTTGTTTATGGTGAGGCCCCTGATGGCTGGTAAGAGGATGAACAACACCATGTGTTGTTTCAGGGAAGTATTTTACTTCATTTGGTGATGCGTGAGATGGTTCTTAGATATTTCCATTATTCTCCATTAGTAGTACATCCCTACATAACAAAGATTTACCAAACATTGAAGAGTTAGTTTTGGTGGATTGGGCTGAATAGTTCCGTTTCAGAGTTTTGGTCTCAATGTTTGGTATGCCAAATAGTGAAGGTTGGGCACCATGTTGCAGGTGGGTTGCTCATATCCATTAGAAGATCCTCAGTGGAAGTGGGAGGACACATTAATGGGCTTTGTTACCAGTTTACCTATAGCTCTGGTATTCTATGAAGCTATATGGGTAGTTTTGGATTGTTTTATGAAATCATCAAACTTTATAGTGATCAAGGAGTTCATCTCTATAGTGGTTTTGTCAAGGCAACTTCTCTAGGAGGTGGTCAGAATCCACGATATCCCTAAGGATGATCATTTCTGATTAAGATCATCATTTTACCACAATGGTATGGAGAGGTCCCCAGCATGCTTTCGGTTCTCAGTTATACCATAATATTACTTTTTATCTATAAGTGGATAGTCAGATGGAGTATACCATCTAGAAACATGAAGACATGTTGCACTCTTGTTACTTGGTAGAGTTCTCTTACAATAGTAGTTTCCACTCCAACATAGGTATGGTTCCGTCGGAAGCCATTCATTGTAATCATTTTCATTCTCCATTGTGCTAGACTAGGGTCAGAGTGTCTATAATTCTCGGGGCATAACTAATATAGAATAAGACATAGATGGTTTAGGTGATTCACAAGGGGATAAAGATAGTGTAGGGTCATCAAAATTCATATGTCAATCATATGAGGATACCTTTGGAGTTTGAAATTGGGGATCACATGTTTTTTAATGTGACTCCCCATTGTGGGCAGTGATGGTTTGCTTGTGAGAGTAAGCTTTCTTCCCTATTTGTTGGTCCTTTTGAAGTGTTATCCCATGTTGGAGTCATGGAATATCATATATCTCATTCTCATAGATGAGTAGGATACACTATGTTTTTAACATGTCACAACCCCAACATTATCTTCTAGAGGACTCTCATGTCATTTATGGGGATGCGATCAATGTTGATTATGATGCGACCTTCATGGAAAGTCTTGTAGAGATCAAGGACTGCAAGGAGAAGGTGTTGTGTGGGCATGTTGTCCCCTTGGTTCATGTCTTGTGGTAGCACAGTGGTGTGGAGGAGAGTACTTGGGAATGTGAGTCAAATATAAGCACTCATTACCCTATTCATTTGTATTTTCAACTCTTTTTCTTATAATGATATTCATTTTGTGGTTGTAGACCTTTCCGATTTTTGAGATGGATCATTTTTGTTTCTTATTGTGGATTTCTATCTTCTAAGAAGTATCTCCCCTGGGAGAGTGTTAAAGTGCTGGATTTGGTTTCCAAATGGTTTCACTTTGTTCCTTGGAGGAAGTAGTTGAGCTCCTTTGGGGGTGAGATCCTTGAGAGGTATCTTGAAGGGTGGTTGTTCAGACCCCTTTTTTCTATTTCCTATCTAGGTTGGTTTTAGATTCTCGAGGAAGAGAATGTTTTTGATAGGTATCTGATGTAATGTCCCTGACCTCTATGGTCCATTCCTTTTTAGAAATATAGTGTTTTAGGTGTTTTGGTAGGTCAAAGTGACTTATTCCCAACACTTTTCCACATTTATAGTTCTATGAACATTGCTTCCAGTTCTGTGAACATTACCATTAGTGAGTCATATCTTAGTGATTCATATGTTGGTGAGTCGTATGTTGGTGAGTCATAAATCAGTGTGCCATATTTTAGTGAGTCATCTGTCAAGGAATCATCTGTTAGCGAGTCATATGTCAGTGATTCATCTACTGGCATGTCATCTATTGATTATCCATCTGTCGTCACATCATCTGTCGTTGAGTCATCTATTTGTTAGTCAACTTTCAATGAGTCATCTTTCAGAGATTCATCTGTCAATGAGTCATTTGTTGGGGAGTCATATATCATTAATTAATTTATTAGTGAGTAATCTCTTAATGTGTTATCAATCAGTAGGTGATATAGTGTTTCTAGATCATCGAGTGAATAGTGTTTCTAGCTTCCTACAGTTTCACCCCATTGATGTTTTCATTGATTTTAAATGCATTCAAATAATTTTTAAGGGAATTAAGGAAAATTAAAAGACCATAAATCCTATTTAAATTTTCATAAGGGTATAGATGCCTTTACTCTGTCAATCCGTGTAGTCATGAACAAATCCTCATTTAATGGTAAATCTAAACTGTATCTAAACCATTGATCCTTTTTAGATTTTCAAAAGGGTCGAGATACCTTCTCACCTGTTCTTATTTATCCATTCTATTTGTGTGAGTCTCCCCAAACCTTTTTTCCTGAGGAGTTTTTTGATTGTTCTATGGTTTATTTGGTTCTCCTTAGTGTTTTCCTACTTCCCCTACAACCCCTATTTTGGTGCAACAAGGATGTGTCGATCCATATTTGATATAAGGTAGGTTATACCTTCTTTATTCTAGTATCCTCAATATTTTTCCTCCCATTATAATTTCTATGTTATGGAATGTGATCCCCATGATTCTAATGGACCTTTCTTGGGTGTTGGTTGATGTGTTTGGGTTGTGTCATCATCGAGTTGATGTAGTCATTGTGGGAGAGGGGGTTGTGATCCATTGTGTTGGCCTGTTCTCATGAAAAGAATGTCAGAAATATTTTTTATTAGGGGTTCTATGGCTTCTATATTCTCTTTACGTGTCGTCATTCATTTAGTATTATTTAGCCACTGGACTATAATGAAATCGACATGATAACTTTGATTTGTATTAAAGAACAAGTAATGATCATATGATGTTGCTTTAAACCATGATAATTATTTAAATCTTGATATAAGTGATCAGGTGATATCTATTCTTTGTTTTTTTAGAATGTGGTTCCTGATTTGGTAATGAATTTAAAGATGGAATTAATTATAAAATAATTTGATAATGATATAGAGGCATGTTAAATGAATCTGGTTATTGTTGTTATGCTTGGTGATAAATCAATTGGACACAATTGGTCACGTTTAATTGAATAATTTAATGAAATATTGAATAAAGGACCGGTTATGAGATAAAGATAATGACTTTAAGGGATCTTATTTACCCTATTTCTTTTAAAGTACAGGTACTTTATGCTTTAGATCTGTGAGTTCTTATTGTGTGTGAAGGATGAATGCCTTATTTAGGGCCATGAGCCCAGTTTCTATGTTGTTTATTTCATGCTGTTTATATTGTGGTGTGATTCTAGGATAGATGAGCATATAGGGTTGTTCTGGTATGTGGTACAAGGGAGGCCTAGTGTTAGTGGTATCAGTTGAAACCTAGAGTCTCAAGATGCATCAGTTTATGCATACTAGGGTCGGGGAGGACACTAGGGATGATCGAATGGGTTGAAGCTAGGATTACCATTTATATGAATGTGGTTGATGTTGAATATTTTTTTCTTACCTACTTCACATTACACACTACTTGAGGAATCTGGTTTTTTTATCTTCATTCCAAAAGAGGTTAAGACGTGTAGTTTATTCCAGGTTATTTCTGTGTTTATCTAATCGAGCATGGATGGGTCTATGTTCCTACTATAGGTGGAAAGGATTGGACATGTAGCTCATTTACTCACCTTCTTGACCCCCTTGTGTTTTTTAGCATATAATGTTTTCCTATAACACATCAAATTATAATAAAGTGATAATTTTGTTAATATGTAACACCTGAGACTTTTATGTTATATAAATCATCAAAGGAATCTTTTTCTACACAACACTTGCTTGGCTTTCTTTACACGCAATCTCGACCTTCCTCAATAGCTTGCGTCGTACGCAATACCGAGTTTCACTAAACAACAATATGCTATTAAAACTAGCCGTTATGAATAGTAATAACCACTTTTTGAAATTTTATAAATTTTATTTTTCAAAATGGACTTCATTTTTGGACTCAGAATATCGAAATTAGCCTAGGGTGAAATTTTGGTATTTTTCTGAAAACTTTCAATTTTTGATGAATAGTGAAACCACTAAGTGGTAGGTTAAAAACTGAATTTTGCATAAAACTTAATTTTACCGCTTCTGTGAATGGAATTTCAAAAATCCGACAGACACGGTTGATATCAGTAAGTAAAATGTGGTTCAATGAGATAAAAATAATTTTTTGGTGAATAGTAACTTTTTACTATTTTTACCGCAGTTAATAGTAAATAGGGTAACTAAGGGTAAATATGATATTAATATTACCCTAACACATGTCCTAATTCTATTGGAAAAGTGTAATTCGACCAAAAACAAACTTAGGAATAAAATATGACCATTTAGGCCCACTTGGATTAGATTAGGACATTTATTATTAATTTATTTAAAGAAGGGTTAAAATAGTTAAAATCAAAGTTTAATAAGTAAATAATTTTTAATATGGGGTTATACATAAGATAAATTCGATTTTAAATATTAATTAGAAAGATAAAACGATTTCCTACATGATGTTATTTTATTTGTAATTTTTAGACATCAAATAATATAATTTATTTATGACACAAAGATGATGCAGTAATTATCTTATTAATGAAATATTGACATAATTGATAATATAAATACCAAAATAAATGTAATTTAAGACTTTTTATGAATTCCACTAATTTTATAGGTTACTATGATATATTAGTGTTGATTTAATCAACTTGGTTCGAACATATAATTCTGTTATTACTTTCACAAAAATCATATATCAAATAGTGTCAAAATTGACACAAAATAGTTTTTAAATTAATTATTATATTATTAATTGTTATTTTATTCCTAAAAATCTAAAGTTCGGCCAAATGACTTATATAAGGATATATATATTAATAATAAACAATTTGGGGTTCGTTGGGCATGTTATAGTAAGTGTATTAACCATATAGTGAAAGAAAACAAAAAGACATGGTAAAAGTTAAATTATTTAACTTAGAGTTAAATCTAATTGATAAGGTTAAAATAATACCCTAAACTTGTCTAAATACTATTGGATGATAGGATTTCGACCCATCCCCACTTTATCTTCGAAATAAGACCCTTTGGAACCATTATAAACCGATTTTGACTTTAATATAAAATAATATTTTGAGATATTCCTAAGGTGCCCCTCTCCTCCCTTATAAAAGGGCACCTCCTCCCCCTCCTCCTCACACCAATTTGAGCACTCAAGCTCGGCCAACCCCTGCCATTTTCTCCTCTCCACTTCCCTAGAATAATACTAGAGGTCCTGGTCTTCTTCAAAGACCAATCTTAGTTCCCTAAGTGGAGGATTCAAAGAAGCGTTCCAAAGAAGAGGTAATATCCATTACCGATCTTTTCAATTTCTTTCTTCTTCAACTTCTTCTCCTTTAGTTGTTTCATGATAAAGTAATAACATCAGTATTACTTAAATACTGATCTGTTATTATAAATATGAAACAACCCTAATTCAACTTCTATCCATCATACGGAAAAATGAAATCACCGCGCGTGCGTACGTACGGAATACTGTCTCCACGCCGTGGTGTAATCTATTTTTCCACCATCACTTTACAAGGATGGGTATAATGGTGTAATGAGTAACTATTTATGATTATTATAAAGTAATATTGATACTGAAATAATATATATATATACTCCAATACAGTTCCACGATCATAGGAACGATATCATCACTCGTGCGTACGTACGGAATACCGTCTCCACAATGTGATGCGACTCGTTCTACATGATCATCATTACATAGTAATTATATAAATGAATTGAATGAATAAATATGATATATGTTACACTAATACCATTCAGGATATAAGGTATCTATAACCTTAAAAGAAGAATAAGAATGTATTCGGCAAAACACGCATAAGAACAAAAGGCAATAAAGACCCGAGTAACAAGTAACAATGAAATATTACTAACAAGAAGCTAAGAATATGACCGTATATGATATCATATCAATATGTATGATTCTTTAATAAGTCAATAACATTATTTAAACCATTATACAGGAGCTTCGGACACGTACAAATCAAATCGGACCTAAGGTAAGGGAAATATCACAATCTCATTTTTATCCGAGATTGTTTATTCGTAAGTATTTACTGGGGTGTATTTTATCATCCACATCCATGTTTCATCAATATGTAATATTATTTCCATCCACCTACAATTGTTTAAATCCATTTTTACCCTTCGGTGAGTTTTTAGTAATATGTATGAAAGGAATCTTTTGTCGTTTTTCGTACGAGGTACTTTTTGACTTTTCCGACAAAAGTACGAAGAATGTTTTTTTTAACTTATACGGCATGAATGGATTTTTAAATCATTATTTCCAAGAATCTTCCTTTACAAGTTTTCAAGTTTATTTTTAATCAACTTCTTTTATTTTAACGTTTTATGACATGTTATGAAAGGAAAAATGTTTTTGAAGTAGAAAGGATATTTTCCTCAGGAATGAAGTTCAAGTATTTTATCAAAATTATTTTCCATCTAAGATAATAAAAGGGTTCTGTTTTTATCCCTATTATTACATGGATTTGATTATGTTTTGATGGAAACATTTTTATGAATTCCTTTATCTTATACGAATTGTTTTATGATGTCATGTTGTTTAAGAATCCCATTTTTATTACATGGGTTATGCGATGATGTATGATTTATGATTATGTGGCACACATAAGAAAGGATTCATTATAAGATGGGTGGGACCTATATCTCCCTCCAATGCATTGGGTAAAGATTTTATATCTCATGAGATAGACATGGCTGGAACGGAAGGTTATTTCAGTTCAGTGATACAGGACTGAAACGAGGAGTGAACTCGGTTCAGAAAGGGACTTTGTCCACTTAGATAGTCTTGGCAATGAGTCATGACTAACAAGAAATGATTTTCCATGATTATGTGTGCATGCCACAAAGTTTCAAGTTTTATGTTATGATTATGGGGATCTAATTTTCACTTCTATGATTTATTCCATGTTAAGATATTATGATCTCTTTTGCAGGTTTTGATTTTCAAAAAGATATGATATGATTTTTATTTCCTTTATTTGCCCTTGCTGAGCATTTGAGCTCACCCTTTTATGTTTTCTTTTCCCCAGGTCAGGAAGATGGATATTAAGTAGAATATGCTAAAAGGGACCCTAGATGTGATGAAATAAATGGGAGACACTATAGAAGATTTATGAACCAGTTGTTTATGATTCCCAGTTTCTAAAGACACTATACCTGTACAGTCCTTTGTGGTTTTGTTATATGTTGTAATAAGTGTGCTTCAATTTTGAAGTATTAACAATGTATGTAAAGTATGGGTCGTTATATAATAAATGTTTGAATAATTGATTTTAACCCATGGGTTTGAAGCTTACTGAGATGCAATGTTGAGGTTACAATTTAAAGAAACAATGGACTTGGGTTGGTTATGATTGGAGGACATGAAAATTTGGTTTGATTCTAATGAAATGTAATATGGAAATGATAATGGTTAAATAATTACTTAACATAAAGTGAAAATGATGTGTAGTGATGAAGTAATCTAATGTAGCTCCTTAAATGGTTTTGTACTTATAGGGTACCCAATCTTAGCAGTGGGAGTTGGGAGTCTGAGAGACATTAGTTGCAGTTGAGTCTATGAATAGGTTATTCCCATAATGTTGTTTTGATCTATATTATATTCAATAAAATATTTTATTTCTACACACTAATACACCCTCTCAATTAGATAAACTAGCACCCTATGAATTCTTAGCCATGGGGGGGGGGGGGTGTTCCCCAACGTCCAGGTGGATGGATGACTACCCCCTTTGGCCCTGCTCTCTTCTCTCTGTAGTTACTTATTCTGGTAGGAATTATAGTTAGTTTTCTCTATGTGTGTGTGTATAGGTTTGTAATGTATTGGGGTTATTTACATGTATATATTCTAAAATATAGTTTCCTATTGACTATTATAGTTGTAAGTTGTATAGGCTGTGATTGCTTGAGCATCCTTACTCGGTGTATGAGCTTTAAGGGATGAGGTATAATACCCAAAAATATAATACACATTATGGAAGTTGTGGTGGATCCCAAAATCTACATGGTTATTTGGTTATGTGTATGTGGTGGTTTTATTGTATGGGGTGCATGTTGTGGTGCTTCACCTAGTTGTCTACAGGAAATCCCTTTTAGAGAGATATTCTTAAGATGTGTGATGTTGGGGAAAAGAGAAAACCCATTGGGGAAGTGGTTGTAGGGTACCCATGATATTATTTATGGTATTATATACTTTTTAATAAGATATTTGGTGAGAGTAGCCATGGTGAGGCTAGAAACATAGTATAATTTTTTAGGTGATCAGTTAGTTTCACTTATTGTTCACAATGAATTAGCAAGCTTTCTTTATTTTTTCATGAGAGGCGCTAAGTAGGATCCAATAGAGTATACTGTTATACTCACCATACGTATATATAAACTTTTTTTATGAGATCACTTAGAGTAGGTTGATGATCACGATGGATACTACTAGATTAGGTTTGTAGGAGTTTTTCAGGATTCATGGTCATTGTTGTTTTACTTTATTTTGGTACTTTCATTTTTTACTTTCAGTTGTAGTCATTCTTGCATGATAGTACATATGTGTATCTGGTATTTCTATTATATTGTATTCTGAGTTGGATTTGGTTGGTGTATTTCTTATCTCTATCTTTTTCTTGTTTTCTCTTAGAGGTTCATGCCTCCCAATTGTGTGTTTACTATACCCACAATGCTAGTCGCCAACCCGAGGACTACTGGATGTGGGAATCAGGGGTCATTGTCTCTCTTATCCCATTATCATCCTAGGAGGGGAACACTATGTGGGTAGGGGGTCGAAATAATGTATATTTTCTTTCTCCTCTTTATTCAAAAACCTTCTATACATTATGACTTTGATTTACCAATATTCATTTTCACATATGTTTTCACAAATACCTATTACTAACCTTATCCTTTATATGTGATGAGAGACCCATTTTATCTGTAATTAAAACCATAAATGAATTTTTATGTAACACTGTTATGTTGCTGCAATTATCCTTTGAATTTTCATGAAATTTATTAGTATAGAGAATAATCATCTCCATTTATACTCAATGGTATTCACCTATATGTTCTTATAATTAATTTATTTGGTACATATATGTATGTTACCAAAACATCTTAATAATGGGATTAAAATTGATGAAATACATCATTATTTTTTATGATCTATGTTTCACTTATATGCATTTACAAGATATAACTGTGGAAGGTGGAATCAAATTTATATCTAACTAAAATGAATTGGGTAATTTTTATCATATCATTATATACCATGTATATTGAATGGGAGGTTATCCTAAGAACACTATATTATGATTCCTTGGAATCTATCCTTGACTTATGTTTATGATGTAATGTTTTTTTGTTTCCACTTTTTCAGGTTGCATTTATTTCACAATATTATGTCATACTTCGATGTTCAAGATTATGATTCTCAACACTCTTATATTACCTTGATATTCCAATTTATTCACACTTATTAGTTTCTTCATGTTATTTTATGATTATTCCCCAACTGGGCTTTATAGCTTAACCCTCTCTTTTTTATGTTCCCATGTTATCCCATGTAGTTTTAGAAAATAACAGGAATTTAAAATTATTTTTATAGAGTTTTTATTTAGGTATTTACATTTCTATTGAATGTTAATGTTATATATACCTAATTTCCCCATGACACTAGGCCTCATTATCATTTGGGTTTTCATTAGGTTAATATTTATGTAATGAATCATGAATTAATGTGTATTAATGATATGGGATTTGATAGTTGGTATTATAGGGTGGTTTAATTAATTTTGGTTATTAGGATTATAAAAACATAGATAATTTCTTGTGTATAGTGCCAAACAAAGGAAAACATCCCTATATTATGGTAAAATATAGGGTAAGCTATTTTTTAGAAAAAAAATCTCTGTCATGATACTACAAGTGATCATGGATCTAGAACATTTGTACCTATGGGTAATAACCCTAAAACGGGTTCATTGGTCTTGAATCGATCATCACCTACTATATGGAAAATAGGCTATATTACATACCTATTTTTATGTGCCCATGGGATATGCTTCTTTAAATTCACAATATCATTTCAAACTATATCAAAGTGATAAAAATAACCAAAAGATTTTATATTTTTAATTAGTTCTTGGATAACATATATTAAAAATGGGAAATTTGTCAATTAAGACATATATACCATCTATGTGTAATCACTTCAACATTAATAGTTCATCTTTTATTTGTTTAGTGTTTTTAAAATTCTCATCCCTAATTTAAACTTTATTTTAGTCGATAGTTGGGAATTGGAGGAACTAAGTCAACAAAAAATGTGATGAGAAATGAAATTAATTCCCAAATGAGTATCCCAACCAGATGTGAGAAGGAATAAAAAACATCATAATAGTAAACTATAAGTTAATTCTATTTTTAAATATAAACTTTAATTATGGGGAAAACCCACATATCTCTAATAAAGATCTAGTTGTAGTTGAAAACGTAATGTGAAAATTCTTGGGACTTTTAGTGGATATTATAATCCATTAATCATGAATCAATGGGTCAACACCATTAAAAATATATTCTACAAACTTCAATGCTCTGAGTGAGAGAAGGTCATGATGGTTGTGTATAGTATGGAGGAAAAACTAATCAATGGTGGATATTGATAAAAAAAATATGACGCTCAAGGAAGAGATCTAAGTAGTGGAGTTGAAATAATTTTAGAAACAATTTTTTGATTAATATTTTTCTCTTACCCTTGAACTAAAAATATAGTGGGATTTACTTATACATGATAAAAAAGATGATGAAATAACTTTTTAATATGAGAAAATCACCATAAGACTTCTATGATACGACTTTATCTTTTTCATTTCCTATAAAATTAAAGTTGACCGCTTTTTTGTGGTTTAAAAATGAGTCTATGAAAATCTTTAGTGATTAAATACATCGATAGTTTTTGGAAATTATTCATTTTACTAGAAATGTAAAAATATAGATCGATGGGTCTCATGGGTTAAGAAATAAGATGTGAAGAAAGGATTCTAATCATGAAAAAATGATAGAGAAAACTCATAGGGGAAAAAATGTTTGACAACCCATTTGTTAAAACTCCATAATGAAGAATCTCATAAATTTACTAAAGGGGATGAGGAAATAAATATTGTGTGGGAAGGAAGGTTACCTAACTAGTTAATATAATAATAATAAACTCATTAATGTGATAGAGTAAGAGAATTATATTTTCAACCCTTATCCTACTATCAATTTTTTTAACTGCATAGAATATGGAAACATCAAAAACTAATGATCTAAGACAATTGTTATTAAATAAAACCAACAAAAAAGCATCCATGGACCATAGAGAAAGGGTGGGATTATCCAATCACAACTACTAAGGTGGATCCTAGAAATGACATGATCACAAGTACGCCAGTTATTACTTCATGTATAGTGAATATACTATTTGATGATAGTTCTATGAATTCTTTCACATCATTCATGTTTATTAGAAATATTCCAACACCAGGAAATAAATGGAAGTAGATATATTAGTGAAAATTAAAAATGGGGGAATTATTGTTTCCTAAGTAAATAACTCCTCCCATTTCCATATTTTTGGGTTGAACTTGACAGAGAACCTTATGATACCCCATTTTGTATAATATGATGCAATAATGGGTATGAATTGGATTTTCTTTTATAGGAAAATGATTAATTTACAATAGAATAAAATCACCATCCATATTGTAAATCACTCTCTAATTATTTAAATGTGTAAGGAGTATGATGAATATCCTTGGATATCATCATATTAAGAATGGATATTGTTTCCTTATGAGAAATAATATCTAAATCATATGATTCAGACTAATGAAAATATCATCCTTGATGACTTTCCGGTTATAGGGAAATATGCTTATGCGTTTCCCAAATAATTTCCCAGTATTCCACCAAGATGTGAGGATGAGTTCTCAATTGGGATTATACATAATGCTTTTCCAATATCCAATAATACATATCTAATATCCATTTTCTAAAATGAGGAGATATAGATGAAACTATAAGAGAATCTAGATGGAGTTTTTATATTCCCAAGTGCTTTACTATGGGGTGCACTAGTTCTTTTTTCCATGAAGAAGGATGGTTCAGTGTTCATCAGGATTGATTATTGTGATCAAAAAAATATCATGATAATGAAAATGTATATACTACATTTTATTAATGATTTATTTAATTAGCTATGTGGATACCGGTACTTCTATAAGGTGGTTCATCTATTGGGATATTATCAAGTAATGGTGATGAAAAAGTATATCCGAAGACTACTTTTGTACACAGTACATGTTATATGAGTTCATAGTGATTACATTTAGACACACTAGTCCTCCATTTATATTCAGTTACTTGATGAATAGATTCTTTAGGGATTACCTTGAAAAAAATTTGGTATTATTTATAGACTATAATTATATATACATCATAAGAAAATAGGAACATGAGGATAATTTGAATTATGTACTAAATACTTTTTCAAAGGAAAATTATATCATAAATTATAGTTTATATGGATTTTGGATGGATAAGGGGACATTCCTAGGGTATTTTATCACATAAAAGTGGTATTTACAGTTCCTTCCAAGAAAATAGGTAATTTGAGGATGCTCGAGACTAATATATGTGATAAAAATAACTATTATTCTTGGATCATCAATGTACTATCATCATTGTTTTAGAATCTTCTCAAAAATTCCAAGCTCACTAACCAATGTAACTGAGAATGGAGTCATGTTTATCTACACTGATGAATGTGAAGAGATCTTTAAATAGTTTAAGAATAGGCTAATCACTACACATGGGCTCACATTACCCACCAGTAGGGAAGGATTTTTGATTTTCAATAATGAATACAACATGGGATTTGGTTTTCTATTCAAGAAAGATGAAAAGTGCTAGCATATGCCTCCATCCAATTAAAGAACCTTGTGAATAAATACCCGAAACAAGATCTAGAATTGGCTGTAGTGATTTTTGTATTGCAGATTAGGAGAAATTATATCTATGATGGGAAGTGTGACATATATATAGATCTTAAAATAATAAACTATATATTCAAATATAATGATCTAAATATGCACCAATTATGGTGGTCAAATCTAATAAAAGATGATGATTGTTCAACCCCTAACCATCCGAGTAAAGAGAAAAAAGTGACAGATTCTCTGATTAGAAAGGACCATGAAACCCTATCAATATTGATGATTTCAAGGGATCAAATATTATTGTATTTTCAAAGGATTGATATGGGAATAAAAAAAATATCTTCATCTACCCTTTCTAAAATAAATACTCAATCATATATTCTCTATATGATCAATGAATCCCGAAATTATGATGATGTTCTATAGAGAATGATATCCAATATTCCAGAGTTAGTAATTTATAAATATGGAATTATATTGTTTGGAACCCATATATGTGTCCCTTAAAAACAAAAAATGAATAAGTTACTTCAAAATAATTTTTATAGCCCATCATTCTTTATTAATCCAAGAAGAACTAAGATATATATAGATCTAAAAAAACATCTTGAAGGATATCATGAAATGGGAGATTATAGAATTTTTATCTTAATTCTTGGTATTACGATAAGTTAAGGATGAATGACTAAAGTCTAATGGTATTAGGCAACCATTTTCCAATTTGAAATTAGAAAATCATAACTATGGATTTCATCATAGGACTCCCCAGAACACGTAAAGAAAATAATATTATCTGGGTAGTATTTGATCCCCTTATAAAATCAACGCATTTCTTTATTAGAAAATAATATTTTACTCTTGACCAACCTGATAATAGATACCTATGGGGAGTGTTAAGAATTCAAAAAGTACACTCTCTAATGTATCTAACTGAAATATGAGGTTTACCTCAAGATTCTGGAGAATCCAAAAACAAGTTTTTGATATAGATCATTTTTTTAGTATGGATTATCAATCTTAGATGGATGTTTAGTCTGAATGAACCATTCAAACTCTAGATGATAAATTTAGATTAATTTTTATGGATTTCTAAATATTTTTTTGGATCAACACCTTCACTTATTGGAGTTCTCATATGACAAAAATTTCTATTCTAGAATTCAAATGGAACTTGTGTGGCCTTGTATGGGAGTAGGCATAAAAATAAAAAATTCTTTATTGATGTTGGAAAGAAGATGATAAGGGGACCTAATCATATCTAATAGATTACATATAAGGTTCAAACCATTCAATTTCATATGAAATTTATAAAAATTTGATAGATAATATTTGCAGACAATCCTTAATGAGACCTAGAAAATGAGGTCAGAGATAAATTTTTCCATATAATATCTCCATGGGAGAAATTAATGAGATTTGGAAATACTATAAGGCTTATTCCAATATATTTTATCCACTTTTAGATCCTTTATTTTATCAGTGTTATGGACTACTAACTAGCACTCCCACCGAACCTATATCGAGTATATGATATGTTCCTTGTAGGCGTCTTTGGGGAAGTATATATTAAACCCATCACACAGACTAAAACCCAAGTAGTTACCATTGGAGAATGATAATTCATCCAAGGTGTAGCCGATGGAGATATTGGATAATAGAGACCAAGTTCTATGAAACAAGATAACTCACCTTGTAAAAGATTTGTGGTAGAACCCCAAGTTTGTCAAATATACATAGGAACTAGAAGAGGAATTGAAATGGAATTATCCTCATTTTTTTGTTTATGAAATTAAAATTTCATGGTTAAAAATTTTGAATAGGGAAGAATTTAATAACCCAAAATTTTATAAATTAAGCTCCATTTTGAATAAATAAATTCCTTATCATGTAATGTAGTTATGGAAACTAAATACACCAAATAAGATATTTTGGATAGTTATAGTCATTCAGATTTAAAATAACATTAATTATTATAACCATTCATAATGTATCCAATGTAAAATGACAAGTATGATTTGTATATAAAGGTTTATGATAAATTAAAATTAAAAAATACAAAATAATGGATGGACTCGACTACTAGGATCATACCCAATAAATCTTATTTATCAGATCTTCTAAGGGATATGGAATCATTTGGGTTTTTCCTCATAAAGACCAATATTATATTCAATAATTAAATCATTATTTAAACTATTTATGTGATAAGATAAAGGTTCTTAAGATCATGGACCAAACCATGTTCATCGAACCACTACAAGAAAGTGTCCCCATCACACACCTTACCCTTATGCCATATGCTAGTGTAATAAGGGGTTATGTATTTAGACCCTGACAATATGAAATTTTATATTTTATATTTTTATTAAAATGACCATAATATGTATCCTTTTGTATTATAACTTTATAATTTTTAAATAATAAGTTTAATAAAAATGATTTTGATATGATGAAACACAAATTGTAATTTTGGGAAATATATAGTCTTAATGAACATAATCATTTTGATGAATGCATGGATTTTTTAAATAAAATTTATCTTAATAAATATTTATTATTAAATAATTTTACTTATATATAATTGATAATAGAATTTTATGATGTTAAATGTACATTTTTAAGGGTCAGAAACTGTTATCATGTTGAAAACGGATATTTCTTCAATTAATTGGGATTTTTTTAATTATAAATTATTATATTTGGAGAATTATGTTGATAAAATATATATTATTTGTGAAATACAAACATTGAAATTTTCCAATAGTTAGTTTTTATTAATTTTCTTATACTGCTGAATTTTTGGGTAAAAATTTAATATAGTATAAATATACTATATGTATTATGAGATCATAAAAGAAAAATATTGATATAATAAATACTATAAAGAGTATAAATTACCATAATTATTCTTTCCTTGTAGGTAATACTTTTTTGAAATTATTTTATTAATTTTATAAACCCTTAATGATTCCTCCAAAACCCTTATAATATTTTAATGTATTAAAATCAATTCTTTATAAACATGACTCACTTCCAAATAACCAACTGTATTTTTATAATTATTTAAGTTATTATACATAAAAATTATTGATTATCAGTCCATGTTTCTATAAACCATTTAAAAAAACGATTTTATAGTCTCTAGTTTGGATCAATTTATCATATAGAGTCCAAACCCAATGTTCAGAAATTAATAATGAATTCCCCTCACATTTACCAAAAAACACACACAACTAGCAATTACTCTTCACTCAAAAACATTTATAAGACCCATAAAATTGCTTCCATTATTTTAATAAGCTTATCCCATTCTTTATAAATACCCTCTCATGGAAAGGGATTCTGTAATTCTTCTCTTTTTTCAAGAAAATTCATTATATTATGCCTTTGATTTATAATTCATCATATTAGAATATTTTTTCACACATCCATCTTACTACCCATAAGTTTTATATGTGATGAAAAACCCCTGTCCCTCTCATTAAACTCTTACATGAATTTTTATACACACTTGTTATGATGCTAAAATTATCATGTGAATTTCTATGCTAAACAATTTTGTAGAGAATTCCCATACCCATTTCCACTCAAGGGTTTTCGCTTATATAAACCAATACTTAATTTATTGGTGAATTTCATATATTTAACCCACAAAAAATAATCATGAGATTAAACTTGAATAAATAAATCCATATATTGTATGATCTATATTTAACACTTTTGCATGTACATGATAAAAATGTGACAGGTGGTCCCAGAATTATATATCCCTCTATTTTATTGGTTAACTTTTTTATGTCATGGAAAACCATGTATAGTGCATGTGATTTTATCTTAATAAAACTATTATATGATTTTCTAGCCACTTGACTTGACTAATGCTTATGTTTTCATGTTTTATGCAGTTTTCACATTCCCATGTTGCCTTAATGTTATCATCTTTAATCACAATTCAATGTTCATGTTTATGATTATCACCCCTCTTATGTTACCTTGATATGCATATTCACTCACATGTATTACTTTAATCATGTTATTATTGTATTATTTAATTATTTGGATTTATAGGTCACCCCTTTCTTATGTACATATCCTAGTTATCTAATTCATTTTTAAATGAACATGGAAATTTAAGGTAATATTATCGCGTTGTAGTTTATGTCACTGTATTTTTATTTTAAGATATTATAATATATACCTAATTACCAAAAGGCTATATGAATAAAATATTCTATGATTCTATTATGTGTATATTTATTTCATAAATAAATATTTAACATGTTTTAATTATATGGTTTGTCATATATATAATATCAAGTGAGGGTATATCAGTGGATAAATCAATGGAAGAGGTTATTGAACATTGGCCCAGATCAACCACTATGAATGATATCAATAATTTTCTTAGATTTGATGGATAATATCAAATATTTTTAAATTATTTATCTTATCTAAATAATCCAATCAATAAGCTAACTTGTAAGAGATTTAATTTTATTTTTTTAATGAATGAGAAAAATTTAGGGGAATTGAAGAGAAGGTTATTCAGTGAACCTATTCTCACACTAACCTACAGTGCAGAATAGTTTGTGATTTATAGTGATGAATATAATAAGGGTATAGGATTTTATATTATACAAAATAATATGGTGAAAGATTATGCCACATGCTAATTGAAGGATCTTGAGAATAATTTCCCAACTCATTATTTGATATTACTAGTTGTATTGTTTTCATTAAAGATATGGAGGCATTGAATTTATAGAGAAAGGTGTGGAATATATACTAATCAAAAAAATTTGAAGTTTATATTCACCTATAAGGAGTTTAATATTTTCTATAGATGATGGTGATATTTGATTAAATATTTTGTCTTCTCAACACATTACCACCCTAGTAATGAGAACATGGTGGATGGTTCTTTGATTTTAAAGAATCATGACAGCTTATCTATGATGATGTTTATAGAAGATCCATTATTTATTTATTTTCAAATGATAGACAAAGAATTATATAGGAAGTGGAGAAATATTGTCCTACTAAAATTTGTGTTCAACCATATATCTATGTGAAGACTAAAGAGGCACATAAGGAGGATGTGGAGTTGAAAAATGAGTTGAGAAATATTATTGAGAAGAACCTAGATTTTTATTGAATATAAAAGATTATGAATATTGTTTTTGAAGCATCTATACAATACATAAATAAAGTTCTTTTGGAATACACTCATAGTTCTCCGTCCTCTATACATCATGGATATATAATGATATACAGAGATTTGGAAGAGTATTTCTGGTAGGATAACCATAAGAGATATATTGAAGAGTATATATATTGGTTATTGGTATGTATGAATGTTAAGGCTATGATAAAAATGTTTATAGGAATGTTACAACCATTACTCATAATATAATGTAAATAAGATAACATCACCCTATATTTGTTCACCATGCTCCCCAAAAAATTAAAAGTCTATTATGTTCATTTTGTTTTAGTTGATCTCCTTAAGAATTCATAAAACTTCATTTCTATCCAAAAATAATTTCATTGACAAATTTTCATGTATTTATATTAAGGAAGTTTCAAGGTTACATGGATTACTGTATTCTATTATATCTGAAAATTACAAGTATGATTTTTATATAAAGGTTTATGATAAATTAAAATTGAAAAATACAAAATAATGGATGGACTCGACTAGTAGGATCATACCCAATAAATCTTATTTATCAGATCTTCTAAGGGAGATGGAATCATTTGGGTTTTCCCTCATAAAGACAAATATTATATTCAATAATTAAATCTTGATTGAAACTATTTATGTGATAAGTTAAAGGTTCTTAAGATCGTGGACCAAACCGTGTTCATCGAAAAACTACAAGAAAGTGTCCCCATCACACGCCTTACCCTTATACCATATGCTAGTGTAATAAGGGTTATGTATCTAGAACCTGACAATATGAAATTGTATATTTTTTATTTTTATTAAAATAACCATAATATGTATCCTTTTGTATTATTACTTTATAATTTTTAATGAATAAGTTTAATAGAAATGATTTTGATATGATGAAACACAAATTGTAATTTTGGGAAATATATAGTTTTAATCAAGATAATCATTTTGATGAATACATGGATTTTTTAAATAAAATTTATCTTAATAAATATTTATTATTAAATAATTTTACTTATATATAATTGATAATAGAATTTTATGAAGTTAAATGTACATTTTTAAGGGTGAGAAACTGTTATCATGTTGAAAACCCATATTTCTTCAATTAATTGGGATTTTTTTATTTATAAATTTTTATATTTGGGGAATTATGTTGATAAAATATATATTATTTTTGAAATACATACATTGAAATTTTCCAATAGTTAGTTTTTCTTAATTTTCTTATACTGCTGAATTTTTGGGTAAAAATTAAATATAGTATAAATATACTATATGTATTATGAGATCTTAAAAGAAAACTATTGATATAATAAATACTATAAAGTGTATAAATTACCATAATTATTCTTTCCTTTTAGGTAATACTTTTTTGAAATTATTTTATTAATTTTACAAACCCTTAATGAATCCTCCAAAACCTTTATAATATTTTAATGTATTAAAATCAATTATTTATAAACATGACTCACTTCCAAATAACCAGCTGTATTTTTATAATTATTTAAGTTATTATACATAAAAATTATTTATTATCAGTCCACGTTACTATAAACCATTTAAAAAAACCATTTTATAGTCTCTAGTTTGGATCAATTTATCATATAGAGTCCAAACCCTATGTTCAGAAATTAATAATGAATTCCCCTCACATTTACCAAAAAACACACACAACTAGCAATTACTCTTCACTCAAAAAAATTTATAGGACCCATAAAATTGTTTCCATTCATTTAATAAGCTTATCCCATGCTTTATAAATACCCTCTCATGGTAAGGGATTCTATAATTCTTCTCTTTTTTCAAGAACATTCATTATATTATGCCTTTGATTTATAATTCATCATATTAGAATATTTTTTCACACATCCCTCTTACTACCCATATGTTTTATATGTGATGAAAAACCCCTATCCCTCTCATTAAACTCTTACATGAATTTTTATACACACTTGTTATGATGCTAAAATTATCATGTGGATTTCTATGCTAAACAATTTTGTAGAGAATTCCCATACCCATTTCCACTCAAGGGTTTTTGCTTATATAAACCAATCCTTAATTTATTGGTGAATTTCATACATTTAACCCACAAAAAATAATCATGATATTGAAATTCAATAAATAAATCCATATATTTTATGATCTATGTTGAACACTTTTTCATGTACATGATAGAAATGTGACAGGTGGTCCCAGAATTATATATCCCTTTATTGTATTGGTTAACTTTTTTATCTCATGGAATACCATGTATAGTGCATGTGATTTTATCTTAAGAAAACTATTATATGATTTCCTAGGCACTTGACTTGACTAATGCTTATGTTTTCATGTTTTATGCAGTTTTCACATTCCCATGTTGCCTTAATGTTATCATCTTTAATCACGATTCAATGTTCAAGTTTATGATTATCGCCCCTCTTTTGTTACCTTGATATGCATATTCACTCACAAGTATTACTTTAATCAATTTATTATTGTATTATTTAATTATTTGGATTTATAGGTCACCCATTTCTTATGTACATATCCTAGTTATCTAAAGAATTTTTAAATGAACAAGGGAATTTAAGGTAATATTATCGCGTTGTAGTTTATGTCAGTGTATTTTTATTTTAAGATATTATAATATATACATAATTACCAAAAGGCTATATGAATAAAATATTCTATGGTTCTATTATGTGTATATTTATTTCATAAATAAATATTTAACATGTTTTAATTATATGCTTTGTCATATATATAATATCAAGTGAGGGTATATCAGTGGATAAATCAATGTAAGAGGTTATTGAACATTGGCCTAGATCAACCATTATGAAAGATATCAATAATTTTCTTAGATTTGATGGATAATATCAAATATTTTTAAAGTATTTATCCTATCTAAATAATCCAATCACCAAGTTAACTTGTAAGAGATTTAATTTCATTTTTTTCTAATGAATGAGAAAAATTTCGGGGAATTGAAGAGAAGGTTATACAGTGAACCTATTCTCACACTAACCTACAGTGGGGAATAGTTTGTGATTTATAGTGATGAATATAATAAGGGTATAAGATTTTATATTATACAAAATAATATGGTAAAAGATTATGCCTCATGCTAATTGAAGGATCTTGAGAATAATTTCCCAACTCATTATTTGATATTACCAGTTGCATTGTTTTCATTAAAGATATGGAGGCATTGAATTTATAGAGAAAGGTGTGGAATATATACTAATCACAAAATTTTGAAGTTTATATTCACCTAGAAGGAGTTTAATATTCTCTATAGATGATGGTGATATTTGATTAAATATTTTTTCTTCTCAACACATTACCACCCTAGGAATGAGAACATGGTGGATGGTTCTTTGATTTTAAAGAATCATGATAGCTTATCTATGATGATGTTTACAGAAGATCCATTATTTATTTATTTTCAAAGGATAGACAAAGAATCATAAAGGAAGTGGAGAAATATTGTCCTACTAAAATTGGTGTTCAACCATATATCTATGTGAAGACTAAAGAGGCACATAAGGAGGATGTGGAGTTGAAAAAGGAGGTGAGAAATACTATTGAGACAAACCTAGATTTTTATGGAATATAAAATATTATGAATATTGTTTTTGAAGCATCTATACAATACATAAATAATGTTCTTTTGGAAGACACTCATAGTTCTCCGTCCCTATACATCATGGATATATAATGATATACAGAGATTTGGAAGAGTATTTTTGGTAGGATAACCAGAAGAGATATATTGAAGAGTATATATATTGGTTCTTAGTATGTATGAATGTTAAAGTTATGATAAATTTTTTTATAGGAATGTTACAACCATTACCCATAATAGAAAGTAAATAAAAAAACATCACCCTATATTTTTTCACCACGCTCCCCAAAAAATTAAAAGTCTATTATGTTCATTTTGTTTTAGTTGATCTCCTTAAGAAATAATAAAACTTCATTTCTATCCAAAAATATTTTCATTGACAATTTTTCATGTATTTATATTAAGGAAGTTTCAAGGTTACATGGATTACTGTATTCTATTATATCTGAAAAAAATTTATGATTACCTAGAAGTTATGGGGAAGTCATAAAAAAATCTAGATATAGAGTTTTTCTCAATATTTGTTCTCATCCTCAGACATACAATTAGTCTTAGGGGACAACTAGAATCTTAAAGGATATGTTGATATATTTTTCTCTAGAGTTTAATGGCTAATGGGATAAACACCTTCCTCTAGTCAAAATTTCTTATAACCACATCTTTCACTCGAGTATTTATATAGATCCTTATAAATCCCTATTTGGGATGAAGTTCAGAATATCAACATATTTTGATGAATTTAGGGAAATAAGGTTATTGGTATTGGATCTAGGAGAGGAAATGTAATAGAATTTTATATCTATTTAGAAGCACGTTAAGGATGATTGGAGTTGACAAAAGGGTTATGATGGAAATAATTAGTCAGATATAGAATTCAACATTGGTAAAAAAGTATTCCAGAAACATTATACATAGAGGAATGTTATGAGTTTTGAAAGGTGTTAATATTGATCCCTATATATCTTGTAACTTTTATTATTCCTAGTCAGATTAGGATTTTTTTTAACCCTATAAAATCCCACTGACCCTCACCCATGTTTCTGATCTATTCCACATATCTCTCCTAAAGAAGTACATACATGATCCTTCATATGTACTGAACAGATAGGTTTTATGTTTGGTAAATGATCTCTCCTATTATGAAAAATTATTTGAAATCTTGGATCCTTGAGATAATTTTCTATTTATTAAGACTACTCATATCGTTTAGCTTTTCTAGATGAACCATAAATTTAAGGATACTACATTAGAAACATAGAATGTGATGGAGAATATATGTCATAATTTTTTCATCAAAGTGTTGTTGTTTCGATTGATAAATTAATTTTAATGGGGTTATAATTTAATACCCCATGAATTTATATGTATTTCTTCGGAAATATACATGAAGTATTCGACATTTTACCTTATACACAACCTCGATTCAAAATAAACAATTATAAAGTAATAATTTATAACCATGAAATTAAATTTATGTATGAATAGTAGTGAACATATTAGGAAAAAATATTTTAAATAATTCAAACGTATTGAACAATTCATAATCAATAAATACTCAATTTTTGGTAAATTCATTATATACTGTAAAAATATGTTTTCTTCAAAAATATGTTTATTATATTTGGAGAAATATTTATTTTTCAATGAATTGTGAAAATAAATATTTTTATAAAAACTATCATTTCCTTTAAAATAAAATCCCCATTATGTTTTAAATTTTTTATTAGATTAAAATAATCCTACTATAACTATAAAAATATATTTTATTAAATAGGAATCATCATTACACTTCATTTTATTATATCTTCTTTTTTTTCTTCAAAGAATGTTAAAAAAACTATTTTTATCCACGAAAGGTATTTTTATCATCATAAATTCAATAAATGTATATTTATTAATGTCTTTAATAAAATATATAGATTATATATTCAATAATATATATTAAAATTCATTTTATGGTTTTTATACGGAAATTAATGGAAGTAAATTATGTTGTATGCTTTAATATAATTTTTTATAAAATGAGTTTTTTTGCGTTTTAGAAAATTATTTAAAATTAAATTCACACATTTTTTGGAATTGAGAATTTTAAAAGGGATTAAATATTTTTAATAATAATAATAAATATAATTTAATAGGTTCTATATAATATTTGGTCATTAGTAATAGTAAAAGAAGTTAAATTTTGTTACTATGGTTAAGGTTATAATAGGTTTATCCGGGGGTTAAACCAAGATATATACGTAGTATTACGATCCAAATATATATAATTATTATTGGTTGTGGTTATTTCAACCCTGTATTATACTTCCTACGAATCCTTGGACACATGGTTCCAATTTCCTATGAAATGGTCCATATGTCATTTAATCCTATTAAGAAACCCCATGCGTGCCACTACCATCACTTGTAAAATGGAACATTTTATCCTCCCTTATTCACACCATTTGAAACTTATAGTTCCAAAAATACCAAATAAAATTCCTTAAAATAATATTTACCTTCATCTTATATCTTCTTTTCTTGTTTTAACTTACATCAATCAATGATTATGGTGTAATCCAAAGTATGTATTTCAAATAAGTGGTATAAATCTCAATCACACTCTTTCAATTTGATTTCTTATTCCAGCTTCACTAAAATTGTCTTATAGATAAAAAATGATTTCTAAAATGATATATATATATATATGTTATTATTATTATTTTATAACCATTTATTACCACTTTTACATCAAATGGTAAATATTAAATTATCACTCACGCGTACATGTGGACTACTGCCTCCATGTGGCGACACAATTCATTTTCATTCACCATATTTTATGTATTTTTATTATAATGGATTAAATGTTTATATATAATTTTTATAACATAATTATTTACTTATAATTATAATATATATTTATATCTTCTTTAATTATCATCCATTAGAAACGACAACATCAGTCATGCGTACATGTGGATTACCACCTCTAATAAGGGTTGTGATTTGTTTTTCATTTACACATTACTTGAATGGTAATAATGATAGATTTAATTAATATGTATGATATTTTTTATATAATAATGTTTCTATAAATTTTAATTTTCAATAATATTTCTTTCATTCTATCCATATAATGGTGGAAAACATCACTAGTGTGTACAGACGGACTATTGTCTCTATGAATTGATGTAATTAATTTTTAATAACCAATTTATATAAATTGTTATAAAAGTGATTAAAATTATTAAATATCATAATTATTACATTATTAATAATATATGGGTTATTTAACCATTATCAATGTATAAGGAATGAAACTTCTAAATAAAAACATAAATTTGAAATGAAGCAGTTTGCACTTAAAATGAAAACTTTAATATAAAATTATTAGTAATATAGGGTTGAAATGATATAAGTGGATTATCAATGATATTGTTAGTATAAATATTATTCTATTATATAATTACAATAAATTAAATTTTATTATATATTATTATAGATTTCTTACAAATACTTTCAGACATAAGGTAAGTGTTTTTCATCTCAGTTTCTCTTCATTCAGATAAGTTGTAATATTGACAACAAATTTATTATCTCTATGGTGTATATAATACCCAATAATTTATATTGGAATAATAAATGGTTAAATACTATTAATTTATAGACCAATATTATTTTCAATTTTCTAATGAAATTGGATTAAAAAATTACTAAATCTGTAACTATTGTTTGTTAAAATATCAGTTTATTGGTATGATTTTTTATTCAAATTTTATGATAATGAAATTATATGATATGTACCTTAAGAATATAATATATTTTATTATAATATGTTTATTTATGTATATTTCAGGTTTTCAATTATTTTCCCAACTTTTAATACTCTAGACACCAAATGAATGTTTGTATGAAAAAAATACATTATTTATCTCTTTAATCAGGAACCATTTCTTATATGTCCATATTTTCTTAAAATAAATTCAAGAATATTTTTATTAATATGAAATTATTAATTAAATTAATTATTTACCCATTAAGAATTTTCAAAAATATTTTTTCATGTAATATTCTTATAATTTTCCAAACAAGGTACTTCTAACTTTTTACCAAATATGTGAAATGTTTTTTATGTTCAATGTAAACCACAAGAAATGATTTCCCAACCAAAAAGAATAATAATTTATGTGAAGCTTAATTTATAATTATACCTAGTTATTTTCAACTAAAAGTTTTTCCTTAATAATTTGGTTGTTTTTTAAATATTAAATAATTTATTTGAAAATGAAAAAGGTGTATTCCTCAAGAAATGTTCTAGTAATGTTGTAAAGGTATTTTCATATTTAAAAAATAATTTTATGTTTCTAATAATTTTATGGGTATGTGATCCAATTTTACTATATTTATTCATTGTCTAGATGGTTTATGATTATAATGATTAAATGGTTTTGAGACTTGTTTCATTTCCACGGGTTATGATATGATATTGTGATGAATGTTTAATGATATTGTGCCATGAATATGTATGTTTTTCATTAAGTTTTGGGTGGGACTATAATTTTATATACATATAATTCATTGGCTATTGATTATGCAATTCAGAAACACCTAAGTGATGATGGTGTTGAGAAAATCCTAGTAGAGGATCGAGTTGTGAAACTCTTAGAAGATGACAGAGTTGAGAAACTCCTAAGAGACGATGAAGTTAAAAAACACCTAAGAGAAGATGAAGTTAATTGGATGAATTTTTTTCCATAGAGAATGTTATAAATTATTTGGTAGTAACTTCCACAATGGTACTTTTCCCATAATGATAATCTCAATAGTGGACCTTTGTGATGGAATTGATTTTTTATTCCTATGATAATGCCATTGTCTTATGTCTCAGGCTTATGATATATTTTAATTGAGAACAATTGATTATTTATTATTATATACCCTTATGTATTATCTATTTTTTTTTGAAAAAACCATAGTCCATGTTACATTATGAATGACATACGACTATTTGGGAATTATTATTGTATGTCAAGACCGTGTTCTCATATCCTTATATTTATCTTATCATCATTCATGATAATTGATTAATACATCTTATATTTACCATTAATAAGTACCTAAGATCACCCTTTCACAAGTTTCACTTCCTAGTTTATAAAGAAATGATTTATGTATGATATGTCGAAGAAGGGTGATCATTGTTAAGAACTTAATGAGAGATTATGTATATCTTTTCTTCCAGTTTTTTATGTATCCATGATTCCTAAAACACTAAACCATTATGATTACAGCATGGAGAATATTGATATGTAATAAATAATCCACTAAAAATTTATATTACTTATGTATAAAAATTATGGTACACTATATTTTATGAGATAGAAGGCTCATACTCAATGAATAAGGGAGAAGAGTAGGTTCCGTTTTATAATTGAAGGGAGGTACGCCCTTGTAATTTCCAAAGTATTAAATTAATATAAATTAATTTTCATTTTCCATTTTCCAAAAATTGGTGAATTTTATAGTTATGATGTGGATGAGTTGAAATCATCCTATATAAAAACAAGTATACAATTTTAGGTTTCATTTTAACCCTTATGTCTTAGTTTTAAATTATCAAGAACCCTTTTCATGATTACTATGATATCAATATTTTGTACTCTTTAGTGGTCATGAGAGTTTCTATAAATGTAAAATTGAACCATAAGTGGATAATGGTTTTCATGCAATATTTTATCCCATTCACGTGGCCAAAGATAATGTTTTTCTCAATTTTAATGAATTGAATAATATATTATCTTAGATAACATATCATTAATTCTATTTGTGTGATAATTCACGTAATATGACGTTAAAAAATATATATTGAAAATTGAATTCAAATATAAAATTATGAAAAAATTATTATATATTTTTATATAAAACTCAGGGAATAAATTAATTTATCCAAATATTATTACATTTAATATTTTTAAAATTATTTATTGGATTTTTCTGTTACCTGAACATGTGTTGTGTCAGTGTTGTGAAATAATTTAACTTTATTATTGCATAAATAGAAAAATTATACAAGTAAAAAAATTATCATTCTTCAAAATTACCATTTATATCCAAACCTAACAACATTTTATGCCACTTAAAAACATATTAGATATATGAAAACAAAGAGCGTGAAATTTTTTATTTATTATTTACTTAAAATAATAATAATGCAATTATCAATGTAAATTGGAAATAAATTATGAATCCATAAAATAGAATATGATTAAAATAGCACATATAATATCTAATTAAATAATGTATTTTATTTATAAATTTTTAGGTTTTATCCCATAGTTTTAACCTTTTTTTCTATGTAACCCTTATTGAGGTGGTAAATATTTACACGGGTTACAATTCACAAATATATAAATAATAAGGGATTATTTCGCAAATATTTTATTCCTGATTCCAAATATGGAATCCTTTTTATAAAATTATATTTATATTTTTTAAATAAATCCAATTTGGAATTAGAAGAAAAATGAAACAAAGGACGTTTTTCAAAAAAAATGTGTTTTAAGCATAAAACCTGTTTTTTTATTATCCCATGAAAAGTAGAAGCCATTTTATGAATATTAAGAATTCATTGAATTTTTAATCCTTAAATTTCATTAAAATAAGTTATTAATATTGATTAATTTAATTTAATAAGATAAAAACACATTGGGCACTTAAGAACTATTTTCATGAAAAAAACTTTTTTCATTCAAATTCGTTAATCAATTGACAACTGATGAATTTTATCCTTAAATTTTAAAGAGAATTTTTTTATAATTTAATTACTCATATTTATACCTTCATATAAAATAGCTCAGAAATAATTATGACGTTAAATAATAATAACTCAAAAACTATAACTTGGTTCATTTAAACTCAGTGTTGTGTGTAAATAATTCTATAAAAAATTTCATTTTTATTTAAAGGGAAAAAATATAAAATATTGGGTTATAACATTCTACCTCCTTAAAATGAAATTATTCTTCAAATTATGTCACTCTGATACAAGAGTGAGGATACATCTCTTTCATCAAATCCTCGTATTCCCATGTTACTTGTTTGTATTTATAATTCCACTAGAAAACTTTTACTAGTTGTGTAGTTTTGTGCTATAATAATTTATCTCTATAATCATAGATTTATACCAATTATCATTCATAGTAAAAACCATGCCCCATAATAATGAAATATGATTTCATTATATGTTAAGGATCATGTAAGTATATTTTTCTAAGAGATATATAGAACATATTATAAACATATGAGAGATTCATTTTTTGTTACAAGAGATAAGCTGACAGCCTGATATGATTAAGAAAAATAAAGGGACTGAAATTTTTAGTTCTTATCTTTTGATTATTTCCAAATTTCTAAATCATTATCTTTGGAGATATTTTTAAAAATAAATTATCACCAACCTTGAACTCAATATTTCACTAATGATTTTCAATATAACACTTGTTTAACTCTATGATCCCTTAATATATTACTTAATAACTCTGAATTTTTCTATTATTTTCTCAGATATGTCAGGTGAAAATATATTTTATTCCCAAACTTTACCCCTGCATATTGGAGTTCTTCCCATTCCTCCATAGAGGGCTATATAAAGATACATCTGAATTCTCAATTGAATGAAAATTTTAAAATAGTATTTGATAGGAGGAAGGTGTTAATCCCAAGCACCTTTTAAATCTAGAGAATATGATCTTGTCTTATCATCCAAGGTTATAATGGTTCTCACAGATTAATGTTTTTAGGATGATAAGAAGTAATGAAAAACAACATTATATCACGATATTGCAGAAGAATTCACTAGAACATTTACATAAACCATATATCTTGATCAGATACAATAAAATGTTGTACTCCATGAAACCTTAAAACTTATTTATTATATATTTTGGAAGATAGATCACAATATAAATCATCCCTGATGGTAATGGTTGTAACATCCCTAAAGACTTGAACATTATAGACATAAATTTTTAACATAACATCCACCAAGATAAATATTTTCAAATATATTTAATTACGTTGTAAATCTAGATTCAAAATTTTAGATTTATATAAATATTTTTACTTACATGATAAATAATTAATGTTCAGATAAAATAATTATCCAATTGCTAAATCTTCAAGTCTATTATTGATGGGACATATACATGGTTGTTCAAACTTATCATCCCATCATAATCATGGTTGAACTAAAGAACATTTCTTAGGTTATTTTATAGCATTACATCTTAGTTTGTCACCACGTAATCATCACATGGAAAAATTATTGTACACAATTTTGAGAAAGATATGATTTATCACCATTATTCATGATTTCCAAATCTAACCTTAGAAAATTTATAAATATTAGATCTTTTTTATCCTCGTCAAAGTTTATCTTACATTATACTTTTGATATAGCATCATCCACCTTATCCACCTTCCAAGGTGGGTAATATTTTGAATAATAATAATATTTAATCAATTCCAATCATCTTCTATGGTGCATGATCAACTCGTGCTGGGTGAATATATACTTTAATATATTATGATCAATATATATACCACACCTTTTTTTGTAAATCTAATGACTCCATATATTTATTTAAAACTTTACCGCTAATGACTTAAATTAATTAATTTAGTAATTCTTTCCATAAACTGTCTATTGACATGAGTTATAGTCTATAACCATATCATTCTATATAATAACACATATCGACCCTTTCTTTGATGAATCACTATAGATATGAAAATATTATTTACTAGAAGAAAGTGTGATATCTATTTTTTAGTCGACCATCTTTTTATCTCCTTGAAATTTTTGTTATATTCATTATTTTAAGGGATATTGACTCCATTACTAGTTACCTTGGTGAGTTTCATAGATATTAGTGGTATATTATTCATAAAACATTGGTAATATCTAGAAAATATAAGAAATCTATAGATCTTAGTCATAGTGGTTTGTCTTGGACAATGTTCAATTAATTAAGTCATTGATGGATCCACAAATATTCCATAAATTGAGTTTATATGACCCACCAATGAAACATTATATAGTCAAAATTCACACTTCTTAATTTTTTTATAGTTTCTCCTTTTACAGGGCCTTAATTACAATCATCTATTGATATTAATGTTCTTATATTATCTTAGAATATATTAAAATAACATATATAGAGACTACCACAAATTGATCAATGTAATCTATAAATAATCTATTCGATAAATCCATGAATATATAGGGGTAACTATTAAGAAAAAATGGAATCACCATACATTCATATTGCCCATACATGTTTTGGAATTTTGTATTGTATATATGTTCACTTTTGAAACTCAATTGACAATATCCAAATCAAAGATCAAATGTGGAAAAATATTAAACACGTTTTAATTTATTGAATAAATAATCAATATGTGTAACAAGATATTTATTCTTGGTTTTTATTTTTTATATTCATGATAATAAATGCCTAGATTCATTGATCCATTTATCCTTTAAAAAAGAACATGTTCTCCCTATGGTGAAACATTTGTCCAAATCAATCCATTATCAATATTATCCTATATATTCTTCTTCAATTCACATAACTCAATTAAAGACATTATATATGGAGTGATTGAAATTGGTGTTACACAAGGTATGAGTTATATTGAAAACTGAACATCAAAATTCATGGGAATACTATGAAACTCTTCCTAAAATAAATCAAAAAACTATTTTACAATAGGAATAAAATTAATATTGAGTTTCTATAAAACCATATTAGATAAATAACATTGTTAAATATGAATCAAGACTTAGAAAATGGATGTAATTTTCATTTTATGTTTGGACTTATCCTCTCACCAATAGAAAATCATAGATTGGTTTGAAAAATTAAATATTCCTCTCCTTATTCGGAAATTGTTATGGAATTTAAATTAATAAATCTAATCCATGACCAAGCTAACATAAAACTATACTACAGGGGGGTGTAACGAGAATTTTTCCACTCACACAAACTTAAATCAGAGAATAAACAAAGACATGAGATGTAATCAACATACTATATTTAATTTTCACAAATAATTTAACATATAATCATACAAGAGGTATTGTTCTACCCATAGAAAATTCATTAGATTTAAAGGAGTTGGTTGATCTATAATCAAATAAGACCATAGTAGTTCTAGAGTGGATAGTAAGTGTATATTTCACCACTTGGTTATCATACCCAAAATCAATAATAGTGATAACATGATATTTCATTTTATCTATGAACATAATAGGTTTCTAAAATCAATCATCATCATTAACACTTGGATTTAGGAACTAGTTAATATAATACTCATACTCCATTCATTAGAAACACTGGAGTGTCAGTGGGGTATTTTCTGGAGGATTCCCCATATTAGAATCATTAGAAAACTTTTTCCAATCATGTGGAAATTTAATAACCTGATGAACTTCCATTCCTCAATTAATGATTTTAATGGTACCTTGATACAATTTCCTCCATGTTTATTTTTAATCTTCTAGTATAACAGGAGACTCATCTTCTTCCCTCTATGGTTTTTATCATTATAATCTTATTTCAATTCCATTTTTATTTTCTTATAAAAACTATGAGGTTTATGCTTAAAATATATATTCATTTATTTCTTGATATTAAATTGAATTATTTATTCATATATAATGAACTTACTTATGGATAACACCCTTAAGTGACTTGGTATTATGCATTTGAAAATTTGATTAATCTTACTTTCTTGTTCAGTTATAATACCATATATGCACCTCACAAGCCATGTAAAATTATCCTCATTAATACTAATTGATTCATAATCCATATACTTTAGAGTAATGAAATCCTTATCTATTTTTATAATAATAATATGAGAAAATTACTTATTGAAAAACAACCTTCTAGACTCATTACACTCCATATAGTCAATTTATTTATGTTCCCTCATACTATTGATGAGAGTGCACCATTGATCTGCTCCATATTCAAAATGATAAATAGATAAAATTACTATTTCATTTCCAAAACCTTGGAGAATGGAAAATATCTTTTCAATGTAACCGATCCAATTCTTAGCCACAAGTGTATTACTAAACCCTCTATAAGAAGGCTGATGTTTCCTCACGAACCACTCAACAAAACATTTTTTTCCTCTTTTACTCATATGGAACCTCAATACGATCCATGTATTTAGATTTCATTATAATTATAGAAACTATAATTTTATTCCATCTCCCAATATTTTTATTTACTTAGGAGGAAAATAATTTTATTTCCCATCACATTAGTCATTAACATGGTTCCTTTGGGTTCCATTCATTGACTAAAACCAAAAACCATACTGTGAGTACTAGAAATAATAATTAGAAATAATATAATAAGTAAAAAATAATTCATATGATAGAAAAATACTGACACTTTGTTTTCATTATATTAATCCTTAGTATTATCAATGTTTTTTTAGAAATAATAAAATTGGAAGAGGGGGGGAATTGGATTATAAAAATTAGAGAGATGAAATAAATCAAAGTTATAAATGATATGCATATATAATGAAATAATGTGATATTATCAAATAAAGTCATAATGGAAATAAATTTAATAACCACAATCATAGTGTAAAAGTAAATGTGAAAGATAAATTGACAAGTACCACATTTAAAATAATGTTAGGAAATAGAAAACAAGGTTCCATTATGTATACTCCCCTCATAAAGGCTAGGGTTGGTGATATAACCCATTGGTTTTAATAGATATTGAAAACCCAAAATAGAAATTCCCTTGGTTTTAACCAGATACAGGAACCCAACAAAGAACCATTTATTTTGAATAAAGAATCAAGAAAACAAGATAACCCTTTGTTTTTAATAAAAAAAGAAACCAATGATGAGAAATTAGAATAAAATTGATTGTTTGATTTATCAAAAACCTATTATGATTTCATCCTTGGTCTCACTATATGATTAGAAAATGAAGTAACGTGATATAGAAAGTGAAAGAGAAGTTACGATTGATAATTATATCCAACGGTTTATAAAATTATGTATAATGTCTCAAAAATAAGTATAAGGAGAGAATAAAGACGAAATAGAATAATGGATTTTAAAGGTTCAGTGATGAATTATTTGTAGATCAAACCTTTGAATGGTGAAATTTGATGATCTTAATTCCCATGAATTGTGATATCGTGGTCTTATTTTGGAAAATATAAGAATTTTTAGAACATTGATGATCTTTAAATATATAGAGAAAACCCAAAAAAATTAGAGATCAAAGAGAATTTCATTTGTAGTGTGATCATTAATATTATGATCCATGCCTCAAAAGCATCTATTTATAGTCATCTTGTGGTGATTAGGTTCAAGGGGTTAATAAAAGTCATTATACGATGATAAATACCATTGAAGAGAATAATAAATATGGTTTATAATTTTCTAGAAATGTTCCACTATGTAGCCACTCGACTCAACCGTTGTGCATGATAGTAGCACTTGTATCTTTAGAACCTCCATTGATTATCTAGTGAACCTCCACCAGGTAGCTTCTGAAGTGTAGCTGATTCGGTAGGTTTAGGTTGAAACACCTACTATCTAGTTCACTCTAACAAATGGATGGTGCACTTATAATATAATGAACTGGGAGTATTATCTTTAATCCCACATTGTACCCATATAGAGGCCGGTTACCCTCACTCTAATAAAACTCAAAAGATACATTATAAATTAATTAAAAGACATTCAAGAAATATAAGAAGAAAAATATAGTGTTATGATATTTAAAAAATATATAATAATGAGATTCAACAATCTCCCCCTTTTTGATGATCACAAACACATGATATAAAAAACATAAGTAAGTAGGAAATGTTTAAAAAGAAGAATATACAAAAAATTCATGAATAAATGTCTCTCTATATTAGATACATCGAAGAAACATCATCCCCCTTAATAAAACAACACTTTAATTCTTTTACCTTTTCCCTCAATCCAGAAAACATTGATCCATTGTTATTATTAAAAAAAACTTAAAAAGAAAAAGGGCTATAAAAATAAGATAATATAAGAGACATGGATGATAATTTCACACCAACATTTTTGAAACCTAAAAAATTATCTAAATATACTTTATGAAAAGTAGAACATATTAATAAGAGGGGATTTAGAAATTATAATGCTTCAACTTATAAATGGATCAATATAATTAAAACTATGCATCCAATAAAATATTTAAAATAAGTAAAACACATGAACACAAACTCTTTTAAAGATAATATTTTGTAAATAAGTATTTTTAAAACCTTTATATTGATATTTAAATAGAATTAGAAAATATTTTCAAATAATTAAGATGACCATTCAAAGATATAGGCTTTTAAGAAATTTTTTTAACATAAGAGTTTAAAAATATCATATGCTAAGAATAAGATAAATCATTTGGGACATGTTTAAAAAATAGACAAAATGTAAATTTATCATTATAAAAATAACCCATATATAAAAAAATATTGAATATAAAATTAAAATTATTATTTGATATTGAAAAATACCAACATCATGGAATTTATTCTGCATTTAATAGTAACCAAAATATAGATCAATGGATATTGATAGAAACCCCCTGAAAAATTCAAAATCAATTTCCATTTGGTTCGATTGATGGTCTGGTAATGTTAGCACAAAAATATTTTGGAAAATAAATAAATATAGGTCCAAAAAATTGGAATGTAAAGTCATAGAGGCCGAAACTTATTTAAAATTTTAAATACAATTAGAAGAACGGTGGATATACTTAGGTATTTCATCCCTAAAATTTATGAATTCACATTAATAAATAAAATTACCTAATTTTCAAAATCATAAACAAAAATTGTTTTGAGAAACTACTTACATGAAATTGATATTCATTTAAGAGATTTCATTATTTTAAAATACAAAGCAATGAATATTTATATTAACATATTGAGAACTAAGCATCATGTTTAGTGTTTTTACACCTTGGGTGAAATTTTAATGATATATTTTGATACCCTTGATTTTAGTTTTGAAATCATCAACATATTTTTTTCTTATTCCAACACCAACTCATATTTTCCATTTAAAAATTACCCTTTTAATATTTATTTTAATCTTTATCTTGAATCACTTTATTATATTTATTTTTGAATTCATTATTTAAAGAATCGAGATGATGAAATCCATTTTCAAGTTGATAATGAGTGAATTAGTGTTCTTCATAGCTTAAGGGACTTAAAGAAGAAGCAAATCAAGAATAATAGGGTGTAGTAGGTTATAAATTAAAATTTCTAAAAAACTCATCTTCCCCCAAGATAAATGTAATACTTGAGTCTCATGGAGATGATGAGTTCATGTAATCATCACTCACAATCAAATTTCATACTCTAAGGGATTTGTAACCAATATTCTCGTATCTCGAGCTCTTTTTATAGATTAGGATTCTAGTATTATATAACCCATTTTTTTACATTAGTTGCACATCAAAACAGGTTCTTAAATTTAATATTTCTTTATTTTTATATGCTGAGATGATTTCTTATTATAAAAATGTTTGTTCACGTTTTTGATAATTTGATCAACATTAATTTCACTATTTATGTCACTTTAAGAAGAATCATTTTCTTTGATTACATTAAAAGCTATTTTCTTATTGGTTTCCTTGATTTAAATTTCTTCTTTTGTAATTTTAAATTTCATTATGACCTAATATGTCATTATAGGTACGATGAGTTCTTAAAATTATATATTTTTAATTTATTTACATTCCTATATTTTCATCACTTTAGGATCCCACAAACTTGGTAAAACCCAAAGGATTCTCTTACAGATCATTTCTGTGGAAAAGTCATCATTGAGATATTTTCTACTTTTGAAAATATCAGTAAACCTCTTCATCATGATAGTAATATATTCATTAGGATTCATAGATAATCATTCAAAATCACGATTATAAGTATATAATCTAGTGTATTTTAATTTATTTATTCCTTCATATTTGATTTCAATCATTTTACAAATTTCATGAGTAATTTTCCCTGATGTAATATGATTAAATTCATTTTAATTTAAAAAATGCAAGGAATTAATATCTATTACATCTAATTCAAATGATGAAAATTATTAGGGTTTTAATTTATATTTAGGATCATTTTATGGGTGTAACCTTGCATAACTATTTTACAACTCAGATATCAAATCCTTCTAAGAAAAATAGAATATTAAGTTTTCCACTAACAATAATTTTAAATATCAATGAAAGAATCATTATTATCAGAGGTATATCCCATTTTAAAATCATATTTTGAAATCATTTAATATTTTATTTTATTTTGAAAAAAAATTTATAAAGAACCCCTTTGAAAATAATTATTGGTATAGACACAAATAAAAATATGGGTGAATTGGATTATAAACATTAGATAGATAAAATAAACCGATTTTAAAACATATATGGCCATATAAATAAATAATTTAACATAATAAAATTCTTGCATTACAGAAATAAATCAGATAAGGAAAATCATAGTGGAAAATTAATTCTATATAGTTAATAAAAAATTCATACTTTGATAAGAGTGTTAAGAAATAGTACAAAAGGATCCCATAATATCTTTTCCCTCAAGAAGGCCTGGGGGGTTGTATAAATCCTTGAATTTTATGGGGATCCATGAATCAAAAAGTGAAACTCGATTGGTTTAACTAGAAACCAAAGTCCAAATAATGAATATCATTGTTTTTAAAAGTGAATGAATAAATCAAGATAATACTTTCTTTTGAATGGAAAAAGAAAGAAACCAATGAAGAGATATAGGAGGAAGAAAATAGATGGTTTTCCTTTTGGAAAACCATTTATAATATTGTATCTACTCTGATTAAAATATTAGAGTTTAAAAAAAGTTAATATTGGGATATAAGTTGAAATTTAGAGAGGTAGAGGGAGAGGCAAGGGGTTATACAAGAAATTACAAATGCCTAGAAAGAATAAGAAAGAGGGAACACAAATGAAATAGATCAAAGAACCTAAAAGGTGTGCTGAAGAAGTTGATATAGAACACACATTTTAATGGTTATATTTTTTGATCCCAATTCCTAATGATTATTTTTTCATGTTATTCTTTAAGGATAAGAACGATTATAACATTAATGATCTTTGAATATAGAAGAAGAATCCACAAACACTAGAATTAAAGTGATTTTTTGGAATATTTATTCATTAATATGATGATCCATTACTCCAAAAGCCTCTAAATATAGTTTCAATAGGGTCATAGGGTTCAAGGGGTCAATCAATGTCATTATTACCTCTTCAGGTTCATTTTTGGCCATAATAAACGCAACTCAAAAAGTTCTATAATAGAACCACCCTCTTGTCACCCGACGCCACCGAGTAGTTGGTGCGTGAGGTAATTGAACTTGTAACTATGGAACCTCCACTAAATGTCAAGTGAGAATCCCCCAGGTTGTCGGTGGAGTGATTTTTTCCATGGGAGGTTTTAGTGGTTGTCTGGTTAGCCGATTCACTCCAACCGGAAGATCAGTGCTATTATTCTATATAGAACTTTGAAGATCTACATTAATGCCACTGTTAAAAAATATACATTTTAGTTTCCTTAATACAACTAAAAATAATAAGAAACACTAAAAAATCACTTTCAACTCATTAAGGCATGTTATAGATGGATTATATTGTTTTCTTCATTAAAACAAATATAACGAGAGTCAATAATGTCATCTATGATCGTCATCTATTTATATCCAACCTAAGGGTTTGTAAAGAAAATGTGAATTAACCTATAAATATCTGTTAGGAGTGTCTATCCAAGTATAATGTTTTTTAATAACTCATCATGGATAGTGATGATTGATTTGATACCTAATATACCTTATTCAGAGTTGTTAAGCCAAGTTTCATTTGTGCCAGAACAACATCAACTTGATAGTATATAGCTAGGGATTTATTTTCAAGGAAAACCATAATACATTATTTACCATAGCATAGAAATTTCTCCTATACTAAGTCATATCCTAATAGTTATCCCTATATTATCCTTATCCTGTTTACAAAAAATAACTAAACCTTATGCTACTACCAAATGAGGTGACCCAATCATTTTATACAGAAATATTCCATCATATTAATTGAATATTCATTAAATATCATTATGATCCAATACATTCATGTAAATTTTTTTATCTTTTAAAACATAGATACATAAAATACTAGTACATAAGATAACTACATCATCGATCACTAAGTTCTTTAAAACTATAACCCTTCATCAAATATATGAAAAATAAAATATTTATTTATATCTTGGGGAAAAGGAAACATAAAAAATGGTGATATTAGATGCTCAATAGGGGTAAAAAAGGGAGAAATCAATGATAATTGATCCATAAAATGACCCTAAGGGTATGAATACATGATCTTAACATTTAAAAATCATACTAAGAAATTCATAGATCTTAATCATGAGCCACAATATAATGCATGAAATTTCATAAGACATTATAATAAAGTAATAAAAAAAGGTAAGTCATGAGATCATAAAATTAGAATAATATCATACTATAAATGGTTGAAAAAATGTTTTGAATAAACATATTAAAAGAAATTTTATTTTAGGGCTACCCTCAAAGAAATCCAAAATATGTTAGGCTTGGGCGGACCACCAATGTACATACTTCAGGCTTGGGATGACCTCCCATACACCCTTTAAGTGTTTATGATAACTCTTTTATACCGTATTTTAGGACTTGGATAACCTTTTATATACCTCATTAACTCATAAAACATTAATAATTACCCAATAAATAGGAGGTTTATAATGGAACCACCCATCATCTAATGACAATTCTTTAAAATTTATACCAAAATATCATGAAAACTTTATCATTACATGAAAACTTAACCCATAAAAAAGAAAACATGTGTTGTCAATATTTCAACATTATAACCATAATCCATCCAGAGGAATAATAAGGATGGTATTATTTTCCCTCTATAGTTTTAATGCTCAAAAATCATGTAAAATAATGTTTAATCTTGTCCTATTTTTTTATGTTAATCTATGATTAATTATTATTATCTATGTTCAACTATTATTTCAACATATTCTATTAATAATTTTAATATAAGATGGGAAAATATAAAAAAAAGTCCACGTATGAGTCACTGATATAATGAATCACTGACAAAAGTATGAACTACCATAAGATGAGCCACCGATAGAAGTATGAGCTACTGACAGATGAGTCACTGAAAGAAGTATGATCTGCCAATAGGTGAGTCACTAATAGAAGTATGAGCTACCAACATATCCACCTACTGATAAGTGGAGTGATTGATAAAATTCTAAGTCACTGATAGTTTTACTTACAGATAGAACATCTTTACGACAGTAATGACCCACCAACACTGGACATATCAATATAAGTACCTACCATTAGAACTACCTACTGACAAAAATGACTCACTGACATGGGACATACTGACTGAAGGACCTACCAAGATAAATACCTACGGATAGAAGGACATATTAGTAGACCAACCTACTGATAGATGGAATTACCAACACAATGACCTACCAATAAATAATTAGAAAATTTTATTTATTCATAAATTAAAAATTAATTCTAACAGTTATATTTAGTAATGTATATTATGTTAATGACCTTGTCTATGTTTTGTAGATATTTTTAGATACCAGTATGAGGTATGAGGAATCCCTCAAGAGGAGAACATTATTATTGTCGACCACTATAGTATATAAATAAATCACTTGAGAAAAAAGGAAAAAAAATCTCTATATTGAGAGAACTTACTAGGAGGAGAAAACTTATATGACAAGAACACTCATTCCTGCTAGTTGTAAACAAGGATGGATTTTTTTGTGAACCAAAAATCCCAGAATACTTTTTGCGTCATACCCAAGTGAAGAGAACCTTCGAGGAGCATCAAAAATAACTGAAAACAATAACCCAAAGCATCTATGACAAAATGTTTTGGTGTCTATTTTCTGAAGTGGAATTGGTCTTCACATATTCTACATCCAAGAAGTCTAGAAGCATCAATGACATCACATAGAGTATTTTATACCCTTTATAATTATTTTTTCTATGTTCTGTACATCCTTACTATTTTTTCAATCCTTATGTGTATCTGTATTAAAAACACATACTTTATCCTAATCTAAGATGGAGGATACAATATATACTTACTCACTCATCTTTCTAAAAAAATTTCACCCACATATAACTGTGGAAGAGGTCCTTATGTGGCTTAGTTTTATTCTTTCTCCCACAAATAATTGTGGAAGAGGTCTAATCAACCTCGAAAACCTTGTGTGATATTGTGAACATTGGTCAGGGTGTGGATCAAGTTTATTAATTTAAACTACTTTAGAGTATGTGATCACCAAGTGGATAGTATTAGGTCTCTTCTTGAGACTGAAACTCTTCTTTTTATCTGCTATGTTTTTCATGTTTTTTTTCTATGTTTTCATTAATATATCTAAAAACTAAATATTACTTTGATAGTTAATCTTAGTTATTGTTTATAAATATTTTTTATTTAGTTAATAAATTTGAAAAGTTATATAGATATTAAAAATTACTATAAAAAAGAATTAATCAATCTTTTGAGAGATTAATTTAACATTGAAAACAATTATAAATATACTACATTGGATAACTAAGTTGTTTGGATATTAAATTGGAAGAATTTTTTAAATAAGTTTTTTATTAGAAATTTTGCTAGGAACTTAATTCACCCTCTTCTTGAGTGTCTTACTCTGACTAAAATTTGGTATCTAATGCTTGTTTTTAATCTCCTATTTTCAGGATTTTCAAATATTTTTCAAATATTTTCAATTATAAATTTTGTTTTGTTATAATTTTCTCTATATTTATGTTAGATCAATGATTTTATCTCTTTAAAACCCAATTATTTATACATTATTATAGATGATAGATTGGGAGGTTCCACAACAAACAGACCTCCATTTTTTAATGGAACTAGTTATTCTCAGTGTAAAATTAGCATGAAAATGAATTTAGAAAGTATGGGTTTTGATATTTGGTATTCAATTTTAGATTAATATAAGATTCACGATACTTCATTAAATTCTTGGGATGATGCAACTAAGGATATATATAATAATAATTTCAATTCTATGACTTGCTTATATTTTTCATTAGGAGATGTTGAATTACATTGGTTTTCTCAATGTAAAACAACCAATTAAATTTGGGATTCTCTAGCTATTTCACTTGAAGGAACCACTAATGTTAATGAAATGAGACTCAACACATATAATATTAATGCAACAACTTTTAAATTATTCCTGATGAATATATCTCTGACATGTATCTTAGGTTTAATGAAATTGTAAAAATAATGATCTCTCTGGGAAAGGATGTTAGTGATATGGAAACAATTATGTGAATTCTTATATTCTTATCAGATATATTGAGGGGAACCTCAATGAAAATTATAGAATCTTGCGATATGAGTAAGTTTCTAGTTATGGAGATGATAGGTAAGTTAATTATGTTCATGGAATAATTAAAGGTCAGAAAAGAAAAAGAAGATGAAAAAAATTGAAAGTCAGTGGCATTCAAAACCACTACCTCTATAAAAAAAAGGGAAATTGAAAGTTCACGATGAAATATCCAGTAATGAAGAATCTCCAAGTGATAGTGATGTGGAGATGGTTCAGTTGGAAAATAGATTTAAGAAGTTCTAAAAAAGAAATAAGTTCTTTAGGGATCCCGGATAGAAATGAAAATTTGATAATAAGGGAAACTAGAAAAAGGTTTGGAAATGAGGTGAAAAATCAAATGAGATAGTATATTATGATTGTAAGAGAAGAAAAAATATAAGGTCTTACTATCCTATGTTAATGTATATCAATAATTATCATTAAAAAGATAAGAGACACAAAAAAATGAAATGAAGGACAAATAGAGAACTTCTGATGATAGATTCAATGAGGTAGAGTCTTCAAAAGAATAGAAAAGTTAAAATCTAACATGTTCTTCATGAAAAACACTTATAAGGTAACCCTTGATTTCTTTGTACAAAATTCTTACTATTTTGGAGGTGAATCTGATTCTTAAAACATGGACAACGAGGAAATGTATGACTACTTACAAATGCTTGAAGACATATGTAATGGGTTAAAAGATGAATTAAAAATTTTAAATAAACAACATGCTCTTAACTATACAGTTAAATCTGAGATTAATATAGAGAAAGAAAAAATGATCAATTTCATAATGAAAATAAGGAGATTAAATTGTCAAATAATCAGTTAAAAAGGATATAGAAAATATTACCAATGGAAAGAACACTCTCACTCAAATTATTGGTAAATATGTTTCATGAAAATATGATACTTGTATAGGTTATCAACCAGGACAAAGAAACTTTTTTAAAAATAATGTTGTATTAAAATATGTAAAATTAGGCTTTGTACCCAAATTTGAAAAATCTACTACAAGTTCCAGCAGTGGACAATTTTTTATTGCTTCCAGTTTTTCTAGACCAAATAGGGTTTATTTTTCCAATACATTACAAACTATTTATAGGAAACCCATTAATACATTATGGGTTCCCAACACACTAATTAATAATATTAATGGACCCAAGCAGGTATGGGTACCAAAATATTTTCTTTTTTTAATTTTCATTATAGGAAGCATGATTGAAGAGCTCCTATATATGATCATTGTAATTCGATGGTGGATGTTCCAGACATATTACAAGGGATTAATCAAGATTCATAAATCATATAAATATTGATGGTGGGAATGTCACTTTTGGTGAAAATTCTATAGAAAAAATAACTATCCTTGTCAAAATATGTAACACTAATTCAATTTTAATTACCAATGTATTTTTTCTAATGGTTTAAAGTAAAATATTAATAGTATCTCTCAGTTATGTGATGATGGGTTCAATGTTAAATTTTAAAATGATGAATATAGTGTATTTAATTCTAAAAATGTGGTAGTATTTACTAATTTTAGAAATGAGACTTTTTTTCTATGAACATTGATTCTTTAGTTTCTAAAAAATATTCTTGCTTAAGTGTATTTCATAAAGAATATTGGGTTCAGAATAGGAGATTGTGACACTATAAAAATCAATCAAATACAATGATTTCAAGGAATCGTTTAGTCAAAGATCTAACAAAACTAGAATTTTAAATCAATAATGTATAAAATCCTTTTCAAAAGGGGAAACAACTCAAAATATCTTCCAATGTAAAGAAAGAAGTTTTAGCTTCTCAACCACTTGAGCTGGTTCACATGGATTTTTTTGGACCATCTAGAGATTCAAGTATTAATGGGAATAACTATGCATATGTTCTTGTATATGACTTCTCTATGTAAACATATACCTTTTTTAGCTCACAAGAGTGAGGCTTGTTCTTACTTTTCCAAGTATTCTAGATCTATAGATATTTGATGCTGTCTTAGAATTGATTACATAATAAGTGACCATCATCGTGAGTTTTAGAACTAGTAATTTGAATCATTTTTCTCAATAAATGGTTATAGTTATAAATTATCTGCTCCAACGACACCCCAGCAGAATGGAGTTATAGAAAGAAGGAATAGAACCTTAGAAGGAATAGACTCGATAATGATTTATGAGTATGACTTACCTATTTATTTTTGTCCTGAAGCTATCAATACATCCTGTTATATAATTAATAAAGTCTTAATGAGACAAATTCTTAAGAAAAGTCCCTATGAATTATTGAACAATAGGAAACCAAATGTCAGCTAATTTATTGTTTTTGGTTTCATGGTTTATATTCTCAATACTAAAAAAATTCTTAACAAATTCTCCTCCAAAAGTGATAAAGGAATTTATCTATGATACTCAACATCTAGTAAAACCTATATATTTTTTAATAAATGAACCAAATGTGGGGAAGAATATTTTCATTTCAATTTTTTTTAAATAAATCCACATGAACCTAAAACCCTCTTGAAAATACTGAGGATGATCTTTCCAATCTGGACATAAATGCTAACCCCCTAAGTCTACTGTTAATCAATATGTTAAATCCTCTGATTCTAGAAAATCCCAATATTCTTATCGTAATGTACTTGAACCTTCAAATGAACCTGAAATAACTAGTCCTTCCATTTCTAGATCTGTTAAAACCCTTATAAACTATCCCTTAGATGTTTTAGTTGGATACTTAGATAAAGGGATACAAACTTTAGATTCTATTAGGAACCAGGTTGAACATAAAGACTTCTTATCACATATCGAACCTAAAAACATTAATGATGAAATTAATGATTTATTTTGGGTGATGGATATGAAAGAAGAGTCAAATTAGTTTAAAAGAAATAATGTTTGGAAGATTGTGGATAGACCTAAAGACACCATCACCATAGGCACTAAGTGGATCTTTGGACACAATGTAGATGAAGCAGTCACCTTAGAGAGGAATTAGGCAAGACTAGTTGAGCAAGGATATAATCAAGAGGAAAGATTTTACAATGAAGAAACCATTACACCAGTTTCTATACTGGATTCCATTATAATTATTCTATCATATTCATCCATTCTTAATTTCAAACTATATCAAATGGATGTTAAAAGTGAATTCAAAAATGGGTATATATTTGAGAATGTTTTTATTTCACAACACCCTAGTTTTAAAAACTCTCATTTTATAAACAATATTTTATGTTAATAAAGGAATTGTATGGTTTAAAATAGGATCCAAGTGCTTGGTATGATATGATAAGTATTTTTCTTATTTCCAAAGTTTTTAAAAAAAGTTTAGCTATTCCTACTCTCTTTATAAATATAATTTCTAATGATTTTTTAGTTGTTCAAATTTATTTTCATGAAATTATTTTTTATTCCTCAAATAATTATTTATGTAATTATTTTTCAAAAATTATGCAAAGTGAATTTTAAATGAGCTTAATGTGAGAGCTCATATTCTTTCTTAAATTTAAAATCATTCAAAATAATGAAGGTATTATTTTAAATCAATGTAAATATACTAAAGACCTTTTAAAATGGTTTGAATTTTGGTAGTAAAAAATGTAGTGATAATCCAATGAGTACCACCAATAAGTTGGACCTTTATGATAATGGTAAATATGTGGATCAACCCAATTATTGAGGGATGATTGGAAGTCTACTTTACTTGACTGCTAGCTAGACTGATATTATTTTTAGTGCATGCATGTGTGCCCATTTTCATGAAAACCCAAAGAATCTCATTTAAATGATTTTAAAATAATTTTCAAATACCTCAAGTATACTTCCAACTTATGATTTTTCTACCCAAGAGGATAAGAATTTGATTTAGTAAGTTATTTAGATGTTGATTTTGGTGGTTGTAAGTTAGATAGAAAAAGAACCTCTGGAACATGAAACTTTTTAAGAAAGTCTATAGTATCGTGGTGTAGTAAAAAAGAGACATTTTGTTGCATTATCTATTTCTAAGGATAAATACAAAGATACTAGTAGTTTTTTTGATCAAATTTAGTGGATGAAACATAGTTTTCTAGATTATGGATAACAGTTTTGACAAGTACCTATAAACTGTGACAATACGAGTGTTATTAACATACCAAAGAATCATTTTTCTCACTCTAAAACAAAAATATTGATGTAAGACATCCCTTTTTAAGTGATCATTATAAAAAATGTGACATGACTCTTGAATTTATAGGAACATAACATCATCTTGTTGATATATTTACTAAGCCATAAAACATCAAAAGACTATGTTACATCAGACATGAATAACAGATGATTAATTTTTGAAGAATTTATGTTAATAACTCTCCGATAAAACTTAGTGTGAATATCTCACTGATAGGGCATTAGTAGTTTCATGCTGGCACCAAAAGTGTCATGCCGGCACCGACAGTGTCTTACTGACACTAATGATGTCTTACCTATGGCCACTCACCAATAGAAATCATCGACTGTTTTTGTTTTTATTTTCTTGAACGAATATGTTTTACTTATTTAATTTTATTTGACCTGAATTACTCGATTTTTGAATTATGAAACACTAAATGATAAAACCGAGTCGATCCTACTTACTTCTTACTCTTAGTCTTACACTTTCGTACTATTACCCATAATCTCCCTTAACCTTTGACCATTTCACCATATTACCTTCAACTAAAATCTCTAGATGGTTAGAGTAAAATTATTCTCAAAAGTATCTCGAGATAACTCACAACCCATGAAGAGACAAGAAGGATAATTGATAAGGTCTAAGCCTATTCATCTAGGACTTAAAAACGGTGTGGTAATGACTGAATGTGAAGTACTATTAGAATGGTTATTAATAAGTAATCCTCTCTTGTAAAATGTTCCACATACACAAGGATGGTTAGAATGGTTCTAAAATAATGAAATACATTATTACCCTAGACAGGTATATGAATTTTATCTCCATACTTAGTTTATTCTGGAATGTAGTGAGTCATTATGGATTAAATATCTGGTGAATGGCAGAAGATTGTCATTTTCTTCATGACACTGGGAAGAATTTATAAAGGTGCCTCATAAAGGGTATTATAATGACTAATAGGGGATTAATCTTCCCCCAATTGATTTATTTTTCTATGATATAGCTTTGGGTGAGCTAACTGGTAATGGAGATCATAGAAGACCAATTGTTACTTAGTTGGATGGTGAAATCGGGTAGTTATTCATGTTCATCCAATGCTAGTTGTGTCCTAGGAAGGGGGAATTTTCTTCACTTAAGTATTATGATCTATTTATGATATACCTGCTAAATAAATAACATGATATGAATCAGTGGAGGTATTTTATAGTCTATATAAGTTAAATGTTTTAGCCTTATTGTAAAAAAAATTCTCTATTTTACCCATGAATTATTTCTGTCATGCTTGAAGCCAATGGTTGTGTAAGTGAAGATGATGAAACCATATCTTCTTGTGGTGGAATACTACTAAGTAAATATATTTATAAGAGAATGTGGATAAATTGGAATCCATTTAAGAGGGAGTGGGTTGGATATGATGACAAATTATATTATAATTTCAACCATGTTGACCCTCCATCAATACCATGATATGTTGTTGAACCTGGTCTATCACTAGATAATGATGTTGTCTATTCCGATGATGAGGAAGAAGGTGAAATTGGTAGAGAATCTAAGTCTCCTATAGATGATATGAGTGACTCTAATATTGGTGAATTTCCTAAGGGTATTAATTTTGGACTTACTAGTCCACCTTTATCTCAACCTCTATTCTAACCCAGTATGATGATGCTGAGACTGAGGAATCAGTCAGTGTGGTGTATAAATCCATTATAATGGATCAGATGAGGAAACTATAGAAGAAGAAGAAAATAGTGTGAAGAGGAATGTGGTGTTGAAACTAAAGGCAATGGAAGGGGGGATATGATGAAGAATCTGATGATAAAATTAGAGATGATGGAGGAGATGAAGCTGAGTAAGAAAGTGGGGGAAGTGATGGTAGTTTGGATCATCATGGGGATGATCTAGGTGATAACGTTGAACATGTTGGTCTTGTGGCTTAGGAACAAATTGAAGAACCTCCTGAATCTACTACTGAATAATTTTAAATAGTTAGAGTTCATTGTGAAGTAGAAACACATGAACCCCATGTACCAATATAAGTTTATGCATGAAGGGGAGCTAGAATTTATGGAGATCCCTAAGAAAATAAATTGAGAGTTAATACAATCACTCCTATTTATTCTAGTGTGTTATATAAATAGTAAAAGGATTCTGGTTATATTTCTATCAGTTTGGTTTATTCTGATTCAGATACTGAGGATGGTGTAACTGTTCCAAAGAGACTAGTAGTTTAGGAACCTGTTAATTTTGAGACACCTCCAACCATTGCATCTTCTTCTTCTCCTGCTCCACCAGTTACATTAGTACAAGTAGAATATGTCACCAAATATAATTTTAAAAGGTTTATAGAATTTCTTATTTCTCTTATTACAAAATTGTCTCAACCTAAAAAGTTTCCTGTTACAACTATATGTGAAAGAGATATTTTTGTTCTGACAGAAAGTGTCATTTCTCAGGTGGAACCTAGGATGATCTCAATTTATGAAGCTACAATGAAGGATTACCAAAGAACTAGAAATGAGTTTACTGAAATGGTTTCTACCATAAGTAGATTGAAAATTGATTACACAAAATCCTTGGACAAATTAATAAATAATTTTGAGGATGTAGTTTCAAGAAATGTTGTTTCTCAAACTCAGACCTATGATATTGATATGAATTATTTGAGATAGGAACTCAGAGATATAGTGTAAGGTTCATCTATCTTAGAATCTCCACTTGTACACAATTTATATATTGTTATGGTCATGAATATGGTTAGAGAAGAGATTCAAACAATGATGGGTGGCACTTACCAGGAGAGTCTCTCTAAGATTAGGAAGAACGATGATCACATATATCACATGGTAAGATTCTATAATAAAGGTGCTATAAGTGCAGAAGAAGAAATAACCAAGAAAGTGTATTTTTATTTCTAAATAATATAAACTAATCTTCATCTCACCATCCACTTCATTTATTTAGTTGAGAATCTAAGACATCCTCTAGCCATATAGGATTTTAGAGATCAGGTGAAGATATGTAAGGAGTTTACTCCTACCCTTGAGACGTTTCTAGAAAACAAGGAAGATTTCACCAAAGATATGGAATATGGTGAGAAGATTATCATGGATTCTATCAAACTTCTCATGCCTTATTTGGTTGTCTAGAGTACGATTATTTTTGTACCAGCTGCCTCACCTCTCAGACCAGCTCTCTAATCTGCTGCCTCTCCTAGTATCGCCTTTTCTTCTTAGCCAATCTCTCTCGCTTAGGATTTTAGAAAGATCTATCTTGTCATTTTCATGGATATTACTATCCCTCCTCCCTCCTCTAGGAAAAGATTGTCTGGTTCAGTGTTTTCTAAAGTTTCTCTTCCTCCTCTCAGAATTCTTTCACAACCTCCTTCCACTACTTTAACATCTACTACTCCCACCCCTGAGGATTTTGATAAGGGAAAGGCAGTTATGGACTCCACTTTGAATAAGAAGTAGTTTGAATAAAATTCTTTGATGGGGATTACATACTGTACTTTTTTTATATTGTTCTCAATGTAATTTCACTTGATTGTGAAATTTAGTATCTCATCATTTCATTGTGCTCTGATTATTTATATTCTTCTATAGTCTTTATTCTTTGATTCCATTTACTGTTTTTAATAATCCCAAAAGGGGGATAGGGAATTATGAATTATTTTACCATTGGATAATATTGAAACATGAAAGGGGTATAATTCTATTAAATTTCATTTTTAAGTAAAATAGTAATGGGGAGATAGTAAGAAGAATGAATACATTGATCATTATGAATCAACTGATTATTCTTCATTATACCATGAATTGTGATCAACAAAAAGGAGGATATTTTTTCCCTCTCTATTTTTAATGCTCACAAATCATGTCAAATCATGTTTAATCATGCCCTATGTTTTATGTTTAAATATTCTTAATTATTTTTATCTATGTTCAACTAAAAATTCAACATATTCTATTAATTTTTATAATATAAGATAGGAAAATAGAAAAAAATGGCAGAGTATAAGTCACCTATATCATGACTCACCGACAGAGGTATAGGCTACTGACAGTTGAGTCACTGAAAGAAGTATGAAATACCGATAGATGAGTCACTGAGAAAAGTATGACCAACCAACACATCAACCTAGAAACAAGTTGAGTCACCGATACAATTATGAGTCACTTATAGTCTGACTTACTGATAGAACAACTCACTCAAAATAATGACTCACTGATACTAGAAAAACCGATATAAGTACCAACCAATAGAACTACCTACTAACATGAATGACTCACAAAGACTAGACATACCGATAGAAGGACCTACCGATATAACTACCTACTTACAAAAGGACATAACGGCAGACCTTCCTACAAACACAAGGACTGACCAATAAAATGAACAACAGATCAACACTTAGATAATTTTATTTATTCTTAAATTAAAAATTAATTCTAATGGAAATGTTTAGTATTGTATATTATATTAATTACCTTGTATACATTTTGTAGACATTTTTAGGGACCACTATGAGGTACAAGAAATCCCTCATGTTGAGAAAATTCCAATTATCGACCTCTATCATATATAAAAAATCACCTGAGTAAAAAGATAAAAATCCAGATACAAAGATAACATAAGAGGTGGAGAAAATATATAAGATAAAAACACTAATTATTTATAGTTGTAAACAAGGAAGTATTTTCTATGAACCAAAAATTCCAACATACATGATGTATCAAACCCTAGTGAAGAGCACCTTCGAGGAGTATCACAAGTCACTGGAAACGAGAACACAAAGCTTCCACGACACTCTGTTTTGGTGTATGTTTCTAGAAGTGGACTTTAGATTCACATATGCTACATCTAAGAAGTCCAGAAGAATCAAGAACAACACATAGAGTATTTTAAACACTTTTTTATTATTTATGATTTGTTGTGTAAACCCTTAATATTCTTTCTAGTAGTATCTGCATATGTATTACAAACACATGCTGTATCTTGAGATAAGCTATAGGATAAAATATATACTCACTCCACCATCCTGCTACACCATTTTTCACCATTGTATAACTATGTAAGTGTTTCCTATGTGCCCGGGTTGTATTTTTTTTCCATGACTAACTGTAATAGCGGTTTAGTCAACCAGAATAGCCTTGTGTGCTGTTGTGAACCCCAATATAGGTTATGGATAATGTTTATTAATTTAAACTTCTTAGTGTTAGGTGATCATCAACTAGAGAGTATTAGGTCTATGATTGAGGCTGAACCTCTTGTTTTTATCCACTGTGTTATTCATGTTTAGTTTTCTATTTTGTTGACACATATTTCAGAAAACTAAATATTACGTAGATAATTAATCTTAGTTAGTTTTAATAAATATTTTTGAATTAGTAAACTACTTTAAAAAGTGTAATCGATATTTTAGATTGATGTCACTGAGAATTAATGGATCTTTTAAGAAATTAATTGAACATTCACAACTCTTATAAATCTTCTACTTTTGTTAATTGGGATATTTAGATTTTAAATAGGGGAGATTTTTTATGTAAGGTTTTTAACAAAAAAAAATTATAGGAACTCAATTAAAACCCCTACTAACTGTCCAAATCCATCTAAATTGTATCATAGAATCATATACCTTGTGAAGCATAAGTACCCTCAAATGATGTTATCATAGATAAAAATTTCATTCAAATTATAACTATAACATTTATTAAGAAAAATAACATATTCATTTGTAAAGAATATAATTATAATCTAAAATTTCAGAAATATTAATGAAAATATTTTATTTAAAATATAATGGAACCCTAGAAATGAATCATCAACATATTTAGTGGTTATGATGTTAAAAAAACTTGTTCATGCCTTCTATATTATAATAATGATCATTTCATATTTTGGAAAAAATTTAAAAGTTCCTCATTTGGAAAATGAAATAAATATTCCCATTAAAATTTAATAAAATAAAATTTTGACTAAAAATTATCTTTATAAATAATTTGATAATATTAAAAACATTGTTGAAAATGTTTTGAATAAAATATGTATATTGGAAAAAAAATCTTGACCCAATAGTAAAAAAAATATAGTTTTCCTTCAAAAATTATTTTAGTCACTTGAGTATATAAAGAGAGTAAATTGAAAGGAAAACATGTAATATAAATAAATAAAATAAATTTATTAGAATCCATATGATTTTGGAAATAAATTCATATAATTTCAAAATAGTAAATTTAATCATAAACAATCCCCTAAAAAATGATATTGTAACGTAAAACCCTTATTCATGTTAAAATTTATTCATAAGTTATCTCACCTCACATATAATTATATTAGTAAAATTATAATTATATTTAAAAACTATTTTAATAAGTATAAAATCATATATGATCCAATTATAGATTTTTAACACCCATATATTAATCATTGTTTCTTAGAATCATTTTTTCCCAGTAATTGGTTAGTTTTTCATGAATTTTTTAGTTCAATGTTTTGGGTACTTGTACATTGATCATGGTTACATCTAAAAATATAAATTTTTATTAAAGGTCACTTTAATAGGAAGTGGGAAACCATTTTTCTCAAGACACATCACTAAGTGCTAAAGGAGATCAAAAAATTACAAAACACGAGACTAAGATGATTTGAGTCAGACACTCTATATAATTCCCATTGCACGATATCAACCTTAGTGTTTGGATCCTCTCTGATTAGGACTTAAAGGTGAGAAACCATTATTTACAGAAACCATTCTGTCCATTGTCTGAATGAATTCCTCCATGGAGACTATGCCTCGGTTGAAACCTCGGGTAATGATATGGTCATGCTTGTCAATCCACTCTTGTTGCTCCTCAGTTGCTATCACCTGCACCTATCCTTCATAAATTCTAATAATTTCCACATTTGATGCATTTGATCGTATAGATTTATCAATCATTTCTTCCTTGGAGTGGATAATGAGTTTCAAACACTCCCTTACATCTTCTTCCATCTCTCTTATGTCTATGATTGAGTCACCAATAGCACTGTCGAGTGGGAATTTGTTCGCCTTACTCCAACCTTTCTTGGCCGACCTGGTTTCCATTGGTTTCAGCAAGTGGGAGTAGTCCTTGTGACCCTTGGGTTTTTTCCCCTTAACCACAATGCATTTTTTGGAGTCATTATTCCCTTTTCCCCCTTTCTTCCTTCTTGGGCTGTGGGGACCTTCCCTATAGGCGCAGTCCAAACTGTCCATAGAGACAAGGCTGAGACCTTCATCTCCCGAGTCATCCTTCACATTCTCCTCATCATGAATTTCCAGACCTTCAAAACGGTTTTTTAGAACCACCCCATTCCTTCATTGGAATGATGTGGCCTTCTCGGAGGATCTGCCTTTCATTCTTTAGTATCCATGACATTATGAAACCTACCCTCACTGCCAGACTTTTGGGGAGGTATGGAAGTATTCGGGTCTAAGGGTCCCAGAAAACCAAACCCCGCTTGGTCACATTTTCCACCATGGGAACCTAAATTAGTGAAACCAGGCTCCCCCTTCAATGGAAAAATAGGTGGCACAACCTCTTCTAAGGGCCTCTCATAACCTCGACCCATGAAATTCCCGAGTCCATGGCCATCACCAACCTTCCCCAAACAATCATCAACAGTTCTGACTAAGGCCTCCTGAGCCACCACCTATGCATGCCCCAGAATTCCCTCACCAGTGCTTGGTGGAACCAAAAGCCCCCTCACATTCTCTTCCTTATCAACATTTTTCTCCATATCCTCCTCCTACCCTGTCTCCCTTGGTTGTCCCTCCAACACGAGGCTGGTACCCATGTTTTTCATCAGGCAGGTGAAAATGTCAGTAACCCATGGTCCCGACTCCTTGGGCGAAGAACCTTTTCCTACTCCTGGAGGCACCGCAGGGGAGAGCACCTCCTGGGAACCGCAGTCCTTAACCAAATAGATACCAGAAAACTCCCCTGACTGTGGAAACCCAACCTTTGTTGCGACCTTACCTCCCGAATAACCATGACGACATGCTTCTGGTAGATTCCCCAACCGATAACATGACTCGCAGTAGTCAGACCACGATTCAAAAATCACAGGTTTTCTACACCGGAATTCCTCTCAAACTGTGTTCCATGCACATTCTATAGTAGGTTTCGAAAAAAATACCTCAACATAGATACACGGAGAGATATGATGACATAATGACTAGGTTCTACTCTAAGAACACACATAATGTCCGACCATAATGACTAGCATTCATATAATTGCAGGATTTGGGAAGGGGAGGGGGAGTTCATTAAAACTCACCCAAATCACTATCACCAGACTATTGCAATTAATGTAGAAACCATATGTCCAACGAAAGAGGTAGAAACAGGATCTTTTTTAGAGATGAGGAGCTCTGGACCACGCTTGTATCAAGTCATCCTACGACTGGAACCGAACCTTCATATGCTGCTTGTCGAGAAGCTCCACAACTGCTCTATACTTTAAACCATAGGGGAAGAACACAAACCTATCGAAGGCGTCAACCGAAGGGCGCTATTACCTGAATAGATCCACTAGGGTCAGATGCAATCAGGCCAAAGCTTCAGTGAATTCCAAAGGGGAGAAAGTGAGTTTAGGGCATCCGCCATGAAGATCCAGAACTTTGGGGCCAAGATCGATTGGAGGAAAAGGGGGGAAGGGAGTCTGGGTTAGAGAAGGGAGAGAAGGAAGGCCGAGAGTCTATTCAAGGTAGAGGTCCCTCCCCCACTGGTGGGGGGGGACTAGGGTTGCGGCCATCGCCACTATAGCGACGCCGCCATGGGAAAACCGAAGAAAATTTTTCGTAAGGTTATCTATTCGTTTTTGGTTACATCAAATATATAATATTAACCATGAAATAAGTAACCTATATAATCATTATGTATATATTTATATTCATCCAAAAATGTTAGAGATGGAAAAAATTAATTACACCATTTATGGAAATGGTAATATGTACGTACACATGAAAAATATTTTCAATTTTAATGAAAATGAGGGATGATATATAAATTATATTTTATAATTATGGAATTATTATGAAATCATAAATATCATATATGTTTTAAAAAACAAATATTATAAACAACCATGAAATATAGATATGGGAAAAGAATCATATCTCTATATGAAGAAGGTAGTCTACGCATATTAATAAGAGATACTTTTATTTCATATTTAGTGGAAAGGTGGTGGAAAATGGTTATGGAATTATCATAATAAAATATCATTATATTTATTATATTATAATTACCATTTTATTATATATAAAATATATTTTTAGAAATCAAAAAATAAATAAAATTGAATGTACTTGATTAAGAGTTATACCTCTCTCTTGAAGAACCTCATTTGGGTGATACCTTGAGTCCCTAAAGTATAGTATTTTGATTAAAAAATGACCTATATGAAATGTGAAGGGATATTATTATGGTATTTTTTTAGGCCTTGTAATACCTATAAGGCTAAAACTATTTGAATAAGGGAAAAGGCGAGGTTCCTTTTTAAAAGTGAGGGGAGTGGAACCCTTGAAATTGCCTAAAGTGTTAAGTTAATATATATTAATTTTAATATTTAAGGGACCCTTAAGTGATTACTTCTACTATAGGATTTTTATGATTCTAAATACTCTCATTAAATAAAATTTTTACGTTTTATAGTTTTTAACACTTGTCTCTTAATTTAAACCACTCGTTAACCATTTTGATGATTATCATGATATCAATGTTTTTTACACTTTAATTTTCATGAATGTTACCATAAAAGGATAAGTGACCCATAAGTATCAAATTTATGATATGATATACCATATCTTATTCAGGTTCCCAAGGATGTTTTTTTTAATTTTGAAAAATTTAATGAAATATTATTTTACATAATATTCCATTAATGTCATTATCGAGACTATTCACATGGTTTAACTTTAATGAAATAAAAATTGAATTGGAATTGGAAGATAATGTTTTAAAACATCATTAATATTAAATATTTATTTATAAAATTAATTTAACATAATAATTCATTCAAATTTCAATACTTTAAATTATATTAAAATTTTGTTTTTGTTTTTTCTATTACACAAACAATTATTGTGGCAATGTAGTATAGGAATTTAATGTAATTATTCCATTAAAAAATTACAAATAAATTAACATAGTAAAAAAATACTGAATATTTATATTAACCAATTATAACTGAACATATCCTCTTTTTATTCCCATTAAAAAATATAATGCATACTGTAACTAAGATAGTGACATTTTGTATTTATTATTTACATTAAAAAATATTTAGGTCATTATCAAAGGAAACTGGAAAGAAATTCTCAAAACATATAATAAAATATTCTTAAAGTAGATCCTAACTAATAAAAATAAATATATTCTTGTTTTTTTTAAAACATTTATGCCCTATCCTGGGGTTTTGACCATGTTTTAACTATTTTACCCTTACTGAGGTGATAAATATTTACCCTGATTACTATTAAAAATGAAAACATATTAAAGAAACCTATTTAAAAAAAAATCAAAACTCCGCATTCCAAATATGGAATCCATTTTTTATGAAAACATTTCTACAATTTACATATATCCATTTTAAAATAATAGTGCATAATGCAACAAAACCAACTTTTAGAAAAATGCGGTTTTAAACATAAAACATGATTTATTCTTAGAACGTGCCTTGTAAAAACCATTAAAACAATTTTCAAACATATTATTTACATCATATTTTACAAATTTAATTAAAATTATTCATTATTATTGATTAGTTTAATTTATTAAGATAAAAAACATTGTGTTCATAAAAATAGTTTTTCAGAAAGACATCACTTTTAACGATCAAATGCTCATAAAAAGTGATAACCAATGAATAAATTATATAAATGTGTAAAAAGTAATTTTTTAATATTTAATTAGTATAATTAATACCCAAAAACCCATTTTATAGGAAATAACTATCACATTAAGTAATTATATTTCAAATATATAATTTAGGTCATTTAAACTCTCTATTACATGTAAATATGGATATTGAATAGTTTAAGATTATTTTATACAAAATACATATATAATATTGTGGTGTTATAAATAATATCCAAATTTTCATATTATAGTTGTCTTATTTTCAACTTTTCCCCCATTGTAATACATTAAATTCATATAAATATATATTTATTCACTAAATATAATGTTTAAAATACTACAGTAAAATGTTTTTTATTTTACCATATAGTTCATGTGAATAATATAACATTAAATTACAAACCTTGAAGTGGTTATATGATAAGATGATATATTATATATATTAAAAAAATTCATTCCATTTTTCCCAAATAATAAATTTTTTCCTCCGAGTTTCATTTGACATTCTAATGTGTAAAATTATGAGGGTGCATACGCTTCAATTCTTCTTCAGGATCCTATACTTCTACATCATGCCTATGGTTCCACCATGATAAATTGACTTGATGGGTTATCGTTTTAGGTAGAACTTTGTCTCTATGGTTCATGATAATTTCTAGTTTCTCCTAGGATGAGAGATCATATTCTAGTAGTAACACCTCCTAATTTAGTACATGACAGGGATATAGTATATAATTACTCGAGAGGAGTATATGGAACATCTCATAAACTTGATACAGGGTTGGTGGTAGTTCTATTTGACATGTTATAGCTCTGATGTGATCAAAAATATGAAAGTTATTGATGTACCTAGGACTTAGCTTTCCCTTCCTCCTAAATTTTATGAGTCACTTACATAGTGATATGTAGTGAGACACGTTTTCTCCAACCTCAAATTTCAGGTGTCTCTTAAGGTTTTCATCATATATCTTCTTTAGACACTAATATACCTTGATGTGGTGTTGAATGATATTAAGATTTTCTACCATTTCTTTGAAAATTTAAGTCACTACATTTTTCATTCAGTAACTTGATCCCAGCATGGAGGTGTTCAATATATCTAACCATAAGGAGGTTCATAGAGATCTATTTGAATACAGGAGAGGAATATATTATCTTAGGATAACTCTAATAAGATAATATATTAATATCATTCTTTTTTAAGTACATATAACATTCTCTCAACATGTACTGAAGGGTCTAGATAGTCATCTCAAATTGCCCATAAGTTTGGAGGTGATAAGTAATGTTGAATATTAACTCAGTTCCTAGAAAATTATAAATGATTTCAAGAACTTTTAGGTAATCCTTGGATCATTAATAGATTTAAAAAATAGTGGTGTTCCTTACTGCCTCCCCACTTCTTTAATGTGTATCCTTTCTAGATGACTGAGTGATAAGTCCTCTATAATTGTAATGAAATGAGAAATATTTGTAATATGGTCCACCATAACCTATATAGGATTATTCCATTTGGATTTATTTGGAAGAACTGTGAACGAATCCACAATGATGTTCTCCCATTTCCATGTGTGTATGGGTAATGGTTGCACAATCCCCAAGGACATTTTTCATTTGACCTTGACAAGATGACATACGAGAAACATTGATGTATATGTTATGATCACCTTCTTCACATTGTACCACTAATAGTTCTCTCATGGATCTCGATGTGTCTTCATACTACCTAGGTGGATGGAGAGTTTCAATCTATGTGCATCATTCAACACATCCTTCTTTATCTTAGGATATTATAGTACACAAAGTCTTTAACCAAATCTTATAACTCATTCTTCATCAATTTTTAACTCTCATGATTTTCCTTTTCTTATAGCTTCCACCGTCTTCAATATTTCCTCATCATTCCTTTGAGAATCCTTTATATTCACCAGAAGGGATGATTGATAAAATATTAGAGAATTGAATGATGATGTTCCTTGCTTTAGGATTCCCATGTCCATCTTTTGCATGAATTAGATGATAAGAACTCTCTCAATACACTATATGGAAAAGGTGTAAAGTTCCTTTATAGTAAGAGTATCTTCCAATATATTTTCTTTCCCAGGAAGATATTGGATTGAGAATTAATTTTTCATAATCAGCTCCAACAAACTTTTCTAGAATATTTTAAGCTTTTTATATGTTAATATACACTATATAAAATATTAGTGGATGTTTTTAGTAGTGATTTTAAAAACCAAAACTAAATTAATGGCCAAAATATAAAATATTAAATTTTTAATTATGATTTATTAATAATAACTGTGTATTAATAATAATAATTATTTTTAATTATTTATAATAATTTATTTCTTAATTTTTATTATTTTAATTAATTAGAATGTGTTAATTATTAAAAGAATTTAATTATTATTTAGTTATTATTAAAAAGATAATTTAATTTTTAGATAAGTTGAAAATCATTCTTTAGTATGAAATAATGATAATTGTTTATCTGGGTGTTTATTATAACTAAAAACCCAACCAAAATAAAGATTTTGAAATGAGATACAACAAAATTAACCTATAATTTGGTAATAATTGATATAACAAAAAATATTATAGGATTAAGAGAAGATAAAAAATTGAACATGAAATTCAATTGACCATAACGTTTGATATGGGTGTCTATTTCCTCTCTACCACAAGTCACATTAAATCCCATTAATAGATCTACACCATGATAATTAGGGGTGACCATGGTCTATATTTTTTGATATAAAAAGGTCTCAGAAGGCCTCCATTGCTGATTTTTTCTAATATCATGATTTGTAAACATTTTATGAGATTTCATATTTATTTAATAGTATCATCATATGATTTTTGGGTCATCAATGATTTTATTCCATGGATTTACATTTCTCTATATTGGATGGTATTGTAATTCTTGTGGTTTTCCCTCTTTTTTAGAGTCATTGTCTAACAAACACACACACACACACACACACACACAAATATCTCTCTGTGTGTGGGTTTGTTTACATTTATATATTTACATACATTTATATTTATTTATTTATAATTTATATATAATTATCAATATTTATTTAAAATTATTTATATTTTTATTTATGCATGGTTATTTATTTGTATTTATAAATATTGGTCTATATTTATATACATTTTTAAATATTTATATGTATTCAGGTTTATAAATTTGTATATATAATATGGGGAATTAGATAGATATTTATATCTACTTTTGTTTATATATATACTTATATTAATATACAATTATATACCTGTTTATGTTTATATATATTTATGTAACATAAGTTTCCATTTAAATATATTTATGTAAATGTAATTATATATATATATTTATAGATATTTATATCCATTTATTTTTTTAGTATTTATTAGTTTTTCATTTATTATTTATTATAAATTATATATTTTTTATTTATTACTTATTTATTAGTTATGTTAATTTATTTCTAATTACAAAATTATTTTAAAATTATTATTTAATATTTAATATATATTTATTACTTGTTATCAGATACAATTTATAATTGTTTATTAACTTATTATAAATTTTTTATTAATTAATTATTCATATATTAACTAATTATTATTTATTATTAATTTATAATTGATGTATTATTTGTTATATACTAAATATATATTCTTTATTCTTTATTATTTCTTTCTTTATTATTTATTTACAATTTATAAATTATATATTTGATACTTAGCGCATAATTACACATAAAGGAACACACATCACCCTCATAGGGCCTCAGAGGTGGGTTATAGTGCCCCAAAGGGAAACCTACTCATTAAACCCATTTTTATTTATTTAACAACCCCATAGGCCTGAAAGCCTACACTTTCCAAGTTCCCAAAAATACCACAATTTCCCAGAGTCCCTTCAACCCCTCATCCGATGTGTCTCTCTGTGCATCCCCATTTTTATTCCACAGAGATGATATGCCTCCCTGAATCATCTATGCACTACCAACCCTGATCACCTTCGATCTTCCTTCTCCACATGACTACCATATACACCTAGTGCTCGCATGCATCTTCGTCATGTCCCACTGAAGGATCCCCCAGCCAACCATCCCTCCAGTTCATCACCGCTGCAATCATATTAGCATCACTAGAAGGTTCACTGTATGCATCGTTGTAGTCACTTGCTGAAGAAGCTACCAGTTGATCACTGCCGCAAGAATCATTCACCGATCATTCCTAAGAGTAAATCCCACCATTTCCCCACTCAAGCACTCCTTCGGTCGTGCATCACCATCATCTAAATTTCCTAGTAGTTAGTGACAACTCCCATCATTTATCCCACCCATCATCATCATCTGACACACCGGTGATATCCCTCATCGTGAGAACCCCATCTTCTAGAAGCAACTCACGGGAAACTACCAACCCCAAGAATATTAGTGAAAACAACACTATGGGTGGGAGTCTAACCTAGACTCCATAACCAATTGATGTCGTAGACAGACACATGTCACCAACTGACCTGTCCCCCATTGGGAAACATGTTATTGGGTAATAAGGTATAGGTGGGAGGCACACCACGCCTGTCCTGGGCCCAACCCACCACCTGCGTGCCACACGTCCCCAACTAAATTCAAGTATGGAATGACTCAAACCTACTCCAATACAATTCCAAGGGAGTGACTTCCTAACAAGGTACAACTTAACCAACCCCAACCGGCTTTAATTATTATTTATTATCTATTGATTTATTTTTTATTTTTTATTTTTTATTTTTTATTTTTTATTTTTTATTGATTTATTTAATGTTTTTATATTTATTAATAATGATTCATAATTTAAAATTTATTTATACTCTTTGTATAACTTACCAATTATTATGGATTTTTTATTATTAATTATTTATTCATTTCTATTTATTATTTATTATTACTTAATAAAGTATTGTTCAATTGTTTTTTAATGTTAATTAAATATTTATTCTATATTAATTATATATTATTAAAGATTATTTATAATGCACTTTTAATATACAATTAATGATTTATTATTAATTTTTAAATGATGTATTATTTATTTATTATTTATTTATTAATTACTAGTTATTAACTATTATTATTTTATCAATAATCTATTCTTTATTTTTCATTATTATTTATTATTTACTATCTACTACTTATTTTTTATTTTTTATTTATTTTTTATTATTTATTATTAACTATTTGATTATTTTTTATTTAGTATTAAATTATTATTAAATTATTATTAATCTATTATTAACATATTATTTATTATTTATTTATTAATTTTCTTATTATTGATTATTATTTAAGTTAAAATTTATTTATCATATATTAATTTTATTATTAATTCATTACTTTCTTAATATTTATTTACTATTAATTTATAATTTATAAACAACTTATTTATAATTTATATATTTATTTTTAATTATTATTTATTAGGGATTATTTGTTATTTATTATTTGTTCATTTAATAAATATTAATGTATTATTTATTTATTTATTATTCATTTTTTATATATTAATAATTTTTTATTAATTTTTAATTTTTAATTGTTCACATCATGTTTATTTCTTATGTATTATTTATTTTATTTTTTTCCTACTTATTATTATTCTTTAATGTAATTATTTATTTGTTTCTATATATGTATATATATATTTGTATTAAATTCTGTTTACACAAAACTTGAAGAACGTGTTGGAGTGGTGTAGTATGTAAATAATAACCATAAGGCAATGAGTTCAAATCTCACTCAAAAAATATATATTGAATTTATTCATGGCATGTATGAAAGATGCATGAATAATAGGTAGATATAAATAACTAATAAGAAATAAATAATAAAAATATAATTAATTTATTAAGAAATTAAAAATAATAAATACGAAAATATATAAATTAAAAAAATATCAAAAATTAAAAAATTTAATTATTGAATTATGAAAATAAAAAAAATAAAAAAATGAAACTAGATAAAAACTACTGTAAAAAGATTTAGAATGAGTTAGTTTTAAAAACCCACTTCTAAATCATTCAACTATGGTTTTTGAAAACCACTGCTAAATGATTATCGACACATGATGTAGAGGTGGTTTTGAAAAACTATTGCGAAATAATTTAGTGGTGGTTTAAACTATTCCTAAAAGCTTACTTTAGCATAGAGATATATTTGAGGCTCTTATAATTCATATAAATTTTACACATCTCCCCACAGAGATAATAGAACTAGATTTTCAATTCACAGATAACTAAATCCATCTCAAGATCACATGTTGGATAGTTCTACTCTTGAAATTTCAAATTCCAAGAGGTGTAGGGTGTCCATTTATCATTTTTCATTAATACATAACCCAATACCTTCTTTGAAGCATAACTGTATACCAAAATAAATTCCCCACTTGAGGGTAGTGAATGTACTATTTTAGTGTTAAGACTCTTTTTCAATTCTTTGAATCTCTATTTACATTCAATAGTCCAATTAAAATTAACTCCCTTTTGAGATAGCTTGGTTAGTGGGTTTGTAAATCTGGAGGAGTTCCTTAAAAATCATTGATAGTACTATTCCAATCAAAATAAAATACATTTCTCCATTATAAATGGTGGTTTAAGAAACTCCTCAATCACATTTCTCCATTATATATGGGGGTCTAAGGTACTACTCAATCACATTCATCTTAGAATAATCAACACATATCCCTTTATTAGTGATAAAATAAATGAAGAATGATACTCCCTCTATTCAGAACTCACATTTTCTATATGTTGTATATAAATTTTTTTTTTGGACTTTTTTTAGTAGAGTAGAAAAATGCACCTCATGATCTTCCATTCTTTTGGAGTATAACGAAATATCATTAATAAAGAATACCAAAGTAATATAAAAAGACTCTATTCGTCAATTCCATGAAGATTTTTGCAGTATTAGTGGGTCTGAATGGCATCACTCTAAATTCATAATTTTTATATCCTATTTGATAGAAAATATTGGGAGTATCTTCCCTTGTCACATTTTTTCGATGAAATCCAGATTAATGGTCAACCTTAGAAAACTACTATCACCCATGTAGCTGATAAAATCATTCATCAATATATGGAAGGAGATAAATTTTTTTGATTATTTTATTACGTTCACGATAATCAATACAGAAGATCATTCGTCCTATCCTCTCCCTTTACAAAGTGCATAAGAACTTCCCATTGTAAAGAACTCGAGTATATAAAACCCTTATCCAAATTCTCTTGTAACTGCTTCATTGGTCCTTATAACACAATGGTGGCCATTCTGTAAGGATTCATTGATATGGGTAGATATCATTCTATAAGTTCAATTTAGAAATCAACCTCTCGACAAAGAGAAAGACCAAGAAACTCTATAAGGAATACATCTGTATAGTCTCTCACAATGGGAATGTATTTCTACATGATTTACTCCATTACCCTAATAATTTTATTTAGATATGGTTTCTTGTAAGGAAATGATATCCATTCTTGAGAATAATACACCAAATGATATTATTTATCCTCCTTATAATTGTATATAATTTGAGGATGACTCGAGATATGAATAGTGATCTCCCCCTCTTGACAGTTGATGTTATATTTATATATAGATATATAATCAATTCCAAATATAGAATCAAATTCCACTAAATGAATTATTACAATATTTTCATGGAGATTATGTCTACAAAACATTGATTAGGGAGGTGTTATATACCTCAGATGTAATAATTTCCCAATTTTTAGTTCTCATATATATCCCAACCCCCATGTTATGAGTCAATTTTTGAATAACTCTACTAAAATTACTTGATATAAATGAATTCATAGAACCAAAATCAAATAGTTACTTAACTATTAATTAATTAATAAAAAACATACCTATCACTACATCATTGCTGGGATCCACCTTCGTAGTAGTAAAAAAAATATTCCCTTCCTTTCTCACTTGGCCTTGTATGATATTGTCATTGATTTCTTCTAAAAACTGATGGCTTAGGGTGTTTGATTATATAATACTTGTGATCCTTATAGTTAAAACAATAGAATATGGGATGAGTGTTGATCCAAAACCTACTTTTGATCTATTTCATAATTAATTTTCTTTGTCTCCCATCATCATTGATTATCCTGATACCCATGTCTTCCAAATTTTATGCATCTCCTGGTTCCATTCAGATAGTTTCTATGTGGCTTCTTTGCACACTTTTTGCACATGGGTAGTTGTGTTTTTTCCTCCATTTAATTTATTAGTTGATACTTTTGAATTAAAAACATTTTTGTTCTTTTCAAATTGATCCCCACGAAGTCATTAAGAATAACATATCTCTATCACTGCCTTAAGGGACCAATGAAAAATCTTTTCATATATATCAATGTATCTAATTGGTAAATATTTTCTTAGATTCTTCATTAATCCACTAAAGAAGTGGTCCACTTTACGTTCAATATTAATTGAAAATTCATATCCATAACATGTAATCCATATGAATTTTTCCTTATAATCCTCGATATACAAATATTTCATTCTCTCTGGTATAAGGAAATCCATTTCCATTTTAAGACATTGTGTTTATAGGAACTATTTATTGACAAAATATTATATTGAATACTTCCCATTTCTTGGATTTAATTTCTTCCTTAGAGTTCTTATTCTTGATCAGTGTCCACAACTGATCGACTTATCCCTCTATGTGATAAATGTTAAATATTAATTTATCTTGTTCCAATCATTTAAGGACAAGGAATATCTTCTCAGTAGAGTTTGTTCATTGATCCTTCATGAGGGTATTAAAATATCTATTAATATTTGGAGGTCATTGTTAAATAAATGACCCAACCAAAATATTTTCTCCCTTAAGAGGATAAGTTAAATCCACATGATCCGATTTATTATCTATAACATGAGTTAGTCAATCCAATACTGACATGATGGTCTTAGCACCCACTCCAATAAGGTTACGCATCTCATTTTGTAAATCATCATATTTTCTATGACAATAGTTTTTGGAATAATTTCTCATATTTACCAACATTATCTAAAATAATGGAAATAAAATTAGTGATTATGATACTCAAACAAAAAACCATATAAATGGGAAACCGTGAACTTAGTAGAATTACATTATAAATGAAACATAAATCATAACTTATGCATCTCAGGTTTCAATATGTGCTATACATGGTAATTTTCCTATTTTTTGTAACCTAACAATTTATTTAATAACTTCATAATGATTTGTATAACGTTTATGAATTTTCCAAATATGATACCTTAGTAGTGTCAAACTAAGTGTGCAGTCCAACTACTTTTTTGTACACCAGTTACAGGTCAAGATAATACCCAATGAGAACTTTTAGGTTTATTACCCTATGTATAACTATTCCAGATCCACATCCACTTGTACTATCTAGGCACGATTTCAATTTCATAGAAACCACTCACTATATTATTCAACCATATTTCACAATATTTTCCTCTAATTAGACATAAACTTATGGGTTTTACTGAATTATTCCATTGATATACCCTAAAAAATATCTAGTTGTTTATGTTTCTACCATTTACAGAGACTGAATCCTCTTACATGTATTATTAAATTATTTTTAACATAAATATACAATAAACACCAACAAAGGATCTAGTGGCATAATATATTTTTGATACTAGGTACATAGAACATTGATATTGAACTAAAATTGAAAATAATTATTTAATCTTAACAATGAGATTCTAAATTCCTTTTAGTATTTAAAAATGAATATGAATACCTGGGGAATACATAAACAAAAGGGGTTATCTATAAAGCATATTAAGGGAGTAATCATGATAATAAAGTATAACATCCGATTCAAATCACATAACATGATATACTAAAATAAAATTCTCATTATCAATAATATAAAATCATGATATAATGAAAATGGCTTTATAAGTTCATGAAATCATTGGAATTTTGGAACAAATAAAACATGACATCATAAAAAGTCAAGGCTCATTTCCAAGGCAATATACTATAGTGGAAAAAGTCCCATCATGGATTAAGTTTACTCCCTAATTCCAAAAATATCATAAAATGAGATACAAAATTTACCCAGTGTAATTATAGTGCTATAAGGGTGCACCCATAATAACATGTACAAACATATGTGTTTCACATAATGAAATCATACATAAGGTGTATGCATTAGAAGAAACCCTTGTAAAAGAAACGGGTTACATAATCACATCTTATAACATATCCTAATTGAATATAATAATGTATTACATGATATATGGATAATATAATTCATGTAAGTTCATAGATAAATATATAATAATTTAACATGAAAATAAATTCGGTGTTAATTTAAGACATAAAATATTTTAGAAAAATAATTTTTGAAATAATTATTTTCAGTGAGGTTTAAGAAAAAAGGGTAAATAATCAGAAAGGGATTAATAATTTTCATAAAACCCGAAATGAACTAAAATATTTTTCAATAATAAAATGATCTTTTTTAGAAACCATGTAATGTTAAATCAATTCATTGAGTGACACTTGAAATGATGAAGTAGAACAAAGATAGTTTCATTAATCAGCTCTTCTTAGAGAAAGAAATTGAGAGGGGAGACATTAAATACCTTATATCCACATCAAGGAAAGGTTAATTAAAATTAGTAATTCTTTGAAATATATATATATAATTTATAAGTATTATATAACAACAATAGAGAGAGAAATTATGGTGAAGGGATGGAAGTCATAACTTAATAAAAATTGGTTTGATTAGAGATATCCCTTACCTTAAATCAAGATTTGTTATGTAATTTCAATTCACATCACTAATAATTAAATTCCGATTTTTAATTACATAATTCAGAAACTTATAAATATATATTTTATCTACTATTATTATATTAAGTTCATTTACAACTATTTTTATGATATATAAAACATAATTCTGTCTTCAGAGGGTGTTTGTTTCTTAGATCTGAGGTCAGATTAGTTGTGGATAATTATTTATGTTCATTTTTAATGGGAATAAAAAACATGAAGTTAAATTAAATAATATTAATTTCCTTCAAAAAAATCAAATAGTCAAAAATATCCTTATGTTTTATGATATAAGGACATTTCATTTAGTAAAGATGTTATCATTATACAATTAGTTAATTTTGGTGGTTTTATCAACCATTCTAAACTAGATTCATTTTATTTAATTAATACATTATAGAACCTGAAAAAATTTATTATGTACCATTATAAATAAATTTAAACATAATAATATTTCCATTACTAGCCTTATATAATTTGGAGAAAAACGATGTACGTATTTTGTAGAGGTGGTGAACTTTCAATAGTATGAACAATGTTTTCAATTATAGAATGTTAAGAGAAGAGAAGAGGTTGGATGATAGATACTCTATTAAGATAATAACATTCCAATATATTTATGAAATTGGAAACATTATTTCATGTTCGATGTAGATTTTTTGTATGATGAGGAGGAAAAAAAATTAAAATCTCAAATGATAATATTTCCATATCCTTTAGATGTATCCTCTTAGGATTCCAATTAAGGGACCTTGTATCGGTCTTTGGATGATACCAAGTCTTGTAGTGATGTAAGGGAGACATGGGAGATAATAAGTAGTTATTTTTCAAGTAGTTGAAGTTAGAGTGCATGAGGAGAAGTGGTGGTGAGGGATGATGTTTATAATGTGAGGAGGGGGTTATTTTTTAATATAATATTCATTAGTTTATTATTTTTCTCGTGAATAAAAATTGTGGGGGATATTGTGACTATATAGAGTATATTTTTAAGGTGAGTTCAATGAATTTTTTTCTTATATAACCTCTTATCAAATTAATCATGTATTAACTTATAATGTTGAAGATCATATTTTACTATATGATGCTATTCACCAGGATTTTTACTATTTAAATAAAAACAATAAATTAAACCAAACAATTTTTTAACATGTGGATTATAAAAATTAAATATGTTTTTTTGTAATTAATTATCCAAATGTGAGAAAATTATTTTTTAAATAATATCATAATTTATTTAAAAATACTAATTTTATTATTATCATCTATTTTTGGACCATTTGATAAATCACTTGTGCTCTCATAAAATTATATAATCATTATAATGAATAATAATATTTTTTATAGATATATTTTATGAAAATAAATTATATTTATGTTTTTTATATTTTTATTAAAATAAAAATAAAACATATATGTTCTATAGAAAATATAAACATTTATTTTATTATTTTTAAAACATTTATTTTTCTTGTTTTATGACATAAATAAGTCATATTTTCATTTTATAGGGAACATTAATATTATTTTACACGTTCATAGATGAAGATATTATTCTTAAAATCATGTTACTATTCATATTAGTCAGATTACTAATCCATCAGTCCAATTAGACATCCAACAGTAAGATTACAATTCTAATGGAAAAACCCATTGTGGTCATATGGGTTATCTAATTTTTATAAATATATCATATTTATTTCATTATTTATTTAGTTCAATTTTATCTAATGGTTATATATGTTTTAATTTTACGAAATAATATTTAAGTACTGATATTCTATTTCATATCTATAGTTTCGTTCATGAGTGTGCTTATTTTGGGGGATCGAGAGTTTCAAAAAATTTATATTTTAGTTATCTTAGTTTATATTTTACCCATTATAATAATTTAAATTCTTCAAAAAAAAATTTATTCTCTAAATTTAATGATCATATTAATATAATAAAATATTTTTTCAATTATCATGTGGTGTAAATGATTTATATAATACTACATTACTAAATATGGCACAATTATATAATTGGAATAGAAATTTCATTGATAAAACACTAGTTCATCATATTTTCATCGAAGATGATGAAGGTTCCATCCCAAACTTTTTTGTGTGAAATAATGACACCAATAAAAGACTGATGTCCCATTTGATCTCTATGGATGGGAAAAATAACAACACAAAAGATATATCCTCATAACCCTATAATATGGGTGAAATACTGACCTTATTTATTACTGTAGGTAGTGGATCCCAACATATTACTAGCATGGGAAAAATACCAACTCTATAAGAGGATATGTGTATCAATGAGTGACATATCTACACAAACTAGGAATAATGAGTGGAGAATACATTTATGAATTAAGTACTTATGTTAAGGGAAAGTGTATGGAATTACCTAGGGGAAATCTACTTGAGCATACATTATGTGTGTCCAGATGATGACACATAATATAAATTAGAATACAATCCAAATGGAAAAGTATACGTTAAAAAACATGAATAAAGAAAATAAATAAAACCCTAAGGGAAATCTACTTGAGCATACAGATCTCCATCATGGTCTTATGCTCCTAACTCCTAGGTATAAGAAAAACATCACAAGAAAGTGTCTAGGGTCCTATGAATAACAGGGTCTACTGGGGTACCCCAGTGCAATGGCGGACTAATCTGGGAGTGAGAAATAAATACAAGTAGGTTACCACCGATAAGTTATACACCTAATTCCAATATTGAACATAAAAAACAATGTATATGAAGTATTAATAATAAACAACATTGAATAAATAAACAACCAGCCTACTCAGGTTCCTAAAGGACTCATTGCAGCTCTACCTACATCGAATCATGACCAGAATGAAATTTATGACTATGAACTATATATATAGTAATAATATATACATAGTTGAATTATATATTTCATCTAAAAACTTAAACCAAGTTCATGACAATTCCTATGGTCTATATACCTAGAATAATAGCTACTGGCTCAATCCAATGTAACTCATACATCCATAACTAGTATAAACGAGCCTATAAGCTCAAGAAATAAGGTACATCCCAACATAATGGTAGCGTGTGAGACTCCATGGACTCAATTCTCAGTATGGAAGGTGTTTTATTATTCCAACAATCCAACCATAGAGTGTAGAACCTCATCCAATGTTCTACTAGTATCACTGGCGTGATACACCATGAATTGAACACATAATGTAAGGACACATAATTTTTGTCATTGTTCGATGAATCCCTTACCATATTCTATAGCCTATTTATATGGAATAATCAAATATAAATAATATAATCCATGGGGAAATACCCATTATGACTTACATTTAATAATCTGGTTATATAACCAAGGGCATCACATTTAACAATATCATGTACTAAGAATTATACGACTGGTGTGGCCTTGCCACCATTTATAACTAATTTGATTTATAAAATTTAACTAATTCAGGGCATTGAAACCATATTGAAGCATTCCATTAAATATAATCATGTAATGACATTTAAAATATTTAAATATATCAGGGAGGGAAATACATCAAACCAAGTAATTCCATTTATCTCAAGCCATTTAATTAAGCAATACATGGACTCTTATTTATCCAAGTCCAATGGGAACTGGTGGATGCCTTGGTCAACTAAGAAATTACATATACGGGTAATTATCTTTACAAAGAAATCCATTAAATTATAAGAAAACATTCTATGAACTTATAAGGTTCTTTGGTTCAATTAAATTTTTTTATAAAAGGTGTGAAAATCCATCAAATAACATCAATAAGGGCCATGTTCTGAAAAAAAATCAAAGAGGAAAACAAATGTAAAAATATAATCATGATTATATCATCAATCAATAGTATTTAGTTTATATGAAAATTCATCTCCATTGAGGGGTATTATTAAAAAAACATAAAATTGTTCAAAAACAATTAATTCAGAAAAATTTAAAAATCTCATTAAAATTAATACTCATTTGACAATGAATAAAAATTCTAGAAAAAATTACCAATCATGAAAATTCGATTCTTGGGAGATGATAACATGATAATGATAAATATGTACAAGGGGTATAACTATTTATAATCTAAGATGAATGCTTAAATTGAATTGTAGACAACTATCCTTTAATTATAAAGGGAAAATTTCACTCAGCACTCCCATGGGGTATCCATAAATTAGACTAACAACCTATTTTCAATTAAAAAAGGATCAATAGGTTTATATCACGGTGTTCTAATCAAATTGAAATGAAATAATCAAATAAAAGGGTTTTTGAAATGAGATGGTGCTTGGTACAATGATAACCATTATATTTTTAATGTAAAATTTTAAAAAATCTAGATACCTCCTAACTTATGCTTATAAAATTACACTCATCCAATATCAAGATTTTATTCTCTCCAGTTTGGAAGAAATTGATGAGATTGAAAATAACCCAGAAAATAGGAATATGAGATCACACTAAAATATTGTAACTGATGAAACAAATAACTTTAAATAGATTATATAGGACTCTAGAGAATATAGATCTGGATACATAGAGACTGATGACGATTGAATCAGATGATAGATGGAGGGGAAATCGTGAAGCCTAGGCTAATATTGTTGGAGGATAAACTAACTAAGGAGCTAAGTTCACACAGCTTCCAAGTGGATATGAAAATAAAAAAATTTGTTCATAAACACATTAAGGGAAAACATTCATTTTACCACTAAAAACCAAGTCTCATGGTTTGGTCTCACAGTTTGGCCAAACCGTGCAGTAACCGTTCAACATCTACTAGTTAAGAAACCACCGCACATGGTATGTACCACACTATTGGCCTAACTATGTGAGAACTGTATGTCGAATAGTATGAGGGTAATGCCTAAGTGTCACTAACTATTTGGTCCAGGCACATGGTTTGGAAAAACTGTGTGCAACCCATGTGTAATGACCCAATGTTTTTCAATAGAAATTCCCTTCTAATAAATATGACATAAAATCACATGAAAACACAACCTAATAAACTAAAAAGTGATTAGTGACCTTTAAACATATGTGTTTTCACTTCTGTGTTTGGAATTTTGAAAATTGGACATACACTGTTGTGTTCAAGATGATTTTTGGAGTCTAATGAAACAAAAATAATTTTTGGTGAATAGTAACCTACCCTTATGAATTGTAACATACCCTTATGAATAGCTATGTAACCAAATTAATAGTAACCTTACCTATGATAGTATAAAAATAATTTTCAAGTGAAAGTATGATGTACCTATATTTTATAATAAGTAAATGAATGTTTTTAAACTATATTTTTAGTAATAAACTATGATTTTAATTAAATTTTACTTTAATAATATTTAGAAAATTATTTTTTAGAAATGGACTTCATTTTTTGATTTTGCATATTGAAAAATTTTCGGGGTAAATTTTTGGTAATTTTCTAAAATACATGAATATTTGATGAACAATGAAATACCGTAATTTACAAAAATAAGCTAAATAAGCTAATTATAGAGTATTGCGTGATGTTCTACGGATGTATGCCCACTTGGTTCGGGATCACAGGATAAAATTAATATTCATTTTCATTGAATACTCACTATTCCTTGTCTTAGGGGAAAGTAATAAACTAATGAATTTTATATTTAGGAAACCCCTCTCCCCTCCACTATAAAAACCACCCTTCACACCCTCATTTCCTCACACCTCTCAAGCTCCAAGACTTCTCTAAACTCTTCCAAAACATCTTGAAAATACCCTATCCCACATCCAAGGGCTACTAATCTAATAAAACGACCAATCCTAGCTTCTTTAAGGAGAATCACAAGAGGAGGATTTAAGAGGTAATTTCTCTCCCTCGTCCCCTTTAATTTCTTTTCAAGTTCAAGTTCATTTTTTGATCTCTCCCCATATATCTTCATCTAAATGGTATTGTAACTCTGTTATTATACATGTACTGGAATTTTATGATACTAATATGATATTATATCATCCAACCCTCTTTCCATCTTCCTTTTATTTTATTAAAGAGAACGTTGTTCTTGAGGTGTTAATTTATCACCTATAAGAACGACAAGTTTTCTTCTTCCATTTATACCTTCATATCTGGTCATGAAACCATTTTTATGGTTGAACCAGAATATATTATATGTATTATCTCATATTTAAGGTTCTGGAACTAACTTATGTCCATATTTATGGTGATAAAATAAAACAAGTTCATTATGATCGAAAAAGTAGCTCAAATTAACCCAAACAATCTTCATTTAATTATTATAAAATGATTCATCCACATGGATCTTATATAATTCATTATAAGATCATTCAAACTCATGTAATATCATTAATAACATGTAATATCAGTTCTAGATGTCTATTCATTTTCTACCCAAACTTTAATTTAAGAATACAAGTGAACCACTCAAGAAAACCATAAAAACAAACTTTCCCGAACAATGTTTTTTAAACTCTATAACTAATCCAAAGGAACATAAAATCACTTAATAAAACCATAATAAACTATATTAATGTAAAAAAGGTTATTTATTTCTAATTAATGAATATAATATCATTATACAGGACATTAAAGAGAAGGAAGCATTCATATACATGGTTTGGGGAAATTCTCGAACCCAATTTTCTTTCTTCGGGTTCTCCCTCTTTCACTACATTTTTTATATGTTTACTCCTTAAAAATAAATTTTTCATCATTTTATTTCCTTTTATAGGATATACATGTTTACCAATATTGTTTATGTCAAACAAAATGTTTTCCAAAAGAACTCTTCTTCTAAGAACTCACCTTTTACTTCTCATTCAAGGTTGTTGGTTCTTGTATCAAGAATGTTATTCCCTCTTTGTTTTAGGAACGAAAATTTTAAGAATGTGTTATTATGAGATGAAACCAATTACCTTCCATGGGTTAGTTATTTTTATAATTGATTTATATTCTATGTGTAATGCATGATAATGATAATATTATGATGTGACGGGTGCGCCCAGAATTATATAGCGTAATTTGAATGTTTGAGTGTGACAGGTGCGCCCGGAATTATACAGTGCTCCAATGAATTGGGTAAAGTGATGAATCTCATGATTAAATGTGAAATTATGTGTGAACAAGATGCTATCTTGGTTCACAAGTATGTGTGGTAGTTATCCACTAATACACAATGTTTCATTTTTTATGCATTGCCACATTTCAAGTCTTTTATTTATGCTCCTCTCATGTTCATGATCTTTTACCTATGTCATGATTATTCTCACCCCATTATATATGGTTCTTATATATCCTCTTACTGGGCTTTTATCTTATACCATTTTATGTATATCCTCAGGTGGCTACATGTACTAAAGAGGGGACATGTTCTAATAAGAATCTAGAGAAGAAGAAATTAAATAAATGTTTATGTTTGATGTTGTAATTGTTATGTATGGTCCTTGTTTTCCAAAGAAACTAAACCTTTGGATGCTCTATGTGTAATACTATTATGTTGTTTATTTTTAAAATTATGTAATAATAATGTAAAAAAGGAAGGGTCGCTATAGTTGGTATTAGATGAAAGGTTTAGTTAATTTGGGAATTAGGATTAGTGAACCATAGAGAAAACCTATAGCATGAGACCAAGTACAAATATGCACACAAAAATATTTACATAGGTATCCCATATGTTATGTTTTTGGTATAAATTGTTTAAATTAATATGTTATTCATGACTTGTTTACGTATGTTTTGTTCTAACCTTTTCTATTTTAGAGAATAGTGGGAACTAGGAGAAATCAGGCCCACAAATCGTGTGAGGGCCAATGCAACGATTGCCCGAATGACATCCCCAATGATTTAGGAGGTGTAGTTCAGAGCTTCATGGTAATGCTTACCCAATTATCTAGAGTTATGAACAATAATCATAATAATGGGGAATATCATCCTTCACAAAATAGGGAGCAACTGGCTATCAAAGGTTTTATGCAGAAACGACCACCGATGTTTAATGGATCTTCTGGTCCAATACTTGCAGAAGAGTGGGTCAACTCCATAGAGAATATCTTTTTTGTTCTTCATTAATCTGAGATGGAGAAGAAGACTCTATCTGTTTACCATCTAGAGGGAGAATCCGATCAATGGTGTGCTTTGATTAATAACACCAATCCAAGGGAGAAAATTGAAGAGATGGAATGGGAAGACTTTAAGATAATGTTTCTTAACAAGTATTTCCCAAGAACTCTTCACAGGAAGATAGAGAGAGAATTCATAGATCTCAAGAAAAAAGAAGGAGAATCTATCACAACCTATGAAGTGAATTTCACAAGGCTTGTAAGGTACGCTTCGGGTTTTGTTATCAACAATGATAGAAAAATTGATAGATTATTTAGTAGATTAAAACCACACCTTCGAAATGCTCTTTCAATTCGAGATTTTTGGATTTATGAAGAAGTTGTTCTAAGTGCTTGCAAAGTGGAGATGGAGTTTTGAGAATGGTCCCATGGCTATGGTGATAAGTAACGAAAGATGGAGTTTCAAGCCAATGGAGCTAATGATAAAGTTGGTAAGAAAACTCAAGGACCCACATGCAAAAAATGTGGGAAGTTGCACCATGGGAACTTCCTCAAAGGGATGGGGATGTTCTTCAAGTGTGGGAAAGAAAGACACCATGCTCAAGAGTGTCGAAAAGAAAACAAATGGAAGGAGAATGTGGATGAAGAAAGGAGAGATCCACTCATGGTTCAATGATACAACTGTAGGGAGCTAGGGAACTATGCAAACCATTGAACTAAACCTCAAGTTCTCGAGGGTAATCAGTGTCAGTAGCCACCAAAGACAAAGGAACAAGGGAAGGCTTATGCCATCACTACGGCAGAGGTAGAGCATGATAATGAAGTCGTACAAGGTACACTTCCAATTCACTCAAGAATGGAAACAGTATTATTTGATTATGGTTCTACGAATTTTTCTTATCTTGTAAGTTTTCTAGAACTATATAATCGAAGCCCCAAAACCATGAAGTAGACATATCTATAAAAACACCAAGTAGTGAGATCTTTGCAACCAAAGAGTTTGACTCTTCTCCTATTGGCGTATGTGGGAAGATTCTTCCAGAGAATCTTGTAATTCTTTCTTTGGTGGAATTTGAAGCTATAATGGGAATGGATTGGCTCTCATTATATAGAGCACATATCAACTATAGGGAAAAGGAAATATATTTTCATATTCCGAACCATCCTATGCTCCTATACAAATGAAAGGAATATCAAGAAAATCCTTTGAAAAATCCTTCAATGGTTTGGGTGTTGATTCCCTACTAAGAAGCATAACTATCCTAAATGTTTCAGTCAAATGAAAGTTCCAAACTTGAGGAAATTCCCATCGTGAGGTAATACAATGATGTCTTTCCAGAAGAGTTACCCAGAATTCCCCCGGATCATGAGTTATAGTTCACAATTGAACCCATACCCGAATCTACTCCTATCTCGAATTGTCCCTATAGGATGGCTCCTATAGAATTAGAGGAGTTAAAGAAGTAGGTACAAGAGCATCTGGAAAAAGAGTGAATACGCCCTAGTGCATCACCTTGGGGTGTGCTTGTGCTCTTTGTGAAGAAGAAGGATGGATCAATGCTGCTGTGTATTGACTATTGGGAACTCACCAAGATCACCATAAAGAACAAGTATCCTCTCCCTAGGATTGATGACTTGTTCGATCAGTTAAAGGGATCTCAATACTTTTCAATTATGGATCTTAGTTCTGGATATCATCAGGTAAAGTTGAAGAAGGAAGATATTCAGAATACTGCCTTCCATACGAGGTATGGGCACTATGATTTTTTGGTGATGCCCTTCAGACTTACTAATTCCCTAGAAATATTCATGGATTTGACGAATAGAGTCTTTAGAAATTACCTTGATAAATTTGGGGTAGTTTTTGTCGATGATATTCTAATATAATCCAAGAGAAAGGAGTAACATGAATAACATCTAAGACTTGTGTTGGAAACATTGAGAAAGGAGAATTTGTACGCCAAGTTCAGAAAGGGTTACTTTTGGAAAAAGCAAGTCACGTTCTTGGGACATGGGATCACAAGTGAGGAAATTTCTGTGGATCTTTCAATGACAAAGGAAATTGAGGAATGGCCTAGGCCCCCTCTAGTGTCACAGAAATCCATAGTTTTCATGGATTAGCTGGGTACTATCGACGTTTTTTGAGAAACTTCTAATGATTGTCAAGCCTGCTAACTATGTTAACAAGGAAAGGGGTAAAGTATGTTTGGACAGAAGAATGTGAGGGAAGCTTCAAGGAGCTAAAGATAAGGCTGATCACTACACCTATACTCTCACTAACAAATAGTGGAGAAAGTTTTGTGATGTACTATGATGCTTCAAAGAAAGGATTGGGTTGCGTACTCATGCAAAATGATAATGTGATAACCTACACCTCACGATAGTTGAAGATCCATGAGAAGAACTACCCGCAACATGATCTAGAGCTGGAAGCTATGATTTTTCCCTTGAATATCTGGTGACACTACCTTTATGGGGAGAAGTGTGACATATACACCGACCACAAGAGCCTAAAGTAAATATTCACACAAAAGGTCCTCAACATGCATCATAGGATATGGTTAGAGCTAATCAAGGATTACGATTACTCTATTCACTACCATCCTGGAAAGGCGAACAAGGTAGCTGATGCTCTAAGAAAAAAAGAACCTACTACTCTATCCGTGTTACAGATTGAGAAAGACCATATCTTATTAGAGGTGAAAAGTATGGATTTGAATATCATAGGGGCAGGGGATACATCCTACTTTTCCCAAATGATTACACAACCATCCATCAAAGAGATGATTAAGGAAGCACAAAGGGATGATGTGGAGATACAAAAGAGGGTGAATGCAGTAAAGGAAGGGAAGCTGCAAGAGTTCCCGATTGATGATGATGGTGTGATTAGGTTTGGAATGAAGCTTTGTGTGCCTTCATCACCCAGAATATAGAAGGATCTATTGGATAATGGACATATCTCAACTTTCTATATCCATACTGGGAGTACCAAGATATACTGTGATATACAAGAACACTTCTGGTGGGATAACATGAAGAATGAGATTGTAGAATATATATCAAGGTGCTTGGTATGTCAGAAAGTTAAAGTTGAAAGACAAAAGTCCAAAGGTATGAAGCAGCCATTGCCTATAACCATGTGGAAATGGGAAAATGTTACTATGGACTTTGTCACGGGCCTCCCAAAGATGTCAAAAGGAAATAATGTGATTTGGGTTTTGGTTGACTGACTCAACATAACTTCCCATTTTATCGCTATTCAGGAAGATCTCTCGCTTGAACAACGTGCAAAGATATATGTGAAGGAAGTTGTGAGACTGCATGGTGTTCCACTCTCAATTGTCTCTGACCGTGTTCCAAGGTTCATATATAAATTATGGAGGATCCTTTGACATGCTTTGAGTACTGAATTAAATTTCAGCACGACCTATCACCCCCAAAACAGATGTCCATCATGAAATAACTATTCAGATTCTTGAAGATATGCTAAGAGACTGCTCTCTAGAATTCAAAGGTGGACGAGATCAGCCCTTCCCATTGGTTGAGTTCTCATAAAACAATATCCTCCACTCAAGTATTCATATGGCTCCATATGAAGCACTGTATGGAAAGAAATGTAGAACTCCAACCTATTGGGATGAAGTTGGAGAAAGAAAGATTCTTCAACCCGATCTTGTTCAAGAGATGACATAGAATGTTCAAGTCATCCAGAAACACATCAAAGCTTCTCAAAGTCGGCAAAAGAGCTATGCTGACAACTATCGAAGGGACTTGAAGTTCGACATTGGACATAAAGTCTTCCATCGAATATCTCCATGAAAGAGAGTTATGTAATTTTGGGAGAAAGGGAAGCTAAGCCCAAGGTATATTGGCCTCTTTGAGATCCTTGACTACATAAGAGCTGTGGTCTATCGTCTTGCACTTCCACCGAATATGGCTCAACTTCATGATGTGTTTTACATATCACTCCTAAGGAAGTTCATACCAGACCCCTCACATGTACTAAACTCATAGGTGGTGCAGCTGGAAGATGATCTCTCCTATGAGAAGAAACCAGTAAAGATTCTTGATCAGAGAGATAAGGTGCTACGCAACAAGAAAACCCATCTTGTCAAAGTGTGGTGGAGGAACCATAAGTTTGAAGAAGTTACATGGGAACCATAGGAGGTGATGAAGGAGAAGTACCCTCACCTTTTTGTGTAAAGTGAAATTTCGAGGGCAAAATTTCTTAAGGGGGGATGAATGTAACGACCTAATGTTTTTAAATGGAAATTCCCTTCTTATAAATATGTCATAAAATCACATGAAAACACTACATAATGAACTACTAAGTGATAAGTGACCTTTAAACATAAGTGTTTCACTTCTGTGTTTGGAATTTTGAAAATCTGACATACACGGTTGTGTTCAATATGTTTTTTGGAGTCTAATGAAACAAAAATAATTTTTGGTGAATAGTAACCTACCCTTATGAATAGTAACATACTATTATGTATAGTTATATAACCTATTTAATATTAACCTTACCTATGATAGTATAAAAATAATTCTCAAGTGAAAGTATGATGTACCTATCTTTTAGAATAAGTAAATGAATGTTTTAAAATGGATTTTTTTAGTAATAAACCATGATTTTAATTAAATATTAAATTAATCATATTTTGAAAATTATTTTTGAAAAATGGAATTCATTTTTTGATTCTACACATCGAAAAAAGTGGGGGTAAATTTTTGGTATTTTACTAAAATACGTGAACTTTTGATGAATAGTGAAATACCGTAATTTACAAAAATAAGCTAAATAAGCTAATTATAGAGTCATGTGTGAAGTTATGATGATGTAAGACCACTTGGTTCGGGATCACATGATAAAATTAATATTATTGGTCATTGAAAACTCACTATTAAATGTCTTAGGGGAAAGTAATAAACTAATGATTTTTATATTAAAGAAACCTCTTTCCCCTCCACTATAAAAACCACCATTCACACCCTCATTTCCTCACACCTCTCGAGCTCCAAGCCTTCTCTAAACTCTTCTCAAACATCCTCCCTATCCCCTCTCCCACGTCCGAGAGCTGTGGGTATCATCAAAAGAACAATCCTAGCTTCCTTAAGGAGAATCTCAAGAGGAGGATTTAAGAGGTAATTTCTCTCCCTCTCCTCCTTTAATTTCTTTTCAAGTTCAAGATCATTTCTTGATCTATACCCATATATCTACATTCAAATTATATTGTAACTCTGGTATTATACATGCAATAGAATTTTATTATTATAATGGGATATTATATCATCCAACCCCATTTCCCTCTTCTTTTTATTTTATTAAGGAGAACGTTGTTCATGAGGTGTGAATTTATCACCTTCAAGAACGACAAGTTTTCTTTTTCCATTTCTACCGTCAGATCTGGTCATGAAACAATTTTTATGGTTGAACCAGAATATTTTATATGTATTATCTCATATTTCAAGTTTTTTTAACTAACTTATGGCCATATTCCTAGTGATAAAATTTAAAAAGTTCTTTCTGATCGAAAAAAACGCTCAAATTAACCCAAACAATCATCATTTAATTTTATCAAATGATTCATCTACATATATCTAATATAATTAATTATAAGATCATTAAAACTCCAGTAATATAATTAATAAAATGTAATATCAGATCTTTATGTCTACCCATGTTCTACCCAAACTTCAATTTAAGAATACAGGCGAACCACTCAAGAAAACCATAAAAAGAAACATTCCCGAACAATGTTTTTTAAACACTATAACTCATCCAAAGGCACATAAAATCACTTAATAAAACCATAATGAACCATATTAATTTGAAAAAGGTTTTTAATTTCTAATTAATGAATATAATTTCATTATACATGACATTAAAGAGAATTAAGCATTCAGATATACGGTAAGGGGAAATTCTCAAACCCAATTTTATTTCTTAGGGTTCTCCCACTTTCACTCCATTTTTTATATGATTACTCCTTAAAAATAATTTTTTCATAATTTTCTTTCCATTTATAGAATATAAATGTTTACCACTTTTGTTTATGTCAAAAAAAATGTTTTCCAAAATAACTCTTCTTCTAAGAACTCGCCTTTTACTTCTCATTCAAGGTTGATGGTTCTTGTATCAAGTATGTTATTCCCTCTTTGTTTTGGGAACCCAAAGTTTATGAATGTGTTCTTATGAGTTGAAAACCATTTCTTTCCATGGTTTAGTTATGTTCATCATTGATTTATTTTCTATTTGGCATGCATGATAATTATAATATTATGATGTGATGGGTGTGCCAGGAATTATATAGCGCAATTTGAATATTTGAATATAACAGGTGCGCCCAGAATTATACAGCACTCCAATGCATTGGGTAAAGTAATGAATCTCCTGAGAAAATGTGAAATGACGTGTTAACAAGATTCTATCTTGGTTCACAATTATGTGTGGTAGTTAACCACTAAGACATTATGTTTCATTTTTTATGCATTTCCACATTTCAAGTCCTTTATTTATGCTCGTCTCATGTTCATGATCTTTTTCTTATGTCATGATTATGCTCTCCCCATGATATATTCGTCTTATATATCATCTTAGTAGGCTTTTATCTCATCACTTTTGATGTATATCCTCATGTGGCTACATTTACTAAAGAGATGACACGTTCCAATAAGATGCTAGAGAAGAATAAATTAAATAAATGTTTATGTTTGATGTTGTAATTGTAATGTATAGTTCTAGTTTTCCCAAGACACAAAACCTTTGGATCCTCTATGTGTAATACTATTATGTTGTTTATCATTAAAATTATGTAATAGTAATGTAAAAAAAGGTAGGGTCGCTATACCGGGTGGGGTATATCTGCTCCTCATCTGCAGTCACACGGTTTTCTGATGGGGGCCACACAGTTTCAGACAAGTTGTGCACCATTTTGAAACCCTCAAAACATTTGATTTCTAGATATCGGTGCTCCCAAACCCAATAATTCACCCTAAGGACCCTATCGGACTTTAATCAAGTCTAAATCAACATATTAAAGTGTTATAAATCTCAAAGTTATATTTCTATTCTTGGTTTTGAAAAAGGCCCATCCATAAATGAAAAATTCAAATACCTTTTCATTTCTATCCATTTCAAAAACTAGGGTCATTACAGCCTCCCCAACATAGAACTTCTCATCTCTTAGAAGCATTTTCAAATAATATAAAGATAACCCATCCTACAAGGGTTGTGGAGTCTTGATAAAATAGTCACATTTCATTTATAAATGCCCAATGCACCTTCAATCACTTCTTAAGCATGAAACACTTAATCCATACAAACCAAAGAGAATGCATGATTTCCGAATGAATCATTGAAATAGAGCTTAAAGAATCCCACATAAGCTGGATACACGATCACAACATTTTTTATTTAATCATCAGTTTGTTGGGGCTCCCTAAAATAGGTTTTAACATTAAGAAGGGGCTAATTTCACGCCACAATACCACCACTATCAGAATTTCATTACAAATAACGCCTCTAAGTGTTCTAAAGATGCTCCTGGAATGATTTATTTAATATGGCTCACCCATTTACTTTTAAGGACATAACATAGACCTCATTATAATGAATCGGATGAATTCATATCAACCAAGATGAAACCGGTCACATACTCTTTCCATGAAAGACATAGCCATACTATAACCCACACCTTCCTTAACCTAGAGACATGCTTAAAAACAGGTTCCTTGGGATAATACACATTAAACAAGAAGAAGAAAAAGACAATCCACCTCTGGCTAGTCATCATGGAAATAAAATGGCTTAGATGGCTAGAATAATACAACTGAAGGGAAACACCTTATTCCAAGTATTCCTACGTTTACAATGAACATGTTCACCAAAGTACATACCCGACATCCTAGGGCGTTCCCTAATCAAACGATCACCTAACCATTTAAACTATCATGCATCATTATAAAAAAGGCGGTAACCCAGATACAGACCACTAGAATTGTAACCCTTTATACCACACCTATGATCCCAGCAATAAGTCTTGGATAACTTCAGTTTCATTAAACTAGAGTCCAAGTACTAGCCCAAGATAGTACATCCTCTATGTTTAAATGTTATACATTGGTACAATGCCAAGATGTCTACATAAGAACATTGACTGAGCCTAGAGTGTCATCTACCTCATGGTCAAGTTAGAATAAATTGATGGTGTCCAAAATTATGTTCAAGTTGTTCCTACATGGGAACCAACATATCATTCTAGACTAACCACACCTCAATAAAAACTACAAGTCCAGCATGCAATACTGAAAATCCAGCCAAATAATCCCAAAAACATTAAATCACTATGTTTTCATATAACCAAAACTCTCTTTGTGAATGAAGGATGATGTCAAGATATAGGACATACTCTTTTCTTAGAAAGATCACTCTAAGAGGGTATAAATTGTTTCCAGTCAATCAAATCTACCTACATAAAATAATTTAAGTCAAACTAGAATAGGTCGACCTCTAGAATGAAAACTAACTTTACCTTCTGAAACACCATTATTAACTGATCACAAGACTCTACCACCCAAGTCATTACATGATTGATCATGATTTAACACTATTGTTAATTAAAGACCAATGACATTTCTCAAGTTTTACATACCCATCCAACTATTTCAATGTAATTCCATAAAGATAGTACTAACATGATTCAACACTTGAAAGCCTCTATGGAATTCATAAAAGTATGAAGATTTTAAAATGGTTCTCATTATTTGTGTTCATTATACCCAAAATAACACATTTACCATAACTGATGCAATACTGCCCACCGTAGGAGTGTTCTAGTCATTGAAATGAGTCATAGCATATACTCTCAAAATCATTCAAATTACGATTCTCATTAATTCATGTGTGACACTCCTCTAAGTCACACTCACAATTTTAATTCACTTGTAATGAAAAACAAATCAAACTAGCCCAGCATGTTAAAACACCTGATTCATTTGGTTGGCATCCCAAACATTGGGACGAGCTTGATTTATTTAACACTTACGTCACTCTACTCTAGATATGAGCCAAGACTATACTCAATAGCACAAGGCTCAAAGATTTCACCAAACTAAACCTGTTCATTAAATTTTTTTAGAAACTCGAATCACATCATGTATATTAATGAACCCTACCCTAATTTTATAGAAGCATGATGCCACATCTTTAATACTATCCACAGGAAATCAACCCTATGAATTCAAGCATCTAATTTCTTACACACAAAAACTGGCTCAAAATTGTTCTATTTCATATGACTATAAAACAATCTTATGACATATCAAGTCACAAAAGGAAGACAAACAGTGTCACAAAACCTATTAATCGTCAGGAAGATCACAACATTTTTCAAGGAATTGAAGCTCTAAGGGTGGTACCTACAACAGACTATCCCCATACCAAAGAAAAAGTTTTGAACCTATCACTAGGTCACACCAAACTAATTTCACTCTAACATAAGCCTATCATTTAATATCTTTATAAAAATAATAAAATCCAATAGAAAATTATTCAGTTTTTGTTCCAAGGAAACTCAGAGAAACATTTGAACTACACTTACCTGAGGTTTTAAGCTTAAGGATACCCCTCTAGTTTTGTTTAAAAATGTATCACATGTTCCACATTCAATCTTTAAACATTAAATGACTTAATACCGAACATAAAGTACCCATTATAAAAAAATCACAATTCCCTTGATTTAACTAATTCCCCATGGGGAAAATAAGAATGTTTTATGAAACTTCATTTTTAAACATTTAACACTTTTTGAAGTCCCGTCATAAATTTGGAAATTTATCAAATAAATTCATTTATTATTACTATGTAGTAAAATATTAGGAGACCAATAAGGGACTTTCTAAGACAACATGGGTTCATCAGAAATGAAACCCAATATCAGTTTCTTAGTTACTAAAATTATACACACCCATAATGGGCTGTCAAAGAAGAAACATTCCCCAACAATCCTACAAGAGTATAGTTGTGCATTTAGGTAGATAAGCAATCCATTTTGGATTTATATTTAATAGACTATACATTTATAATAAAATCACAATAAATATATGGACATATATAAGTGTTTTATTATATTGTTTTTCAACCCCCAATTTATAATGTGACAATAATCTACATGAATTGAAAATTGTATCCAATTAATTTATACCAATTCACATTAACATTTAAACTTTATTTAAATTTATATTTCATCACTAGAATTTAATAATAGTTAAAGTTAAAATATGGTTTGAGTATGCGGGTTACCTTTTACCCATCTCAAGTCACCCATATACTATACAATTGAAAACTAGATCTCGTTTAATTTCAAACAATAAATGTAGCCCATGAAACCAATTCATATAAAAATAAAACTAGAATGTCAACATAAGTTGTGAATATAGCACACATGCTAAATAAATATGGAATCATGGAATATAATCATGTAAGCGTGTTGTACAAAACTGACATACTAAAGAAAAAAACATGGCATAACATATAACAACCATGCTAATGAATACAAGGCATGAAATACACTCAAGGAAGAATATTACAATAAGAAAGTATCCTATAATGGTACTATGTGGCATCAAATATTCATGGAATTTGAATTTCTATTTACTTATAATGATGTATGCAATTATATTTTATTTACATAAAAGGCCAAGGGTAAAATTCTATAAAATTCCATAAATCAATAAGCAATGAAAAGTACATCATTCACTCAAGCTGAAATCATGATTAACTATTACAACAAAAAGAAAAAACAAAAATCCCAGCCCTGGACACTTATTCATTTCCCTTTGGGTGGGGAGATTGATTCCAGACAACTATACTTACCAAGATCCTAAATATTCCAACTCTCTTATCATACAACACAAAATAGTAAGACAAAGGAAAAAACCCTATGATAGCACATTGTAATCTCCTAGACCAACTAACCATTAAGACAGATGTTGATGGGCTACATTGCATCAGTCATGCCTCCATATATGCTAGCAGCTACTGATTAGTAGTAAGGATCATAGAAGGTGATAGTTGGAAGACTATACCCCCATGAACATAGTGGTGCAAAGATAAAATCAGAGATTAAAAAACATATTACAAGAGAAGCAGTGATAAAACATAAATAGATAAGTGGAATAATAATATAAACTAAATATATATGATGGCCAACACTAATGTATAACAATGGATTTATGTCCAGATGATGATATATAATATTATTTAGAAGAAAATTAGAAAACAATAGTATAATGTATGATAAATTAATAAAGAAAAAAAAAAGAAAATCCCCAAGGGTGATCTCCTCGAGTGTCCTGAGCTCTACTTAGGTCATGTGCTCCTAACTGCCCTGTACAAGAAAAACATCACAAGAAAGAGTCCATGGTCGTATGAATAATAAGGTCTACTCGGGTAACCCAATGCTATAGAGGCCCAAGTAGAGTTTGAGATATAAATCCCAATAGGTTACCACCCATGGTGTCTATAGCTAATCCCGACCTTGAATATAAATAAAACTGTGTGAAATTTGTATGAATAACTATTGACACCGAATTTCAGACATGGCCAAGAACAAGAACTATTAAGGAAACCGAAGGATTTTTGAGAATATAGGGAAAATTCCATGACACTATAGGTAGTTTTGGGGAAGTTTTAATGGGTACACACAAGATTTCATGGGGTGAAAAAACCCTTACAATCCCTAATGTGATGTCATATGATGGTTTCCGCGGTGATCATCCACAAAACGACCAAGGCACTCGAGCGAAGGAAGAACGGTGGGAGTGCAAGATTCCCTACAGCACGAAAACCATTGTGTGTTTAATGCGGTGCCCAAGGGAGCCTTTTGGAGTGGCCTCCTCAAACATAGGCCAAGGAACTAGAACAAAGGAACATAGTCCTATGCACAAGAGTCCCTAAAGCGTGAAAACCCTTGCACGCCCAATGTGATTCCAAGTGGCCTTTAGCACATCGCTTATCTTGCGCACCACCAAATATGTTTTCAAATATAAATATAAATGTAACACCCACCATTTACAGATGGTTACAGAAGAAAAACTGATGCTATTCCATGCTAAAGACACCACTTCTGTGACCGCACGAAAAACAACATGGCCTCAAGGTATTGGATATTGCATGATAGGTCTCCCAGGGGCCATCCTTTGGGTGGTTCCTCTAGGGCTTAATTCTCATCCATTTCCATTTACGCTAAGGATTTTTTATGCAAAATATCCCTCTTGCATGCAAGATCCTCTTCATATAAGAACTTTTTTTCACGCATCTATTTGGTTTGTGAGAAATTTCAGCATCTTGAGCACACCCTCTCATATTACACACTCCCCTCCTATTGTGCTCCATGTGTCATCCTCACCCTAAGGAACCATGTCTGATCCACTCTTATGAGTGAAACCCCTTTCCTACACATGCTTATCTCGTATGGCCCACCAGGATCGTGTGAAGTGAATTCAAGGTCCCTTGGATGGTGCTTCATATTGTGTTTCTTAGCCTTATGATTCTTTGCATAGGAATGATAATGGTTGTTTCTTCTTCATATAGCCATGATAATGTGATCCCCTCAATGGATCACTCCACAACATTGCCTCACTATGGAATTGATGACCCTTTCCCTTCTCAAAGGGTGGGTGTGTATCATTTATGCAATTCCTAGGGGTGTGAAGTGTACCTATCTCGTCCGAGCTATAGGATGTTAAACTGCCAAATATCATCATCCTTAGAACATAATGTTAAAATATGGACTCGACCCATGAAATATACATGGGGTTCCCCATCTTGGACATTCTCCATACCCACTGGTCTCCAAGGGAGTGATATCTTCCTCACATGGAATGAGATCCTCTTGGCTGGAACAACATCTATCCATGGGGAAAGGGAAGCCATCTTGGTGTAAGCCCCTTGCCTTTCTTATAGGAGGTATCATCCATTCACATCCTATCTTCTTCAATTCACAAATATTAGATGAGATAGGGAAAATGGACCTTCGTTTCTTTGTCTCTCTCCCCCTGGGCTTTGTCCCCATTAGGCCTCCATCCTGAAGTAAGTACCAAACCCCATCTCCCCAGGCCTCTAACTACACGTAAGCCCCAGTTTACTCTTTAGGCCACTAACCACATGTAATCCCTACCCTTTTCCTCATGGAAACATCTTTCATGACGTGATCATTGGGTCTTTTCTTCCTCCTGTTTCTCACACCGAGTATGAATCATGTGGGTTTAGAGTAAGCAGTGACCATGATATCCTCCCTGGGATTCCTTAGCATGTAAGCCCCAAAAACCCTTTCTGAACTACATGGAATTTTATCCTTTGCCTTTCCATTCTAGGTACGTTGGAAGCCTCCCTGAGTTTCATGTCCAATAGCCATCGGTGCTGACCACTACAAGATGGTTCACCCTCTTCCCACCTGATGTCAAACTGTATGCCCCTTTCTTACCGCATGATGTAACATTGTACATATCCAAACTACGTGGGTTTTTGTCCCTATATCCTAAGCAGGGTACATAGGAAGCCTCCCTGAGGTTCAACCCTAAACACTGGTAAACCAGTTCAAACTACATGGGTTTTGATCCCTATCTCCTAGACACGTTATGTAAGAATCCCCATGAGGTTCAACCCCAAACACTGATAATCTTTAGTGTCCCCTTTGCTGGCTCTCACATCCTTGGTCCATCACTTAGTGGCGTTAGACCCACTCCCAGGCTGCTTACCACCTGTAAGCCCAAGTATGTTATCTTGTCGTTTTATTCTCTGTACAACCCAATTTTATGCCCCACCCTGAACTACATGGAATTTGAATCCCTACCATGAGAATATGTAGGAAGCCTCATTGTGGTCCAATCCCATCACTAATGTCTCATCCCAGTCTCTCCTTTCAACCCTTTGCGTTTTGGGAGGGTCATTCCCCATCCCAAATGTTCTACATCCTTTGGGTATAATCCATGTGTCCATTCTCATGGGCTGCTACATCAAGTGTCCCATCTCCCCACAGAACTATATATACTATGATTATCCTCCATGGTGATATGTATGAAGACTTCCTGAGGTTCAATCACAACATACCCAACATCTTCACGTCGGTTCCATCCCATTCTTGTAATTAATATCATTCAACCATCCATCATCTGTCTAGACTCTTACCTGGGAAACCACATTCCGGTAAGATCATGCCATCCATCTAGGAAGATAACCATGCATAATCCCCATAGACAGTCCATATTCATCCAACCAAGAGTGTCCCTCTTGTGATGGTATTCTACCGATGCTTAAGCCACAATATGTCATCAGGTCACTGTCCTATGTGTACACCTTCATTTCAAGCCACACCCTTTCTAACTATGTGGGTTTGATCCCTGTCATCTGCATATGGTATGTAGTAAACCTCTCTGTGGATGCTTCTACCACTTTTGAAGAGTTTTTCTCCAACACGATTGATGAATTGGTACAGGTGAACCTGGGTAACGAGACAAATCTGAAGCCCACATTGATCAGTGTTGTTAATCCGATCGAAGAGAAACATCAATATGTGGTCTTCTTAAATAAAAATTGTGATTTATTTGATTGGAGTTATGACAATATGATATTAATAGATCCTTTGGTCACTTTCCACTTCCTCAATTTTCCTAAAAATCATCGCGGGTTCAAACAAGATCCCATAAAGATGCACCCTTCTCACGGTGCCATGTTCAAGGCCTAGGTTGATAAGATCATTAGAGTTTAAATCATTTAACAGGTCTATTAACCCATATGGTTAGCCAAAATTATTCCCATCATGAAGAAGAAAAGATAGATGAGAGTTTGTGTCGACTTTCGGGGTCTCAACCATCACTGTCCAAAGGAAGACTTTCCCCTTATGGAAATGAAACTATTGATTGATTCCACAACTAGGTTCCAGGATATCCACTTCAGAGATGGGTATTCTGGGTATACAAAAATTTGTATGGCCTCCAAGGATGAAGATTCTACATCCTTCAGGGAACCACAAGGGAATTCTACTACAAGGTAATGCCTTTCATTCTAAATAATGCTGGTTTCACCTATCTGCATTCCATGCATCACATATTTAAACTGATCCTCAGGATATTGGTGGAATGCTACGTGGAAGATCTGGTGCTCAAATATCTCAAGTTCTAGAACCATCTCAAAGACCATGAGAAAGAGTTCGAATTCCTATTATTCTTCCATCTGAAGATGAACCCCTTGAAGTGCACCTTCGGGGTCACCTATAGAAAGTTTCTCGGCTTTTTTGTCTAATACAGGGAAATCAAGATCAATCTAGAGAAAATCAAGACCATCATCAAGTTATCTCCTCTGAGTAACATCTGAGATAATTAAGGCTTTCAAGGGAACATAGCCTATATACGCTGATTCATCCTAAATTGATATAAAATGTGTTATCCTTTTCCCTGGATCATGAAAAAAGGCACAGATTATCAGTGGGATGAGGAGTGTCAAACCACCCTTTAAAAGATCAAGCAGTACCTATTACAGCATCAAGTTCTGATGCCACCTGTTTCTGGAAGGTCTCTGGACCTTTATGTGACCACTTTGGAATGTTCTATCGTCACCCTCCTCTCCCAGAAGAACAATGAGGGAATAGAGAATAGTTTATACTATCCCAGTGACATGCTCCTTATTATAGAGACTAGATATTCCTCTATCTAGAAAAGCTATCGTGTGCTGGTATTCACAGTGTAGAAATTGTGACACTACTTGCAGCATCATGAGATACAACTAGTGTCCCGATTGGATCCTATAAAGTAAATTCTGAACTTCCCCATGTTAACAGGTCGTCTAGCTTGGTGGGCAGTGATCCTCTAGCATTTCGACATTAGGTTTTTTCCCAAGAAGGCCATTAAGGGACAAACATTGGAAGACTTCATTACTCCACAGACAACTCTTACAGACCATTCTATAGATATTGATTTTCCAAATGAGATAATCCTCTAGGTAGACCAATCCATTCCATGATGTCAAATTCACATTGATGGTACTTTTCAAATACTTACTGACAGATGACTCAATGATCCCAGACTCAATAGAGTGGATCTGGGTATCATCTTCATCATTCCATCACAAGTTGTTATGTCATATTAATTCATGTGGTCAAAAGGTTATACCAAAAATGATGTAGAGTATCAGGCTGTCATTACTGTTCTCAAGATGGCCCTCGAGATTGATGTTCCCGACTTACATGTGATAGGGGACTCCAAACTAGTCATCAAGAAGATTAACAGTGAAAACATTTTTATGAAGCCGGAGCTCGTACCATTAGTAGAATATACCCACCAGCTGATGGCCTAGTTCTCATCTCGTCCTGAATTTACTCATGTCCCTCGGTCCCAGAATGTTCGAGCTGATGCCTTGTCTAGCTTGGCCGCATATATTGCAGAACCTAACCAAGATGATTTGACTATTCCTGTGGTGCACCAGAGAGTCATCTCTCCCATCACTCCGGATGATGATGATAGCCTACAAGTAGGACACCTTACTGCCAGAGCCACCACGTTAGGATGCCTAGGTCCCCCTACCGCAGTGTTGGAGGAGAATCCTGACTGGAGGACCCCATTATCATGTATCTTTGGCATGCAAGTCTCCTAGTAGATCGAGCTGAGCCCAAGATAATTCGATGTCGCACACTGTATTTTACCCTCTAGAGTGGTCTTAGTTTTGACCAGATCCTTTGAAGGCACACGTTTTATTGGGTTCTCCTCCATTGCATTCAAGGAGGTGATATTTCTCTAGTCATGTAGGAGGTTCATCCCTGTTACTACTTAGCTCATCAGACCGGGCCCAAACTCTGTCACCAGATCCAAATATTAAGGTATTTTTGGCCTTCCATGATCCGTGACTGTATCGATTTTTCCAAGAGGTTCCATGCTTTCTAAATCCATGACAATTTTTTTGCATCAGACTCCATATCCTCTCCGCACTACCAATTACTCTAGGCCCTTTGTAGTCTAGGGAATCGATGTCGGGGGGCCATATCCATCAGCGATAGCCCACTAGTGTTGGTTCATCCTGAATGATACAGATTTATTTTCCATGTGGGAAGAGTTAGTTCCCCTCAAGTATTTCAAGGCCCATTCTATTGTAGAATTTATGAGCTCCAATATCATATATCGATTTAGAGTCCCTCACATCATCCTCACCAATAATTTCACCAACATCCAAGCATCTGAACTAAAGAAGTTGTATACCATGTATAACATTATTTCTAACCATACCTCCTGCTATCACGTGCAAGAAAATGGGAAGATCGAGGAATTCAGCAAAACCCTCTACAACATTCTATAGAATATGGTTGGTCAGAACAAGAAGAGTTGTCGAGATAAAATCCCCAATGATCTCTGGGATTATCGGATGACGACTCTCAATTCCACTAAGGTGACCACATTTTCTCTGGTGTATGGAACAAAGGTAGTCATGACCATCTACATTCAGTTTCCTTCATTGCGTGGTACTATCTATAATCAATAGACACCAGATAAGGTAGTCGAGATTCATCTGGCTAAACTGCAAGCGCTAGAAAACAATAGGCTTTATTCCTTGCACAATGTAGAGAGGTATTAGAACAAGATAGCCAGAGCTTTCACCAATGAAGTTTTCCTTTGATATTTCTTACAAGGTAACATGGTATTGGCCCGGAGAACAATGATTATACCCGGTAGGAAACCACTGAAATTGGAGCCCATGTTGGAAGGACCTTACATCATTCATAAGGTTTACCCCAAAGGTGCGTACTCCCTTGTCACCTAGGATGGTGAGCATATTACTCCCCCTACCAATTCCAAATTCCTTAAGCATTATTTATCTTGAGGGACCAGCTATGGTCTTGAATGACCTTAAACTATTATGTTCTCACTGCATGACATTAAAATACGCGATCAGTCCAAGATGAAGGACATAAAACTACCCAGCACTCATCTTTCATGACAATAAACTACAAAATGGACCGATATTTTTGAAATTTGACTACGATATCCACACATTCTCATCCCACATGACGTTAAAATACACTACATCTCGAGAACTATGTATGGTTTGATTCCCATAGTCATGGGATATGTAGGAAGGCTCAAATGATTCTTCGTGGAGTATAGCCCCAAATTATTATCTTTGACTGCCCCTGGGTATAATTATCTTAGAGGATCACACACAATGTGTTGTATACTTATTTGGCTACCAGGTTTATGAGGATCACACCATGTTCCCCTCCTATTATTCTATCCTCCCACGTCCCCACCGCATGACGTTAAACCTAATGTCCTTTTCAAAACATTGTGTGTCTTTATTCCCATCCTCATGGGATATGTAGGAACTCTGAGACATTTCATCTATAGGAATAGACCCAAATATTAGTATATACCTTCTTTTTTCTTCAGAAATATGTGTGTATTGATTCTAATCCACATGGGATATGCAAGAATGCCTGAAAATTTTTCTCTGTAGACCGATCCCCAAACATCGGGATCTCTCCTGGGTCCGGACCCCTGATTTGGATGCGTCTCAAAACACATGGTGTGGTGCAGGTTGTTTGCCCCTCCAGTTATGTCAAGAATTTCATGACAACACCATGTATTTGCCTCCTTAGAGATCTCCACATCTATTGTCCCATGAACGTGACATTAAACTTCAAATCTACTGTCTGATCTCTATGACCATAAACTAATATCTACCACATCCTTTTTTCATGAAGTTAAATTATATGCCATCTTCTATAACTACAAGTTGCTTGATTCTCATCCTCACGAGATTAGTAGGAACACTCGAACATTTCATCTTTGGGTCAAGACCTATTTCTTAGAGACCTCCTCGTCTTTCAGTCCCCCTGGCCTGAGACCTTCAGGACGTGGTATGTGGTGTGGTTGGGGCGTATTACCTCATTTACACCGGGTTTTCAATTTGCATTCCATGTACCTCCATCTTGAGAGCTCTTCATCCCCTCCAATCTCTTTGGAAACTCACTAACATGCCTAGAAGCACTCTAGGTTTGGACCTAGAGTGTTGGATTATACATAGACATGTTTTATCCCACATTCATGCTTCATGTTCCCCTTTATTTTGGATTTCAACATCTTTCACATTATAAAGGACCCCCGAACAGTATGGATTCTAGGGCCCAGCGCTCTTCTACCATCTGAAGCCAGCATCCCTAAAAATTTTAGAACAACAATTTTATATAAGTCCCACATTGAAAATCTGGTCAGCAGTTGATGATCAATTGTTTGTTCCCATTTCAGGCCACACGATATGGATGTTGTGATTCGAACATGATCAAAAGTCATCCTCCATCATTACTACACCCCCATTAAGCCATAAATATTGGTTGTGTAATTCACATACTCTTCCACTCCATCATGTCCAAGTGGAATTGCGACAATCTTGGGGTTATCCCTTAGTATGCATCAACACCTTAGTGGGACAAATCCACAATGTGGTGTCATTCGTGGATAAAAACTATTTCCCCTCTCTGTATTCCATGTGTTGTGAAGGCCTTATCTGCCCTTGTTTCCCACAATACGCACGGTTCATGTGGGATTAGAGATTTGGTCACGGATTACACCCATTGTGAAGAGTCTTGCTTCTGTGGTTTGAGTTCTACAAATTTAAATTAATATCTACTTATGGAATTTTAATATGATGGTAAAATTCATGACATATTCCATAACTACGTATGGATTTATTTCTATCCTCATGGGATATGTAGGAACACCCAGACATTTCTTCTTAATTTCCAGCTTAGGTTCAACTAATTACCTATTCTGTTCATCCTTTTGGCCTTGACTCATATAGGATTTGATGGTGTGGTGTATGTGGGTTTATGTCCCTATTCATGTTGGGTTTATAATATATGTACCACATACTCCCCTTTTAGAAGATATTATCTCTTGCATTTTGTCCCAAATGATGTTAAAATTCACTCTCATAACTATGTGTGGCTTGATTTCCATCTTTATGCAATATGGAGTAATGCCCATACATTTTATCTCCGGGTCTAGCCCAATATACTTTGATCAGTTATAGCCCCATCGGCCTGAGGTTTCTCCTCTAGAGTTGTGTGTGGTGTGGTGCAGACCTGGTCCTCATTCACGTCAGGTATTCTTTATCCCACCTTGTGTATTCCATCTAGATCCTCTTTCTTCTATATTAATCCAAGATATATGATGCTAAACTATATCCTAGTCCCATGAAACATTAAATTTCTATGTCTTTTCCGCATGAAGTTATGATTTATTGGTTGGTCCTATAAAATGACCCAAAACTATGACACTATAATCCTGGACACACAACAAAACACGACACCGCCTAGTGGTGTCCTCACTTTAGGGGACATCATGTTTGGTATCGAACATCCACCACGCCCTTTGTCAATGCCTACATATGAATTGATTCCTGTAGTGATGCCCAGATTATCCATCCTAGGTTTTTTGCTTCACAAAATCACACACACACATTCAATCTAATGAAGAAACAAGATCCTTAAAATGCTGCTTATTTCGGTGTGTGGGATAGACCCATACAACATTATTGTCCATGGCATTGGTACCCTATAATGACTCTTATCGAACTACGTACGGCCTGAGCCCCATCATCATGGGGTATGTAGGAACACCCAAGAACTTTTCCCCTATCCCATCCCAACTTTCACTTTTAGTCCCTCTTCCTAAAATCTCCCAGGGGAGCACATGGTGTGACACAAACTCTTGTTATCCTCATTCACATCATGTTTTTCAATTTCTACACCATGTGTCTCCCTTGATCCATTCCATTATGGTCTGAGATATAAGAACATAAAACTAAGATCCAATTGTCCTTTTAGAATGACAATAAACTTCATGAAACTTTCCAAACTATGTCTAGCTTGATTCCCATCCTGATGGGATACTTAAGAACGCCCAGGAATTTCGTCTTCGGGTCCAGCCCCCGGAATTGAAAATCCTTTTCTCTTTTAGGCCCCTTAGCCCGAAATATGTTGGGAGCATTTGGTCGTGAGTACCTATTGGGTCCTTATTCATGTCGATTTTTGAAACAAACATAACATGTGTCTCCCTCCATCTCACATGTAACACCCCAATCTTCTAGGGTACGCTACTCTTTGAATAATACAGTAGCGTGTTTTGTACACATCTTTGAGGTTTTAACACACACCACAATCAATCAAAGTAGCCGTTATGAATAGTAATACCCAATTTTTGAATTTTTATAAATTTTATTGTTCAAATTGGACTTCATTTTTGGATTTTGAATATCGAGATTAGCTTAGGGTGAATTTTTGGTACTTTTCTGATAACTTTTATATTTTGATGAATAGTGAAAATTACTAAATTTTAATTAAAAACAACTTTTATAATCAAAATTATTAATAGTGATAAATTACGAATTAGAGTGGTTTTAAAGAATAATTATATTATATTTTTTACCATTTAATCCAATGTTGGTCATTTGACATAATTTAACATATAAACTTGACATAAGAAAATGTCAATATTTTGATAGTTATTAGTTGTTAAAAACACGCTTTTTGTTTTGACAACAGGAATTAATTTTAAATTAATTTCCCCCACTTCTATGTTTTGAATTTAGAAAAATGGATTCCATATTTAAAATCAGGAGGTAAAAATTTTGTAAATAGGTAACTTTAATTTTTAGACATTTTGAATAATTACTTCGGTAAATATTTTATTAACCATGGTTAAAGGGTAAATCCGGTAAATAAGGGTACAAAACTAATATTATAATAATATTAAATTACCCTAAAACGTGTCCTAACCCTATTGGATGATACATGTCCGACCATGGGAATATTTGGGTCGATTTTGGGACCCCATGGAGCCACTTTTAAGTGATAATGTTACTTTATATTAATTATGTTAAAGTACATACAAAAATGGCATAAGCATATATCTTTTAGAAAAAAAAATTTTACATAGGGTTGTATATGTTATCCTTTCAACTATAAATATTAATTCGAAAGATAAAAATATTTCCTACATCATAGTATTTATTTAATAATTTTTATATAAATAATAAACTAAATTATTTATGCCACAATAATGATGTAGTGTTTACCTCATTAAAAATTTATTTAAATAAATAAAATTATAAAGACTATAATAATACCCAAAACCTACCCAATTCTTATTGGATGATTTTATTTCGATCACAAGTCATATTATATTTATCTTTAATGTGTTTTGGACATTCAGAAACTGAATATAATTATATAATAAAATAATTTTTTCAATCTTTCCGAAAGAGCCCCTCCTTCCCCTTACAAAAATCCCTCACTTCTAAACAATTCCACAAACCTCTCAAGACCCTTGGATCGTCCAAACTCTACCCAATTAATCTCCCTACATCCCTATCCTCCTCCTAGAAGCCCTAAATTAGGCATAAGGCACTTAAAGAGTCCTTTTGGTTCAAACAAAATGGAGTTACCCAAATTAAAGGTAATGATTTCTCTTAACTTATTTTCTTTTATTTTAGTTATCCAACCCATAAAATCCTTGTTTTCATTTATTTTGTGATAAAAACAGTATCCTAAATATACTATAATGTTTATATGATAATTATTCGAACTAACCTTACACACACCTCCATCTAATGGGTGAAGAACATAATGTTTCTGTGGATAGAAACCAAACGCCTCACAAAACGATGATTGTTCAATTATCCCCTACCACATCTCATGGTGGCCATTATGATGGATATGTAATTAAATATGATATTCATGATATTTATTATATATATAATCTTCTTTAATTCCTTTTTATAGCATACCATTATTCATTTCATTTCGTATATATATATGATAATTTCATTTGAGGAAGTGCGGACTACCGCCCCCTCAAAGTGATATGACTCGTTCATACCATACATGGAATGTATAGAGGATGGTGTTAATGAACTTAAGTAACATATATAAGATATTATATTATACAGGAATAATAATATACCTATATATCATTTGGTTTTTATTCCTTTTAAAATGAAAAATGAAATGGAAGTAGCATTTGTGCATACGTACGGATTTCCGTCTCCACGAACGTGATGAGATTCATTCCCCATCATATCAATTCAAGACTAATTTTCATTTGATGGTTAAAAATAATGTTTAATGACATAATATAATTTTGTATATAAATAAAATATATCCTATTCATAACAAACATGGATTATGTAACCAAGCATATAAAGGAGAACAAAATAGTTAACACCAAAACAACGATAATACTAAATGACAATATTAGAAGATCATATATGATATCATATTAATGTATATGATTCTTGAATAATTTAATAATAATTATTTCACTATTATACAAGAGTTTAACCTACCCTCTACCAATGAAAAGTACTAGGTAAGGGTTTATTTCACAATCTCTTCATTATCTGAGGTTGTTTATACGTAATTATCTACTGGGACCTCATTATAATCCACATCCATGTTTCTTAAAAATGTATTTCAAAATAGTCTTACTATTTTATAAACTATAAATTAAAGTAATTTATACCCTTTTTTGACTTTTATAAGATTTTTAAATGTAATCTTTCCATCATTTTCCGAATAAGGTCCTTTTCAACCTTTTCGACAAAATTAAGGTAAGAATGTCTTTTTTTAACTTATACGGCGGGTGCGGCTATTTTCCACCATTATAAAATCATTGCAGCTTCCCCTAAAAGATTATTAAAATATTTTCAAAGTAAATGTTTTATTTTATAATTATGTAACTTTTAAATGATTTTAAAAAAAGAGATATTTCTCTCAAATAGTTTTGATTTCATCTATGTCAACATCCTTTGATGGATTTTAAGATTATTTGATATTTTTTATTATGATACAAAACTTCCATATTGTATTGAAGGTTTTGTGATATGTTTGCCTATGGATGTGTTATTTTTATACCATTCATGGTTTATAGAGAAAGTATTTACATTTCGTATGCTAGTTTTAATACGAATGTTTATGTTATGTTTAAACCTGTTCATATGAGGAATGAATTGGACATAGTAAGTGAAGGGTGGTGCCCAATATAGATCCTCGATGCATTGGTAGTTATCATGAGACAAACTAGTGTCTTGGCACAAGGACTTTACAAAATCTTATTTGTAGTCTTGGGAAAAGTCCTTGACTATGTGGTTATGATAGTCTGGCATTATGCATTCCATCATTATGAAAGTGGTTATTGATATTGTATGTGATTATTATACTAGTAGAATATCCATGTGAATAAGTAAATGGAATTATTTCATTTCATTTTTTTCATATTATGATGATGTTCAAGTTTAAAAGGCTTTTGTTTTATTTATACATTGCCTTAAATGTTTATGCTTATTTATGAAAGTTTCCACTATATTTTTATACTTATTGAGCATCTGAGCTCACCCCTTTCTATGTTTTATTTTTCCCAGGTCTTGAAAAAGTATTTTATGACTGACCTATAAGGATATTCTAAGGGGATATGATTGTGGACTATGGAGACAATGTTGTTGTAGTTTTTCACTTTATGATGTAATGTAAGACTTATGAATGTATCTAGTGTTTCCAAGGCTACTAAACTAATTGGTCTTTCAAGACTTGTTATTTTGTGATCATGCCAATGTTATGTAATAATGCACCGACTCTCTATACCTGGGGTCAGGGCAATATAGTTGGTATTATAGGGAGGTTTCATAGAAACCCTGGAAGGTAGATTTAGATAAAATCGGATTAGAGCACAAAGACCTGAGATGGACTTTGAGGATTATTATAGAAGAACTTCCTAGAATTTTTGTATTATAGAGATTTTGTGAGTTTTCCGAGCAATACAGACCTTTCTAGATATGAGAAGGTAGAGGTGGTTGTGGCATAGATGTACTTAGGGGTAAAACCCGAAAACTCTGCTTTGAGCTAGACTCGAATGGGAACTGGTGCATGACAGCAGGCCTTGCTGCACTCTTGGTTACGACACACCCATGGGATATGCTTAGGATAATTGTAATTTTATTTACAAACCATTATGAAGGGTTTATGATTATATACTTCCTCAAAGAAAACACTTTTACGATTACGGATTATATCCATAAACTGTTCAATTTATGTTAAGTGTTTTACAAGTTTGGATTTATGTATTGTGATTCATAAACTAATATAGTGTATTCCATTATTTAGAAATGGATCCTAGTGGAAGGAAAGGAAATTGTATCAATGCACGCACTCCATGGAGAGATTTCCCTCCTGATCAAGATATTTATAGTGGAGCTAGTGATACTACTGGTGCTGATCAGCTTATCACTATACCGGGACAACTCACTCAGGTTATGAATAATAACATTTCCCATATGGAGCACCCTGATCCATAGCGTGGAGGATCAATGTTAGATAGATTCATGAGGAAACAACCACCAACATTCAATTGGAGTAAAAATCCATTAGAGGATGAGAAATGGATAAATTCCTTAGAGAAGATATTCCATGCCTTGGGGAGTAGTGAAAGGGAAAAAGTTGTTATGGAAGTTTACTGCCTCACTGGAGATGCTGATCAATGGTGGTCATTGATTCAAAACATAAAGGAAGATTATGAAGTATCAAATATGGAATGAAGGGAGTATAAAGATATTTTCTTAGAAAAATACTTTCTTCATGACCTTAGAGTAGATATGGAAAGACAATTTATGAGTCTGAGGCAAAAAGAGGATGAGAATAATGAAAAGTATGAGGCTAACTTTACAAGGTTAGTGAGGCACGCTACAGATTACATATGTAACCCAAGAATTAATATTGACTATTTATTTGATGGATTAAAACTGTTTCTCCATCGAGCATTAGTCTCACAATCCATCTCATCTTACGAAGATATTATCTCATGTGCTATCAAGACATTAAAGGAATTCTCAATGTCTTATGACTTTAAATCAAAGAAAGAGAATAAGAGATCTTCTGAACACTCTAGAAATGGAAATAAGGGGAAGAATGGAAAAGTTTAATATCCATCCTTTAGTAAATGCGAGAAGAAACACCCTGGTACTTGCTTGAAGGGAATGGGAGTTAATTACAAGTGTGGTGAAAAAGGCCACCAAGCTCGTGATTGCAAGGAGAAGAAAGAATCTACCAATGTTCAATGATACAATTTTAGGGAGATGGGGTATTATGCGAATGAATGTCCTAAGCGTCAGGGGAACTTACCTCATAAAAGGCCAAGGGATCAAGGACACCATATTCTATCACTACTGCTAAGGTTGAAGCTCCAAAATACGTGGTGCCAGGTAATTTAATGGATTCCTAAAGTTTATCCAATGCTTTATTTGATTCTGGGCCATCGCATTGTTTCATATCTTCCTAGTTTGCTAAGAAAATTAGATATTTCCAATTTGATTTAACAAGGGAGTTGTTATTAAATACTCCTAAAGTAAGTATCATTGCAACAAAGTTTTGTGAATCAGTCCCCATTAGAGCACATAAATGTTCTTTATCTGATGATCTCATCATCATACCCATGATTGAATTTTATATAATCCTCAGTATGGATTGTCTTTTGGACCACGATGTGAAGATTTATTTTAAGAAGAAGGAGGTTACAATTTTTTATGATGATGATAAAGAACACCTTTTCTTTAGAGCAGAATCGACACCACCTAATTCCTATCTAGATCCCCCCCAGTAGCTCAACTAAATTCAATTATTGGGGAGGAAGAGAATGAAAAAACTGTTGGTGAGGAAAGTAATGTTCAAATAGATGATGTACCTATTTTGAGAGAATATGTTGATGTGTTTCCAAAAGATTTACCTGGACATCCTCCAGAACATGAAATTGAGTTTTCCATTGACCAAATTCATGGTTCAGGGCCCATAAAGAATACCCCTTATACAATGGCCACTGTGGAATTAGTGGAACTAAAGAAACAACTAGTGGAATTGAGTTATAAGGGTTCTATTCTCCCTTGTGTTTCTCCATGGTGAGCCCATGTCCTTTTTGTTAAAAAGAAAGATGGATCTATGAGGTTATGTATCAACTACATGGAGATCAATGCTATAACAATAATGAACAAGTATCCCCTACCTCGCATTAATGATTTATTTGACCAACTGTATGGAGCTCAATACTTTTCAAATATTGACCTTCGATCTGGATACCATCAGTTGTGTGTGAAGAAGGAAGACATTCCGAAGATAGCATTTCGGACTAGGTACAGGCATTACAAGTTTACAGTAATGCCTTTTGGATTGACTAATCCACCCTCTGTCTTCATGGACCTATTGAACAGAGTTTTCAAGGAATATCCTGATGATTTTGTAGTGTTATTTAGTTATGATATCTTGGTATACTCCAAAATCTACGAAGATCATGAAAATCACTTGCGCATTATCCTAAAGACTCTTGGAAGACATGAATTATATGGGAAGTTTAGCAAGTGTGAATTCTGGCTTTAGGAGATTTCTTTTCTTGGAAATATTGTCTCTAAGGATTGAATTTCTTTTGATCCTTCTATGACCAAGGAAATCCAATAATGGCCAGCACCGACGAGTATAACTGAGGTACGCAGTTTTATTGGTTTAACATGTTATTATCGGTATTTCGTCCAGAATTTTTCTGGATTGGGTAACCCATTAATGAAGCTCACACGAAAAGGGGTTGAATTTATTTGGAAAAAGAGTGTGAAGAATGATTTTGAAGAAATGAAGATAATATTAGTCAATGCTCCTATATTTACTCTACCATCAGGGAATGATGGGTTTGTTATTTATAGTTATGCTTCAAAGAAAGGACTTGGTTTTGTCCTTATGCAGAATGATAGGGTTATTTCCTATGCATCATGACAGCTGAAAATTCATGAGAAAAACTATCCTACTCATGATCTTGATTTAGTTGTTGTAATCTTTTCTTTGAAGATATGGAGACATTATCTCTATGATGAAAAATGTGAGATATATACCAATCACAAGATTTTGAAGTATATTTTCTCACAGAGAGAACTCAACATGAGGCAAAGATGATGGCTTGAACAACTCAAGAATTATGATTGCATGATACACTACCTTCCGGGGAAGGCAAATAAGGTGGCAGATGCTTTGAACAGAAAGGATCATGGAGTTTTGAACAAGATGAGATTTGAAAAGGATCCTATATATATAGTACTAGTGAAGATGGATATGGGATTCACCATGGAAGGCGAAACATCAATACTTTTTCAAATGGTTGCCAAACCATCTTTACTAGAAAGGATAAAGAGTTCTTAGACCGGTGATGAAGAGTTTCAAAAGAATGTTAAAGATGTGAATGATGGGAGATTGAGTGACTTTGTGTATGAAGAAGGAATTTTGAAATTTGGGAAGAGACTTTGTGTTCCTGATATACCTAATCTAAAAAGGGAATTGTTGGATGATTCTCATATTTCCAATTTCTCTATACACTATGGGAGCACCAAAATGTATAGAGATTTTAAGGAAAATTTTTGGTGGCACAACATGAAGAGGGAGATTTCAGATTTTGTGTCAGGATGTATAGTTTGTCAACAAGTGAAGTATAGAAGGCAACAACCTGGAGGATTCAGGAAACATCTTTCCATACCTGAGTGGAAATGAGATAATATTATGATGGACTTTGTTATGGGGCTACCAAATACTCCTAGAAGGAAAGATGAAATATGGGTCATTATTGATCATCTTACCAAGTCAAAACATTTTCTTGCTATAAGAGAAGATATACCACTTGAATGTCTAGGAAGACTATATTTTAATGAGGTTGTGAGACTTGATGGAGTACCCCAATCTATTGTTTCTGATCGTGATCCCCATTTTACTTCAAGATTTTGGAAAAGTCTTCAGAAATCCCTAGATACTGAACTTCGTCTGAGCACTGCCTACCACCCCCAAACTGATGGACAATCAAAACAGACTATTCAAACCTTAGAAGACATGTTGAGATCATGAAAACATAACTCTCAGGGTATGTGGGATCAATATTTACCTCTGGTATAATTTTTCTATAACAATAGCTTCCATTCAAGTATTCAGATGGCACCATATGAAGCATTATACAGAAAGACATGTCACACACCAACCTGTTGGGATGATGATGGTGAAGGAAAACTCGTAGGCCCAGAACTTGTGGAGGAAACGTTGGAAAAGGTGAAGGTAGTCCAAACCCACATCAAAGCAGCTCAAAGTTGGCAGAAGAGCTATACTGGTAACCGAAGAAAGGATTTGGAATTTCAGGTAGAAGATCATGTTCTCTTGAAGGCATCTCTATGGAAGGGTGTTATAAGTTTTGGTAGAAAGGGAAAATTGAGTCCTAGGAACATCGGATCTTTCGAAATTATAGAATGAATTGTGGTTTTATCTTAACAGTTGGCAATGCCTCCAAGTCTCTCCAAAATTCACGATGTGTTCCACGTATCACTGTTGAGAAAATACATGCCAAACCCAATGCATGTACTCACTTATATGGAAGTAGAACTGGAACCTGATCTATCTTATTGCAAAGATCCTCTTAGGATTCTTCATACCAGAGAACAAGTGCTGAGAAACCGGACAACTCGTCTGGTAAAAGTTCTCTAGAGAAACCATAATATGGAAGAGGCAATGTGGGAACCCAAGGAACTTATGATGAAGAACCACCTGATTCTTTTTACATAGTAATATTCTAGATATTTTGAGGATGAAATTATTTGAAGGAGGGGAGTATGTAACACCCCAATCTTCCACAATACTCTTCTCTTTGAATAATACAATAGCATGTGTTGTACGCAACTTCGAGGTTCTATCACACACCACAACCAATCAAAGTAACTGTTATGAATTGTAATACCCAATTTTTGAAATTTTATAATTTTTATTATTCAAATTGGACTTCATTTTTGGATTCGGAATATTGAGATTAGATTAGGGTGAATTTTTGGTACTTTTCTGATAACTTTCATATTTTCATGAATATTGAAAATTAATAAATTTTAATTAAAAAAACTTTTTTTATCGAAATAATTAATAGTGATAAATTATGAATTTGAGTGGTTTTAAAGAGTAATTAAATTATATTTTTACCTTTTAATCCAATGTTAGTCATTGGACATAATTTCACATTTAAACTGGACATAAAAAAGTGTCAATCTTTTGATAGTTATTATTTGTTAAAAACATGTTTTTTGTGTTGACAATGAGAATTAATTTTAAATTAATTTCTGGAACTTCTATGTTTTGAATTTAGAAAAATGGATTCCATATTTATAATCTGGAGGTCAAAATTGTGTAACTAGGTAACTTTAATTTTTAGACATTTTGAATAATTATTTCAGTAAATATTTTATTTACCATGGTTAAAGGGTAAATCCGGTAAATAAGGGTAAAAAACAATATTTTAATAATATTAAATTACCCTAACACGTGTTCTAACCCTATTGGATGATTCATTTCTGACCATGGGAATCTTCGGGTCGATTTTGGGACCCCATAGAGCCACTTGTAAGTGATAATGGCACTTTATATTAATTATGGTAAAGTAAATACAAAAATGACATAAGTATATATATTTTAGAAAAAAAAATTTACATAGGGATATAAATGTTATATTTTAAACTATAAATATTTATTAGAAAGCTAAAAATATTTCCTACATCATGGTATTTGTTTTATAATTTTTAGACATCTAATAAAGTAAATTATTTATGACACAATAATGATGTAGTGTTTACCTCATTAATAAATGATTTAAATAAATAAGATTATAAAGACTAAAGTAATGCCCAAAACCTGTCCAATTATTATTGGATTATTTCATTTAGATCATGAGTCATCTTATCTTCAACTTTAATGAGTTTTGGACCTTCAGAAACTGAATATCACTATATAATAAAATAATATTTTCAATCTTTCCTAAAGAGCCACTCCTCCCCTTATAAAATCCCTCACCTATAACCAATTAGACACACCTCTAAAGCCCCTTGGATCGTCCAATATCTACCTAATTGAACTCCTTACATCTCTCTCCTCCTTCTAGAAGCCTTTCCTTAGGATGAAGGCACTTCAACAGTCCATTTGGTTCAAACCAAAGGGAGTTACCCAAATTAAAGGTAACAATTTCTCTTAACTTTTTTTCTTTTATTTTACTTCTCTAACCCCTAAAATCATTTTATTCATTCCTTTTGTAACAACACCAGTATACTAAATATACTAGGATGTTGGTATGAGAAGGATTTGAACTACAATTACACACACACCCATCTACTGGGTGAAGAACATAATGTTTCTGTGGATGGAAACCAAACGTCTAACAAAACGATGACTGTTCAATTATCCCATACTGCCTCTCATGGGGACCATTATGATGGAAATATAATTAAATATGATATTAATAATATATATTTTATATATAAGCTTCTGTAATACCTTTTTATAGCATACCATTATTTGTTTCATGTTGTATATATATGTGTTAATTTCATTTGAGGAAGTGCGGACTACCGCCCCCTCAAAGTGATATGACTTGTTCATACCATACATGGAACGTAAAAAGCATGGTGTTAATGAACTTAAGTAACATATATAAGATATTATATTATAATGAAATAATAATATACCTATTTATCATTTGGTTTTTATTCCTTTTAAAATGAAAATTGAAATGGAAGTAGCGTTCGTGCGTATGTACGGATTACCGTCTCCACGAACATGATGAGATTAATTCCCCATCATATCCATTGTAGACTAATTTTCATTTGATGGTTAAAAATTATGTTTAATGACATAATATCATTATATATATAAATCAAATATATACTATTCATAACAAACATGACTTACGTAACGAAGCTTATAAAGGAGAATGAATCAATTAACACCGAAACAATGATAATACTAAATGACAATATTAGAAGATCATATATGATATCATAATAATGTATATGGTTATTGAATAATTTCATAACAATTATTTCACCATTATACATGAGGTTAACCTACCCTCAACCATGAAAAAGTACAAGGTAAGGGTTTATTTCACAATCTCTTCATTATCCGAGATTGTTTATACCTAATTATCTACTGGGACCTCTTTGTCATCCACATCCATGTTTCTTAAAAATGTATTTCAAAACATTATTAGTATTTTATAGACTCTCGGTTAAATTCATTTATACCCTTGTTTTACTTTTATAAGATGTTTATAATGGAATATTTCCGTCTTTTTCCAAAAAAGGTCATTTTTAACCTTTTTGACAGAATTAAGGTAAGAATGTCTTTTTTTACTTATTCGGTGGGTGCGGATATTTTCCAACATTATAAAATAATTGAATCTTACCTTACAATTTTATTAGAATATTTTCAATGTAAATGTTTTATTTTATAATTATGTACCTTTTAAATGATTAAAAAAAAGAGATATTTCTCTCAAATAGTTTTTATTTCATCTATGTCAGCATCCTTTGATGGATTTTAAGCATATTTGAAGTTGATTTATTATGATACAAGAAATCCATATTGTATTCAAGGTTTTGTGATATGTTTGACTGTGGATGTGTTATTTTTATACCATTCATGGTTTATTGAGAATGTATTGACATTTTTTATGCTAGTTTTAAAGTGAATGTCTATGTTATGTTTAAACCTATTCATATGTGGAATGAATTGGACTTAGTAAGTGACGGGTGGAGCCTGATATAGCTCCTTGATGCATCGGTAGGTTTCATGAGACAAACTAGTGTCTTGGCATAAGGCCTTGACAAAATCTTATTTGTAGTCTTGGCACAAGGCCTTGACTATGTGGTTATGATAGTATGACATTATGCATTCCATAATTATGAAAGTGGTTATTTATATTTCAAGTGATTATTCGATGAGTAGAATATACTTGTGAATTATTAAATGGAATTATTTCATTTTATTTTTTCCATAATATGATGAAATTGAAGTTTAAAAGGCTTTTGTTTTAGTTATACATTTCCTTAAATGTTTATGCTTTTTATGAAGGTTTCTGATATATTGTTATCCTTACTGAGCATCTGACCTCACCCCTTTCTATGTTTTATTTTTCCGAGGATGTGAAGTAGAATTTTATGACTGAACTGTAGGGATAGTATGAGGGGATATGAGTGTGGAATATGGAGACTATGTTGTTGTAGTTTTTCACTTTATGATGTAATGTAAGACTTATGAATGTATCTAGTGTTTCCAAGGCTACTAAACTAATCGGTCTTTAGAGACTTGATCTTTTGTGATCATGCCAATGTTGTGTAATAATTCACCAACTCTGGGTAACTGGGGTTGGGGCGTTACATGACACGTCTCATTGGCATACTAAAATGTGTTGTGAAAAAGATCCCAAAGTGTAGAATTTCCATGTGGACATTCCCCCATTTCATGTACATGCTTTATGATCACCTTATTTGGATCTCCATACTCTTCCATGTCTGATGGGACACCGAATATGTCCTAGTCACATTCCACATTGGCTACCCAACCATTTTGTGCCAACCCCACATTACCTAAAACAACATTTTGTGATAGGTCTCATGTTTCAAATATAGTCAGTGGTCGACCATCATTTCTCAGTCCCCATTCTAGGCTAACATGATATCGATGCTGTGTTTCAATCATGGTCAATTGTTATCCTCTATCATCACACACCCATCATTATGATCCAGATCTTTGGTTTCATGATTCATATCTTTTTACGTATTTGTGTTCAATTGGATTTCCACCACAATCATTTTTATACTTGTGTGAATTAATGTGTGATAAGAAGGCGGGTCAAAATTTATGGGATGTCATTCACCTAGAATTTTGTTTCCCCTAATCTGTGCCTCCCTGTACCAGGAAAGTTCCACCACTATTCTTTATTTCTCACATCGAGAATGAATCATGTGGGTTTAGTGTTTTTAGTAGGATGTGTAATGGTGTAGCTAAACCACACATGCCTTTCATTTCGTGTGATGTTAAACTGCAATATGAGAACTACATATTGCTTAATTCCCATCCTCATGGGGTACGTAAGAATTCCTGGACACTTGTATTGGGTCCAATCCAAATTTCACCATCTTCATCCTCTCGATATAATATTTTCTCTGAGGTTACATGGTGAGGTATATAATTTCTTGGTCCTCATTCACATCGAATCTATAACAGATGCACAATGTACTTCCCCATTTTGGGATCTCCCCTTCCTCTCTCTTTGTGCTATCGTATGACGATAAACTACATAGGTCATCCAGAACTATTTTTAGCTTGATTCTCATCTTTACGGGTTATATAGAAACACCCATGAATTTAACCTTGGTTCTACTAGCCCATGGTCATTAACCCTTCTGGCCCCTTAGCCCTGAACACATTCCAGTCTTTATCGCCTTAAATTAGGAGCCTATAGTCCGCGCAACATGAATTTAAACTATTATCCTTAGTCCATGAAATATGACATTAAAACTGTATGAACCATCCTCATTTTACAACATTAAACTAATTGTCTATCATATTCATTGGTATGGAGTTAAAATAAAATTCATTCTAGGTCCTCTCTAGAGAGGTCCTATCTAGATGTAGGTATGATCCCTAATCAGACCGATGCACTCGCCTAATGTGTTTTCATCAAAGGGGTGTAATTTCAAGAGTGTTATATTCCATTAGAACAATATATCACTACACCCTCCATGATTTGTGTTCCCATTTTTTTTAAAATCTTCTTATTTCACTCGTAATGGAACCCCCTAATAGTACATATGCTCAGCCTAGGGCTCACCTACCATCTTGGGCTGACATTTCGGAAGGCTAATGGGTGAAATTTTGAGTCCGGCACTATGTTTCAAACATGGTTAGCAGTCGGCACTCTTTTTTTATCCCACTTTCGTCTAACGCAATAGAGACACTATGTTTCGAACATGGAAAACAGTCATCCTCCAATTTCATGATACCCCCACAATTTTCTAAATTTAGGGTATCATGATTCACACGTTTCACTTCCTTCTGATCGCATTGACTCCAACAAAATTTATGTCATCCCACTCATGCACTATATCACATTAGGAGAGTAGAAATTTGGAGGTTCTGAGGAACCTATTCCCTAGTCGAGGCTCCCCTTTCCATTTCAAAAACTTTGGGTGGTCATCCAGACCCCAAGTTTATGAAGCTCAGCCAACACCCTTATACACAAAGTGAACAATTGTGTAGTCTTATCTTGTTTCTCACACCGAGAAAAAACCACAGGATCTTAGGTATGGATTTCTATTTACTTCACGAATATGGTAAAAATGCATTGAAATAAAGAAGCAATAAAATAATCCTTCCATGCACGCAGTTCAGGTTAAAAAGAAACAAGGAAGGATAGGTTTATGATTTTGGACAAAACAGGTCCCTTAAGGATCAGCTCCTCTGATAGATTGCTCCAGTGTCTCCACCTTCTATATCGTAGCCTCTAGGGCTGCCTCCTACCCACTGAGATCTCTCTCTTAATCAATGACTACAGAGTGTAAATCATTATACATGGCCTGCACTCATGCCTTCTCAACTTGGAGCTCAATCATTTGGTGACTCGCCCACACTACCTGCTCATGGGAATTTGCTTGCTGGGTCCTCAACTATTAAATGAGTTTAGAATGGATTGTAATAAATGTTTCTCTTTTGTTTTCTTGATCTTCAAGGAATCAAACTTCAATCTAAGCCTTAAGGAATTCCTGGGTATTCTCTGAGTTCTTTTGGCACTGGTAAAAATCATAGTGTCACCTATTATCCTGTATTTTCGCATTTATATAATCGTCGGTCATTATATGAAGACTATGATAATCCACCCCTCCATCACAATGAAAGCGTATTCTGGTGATAAGTGACCCCATACGTCTTAGACATTCTACCTGGGACTCACCGAGAAAACATTTTATGCACTTCCACACCTGGCGCCACGTTATATGTCTCACCTCAGCTGCGTCTGGGTCAGAATTGTTCATCTCCTCAGGGTCCACAGGCCTATACATAGGAAAAGAATCTTGGAGTTCAGCAGAGGGGTCCTCTTCTGGCATAATTTCTTCTTTAGTGAATTCACCCTTGCTATAATAGAGTTCAACCCTAGTAGCATTATTGCCCCTGATTGTAGCATCTAGCTCACCAAGTACTAGGGTGGGGCTATCTTGAATAGTTGGAACTAAAGGATCCAGTGTAATCACTAGCAGTGTTATTTCAGATGATCAAGACTCGATGGGTTTTCTAGCCTCCATCATTGAAATCACTACCTTGAGAATAAATATCTTGGTCAGCCTAGTTTCCCAATAAAATATTATATCCAACAAAGGAAAAGACTTACAGGATCCAAGCGCATCGGTATCCAATGTCTGTGTATTAGTGGGTGCCACCACCACATGAGATCCCTCAGAACATGTCAGTATGATCACTGAAAACAGTACCTTATTAATGATGGGAATAGTGGAAAAAATCAAATTCTACCATTTCATCCCCTCCTTTATGTTCTTCACTTCCCACTGTAACCACAGTCGCTTCCCTCCCTTGCTCAATTCTGAATGAAAAATCAAGAGGATTTTCTCTCACCTCCATGGGTACCTCTTCATCCCCTATAAGGAAGGATTCTCAACTACCATCATTAATGTGTTTCTAAGTAGGGTATAGTTTGTTCATCAGGTTAGAATTGTGAAAATATAAATGCTAGTAGAGAAAAGAGCTAAAAACTCAGCTTGAGATGCTCATCCATATCTACATCTGAGCCTACAATTTCACCTCTCTCACACGAGCTTCTCTAGAGAGTGTACATTTCTAAAATTCCATCACCACTGATTCCTTCATCCTCTTCCTACTCTTATTCCCCTTTGTCTTCATCTTTTTCTCTTTTACATCATCTTCCCCTTTTTATTTTTCTTCCTCTTCATCTTTATCCTCGGATGGTAAATTTTCTAGGTCATGTTCATGACCGAACAACCCTTTCATCTGGAGATGCGGCTCTTCATACGACCCTCTCTAGAACATGTACATATCCATGGATATTAATTATTCATGTAAACAATGAATGTTTACCCTATCTCACACCTAGAAGAACCGTATGTTTGGAAAGTCAATCCCGATATTCACGAGTCTCCTCCACAACTCTTTGGTAGACATAGATTATCATAGGGTCCACTAGGCATACCATAGAGATGGGAAGATAGTGTCGGAAGATGGATTTTATGTGTTTCTTGAGATGCTTCCCAGAAAGTTACCTTGTTGACCATTGAGGCTTCCCATGGGGCCACCCCTCCTTAGAAGGTGGAGGCACCTTCTCGCCTTGCAAGCATCATACTGATGAAGTTCCAGGCAATGTTGTTCTAGGCACCTGGCCTGTTATTTTTTTCACCTCTCCTGCATCACCCCATCTTCCTCCTCACTCTGCTAGATCCACGGTAGCTAAATTGATTGTATGGATGCATGTTCATAGAATCACCTCAAGGTATGTTTTTTTACAACGGTCAGTATACTTTGTTGACAAGACAACACTGACATCGGTAAGGGGATAGTGTTGACATCATCCTATCCTGAAGTTGTGAACATGAAACACTATTGGCGGGGAATGGACGTATGTCACTCTTCCTGAACTTCTGTGATCAATTTCTTTGGAATCCACTGCATGCACCCAAACTATCTAGTAAACCTAGTTGGAACATACGGTTCACAAAATATTTTTCAGGGCTACCAGCACACAACCCCTAATTCTCAATAGATATTCCCTCTGATCTAATGTCCCCCACCCATCATCTACCTTCTAACCTACTAGGGTCTGGAATGGGTGAAAGTTGCAATTAGTATGTCTGCCAATCTTGAGCTTGATCCCTTCTTCTCTACGTGTTAGTGAGAGGATTACAGCAATGTTCATGTGGGATGGTCACATGCTGTTACCTAGAGAGTGAATATCATTTATGAAGTCATACCCATCACAATGTGTTGTGACCCAACCATGAAGGATTTGGAATCTCCCACATATTCATCTGGGAGTAATTCCCCTCGAGGTATGTCCTAGAATGCTGTATAGCCTGGCCAGTATGGTCACCCCCCAGATTGACCTTGATCATCGCCACCATAATCTTGACCATCACTAGGGTTCTTGGGCAAACCCCCATCCTCATGTCCCTCACTAGAAATATCCACCTGCTCAATAATGAATCAAGGAACCCGACATATCATACATTCGGTTCATGAATTTCGTTTATGATGAAGCCCTAGGATTAGTACTCTCCTTCTTCTAGGACCATCCAATATGATACCACATTTCCCCTTTATGATGTGTTTGGGAACTTCCTCCCTTAGTCTGGAATTTTCATAGTCTTTTCATGAATTATAAATAGGCTAAATCATCCCAGATATGATATATCCTTCTCGACATATTTTATTTTCATCTTCTACTTAGCTAGTGCCATCATATACCATGTTAGGATGGGGGTTCACATCCTATCCCCCTGACATTCTATATTGGGAGGAAATAGTCATACTGGTACACCACCAAGGGGATTCCACAAATGCAATGGAAATCTTAAAAACTAATACTTACCTCCTCGTGGTGGAGGTGGAAGGTGTTGGTATCTGGACACTACTGATAGAATAGCTCTGGTACTAGGTCCTACTGTCGATAGATGTGAAATTGTGATTTCTAAACTGCTTCCAAAATCCCAATAGACCACATCTCTTCCATAAACCCCTCGCATTTCAGGTGTATCCAGTTCACCAATACCCATTTTCTCATGAAATTAACCCCAGACCTAAAGTCCCATTCTTCCCAAACCTTTGTATCATTATTAAGGATTCATATAAAAATGATCACATAATGAGATGGAGATTCCTCATGAACCGGATGACTTCCTACAATTTTCTTAGTATTCAGATTCGGGATATTGATGGTTGTGTTCTATATTCCCATGAGAGAATGGCTATTGTTCATGATGTTGAACTATGGGATACTATCCTCGCATGTCACCCCTGACCGCGGTGTATCAGTTTCAAAGAGTGGTAGCAGTACCTCCTCTAAAATTATATTGTTCCATATCGAAAAACTATCACTCAAGACGTAATCCTTTTTAGCTTGTGTAAGAATGCCAAAAAGTATTTGATATCAGACACAACCCTCTTCGTGTAAAGAATCTAGGGGTTCATGATTATCTGAGTCTTCCTTGCATCTACGGTAGCCTCCCTATTAGCGTCGGTCTATTGTGTAGCCATTTCTATTGGGTTTTGAGAAATTCAAAAGATTGTGTGTGAAAAAATAGAGGATTAGTGGGAAAGACATCCTGTTGCATGCAATAATAATGCCAAAAATGGGGTGCACAAAAAAATGGACGGCCGCACAAAAATGACCGTGAGTGCACAAAAAACTCAGTAATGGTCGCGACAACATGCACGCAGATTTGGACCATTTTTCACATTAAAGAAAGAGTGAATATCATATGGAAAAGTCAATGTGGGTACCTAGGGGCCCTCAGTGTATTTATAGGCACATACCACCCCTTTCATGTGTAGGAATGTAGTTTTCAAACCAAAAGGAATTTTTTTCTCAAACCTACCATGCACTCCTCTACATTTCGGCATGACCCTCATAATCAGACCTTCAGGTCCCCCATCAGCACTGATTCTGAGGGGGAATTTGATGATGCCGAATTTCAGATATGGCCAAGGATGGGAAATATTAAAGGAACCTGAAGTCATTTTGAGAATCCATGGAAAATTCCACGATTAAAGAGGTAGTGGCACATGATATTTAAGGTGTTCCCACAAGATTTCATGGGGTGTACAAAACCTTGTGCACCCAATGCGAAATCATGTGAAGGTTTCCGCATTGACCATCCGCAGTCCTGCCAAGGCATTGGCACGAAGGAAGAAAAGTGGGTGTGAAAGATTCCCTGCAGTGTGAAAACCCATGCACGCCCAATGTGACATCCACAAGAGCCTTTCATAGAGGAATATTAAAACATATTCAAAGTAATTGGCACAAATTAATGGAGTTATACACACAAGAGTCCCTACGGCACATAAACCCTTGCGCATCCATTGCAACGTCAAGCGGCCTTTTACATGCCTCTCCTCTTGCGTGGTGCCATCAATGTTTTCAGATATAAATAGAAGCGTAACCCTCTCCCTTCAGGGATGGTTAATGAAGACGAACCCAAGATCTTCTACATGAAAGACCCCACTTCCACAACCGTGAAAAAAACATCATGGAATCAAGCTATTTTATCTTGCACGACCTGTCCCCCATGGGTCCTCCTTTGGGTGGGCCCTCTAGGTCTTGATCCCCACCCATTTCCTTTTACCCTAAGGAATTTTCACAGAAAATATCCCTCTTTCATGAAATTTAATATTTGTATAAAAATTGTTTTGCATGCATCTATTGGGTTTCTGTGCAAGAGCCCCATCTTGCATGAAACCTCTCATTTTGTGTTCTCCCCTCCTCGTGTGCTCCATGTGTCATACTCACCCAAAGGCACCATGTCTGAGCCAATATTATGTTCGAAACCCCTATCATGCACATGAATCTTCTATATGGCCCTCCATGCTCATGCAATGTGAATTCAAGGTCCCTTGGTAGTTGGTTCATATTGCAATGGTTATCTTTAAGCTTCTTCACATAGGCACTCTAACAGATATTGCTTATTCATATAGCCATGGTAACGTGATCCCCTCAATGGATCACTCCATAACACCGCCTCACCATGACATTGTTGATGCCTTCCCATCCCTAAGGATGGATGGGTATCAGTTATGTAAGTCCTAGGGGTGCGGAGTGAACCAGCCTAGTCCAAGAAGCAAGATGTTAAACTACCAAAAACCATCGTCGTCAACACATGATGTTAAATTATGGCCTCACCCCATGCAACATATAAGGTGTACCCCATATTAGACATTATAGATGCCCACTAGTCACCACATGAGTGACTAATTCTTCATATGGAATGAGATACACTTAACTAGAATAACATATGTCTGTGGGGAAAGTGAAACCATCTTGGAGTAAGCCCCTATCCTTTCTTGTGGGAGGTATCATCCGTGCTTCTCTTATTTTATTCAGTGCACAAATATTAGAGGAGAGAGGGGCATATGGGCCTTCGTTTCCCCTTCCCTTTGCCTCTATAATTTGTCTCCATTGGGCCTCCATCCTGGAGTAAGTCCCAATATCCATCTCCTGGTTTGGTAACCACGCATAAGCCCCTGTTTCCTCTTTGGGCCACTAACACCCACTCTTTTCCTTACAAATGTAGCTTTGATGATGTGATTTTCAGGTCCTTGCTGCCTCTTGTTTCCCACACCGAACTTGACTCATGTGGTCTTAGAGTAAGAACTGAACAAGACATCCTTACTGGGTTTCCATAGCACATAAGCCCCAAACACCCCTTCTGAGCTACATGGACTTTGATCCTTTCCCTTTCCAAGAAATATACAAAAGAAGCTTCCCTATGGTTCAAGCCCCACACCCATCGGTCCTAACCACTTCAAGCTGGTTCAACCTCATCCCACATGATGTTAAACTATATTCCCCTTTCATCATTCATGACGTTATACTGTACCTATTAGAACTACATCGGTTTTGATCACTGTCTCCTAGGTAGTGTACGTAGAAATCCACCCTAAGGTTCAACACCAGACACTGGTAAACCTATTCGAAATTTTTGGGTTTTCAACCCTATCTCCTAGACAAGGTAAGTTGGAATCCTCCCTGGGGTTTAACCCCAAAAACTGGTAAACATAAGTGTCCCCATTATAGGGAAACATATCCATGGTTTATCCCTTAGTGGCATCAGACCCACTCCTGGGATGCTAACCATGTATAAGCCTTAGTATGTCATTGGGTTTTTGTCCTCTGTGTGCACCATGATTTCACGCCCCATAGTAAACTACATGGACATTGAATCCCTACCATGGGGATATGAATGAATCCCCTTGAGGTTTAAGCCCATAATTCATGTCCCATCCTAGTCTCTCCTTTGAACCATTTTCATTTTGGGAAGGTCATTCCCCAACCCAGAGGTTCTAATCTCTTTGGGTCTAATCCATGCATCCATTCTCACAAGATGCTTCCTCAAGTATCCCATTGCCCCACCAAACTACGTGGACTTTCTTTCTCATCCTCGAGGATATGTAAGAGGACTTTCTGAAGTTAAATTTTAACATCGCCATCATCTTCATGTCAGTTCCATCCCATTCCTCTCATTCACTTCATTCAACCATCCATCATCCGTCTTGACTCTTACCCAGACTGCCACATTCTGGTAAGATCATGCCATATATCTAGAAAACTAACCATGTATAAGCCCCATACACAATCCATAACCATCCATCCAAGAGTTTACTTCTAGTGATGGGATTCTATCCATGCGTAATACCCTTAATTCATCAGGTCGTTCTCTTCTCTGTATACCCCAATTTCAAGCCTCACCCATTCATACTACATGGGTTTTTATCCCTGTTGTCTACAATAGGTTTGTAGAAACCTCCATGAGGTTCAACCCCAGCTAATGGTAAACACTAGAGTCTCATTTATAGGGACCCAAGCATCCTCATATCCGTTATCATTTGGAATTTTGATCCACTCACCCGGTAAACCCCTTAGGTTCTCTCACATGGGGATGAATGCATCTGATCCACTTCTCCAAATGTTCTGATCAGTATGATCCATCTCCACTAGATGCTAAACTCGTGACATACCCTATTTTAAGCATGAGAATCTAAAGGAAATCTCAGATACATGCCTATGGAATATAATTCCCCACACTCGACATGGTATTCCTTATTTTTTTCGTGCCCTCGAGAAATCCAGTCATAAGGGGAAGAAACCCGGATGCATCAGTGTGCCAACTTCCAAACACGTCAGTGATGTCCAATGTGACTACTCCCTAGATAAATTGTTTCTTCCCCAACATGACCATGTGGATGGTCTTTACCGAAGTAGTTTAATTAACTGGTTTCCACAAATACATCGCACTGGGAAGTGTTTCATGAACAACATCAGAATCTTAATGGGAGACCCTAACTAGACACCAAATTCTGAGGTGCAATCCCCAGAAGGAGGAAGCAACATCCCATCATCCTATTTAGATCAAGGAGAAAACATACCTTTATAATTGATGGATTCTGCCCAGTTTTAGAAAGTTGTAATTCAAGGAAACAGACAATGCATCCTTCATAGATAGATGCAGGCCCTAGAAAAAGTGTAGAAAACAATTATAAATGGTGCTTGTAAAACCAACAATAAATCCTTCTCAAGTTCCAAAAGGACATCTGGTGGATCCACTAGCTTCGGCTCCTCACTGAAATGAAATTTCTAACCAGGAACTATATATATATATAGTAATAATATATAAAAAGTATAATTATATATTGCATCCACCTATATGAACTAAGTGTATATCTATTTATAATGGGCATATACCTGGAATAATAGTGTCTTACTGGACAAGGCATAACTCATACATCTATAACCAATCTAAATGAGCCTATAAGAACAATAAATAGGGTACATGCCCAATATCTTAATAGAGTGTGACATTCCATGAAATCAATACTCAGGATGGTGAGTTTTCTATCATGCCAATACTCTAGACTGTGAGCATCCTAGCTCATCCCATGTCCTACTAGTATCGTTGGTGTGAGATGGCATGAACTCAAAACCCGATGTAAGGGTGCGTGATTTTCCTCCATGATCAATGAATCCCATACCAAATTCTATAGCCTATTTATAATTTGTAATCATATATAAATAATATAATCCATGAGGAAATACATATCATTATTTACATTTAATAAGCTCGTCATATAACTAAGGGAATTACATTTAAAAATAGAATGTACTAAGCATGCTAGGATGGGCAGGGACTTTCAACCCTTTATAACCCATTTCATTTATAACATTTAATTAATTCAAGGAGTGAAAAACATCGTGAATTATTACTTTCTACATAATCAAGCCATATCATTTAAAAAAATTAAATAATTCAAGGAAGGATATGAATCATCTCAATGGATTCAATTTATCTCAGTACATTTAATTATATAAAACATGGTATCTTATTTAACAAGGTCCAAAGGGCACTTAGAAGGTGCCTTGGTCAACTACGAAATTACCAACATGGGTAATCCACTTTACAGATAAATCCATACAATTAAAAGGAAATGGGACAATAACCTAGAAGGATCCATGGTTCAAATAAAAGTTTCTATTAAAAGTAGGGAAACTACAGTTAATAAAATTAATAAAGGCGAAGTTTAAAACATTCTGTATGTTTAACAAAAAATTAAAGAATAGAAAAAATCCAATGTATAAAGCATATAGTGATTATATCACTAATCAATAATTTATACTTTTAAATACAGTTCACCTACATTGAGGTGTTTTATTATAAAAATTGGACATTATCCTTAAACAATTCATTTAGTACTATTTACAAATCACATTCAAAATTCATACTCAGATCACAATAATGAAATTTTATATAAACACCAACCAAGCATGTAAATTCCAATCTTGGTAAATGCTAACATCAGAAGGATAAATATATACAAGGGGAATAACTATTTATAATTTAAATTTGTGCTTATAAGGTGTTCTATACAACTATCCTTTAATTATAAAGGGAAATTTTCACTCGGCATAACCATCAGGTGTCCATAAATTATATCAACAACCTATGGTCTATTAAAAATGATTAATAGGTTTCTATCAAGGTGCGATGGTAAAATTGATATGAAGCACTAAAATAAAAAATGTGTCTCCACAAAATATATTGCGTATAACAATGAAAGTATTTATAATTTCACTAAAATTTTTGGAAAATTTAATATACCAACCACTTTATGATTAGTAAATTCTACTCATTCAATATCAAGGTCTGATTCACTTTGGTTTGGATGAAATCTACCAAACCAATATTTTTCCTTAAAAGATTGAAAATTATCTCACACCAAAATAATACAACCAATTGAATGAATAACTTGGAAAAAATTAGGGATTTCATAGGATCTTAATAATGTGGATACCTTGAGACTGACTATGATGAAATCGAACAATAGAAAGATGAGAAATCCTAAAGCCTAGGTTAGTCTTGGAGGAGGATAAACCCACATAGGATAGAAGCTCAAAAAGCTACTATAAGGATAAAAAAAAGAAGAAATGAACTCTTAAACTCATTAAGGGAAAAAAATTCATTTTACTCCCAAAAACCGAGTCACTTGGTTTGGCCGCATGGATTATCCAAACTTTTCACCAACCATGTGATATCCCTTGATTAAAAACCACATCTCATGGTTTTTCTTAGATGGTTATCCTAACCATGAAAAATTCACGCAATTAATAGTGTCTGAGTACTACCTAAGTTACATTAACTATAACAATCCTTCTTTTATTTCAAACATAAACATGATCTATTACATAAACATAACTTGATACAACATATAATATCTATAAGTATTATGTCTTTGAGGCTTAGGATCATTAAATAACCACTTATAACATTAAATACAACATCTTTATTGAAAAATTCTTTTACATGACCACTAAATTTCCTCATACTTAGCATTTCATAGGATAACCTGAAGACATGCATTAGTAAAGGATGAGCTATTAAGACTAGTGTGGGAATAAAAATAGAATAAAATGTGGAATAAAATAAATTTTATACAATAGGAATATTAATAGGTCACAAGAGAAACATGAACATAAAGGCATGATAAGGAGCGATAATCATTACATAGAAATGTGGCAAAAACACTTAATATTGAATTAGCATGAGCCAAGTATCATTGCACATGGAGTATGAGTAAATCCTCATTGAAAATTAAGCATGAGTAAACCATCATTGCACTTGAATTAGCATGAGTGAACACTCATTGCACATGATGTATCGTGATACTATACTTTACCCAATGCATTGGAGAGCTATTAGGACCACCCTTCTTAAACATTTCATTTCATGCGTAAGTGTGCCACATTGATCATAAAACACGGATTCATTAAATATCATCATTTATTCTAAGATAATGTAATGTGGGATTCATATATGAAACTATGTAATCTGTAATTAAATGTTCATAAAGGTGAATACCCTTGATAGAGACATGGGTATGGTATTTATTACATATTGATCTTGGCTTGGAAAAATGCTATGCAATTTCGGCAGCATAACGAAGTGAAATAAGGATTCATAAAAATGGTTGATGAGAGATAAATCGGTGTCTCATCAAATTTTCATGAAATTAAATATAATGGAGTTATATATATACATGTCCCAACAATTGTAATTGAATTTAAATTCATGATACAAAATAATTTCTTGAATGTAATGGAAGATAGAGAAATTCCTTTCAGAATTTCAGTATAGTAACATGTGTACATGGGAGGAATTTAATGAGAAATAAAGGGGTCTAATACAATTCAAAAATAAAGAGGGAAGTATGTAGGAGGTGTGAAAACATACCCTAACATTTATAATTAGAATTAAAAGGGAATAACATCTTAAGGAAAATTGGACAAAAATGAGAAAGGAGGAAAACCCTTACTTGGATGTTTTCTTGCAAAGGCTTAAGAGAGTATTCAGAGAGGATTATTGGGAGATTGGTGTGACTTGGGAGGATTATAGATATAGGAGGGAAGATGTTGGACGAAATCCAAAGTCTTTGAGTGAATAGTAAGTGGGAGCTTGGGTGGGTTTATATAGGAAATGGGAAGGAATTCTTTGTTATTTAAGTTTGGGACACCTAACATTAAACTAATCAAAACCACGAACTAGAACATTGTTTTTCCCATGGTTTTTTCCAAAGGAGAGTGGAAAAAAATATTTTATAAGTCCAATGGACGAACTTTTTATGATAATAGGGTTTCTTATATGGATGTGAGTCACACTCTCAAAGAAAATCATTTAAAAAGTTAATATGTTTTATAACTCTTGGATGGTCAACTAATTTTTTTTACAATAAATCAAACAAACCCAAGATCACATTATTTTAATGGTAAAACATATATTGGCAGAACATAATGTTTATAAAATTTTATTACATCACTATTGGGTCATTAACATGTCATAAAACACATTATATATTTAAACTATATTTAATTTTTACCCAAAAATTCGACTGTTTGGGAAAATTATGAAGTCTTCATCGTTGGATAATTTCAATTTCCTGATTCCAAAAATAATGTTCATTTTATCTAAATAATTTTCTAAATATGTGATGTTTTACATTTAAAATAAAAACATACATTTATAAAAAATTCATGGGTTTTGAGAAAAACACCTTTCAAACCTTAATAAAAATTACAATTGCATTCATAAAATTATATTATCATTTATATTTAATAAAAATTAATTTAACAATAATAATAATATTTTAAGAAATTATTATTAATTTCAAAAATCCATAAATTCATCAAAATATAATTCTTAGTTGAATATTAACTAAAAATATTATTTGTGCTTTAAATTTTTTTACAAAATTATAATAATAAAATGAAAGTATATTTTTATTATATAAAAAAATAATGTACATAATAATAATACTAGGGTATTATTACATGACCCCTTAAAATACCCGCATAAGACCTTAGGGTAAGGTGCATGATGGTGACCGACTATTGGGGTGGATCAGATAACATTTCTTGAGTGGTAATCTCTATCAACTTCCACTTATCCCATAGGTGGTTCCGCTCGAGCTTAACGTATTCAAGCTCAGATTGGGCTTGGTCAAGAGATAATCCCAATGATGCCACCTCTTTTACAAGCTTCAAAAAATGGGATTCTTCTAGGGAAAGTCTACTAGATGAGTCCATCACTTCCTTTCCCTGAATAGATTGTATTTTTTAACTCCCTATATTTATACTAATCATGTGATCACTGTTCAATTGCTATATTAGCAATGATCCCAATTCTTAATGGTATTTTAAAATCCAAAAAACCTAAAACCATTGATGTTCACATTTTATATGAACATTCTACAAAATTATACATTTAATTAGATCAATATGAATTTACATTAATGATAATTTGGGTTGTTACATTAACCGTATGGGATAGGTGATAGTTTGGAAAAAATGTGGGTAGCCTATGGAGGGAACATATTCTCCCCCTCTACATCTGCATAGTTCTATACTGGGGGATGCACTATTTCAAATAAACCATGTGGCCAATGCAGACTCTCTGATATTTTTATTTCTAGACCTCAATGCTTACTAAAACCCAATAAGACACCCTAGGGACCCTAATCAACTTTATCCATGTCCAAAATACACATTGAAGTGTTCTAACTCTCAGAATTTTGTTTTGAATCTAGGTTTTAAAAAAAATCTATCCAGTAAATGAAAAATTAAAATTCCTTAGGAATTTTGTCCGATTCAAAAAAATTGTTCGTTACACTTATTCATAATTTTCACCTAGTTATAGTAAAAATAATTCTCACACAAACTAATGATCACATACACGTTATTGGAAAATAACATATGATATACCTAGGGGATACAATAATTAAAATAATGCACTTCCTCAGAGGGTCCCCCAACTACACCCTGAGATCATGAAACTCTATAGGATCCACCCAATATTCCATTGAAGATTTCAAATATTTCTTTAGATGAAAGATGATATAGAATTCAAATTCCGAAAGATGAGGTAACCAAAGTACATCCTCATTAATGAAATATTGGTACTCAACTACTACTAAAATTTTTTTGACATCAGTTGATTTTGTTTCACTATGATTCATGTTATCCAGCTGATTATGAATCTGTTTCACTCTCCAAAATATGATCCCATCCTACTCTAACTAAAATTCCTTTTGACAGGTAAGGAAAATATTTATCCCTCTATTTTGATCCACTACATACTCTGATGGAAATAATTAATCTGGTCATGTATAGTGGATTGATAGTCCATAACAAAAATGAAATCATGTAGTTTCATAACATCCACAAAAAGGTATCATGAGAAGATCTTAAAAATAATAACTAAGTCACACTAATGACAGAGTAGTGTGATTATAGAATATCATCTATTTTGATTTTATCATCATATGGGATAGGATATAGGACTTATGGAATATCTAGTACTCAAATTTGTCACATGTACATAAAATAATGGCTCACACATGTGTTTATCAAAACTGAAACAAGGGTTTAGAAGTCGTAGATAGTACAATAGATCTTTCGAGGATACTTTTTTTCATAAGCCTTAACCACCAAAAAATAATTGCAGCTTTTAATAACACCTCTTAAAGGCTAATGAGGACCTCATAGAGGTGGTAGTGGTAGTGTCAGATCATAATGTGAATAACCTCCTATAGATATCCTAGTTTCTCTTCCTTAATTAACTCCAAATGGTTCGTCTAACTCATGTCACAACATCTTCAATAGTGGACCATCCAATATCTTTCTATCTTCTACCGCATGAACATTCTAGCAGTATTGGTTGATATGACTTCGCCAATAATAGGCATTGAAACACCTCTCCTTCATCTCACTGAAACCTATATGTAAATCAAGGGTTGTGGAATTATTGGTGTGAGACTGAATGTGTATAAACATTGAGTGGTGAAATTTTTAATCCCAACACCATACATTAACTACCAAATTATCAATTAATGGGTTACTACTATTAACACTAGATTTTTTGTGAATTCTCTACAAAAAATATCTTAACCATTAATGAACACTTTATCACATATATATTATTGTGGATAAAAAGAGACACAACTTTGTCTTGGATATATTTTTATAGTTCTTGATCGAGCATACCAACCTAGAAATGTGTATAATTAACCACGTATTTAACATATCAAGTGTGTTCAATAAATTTTGAGAAATAATCATAAACTAACATGATTCCCAAATTAATATCAATATGCTCTTGGATTTTCACTGGTCGTAGAGTCACTGGGAAGAAATCCTCCTGAAGTAGGAAATTTAACTCAGACGAGGAAAGAGTCACCTCATCATTGGTTAAATGTTACACCATGAGGTTCTATGAGACAATTTTTTTAATTTATTTGATTTATTGTGTTGTACACTAAACCAAAATTACCTTTTACAACATGAAACACCATCTTATCTTTCAGTATACACAACACTACACTTGAATTGTCTTATATACAATTTCAAGTTCTTTTGATAGAATTCATTTTACGCTAAACTGTGTTTAAGAGAACAGCTAAATAATATAATGTTACCTTAGAAACTAACCATTATAATTGCGGGTATAAAAATTATTAACATAACTATTAAAATATGATTAATTATTTCATGAGAAATTAATTATAAATGAAAATAGAACCCTTTCTGAATAAAAGAAAATGTGTTTAAGAAAAACAATTAAAATGAATATATATGAGTTTATAAAATAGTAAAATCACTATTGATGGATTTTATTAATAAAATATATATTTAATATATTCAAACTAATGTTTGAAATTCATCTTATTTTCATTCTAGACATGATATAAGAACAAATTAAATTTTCTAGATAAAATAAGTATTTTTTTTAAATGCAGTTTTGCCAAATGTTTACGGTGAACCCATTTTAAATATAGTTTTGGATAATTATATATTTTCAATTTAACAACATAAATTATTTCCTTGTAATAGGTATTTAAAAATTTACATTGGATGAATTTATTTAAATTTTTTTGAAAAAGTAAATTTTTAATTCAAAACAACTTTTTCAATGAAATAATTTATATGGTTAAATTATATTATTGAATTGTTTTAAAGTATAAATAGAATTTATTCTTATGAATCTATATCATTTTGGTCATTTTGATTAATTTTACATTGAATTTTTATGTGAAAAGATTTCAATCTTTTAAAATGATTAATCTTTCCAAAAAACCAGTTTTCCTTCTAACAGTGGGAATAATTTTTATTCAATTACTAAAACTTATGTGTTTCAAATTTTGAAAAATGGATTCCATATTTTAAATTACTGATTAAAAATTATGAAAATAATCCTCTTTTATTTTTAAGGTTTTTCTGAATATTAACTTCGGTGATTTTTGTTTTCCACATTTAAAGTTAAATTGGATAAATCAGGATAACAAATAATATGATAAGGACAATAAAATTACCTTAAAACCTACCAAAATACCATTGGATGAATAAAATTAGACCTTTAACACTTAGGTATCATAATTGACTCATTTAATGGAGTCTTATGTATGAAAAAGATATATATATATATATATATATATATTATTATTAAAATAATATAAAGTGACAACATGTCACCCTATTATCAATTATAAGTAGAATAATTTTAATATGGTGATAAATATGTGATGAAATTGATTATAAATATTCTATATAAATCGAAATAAATTATTAACATCATGGTAATTTAGTTATAATTTTTAGAGATAAAATAATTACATTAAATTCGTATACAATGATGATAAAAAAATATATTTAATTAATGAAAAATAAATAAAATAAAATTTATTAAAATAATACTATATATTATAAAAAAACAAAACATATAAAATACTATTTTAAGAGTATATCTATACCATAATCATCCAAGGGTTAATTAATTGACCATTTGGATCCATATGGATACGATTATGGAACTTATAATATTTTATTTGAAGTGATGTAAAATTTGTCACCTTTAATTTTTAAAATGTTTATACTTTTTTAATGATGGATGCTCTAGAAGATATATTTCAATATAAGTATTTAATTGAAATATAATAAATTTATATTTATCATATTATTTTATTTTTAATTTTTTTAAACAAATAAGTGTATTAAATAAAAAAACTGATGTTGTAATTCTTTTATTAAGGGAAATATCAAAGAAATTTTATTAAAATATTAAAATAAATATAAATTGAAGTAATTAATATGTGAAATTAATTTTATCGATTTAAATAACCCCTAATGAATACAATAAAATATTTTTATTGAGGATAAAATCCTATCTTGAGATTTGAAAAATTCATTAAATGAATAGTGTAAAAATTGACACTTTTTATATTTTGTCAAAATAATGTTTTATTAAATTATTTAAAATCAGAAGATATTTTCTTAAATATAAAATAATTATTATAGAGTATAAATTTTTTTAAAATTTTCATATATGGTCTAATTAATATCAAAAAAATAGATATTACCCTATTTTATTATTGAACAATTTGTTACCTTAGTTAGAATTTAAATAGTATAAATAAGGGTTAATTGAAATGATAAGGTTTAAATTGACAAGAAAACTTACCTAAAAATTATTTTTTGATGATATTAAGACCTTATATCATCTCAAAATCGAAACTAATATATTTTTTATGTTATTTTATGTGGTTTTCATTTATTATAAATTTATATTTTTGGATATCCCAAAAGTGCCCCTCACCACAATCATAAAAGGGTAGCTCCCCCCCCCCACAACTTCACTTCAATTTGAGCATTAAATATTATCTATCCCCAACCCATTTCCCTTATCAACTTCCTTTGTCACATTATAATGGTTCTGGTATTCTCAAAATACCAACTCTAGTGTTCCTAATAAAGGATTTAGATAGTGATCATCAAAGAAGAGGAATTTCAGATACGTATAAAGGAAATAAAGCATAAGGTAAGGGATTATATTGTCTCACTTTTATTTATATGGTACATATTCTTTATAAACCAACTATTTATTTTTTATGGTATTTAAGTTTCCCATAAATGTTTTTATGTTTCATATTATAAAGGTTCTGATATTTACATATGCATATAATACTCATTAGTTTATTAGAAATATGATTCGATTGATTATAAATTGGTAAGGTATAATTTTGAAATATCATTACTATCCAAGATTGTTTATTCATAATTATTTAGTAGGGTATATTTATAATCAACATAAATGTTTCATAAATATATGATATTATTTATATTCTTCTACAATTTTTTAAATCCAATTTTACCAAATGGGGAATTTTTATTAAATTATAAAAGAGGAATCTTTTGTCGTTATCATATATATGGTAATTTTATAATTCATTAAAAAAGTATGAGGATAATTTTTTTTAATTATGCAACATGAATGGATTTTTATGATTTCATAATCCCTTAGTACCTTGATTCTTCCCCTACAAGATTATAGAGTTATTTTCATATAAAAGTTTTTATTTTAAAATTTCACAACATTTTAAGTAATGATAACTATTTCAATAAAGTATATTTTCCTAAATAAATGTCTTAAATGATTTTTATTATTCCTTTATATGTTTTCATAGTGGTTTAAAAGAAAATGGTTTTAAAATGGTTTTATGTTTTAAAATGTGGTTTTGAAGAAAAGGGTTTTGATCTTTTTTTATGTTTCAAAAGGTGAATTGTAAGGAAAATTTATCTTCTATGTGATCTTAAAAAATCATCTCCCACCTATAACGATATAATTTTTTATTGTTCAAGAATACTATTCATTTTCTTTCTCTGAATGGTTTTTGTTTTGATTTCTTGATGTTTAAGAAACATCGCTTATTTTCATGGGTTATGCTTTTGATTAAATTATTCTGAAACTGTATCGTTTCCCCAAGTTATGATATAGTTAGATGTTCATGATTCCTATTTTATTCCATAGGGTTTTTTATGATAACTTTTTTATGTTTTTGTGGCAAATTTATGTATGATTTCATTATTCGATGGGTGTGACCTATATCTTCCTCCAATTCATTGGGAAAAGATTTATATCTCATGAGATAGACATGACTAGAACGACAAGTAAATATAGTTTAGTAATATAGTAATGAAACGGAATGTAAATATGGTTTATTAATAAAAGGATGTAATAAAATTTAAACGCAATTTAGTAATGGATTTTTTCCAATATGATGGTCTGGGAAATTAGCCATGGATAATATGGGAATGATCTTCTATCATTTTGTGTTTTCCACAATTCTATGTTTTATGACAATTATATTTTCTCCTGGCTCTTGTCACTTTATGATTTATTCCCTATGTAATACCAAGACTTATTTCATTACTCAATATTTTGATATTTTTTATACATGGTATGATTTTAAAAAGTTATGTTCATGTTTTTATGTTCTTATGTTTTTGTTGTTTTTTTAATATTTTCTATTTTTACCCTTATTGGGAATTTTAGGTAACCCATATTTCTGTCCCTTTTCCCTATGATATAAATAATGGTATTAAGTAAGATGTGTCCAAATGGGGTTCCATTTATGAAGTAAAATGCATGAGATGATTTAGGAGTTTTATGAAATAGTTTTCTATGTTTCCCAATTTCTAATGACAATAAACTAATATGGTCTTTAGGCATATATTTGGGTTATGTATTGAGTATTATGAAAATGTATTGTATTAACCATGTAAATCTAGATTTGGGTCTCTATAGTTGGTATTAATGTGAAGGTTTAGTTAAAATTTGGAAAGTGGGATGCACAAAGTTTACTGAGATCCCTAGAGATATTTTTAATGTATGTCTAGGGGTTTCCTAAGGATAAGTATAATTATAGGTTACAGTCCTAGAATTATAGTATTGATCATTAATAAACTAGGATTAAACCTTAGATATTATATTTTGAAGTTAATTTTCCTTTATTAAGTTGTTTTTCTAGTATGATAATTATTTCTGACAATTTTCTTCTGGGGTTTTAGAAAATGTATAGAAATAAAAGGATTCATATTAATGGAGATAGTAATATACAATGGAATGATATTCCTCATGAGAAACCAAATAAAATGGGAGTTGGAAGGTGAAAATCATTATTATTCTTAATCGTCAATCTCATAATATGATCAATAATATCAACTTTGGTGGGTTTACTAACACATTTAATAAGAGAAATATGGAGTTTCATGGTGACCACAGAGGAATGAAAGTTCAATTTTTCTCATGTAAATCATGTGGGAATTGGCATCAAGGATAATGTTTCTAAGGAACTAGAAGAATATTTGGGTGTGGAAAATAATGACATAAATCCAATAATTACATATTAAAAGGATAAATTAACATAATGGACAAGCATGGTGTTGTTTATAAGGAATCTACAGTGGTTAAATGTTTTAAATGTTAAATGTATGGTCATTATGTAAATCGATTCCCTAGGAAAAAATATCAAGAAGATAATAAACATGGTCGTATATGTAGTATTTATGTTTTTTATGATGAAGAGTCTACAAACAACATACGAGATGAAATAAGTGGTCAGGAATAAAATGATGATGCTTGGTCAATGGTTTGAGAGGATAGTGGAATGACTCCATGTTTATCAAGAATAATGTTTTAGAAGTAATTTTATTGCATTATGGAATAACAAACCTCTAAGTATTGAGAAACTATTGTTTCTACTTAGTTATTTTTATGTAGATACCTAATGGTACACGTAACCATGAAAAGTTATTGGAGTAATAAGTTGAAAAAGACATTATTAAGGAAGGATAACCCTTAATATGAGCAATATGATGAGGTAATGATATGTTGTTAATAAATAAGTAAATTAGATTTTAATGATTTAATTAGAACTGATTATGGATTTGTTTAATTTTACAAACTTTTGGAATTATGAATTAGGAAACTTTCATGTTTTCAATATGGATATATTGTAATTTAGGTTATTATCAGGAGAATAAATAATGAAAGGTGCTCATATTTTTGGAATGTGACAAACAAGGGATACCATATGATATATGGTTGATAAATGTTAAGATGATTTAGTTAACCTCTTTCTAAAGTTTTGTATTTTTATCTCTCAAAAAGATTGTATGGTTATCCATTTATGGAAAGTATAATTTAGACCTTGGTTGAAGTTTGTTAGATTAAATTATTATCTCACTAAAGGTTGAATTATGCATATTTGATACCTTATTCTGACATTTTTAGTGATAAAGGAATATAGAGTGAACAATCATTCTATTTATTGATAACATGATATTATAACGCTTCAAGAATGAAAATTTCAACATCATTTATTGGAATAAGAGATGCAATGGAAATTGATCAAGGAATATGGAAAGGATAGGAGTATACTTAATCAAATGAGTTTTTATTCTCATTATTCAACTATAGGGAAAGTATATTAAAACCAAAAAAATTACCCTAGTAACATTAATTATGATGAATCAAATGGCCCTTTAAATCATTATAGACTTATCGCATTATGATTGTTAACTTTCTTCTAACCTTGTTCTCTATCAGTCTCTATCACCACATCATGGTTATATTTTTCTTCCATACCATATTTTCACTTCCCACCTATTTTCTTCAATGTAGAAACCTAATGAGGAGTTAATTTGGGTAACTTTTATGCTTATAACTTTCCTTTTTTATAACCAATATTTATTATTCCATTTTATAAAGTGGGTTTCTATGAAAGAAACATTCAAGTAGTGATCCTTTTATAACCCCGATGAATTTCATGGGTGAAATTCATTTTAAGGGGGGGTAGAATGTTACACTAAGAGATTTTATGAGCTAGATTAATTTCATTTATTTTATGTCATGTTTTGAATTCTATAACAAGATTAGATGGAGCTACATGCAACACCGTCTTATCTTGCGGTATATGTAACACTATGCTTGGCTTGTGTTACACACAATATCAAGTTCTTTTGGTAGAATTTATTTTAAGAAAAAATGAGTTTATTTGAACAACTAAATATTATTATGTTTACTTATAACATAACCATTATAATATTGGGTATTATCAGTTTTAACCTAATTATAAAAATATGATTAATTCTTTTGTAGAAATTAATAAAAATGAAAATAAAACCCTTTTTAAATAAAAGAAAATGTTTTTCTGAAAAACTATTTCAATGAAAATCAGTGAGTTTATAAAATAATAAAATCACAATTTATGAATTTTTTAATGAAATTTATGTGTAATATATTCAATATAATGTTTAAAATTCATCTTATATGATTTATAGAAAAATATATATATTATTAAAATAAGAGAATTTGACAACATGTAACCCTTTTATCTATTATAAGTAGAATAATTTTCATATAGTGATAAATATGGGATAACTTCAAAAATAAAACTTATCTATAAATATAATGAAATTATATACATCACTGTAGTTTATTTGTAATTTTTAGAGATTTAATAATTACCTTAAATTATTATACAATTATGATGCAAAAAAATATTTAATTAATGATAAATAAATAAAATAATTATTATTAAAATTATAATAACCATTAAAAGACACAAAAACATGAAACAATATTATAGGTAGATCATATATCTACCATAATAATCTGATGGTTTATTTATTGATCATTTTGAGCCGTATGGAAAAGATTATTACACTTATAATAGTTTATTTAAAGTGATGTTAAAGTTGTCCCATTTATTTTTTAATAAGTTTATCATTTTTCAATTATGATGTTTCCATAAAGATATATTCAACTATAATAATTCCTATTAAATATGGTAGATTTATCTTCATTATAGGATTTTAGTTTTTAATTTTTATTAAATAAATAAGTGTATTAAATAATTACTTAAATTGATGTTTTAATTGTTTTTTAGAGAAACATCAAAAAAATGATATTAAAAATATTAAAATAAATATAATTTGATATAATTAATATGTAAAATGAAATTTATAGATTAACTTGACCCCATATAGATATAATAACATATTTTTTTATAGTATAAAATATTATCGTGTTATTTTTAGAATTCCATTAATTGAATAGTGTCAAAATTGACACTAGATATATTTTTTCAAAATAATGTTTTATTAATTTATTTAAAAATGATAAAATATTATAAAAAATATACACTTAATTATTACATAGTATAAAATGATCTAAATGGGAAATTTATTTCCTAATTGACATCAAATAGATATAAATTACACTATTTTATTATTGAACAATTGGTTACCTTATTTAAAATTAAAATAAGATAACTGAGGGTTAATTGAAATGATTATGTTTAAATTGAAATAAAAAAATTCATAAAAATTATTGGATGATGATATTATAACCTTATATCATATCATATTCAAAACTAAGACATTTTGGAGGTTTTTGGATGGGGTTTGAATTTATTATAAATTAATTGTTTTTGAGATCCCAAAATTACCCCTCACCTCAATTATAAAAACACACCCCCCCTCACATTTTCACTTGAATTTTTGCCTTTAAAATCGGCCATCCCCCATGTATGTCGCTTAACAAATTCATTATTCACATTATAGAGGATCTATTTTTCTAAAAAGAACAACTCTATTATTCATAATAGGATATTTAGAGAGTGATCATCGAAGAAGAGGAGTTTTGGATACATACAATGAAAATCAGACCAAATGTAAGGGATTTTTTTCTCTCACATTTATTTTTATGGGACATATGACTTACACACCACCTATTTCTTTTGTGTGGTGTTTATTTTCCCATTAATGTTTTTATGATTCTTATTATAAATCTTATGTTATTTATATATGCATATAATTTTCTTTATTTTATGAGGAATACGATTTTATTGATTATAAATTGGTAATGGTTAATTTGGAAATCCCATTATTATCCAAGATTGTTTATTAATATGTATTTAATAGGGTAAATTTATCATTGTTGTCCATGTTTCCTAAATATAAGGTATTATTTATTTTCCTATACGACTTTTTTAAGTCAATTTTACCCATTGGTGAATTTTTATTAAACGGTTTGAAAGGAATCTTTTGACATTATTTGATTTGATGTAGTTTTTGACTTTTTTGGAAAATGTATGGGGATAATGTTTTTTTACTTATAAGGAATGAATGTATTTTTAGGCTTTCATGAATCCATAGTACCTTGATGATTCCCCTACTATATTACACGGTTATTTTCAAATAAAAGTTTTTTCTTTTAAAATTGCTTGGCATTTTAAGAAAAGAAAACTATTTCAAAAAAGAAATGATATTTTCATCAAGAACTTTTTAAAATGATTTTAATTATTCATTTATATCTTTTGAAAGGGGTTTTAGTGAAAAGGGTATTGAAAATGTTTTTTGTTTCATAAATCGATTTCAAAGAAAGGGGGTTTGAAATCTGTTTATATTATAGAAACTGATTTTAAAGAAAATTCATGTTCTAGGTGATCTTTCAAAGTCATTCCCCACCTATGATGACATAATTTTTTATTTTTCAAGAATACCCTTCATATTATTTCTATGAGTGGTTTTTATTGTGATAACGTGATTTTTATGAAACCCTGCATCTTTTCATGGGTTATGATTCTGATGACTTGATTATTAAACCTATATCTTTTCCACAGGTTCTGATATGATAACTTTTTTATGATTCCCATTTTTTTACATAGGTTATGTTTATGATAATTTTTTTTGTTTTTGTAGAGAATTTATGCATGATTTCATTATTATATGGGTGGTACCTATATCTCCCCCACTATATTGGGTAAATATTTATATCTCATGAGATATACAACACTGGAACAACAAGAAAATCTTGTTCAGTAATACAGGTCTGAAATGGAATGTATACCCAGTTCATAAATAGAGGGATATAAAGAAATGTAAACTTGGTTCAGTAATGGGATTTCCCCCTAATATGGTCTTGGAAATGATACATGGTTATTATGGGAATGATTTTATATTTTTATGTGTTTCCCACAATTCCATGTTTTATTCCCATAATATTTTCTCATGGCTCTTGTTACTTTATTATTTATTCCTTAAAAAATACCATGATTTAATTCATTAGTCAATATTTAGATATTTGTTATACATGTTGTGATTTTCAAAAGTTATGTTCAGGTTTTTACATTCTTATGTTTATATTTTGTTTGATATTTTTCATGTTTACCCTTACTGGGAATTTGAGCTCACCCATATTTATATCTCTTTTTACCAGGATATAAAGAATAATATTAAGTAAGATATGTCAAAAGGGGGATCTATTTATGAAGTAAAAGATATTATATTATGTAGATGTTTTATGAACCAGTTGTTCAAGTTTCCTAGTTTTTGAAGACACTATACTAATACAGACATTGGGCGTCTATTTATGTCATGTATTAAGTTTTACACAAAAGTAATGTGTTGACCATGTATGTAAAGACTTGGGCCTCTAAATTAACATTATAAAAATACACCATTTCATTAAAAATTCCAATAGAATGATCATAAAGAGAATTACCATCCCATCTTATGGGGTATGAGTGAGATGGAAAACTCAACCAATAGACTCCAACTAGTCCTTTACTACATGTGGGTCTGGATCACCCCAAAACATGGGTAGTCAAATACTATTAAACTATAAAAGTAATAGAATCCTATTTTTTCGTCACCATATTTTTTTAGAATGGTATTATTCAATATAAAATGAAACAAAAACATATTTTTCTACTAGAGGTAGCTTTTCTCGCTTCTCGATGGGTGGAAGTATTACTCACTGTCCACTTAGAGGAAAAAGCTCTAAAACAATCCCCTAAATGATGGACTTATCATTGATCCAAACCTCATCATGACTCTATAATGCAATCCTAGATAGATGTGTATGTAGATGAATCCTAAAAAATTCAATATGCACCCATGTTCGAATAGAATATCTTGAGAGCTGATTCCTAAAGTAATGGAAACCACAACCAATTCCTATATGACACATGTACCATTTTTTCCATACAACCAGGTACATAGTGAACTTATTCAAAAAGGGGTTATTATAATACCAGTGAATAGATACATTGATCATTGTACCATCACTGGGGTCCCTTGACCGAGATACAAACGTAATAAAATTATATATTTATTCATCAAATCTCAAACTCTTCCTCATAACTACTATATCATAAAACTTCATCTTAGGTCTAACACTTCTAATACCACCCTAAGATGACCCAACCCACTAGGGATAACATGGTTTGTGATAATTCAATTATTCCACACCACACGTGCCTCCTATAGTCAACGGTCTGGTAAATACCACCATATATGCATATCATCATATGATTGGTCATAGCCAAATGCACTTGTTCACCACATTTATCACCAAACATTATAGAGTAATTGGGAGAGTTAAAAATAAGAGAAATAAATGAATGTGAAACTTTTAATATCTCAATATCTGGTATGAAAACATATATTCACGTATAGTGGAAAAAATACAAGCTCAAAAACCAATAAGTACATCCAACTTGACAGTAATAGGAAAAGAAGATTCATCACAGAACCACTATTCCATTAAAAGTATACCTACCACATCCACCGAATTCCAGTAAACACCAACCAACCCGAGTCTCCCTATATCTTTTTTGAATAGTGTAATATCTACATAAGACATGAGACATGCGGGCAGATCCCATGCTAGGGAGAATATATACATACCAAGTAAGACACTTTGAAATGACCAAGTATTAAAATAAAAAAAGGAAAAGTTTGTATATAATAGAAGAAAACTATATATTCTCATAGAAGGATAAATGTCCAAAAGTGTAATCGTAAACTCACATCTATCCAAATAATTCACCATTCATTAATTTTGACCAAGAAGGCTCAATAAATCCTCATAATCTTTCCCTCATATGATTTTTTAGTATCTCAAAACCATTTTAATTAGTGGTATAAATAATCTAAGGGGGATCCCTATCTATTCCAAGCTCTATGGATGGGAAAAACAACTATGTATCTAGAGGATCCCTACAACATAATATAGATGAAATACAGACTCTATACAATTGTGAAGATAGTGGACTCCATAAAAATACTCATATTATAAAATAATAACCCCAAGGAGCCTCCTAGTGCAAATGGGTATGATAAAAAACCACATGGGAATAATGAGGGAGAAATTATTTGTCAACTCAAAGTATCCCAATTCAATAGAAAATACACAGCATTCCCTAGGGGGTAAATAGTGTTTTATCACATGTTTTCAACTTAGGGATGTTCTTTAATTCCATATATAATGTTTCATCACAAATACACAATGTGTATAGGGGTCACACGAAAATTCATATCCTATGGTTACTTTGTGTGTACCACGTCTTTTGGATCTATGTACCTACGATGGTACATGGGTTGTGGTCCAACACACATGGAGTGTGCAACCATATGGATCCCTGGGAATATACTATCGGTACATGCTGACATGGATAGGTAGGGGTCACTTGGAAGGTTCCTTATTCACACATTTATGTAATCCTCAACTCAAACTAAAACCCTAGCTCTCAATAAAAAGGGGCTATGTGGTGTGTGTTATTCTGAAACACAAGTCATGTAGTTGGAAAATTTATAAAATATTCGGTCTATGGGAAATTTTCTGATTTCATCTCTCATTTCTTTTATTTTTCTAGGAAATATTTCTTCAACACCTATTATTGAGTTAAGCTTCATCAAAATGTTGCTGGAATCCCAATTCCAACATTGATTATTTTAAAGAATAATCAATAAAACCTCCAGTCTAAGATTCATTGTCTTATACTCCATGGATCATGAACCCAATATCAACCGATCACAATTTAGATTTCCAAAATTAACATAATACCTTCATCATGTCGTAATCCATGATTATGAACCTTAAAAAATGATTTGTGGTACCCATGATCAATTAGACGGTGAATCAGGATTCCATAATTTGTCAAACCACATACTACATGAATATTAATGGTTAGTGAATGCATAATGGATGTAGGAACCATAAAATAAAAAAGTAATAAATTAACAATAGTCATGTTAGATTTTGAAAACCTTAATCTATGGAAAATAGAAGGCATGGTGAAATAATAATAAAAATAATCAATTCAAGGATTATGAAACACAAAAATTAATAGGATATGAAATAATTATTTTTAGATATGATTTTCGGGGGATAATCCATATTCCAAATTATATTTAAAGCAGTGATAAATTCAAAAATCAAATTCCTTCTACAATAAAGATGGATAATTAGTAAATAAAATGTTATATAAGGATTTCATTGAAGAATCAATTAGGTTCATTGTTGTCTGTATTAATATCCATGATCAATGAGTAAATAACAGAATATTACATCATCAAAGGTAATAAATCGATGATCCCAATCATTCTACAAATACAAACACCCACCAATAGGTCACTTTTCAACCCTTGAAATATTTTTTGTTAGAAAAATAAATCTAGAGGTTTGGAATGTAAGGGATTAAATAAAAAATTCCAAGATCTATGGAATCCTTAATCAAAATAAGTAAATTATTTAATTTATTCATCTTATTTCATCTGGAGACTGCAAATCATCTTGAAACTTTATTTAAATGAATATAATTTCATTCCTTGGGTAAATCCCATTCACAATATTCAATGGTTTTCTTGGTTTCTATATATTAATATTTGTTTAGTATATAATACATTATTTATTAAATAATGAATGCATGTGTCTTAATTTATTTTAATATATTTAATAAATAATTATTGGGGTTACAAAACGCCTAAAACACTATAAAAACCATAGAAATTGTTCTGAAAAAAATAATTTAAACAATATTAGGGGATTTGTCAAAAAACCCAATGTTCCTAAACACAAGTTATCTCAACATGACTTCATGATCAAATAATTATCTAGAACATTCAATTTTCTCAGTGTATAAGAAATGATGAAATCATAATTCCATAATAATTACATTCCCCATAATTTATAAAACTTCACATAATGCTATAAGAATATATACCGAATTGTTTTTGATTTTTCAAGGCCATAATGATATATCTAATGCGGTAATATTACCAAAGTATCATAGAGAACATGATTGTGGAAAGCATAAGAACGTGGGTAGCATAGTTATATTCATGGGGTCATAACTGTAGAGACCTATATAAGATAAATTCTCTTTACTACATTATAAAATCCTTCAACATAATTTTTGAATCAATATAATAAATATTGAACACAACAAACACTTTGAAAAAATGAATGAAAAGATCACTAACTAGATTATCCTTAAAATTATCAAAATTATCCTCACATTGGTTATTCCATATGAAATCTTGATCCTTTATAGACAATTCTTTCAGTAGATTCATTATAAAAATCTTGTATGAACCTTCTACGATAACTAGTAAGATCGTAAAAACTTCACACCTTCACAAAATTACTTAGGGATACCCAAGAAACAATAACATTAACCTTTGTAGGATACTTAGATACTGCATGTTAGGACCTAACATTCCCCAGGAAATAAACCTCATAAGACAAAAACATACACATTAATATCATCCCAAATAGCTAATGGTTACAATAACCTCCCTAAAAATATCACAATTTATCTCCATGATCCTACAAAAACGCATAATGATTTCATCAATAAACACCACCATGAACAATTCTAGAAACACATGAAATGGTTAATTATTCAGGACTATGAACATTGATAGAGTATTTATACCGATTAATGGAATTATTATAATTACATATTAATGTAGAATTAAAAATATTCTCATCCTTTACGGATATCTGATGATTCCCTGATAGTAAATCCATATTTATATACAAGCTAACTCAAATCAGCTAATGTAGTAATTAATAAATTTGTTGGAGTGCATAGGGATTCGTTAATATAACCTAATTAATGGGATGATAATAGATACCCAAGCACATAATTTTATCTACCTTCTTCACAAATATAATTGAATTTGTTTACAGAGACACATTGGACAAAATAAATCAATTTTTTTGAAAATTGAAAATACTAATCAACTGCTCCCATAATTTAGAATATGTTGTTCTATATGGGGTCATAGATATCAAGGTGATACTAAGATATATATATATATATATATATATCCCAATATTGATCTCTTGTTAATGGGGTAGTACCACAATCTCTTATATAATGGAACCAGGGTAATGTTTTACATCCTTTGGAAACTCCCATGATAGATCCTCCACTAAACTCAACATCGGATAACACATCAAGAAGGATAATAACTCAATATGACTCTGACCCATTTGAGGGTCTCTTTCTCTCTCCCCCATAAACATAGAATGGTCTCTATCATAATCATACAATATAAGGAACCACTTATAGAAATCAAAAATGTTTTATATAAAAATATATCTAGGCCATGTGAAGGATGATTAAATATTGTTGTATCCACAAATGGAGGAAATATCCCCAAGAGAAATAATTCCCTAGTGTCATCTCAATATCTATACATATATCACATATGATAGACTGACCTATAATTGGTATAATGAACACCAAAGGAACATGATGTCACTTTAACCGAAGTCCAAAATCATGGACTAGAGTAGGTGTAACTTAGAAGTGTAAAAATACTGTATCAAACAATCCTTACACCCAATTAGAACATAAGAAGATAATACATTTCATGTAATTTGGATAAATCGGTGATAAAGACTCTATTGAATTAATTTTACCACATATTGTTCCACATCCTCAATGGCGCTGATATTGACCCCTTCCATAATCACACTTCTCTCATTATCCATATGGACTAGGTGAATCACGTGGATATGTTATGCATACCCCATCCCCTCTCTATGGATCAAATGAGAAAGTTCCAACTAATCCAAATTTCTCAGAGTATACCACTAAAATAACTTACCCTGAAGAGGGAATCCATTCCCATGATGATTATCTTGGTATTCAGGGGACATAACCTTCCAATGGTCCAAACCTATACATAAAAAACCATGACTTATCCACTAACATGGGTATGATCATTGACAAACCAAGAAAAATGGGATGAAGAAGGTTGAAAATAAATCTACATTATATAAACCTCATCTAACCAGGAAACTAAGAACATTTGGCCACAAATAGTCTCTGTGAAGATTCCTAGAGACTCCCCTCAAATGATGGTATAGTCCTAGATAACACCCTCTCTATAACCTCATCCTTTGTAATCACCACAATATATATATTAAACATGAATATGGTGATCTAGAGATATATATCTAGATGAATATACTCATATAAATACCCTAACCAAGACTCATCATCAAGAAAAAGGTATGAATAATAACGAAGAAGTTTCTTATAATATATCATAAACTCTTTCGCACTTGAACAACCATGGTATAGGGTAAGAATCTCCTACTAAAAATAAACCTTTGTGATTGAAGAATGAAACTCATTCTCAAATACCTCCTGAAACATATCCCATGAAACATATGAATCCTCTTGATCCATAATTAATAAAAACCACCATTATTGTTCAAACCCACACAATAGAGTATAAACCAAAAGAACCCAGTAATCAATCTAATAATCAATTGAATTGAGGGAAATATCTTCCACCTCCAAACACACCTCAATATTTTCAAATAAAAAACACTCATAATTATATAGATCCTAAATCTTAAACCATAAAATAATAATCCACTAATTTTAATCCTCATTTATCTCAACTTAATAGTGATTTTATGGTGTATCTAGATAAACATCATCAGAACAAACTTGATTGGGACATCAACCTTGATCCATACATGACAAAGAGTTAACTTTTTGAGACTCCATAACCGCAATATTTTTAATATTATAGGTTAATTAATTAATTAATATTCATTCTAATTATGTTTGTCTATAAAATTAAAAAATAGGTATATAAAGTCAGGTTTTATGATCCTTACCTAGGTCTCTACCCTGCAGGTAGCATCACATCACATAGCATTTTCAGTAAACATGAAGGTACTTATGTAAAATAAAAAGGGGCCCAAATTATTGTGTTGTAGTTAGTTTCCCATACTAACATCATGTGTTAATTATAGATAATAGTTTTTCCATTCCAACACATGAAGTTATCACCAGTTCCTATCCCCCAGATCAATCATATCTCTCAACCATTAACTATCATACTACTCTATCATGTCCTCCTCCACTAGTACCCTTCTATGATATGCAGGGAAGATGAGGATAAAACCTGTAGCCTACCTCCAATAGTCCATTGGATGGAGATTATCATGAGGGTATATAATGAATTAAAATGGGATGAATTATCATTAATATATAAAATTATGGAAAATACGTAATAGGAGGTCCACTAATCAATACTATAAAAAATATAGATAAACCAACCCAATACATGAATAAAATGATATAAAAATGGAAAATAATATAAAATACCAAGAACCAACCCAATATAGTGACTACAAACTCCAATATCTCTTAAGAAAAAATTCATAAACTGTAACTCATAAATCAATCATCAAGAAACACCTACAATACTAAAAACGTTTTATATATATATGGGCTAATCATAAAGGTGTACTCATTAGGATATTCCTTGAAACCTATCATAAAAATGTGAAATAAGAATACTAAATCCTAGTTATTAAACAAATGAGTCCAAATCATTACCTAAATACATAATACTATATCCTATCCTCAACCAGGTTCTCTCACCAAGTAGTTCATAGAATTTTTTCAATATATATAAAAAGTATAGACATATGGAAGGAACCCCATATCCACTTCCCCACTAGATTGTTTCTACGATACCCAAAATTGAAATTTATTATGCTATAATCCCATCCATAACCCATCCTACACCTCACACACACATACCTTAGTAGTATATCATCCTTCACCCAAGAAAAAATTCCATATTCACATATTATAACCATGTAACTAGTCCAAAATACATTACAACATAGGTATCATGTATTATTACACAATCCCTCATAGCCCATACAAGTAATCTTATTGTAAAAATTGTCATTGTAATTGGAATAACTCTATGTTCCATAACATCAAGTTGATGTAGTCCACATAGACAAGAATAGTAAAACTAAGAGCCATCACAAACTCTGTAGATAGGTACCATATGACTAAATCCTTTATTGATCAGATATACTTATAAGTCCCTCTACACCAGAAGAGAGAATGGGGAAGAGAGAGTAATAAACCATTTATTCCCTCACTATCCTGCCTAATAGGTAAAAAATGAGAACCTAAAACATTTAGACCTTGGATGTCAACCCAACTCGGGAGACTAAAATTGGAAAATGTAATGAATTGTTTGTCCCACAAATAAACTGAGGGAAACTAACTAGCCTTAGAGTCAATTGTGGCTACCATCCCACATAGAACCTAGTTCCCACATGTAATCTGTATGAAAATATATTACATATGTATAATCCTTAATCAAGAATAAATAAATTTAATCATTAAATTTAGTAATTTAAAATATTACCAATCATTAATTATAATTATTATAAATTTTAGTTAAGAACTTTCATTTCATCGTAATGATGAAAAAATCACAGTTCACAATTTAATTTCTAATTTTTCATTCCACAATCCTTGAGAATTAATCTAACCATATAATGGGTCTAATTTAAAATATCATTACCCCCATCAAGACCACAAAATCTCATGAGTTCATTATTAATTTAATTAACGTTCCATACTCTAGGAATCCTGGGACTCAACCTAAAATATTGTCCGGAATATACACTCATAGTACATAGGATATTAGTAGATAGAAGTTCTGAAACACGAAAACCAACCATATGGAAAACCAATAATCAAAATAAATGAACAAAAAGAAATATGGTTAATATCATGACTCAAACTAGGAAAACTGAACAATCAATAGACCAATACAACAATACAATATATAGTAAATCCCAAATTTCTACCTATGCCATCATTCCCTATATAATTCTCATTTTAATGATATTAAACAAGAAAGGATCTCTCTCTCAAATTGATATATTCATCCATTTCCTGAAATCAAAAAAATACTTGTTCTATAATAATTAATATAAAGGGTTTTATAACAATTTAAGGAATACAAATAAAAATAACTTTATTTTTAGTATAACATACTCAATGGGAAATGAATACTATAACATACAGTCATACAAGACTATTACAAAATGAGGGTTGGATTATATCTTACCCAAACATTAAATTCCATCAAAAAACCTTTTCATCAGTATTTTTTATTAAATGATTCATTATTTATAGGTTTTAAAAATAAGAACCCTAACATTAGTAACAAAAAATAGAAAATAATTAACAATAAAATATTCTCAAGAAACACTTATGTGTTCAAATGTTTTCAACGAATAATGGTAATTAGATTCGCACACATCATTCATCACTAACATTATATAATTGAACTTACATTGTTTATCCAATATCAATCATATCACACATTTAATGAAATATTATAATTATGGAAATCTATTTCACACTTTCATGAAAATATCAAGAGGCATCCAAACCTAAAAATAACCACATGCAATCCATTCATGCCATTAAATATTTTATTCTTAAATAATTTCTAGATAACTATAATTATTAGGTTTATTAGACCAATACAAATATATTTGAAAAATTTAAATCTCAAACTAGAACATAAAATTAGAATAATTCATTTTATTTGATTTTGGATGTAAATTATTTATAGAAGAGTAGTAACCACAAGATACAAAACATTCCCAATTAAAATTCTAAAATTTGAAAACCCAAATATATACAGAACCCATGATGATCTAGGATGACCTTTCAGCATGTCCCATAACTTATAACCAAAATTTCCACTATCATAGTCACTAGATCAATCCAATCACCACCATCAATGTAACCCACCAATAACATTAGAGACCATCGAGGAACATTGAGCCTCCATGAAACTTCATCACCCTATCATAATTTTCTATCCCTTAATAAAACTAGAAATAAAAAAACACTAAAACCATATACACAATCTTCATCGAGAAAACCAACAACACCACTATCATTACCATTTGAACATCACACCAATCACCATAGATCATAAAAAACCTTTGTAAACACTGTAAAATGATAGTACAATGTTTTCTTAGACGATAAATCACTAAATCACCAATACAGAATGAAATAACCACATCATAACCAAAAATAAATGGAACAACACCATCATAAACATCATAGGTGGTTGAATCTGTAACCAAAACTGAACACAAACAATATAGAAACACCATCTGAACCTTCACTGAAAAATATTCAAGGAGATAGACCACTAAAGTAGGATCCAACAAACCTTTACTAAAAACCAAAATGGACTGAACGAGGAGAACCATCTGCTGCCAAACCCCACCTACCAAAACCTCTGAGGAACCACCACATAAGATCTAAATCCGAGATAAGAATAGGTAATTTAGGTCAGAGTAGGTATTTGAATGCCGATGGAATCAAACCATTATGGAGAGATAGATTACAGAAGTTAAAACTAGATTGAGATCGAGCCGACACAAGAGCACATGAAAAAACTGACGACCGCCGAACCACTTAACCCAAAACTGTTGAGTTACCATATTTGAAAATCTAATTTAGAGAGGTGTAGTAGAATGTGAGGTTGGGGTAGGGTAGAAGTAGCTTAGGGATTTGATAGTGATAACCTTCGGCAAGTCCAATAAAAACCACACTCAATAAAAACACCAATAAAACCACACCACCATGGAAGAATAAACAAGGTTGAAAATGACATGATTGGAAATTAAAGCGCACAGATATGGTTGGAAGAGGTGAAAATTGGGTAGGGTTTTCACTAAAACTAAAGTACACCAAGGGAGACTACATCATAAGGGGACTCAATCTAACCTCCCTCTAAAATCCATGGTGTAATCCCAATCATAGATCCCCTAATATTATAATCCCATGGTAACACTATAATACAAACTCAATCCTCAACCATTGAGACCCCTCAGGTTGTAGAGATATGATCCCAAACACTTGAGCTCTATGGTGCCGATTTGTGCACCATGTCAAAGATATCTTCACATATATAGAGAAATAAAAACCCTCATTTTAGAGACATCAACCCTAGTAGATCATAGATGGTATTTTATTCATTAAGTTGGAATAAGATCCAAGGTATCATATCCTAAAGAAAAACATAATTTAGTATTTTTGGTAAACTATATAAATAATTTAAATAATTACTGAAATTGAAAATATAAATGAAATAATGTATTTTTGTTGATAATTCCATTATTCCTCACATTTATGCATGTATATCAATCACAAAACACGTTCTAGTACCCTATAAAAAATAAAAAATAAGAAAAGTGTAAGTTAAAATGATCTATAAGGGTAATAATATGGTGAATCCTATGAATAAATAAGGAATAATAAATATTAAATTGTAAATAACTAACAAAATACCATTCAATAAATAATATGAGCTTGATATGGGTGGAATAAATTATGATCCAATAATTCCATATAAATAATCATATGAGCTTGAGAACATAACCATGGATATTCAAACTAACTGAATAATCACATGGAATATCAATAAATGATTTCATAATGTTGGAATTTATAATTTAAGATATCTATAACATTCCACTGAGGCCTTGTGCAAAGACATCTAAATAAATGGGTAAGGCCTTAGCCAAAGTTCAGTGTAGTTTGTCTTATGAGACCTACCAATGTATCAAGGGGCTATTTTAGGACCCACCAATCACATACTATGTTCAATTATTTCCTCAAATGATGAGGTGAAACATAATCTACATAATAATTTCTATTAAAAATTGACATATTAAAGGTCAAAACATACCTGAATCAATAAGAATAATCATAAACCATCCAGAGTAAAATGTTGAATGATAATAAAATTGTACATTCCCAAGCCAATATGATCATAAACCATCATGAAAATAATAATAATGAAATCAGTTCAACATATCCTCATTGTATAATAAGTAAAATGTAATGTTGCTATATTTTATGATTAGAATTACCATGAAATGATCGTTTAAAACATGTTTTTGAAAAATAAACTCTTCATTTTGAAAATCACCATTTAAAAAAAATGTTTAAAAAATATATTGGAAAAACTATTAATTGAAAATAATCTCTCAAAACATTTAAAATAATCATGAGAAAATTTATTTCTCATCATGGTGGAAATTAAATTCAAGTTGTACATATTAAAACAAATAATCCTTTCACATTTTCAGAAAAAGACAAATGAGCACTGTTTTTTTAAAATGAAATGAATATTACGTTTAAATAATATTTTAAAAACTAAAAAAAGGGTAGAAATGACCCAAAAAATTACATTGAAATGGTTAAAATTGATTTTTTAGGACATTTATATAATACCTGGGTTTTTATATAAAATGATTTCCAATCAAAGATAAATATAAATATAGATTTTATTAAAAAAATTATCAATCAATTTGAATAAAAAAGAGTGGAGAAATTGTACTATTTCATAAAATTTTCATTAATAACCAGAAGATAATAAAATATATTTATTTCTATATTTAAATATAAAATAATTACACTATGTGAGTTTTAAGAAAAAACATACTGGAATAATGATGAGATTGTGAGATAAACCTCTGCTACTTTGGTATCTTTTGAATCATAATCCCCATGTAAGAAATAACATAAAATGAAAATTTAAATACTATTAAGAGAAATATATTAATGATATAACATATAAAAATGGGTAGCATATACACCACACAAATTCATAATTGGTTAATATTTTATATGTATCATGGAAGTAAAATTGAGACAAAAAACCCTTACCTTGAGTCCAAATCATCACGTACATTCTTTATCTTCCTAAATAATAAAATTATATTAATTATGTTCTTTTTTAATAATTTTTTAAGTTTTATTATTCATTTTATTTTACATATTATAATTTTATATACAATTAGTTTATCAATTATGTTTACATCAGGTGTTTTGATGATATTTGACTTATGTGTCAAAAACGAATTCAGAAGGTTGAATATTGGTCTAAGAGGTCATTATTTAAACATATATAGAATAATAATCATGAAAAAATTGTCTTATTTATACATAAATTATAATTTTTAGACAAATCAGGAATTTGTTTTTGTGAAATTATGTATGTTACAATCACAATGATGTTTGGTTGTTCATACACATGTGTACCATTTCCATTTTTCAAAAAATCATTATTGAAAGAATGTATGTAGTATTTTATCTTTACAAAATTATCATAATGAAATAAATAACGTATAATTTTTTTTTAATTTACTTAAATATTTCATCAATTATATATTGTGATGAAAATAGAGTAACATCATTTCACGATGCTGGTAGTCCACACGTAGATGAATGACGTTATCATCTTTCTGTGAGTGAAAATGTAAGAAATAAAATGATACATTATATTTTAAGAAGGATGAATATGTCATGAAGATAGAAATTATGTTATGTATATCACATATATTCAATAAATTTATCCTCATTATCTTCCATGTAAATCATTAGTGAAAAGTGAATCACATCGCTTCACGATGCGTACTCCAATAAACACATGAGCGATGTTATTGTATCCCATACTGAATAGAAATTAAAAATTTATATATAGTATAAAGACTCCAAAGGTATAATTATTCTATAAGTATAATATATATACTTTATATACATAATATTACCCAAACGTGATATTTTATGATGGAAAATGATTGACATTGGTTCACAAGGTGATATTTCTTCGTACAAACGAGTGACATTGTCATTTCTAATTTGATGGAAGAGGATATGTTTATAGGTAAACCCATTATCATAATAAACTATCTATATATTTTAGATAATATTTTTATTATATAATCATAAATGAATAATATTTTTAAGTAGGTGGAAGAATAAATAAAACAAAAATGAAAAATTCGTAATTTTACCTCTTTTGGGGCCACCACTTAAGGATTTTACCTAAAGAATTACTACAGTGAATTTTTAAAACAATAAAGGATTATAAGATGAGATGATGGAATTCAAGAATTTTTTTTGTTAGCAATTATTTAAACAATTTTTTTTATGTTTAAATGAAGAAAGTAGGGGTGGTGACCTTTTATAACTAACGTGAGTGTCACACTTGTAATTTTTAAAAAGAAAAAGGTGTACCCATGTTTTTCATATAACAAAAGGGTCACCAATTGAATATTATCAATGATTAGACATGATAAGGTATATGTATCTACAATATAGTTTTTTACATGTTTTGTGTCATTTATAATCGTTATATTCATAGTTTAACCCCCAGGTAAACGTGTTTTTAACTTTTCCGTGGTAAAAATTTTTTTAATATTTTGACTATCCATTATGATAAAAAATTAACATAACATTATTAGATAATAGAACTTATTATCAATCCAAATATTTTATTTATTTTCCTAAATTTTATTCACATAAGTGTAAATTTTTAATTTCAAATGAATCACATAGATGCAATGGCTAGGAAGGTATTCAAAAAGAAAATTTTCAAAAGCTGAAAATGTTTTTTACCAAAATTATATACTAAATTGATTTAAATAACACAATTTTGATTTATATATATATATATATAATTAAATTAATTTTAATTATAAAATCAATTAAAAATATAAATTTTCTTTACAAATGATGTAAACACAAATCATGTTTTCTATTAAAATTTATTATTTTTCAATATTTTTAGAAAATGAAACATTTCAGAAAGATCACAAAAATTCCCCAAAGATAACTCTGTTATTTTCATATAAAATATTAAGATCATATTTAAATATTGATTTTAAAAATTTGGTAAAAATTAATTAAAAATTATATGTCCATAGTGTGACTAAACCACTATTTATAAATATACATTTTTTATAAAACATTTCTTCTAATTTCAAATTATTCTAATATTATTTATAGTAAGTAAATGGCCACATAATTTATTTTATAAATTTTTATACCCTAAAATTTTCAAAATAATAACTGATACAATTCATACTCCCAACTTAATAGCTTGTTTATAATACAAAATATTTAAATAATAATATTTTATTAGAGTATCATGTTTCATTTAAACTTGGTGTAATGTGCATCAAAAGCTATTAAGGATATGGAATTTATTTAAAAATTAATATAAAATATTTCCTTTTGTTATTATATTTACTTCTAATCTTGGATTTTTGTGTCATACAGCCTATCAGATACAATTTGTTTCATTTATAATTTTTTTTGTTACATTCTCCCCACCTTAAATAAATTACATCTTCACAATTTAATCATGTGCAGAGAAATCATGGTTTCTATATTTGAAAATTTCTTTTTTGAAAACCCACAACATAAAAGGGTTAATATCACATCCACTTCAAAATATAGAGATATATATATAAGTATAAGGGTCATCTAGAATAACATATTACTAGGTTTTAATATAATAGATCAATGGTGGGAAATGAAAACATGTACATGGAAGAAAATTATAATGCCCAAGGATTAATAGAGATTGATAGAGATAATTGATCCCAAGAAAGCGGTGATCTAAAAAATGATAATGACCACAAAACCATATATATGTGATGATTTAAGGAATCATTTTTTATCATGAATGATGGTACTAGGTTAATTGGTTTGCTTCAAGATCATTTCCATGGAGTTGAGGAATTCATATACCATTTAGACAGAGAACATAAGAAAATATAGTGAACTGATATCTTTATATTGGTAAACATTCTTCCTTTGGTTGTGGTTTGATCAATTCCTACTTCATATCTTTCCACAAAAAATGAATATCCAACATAAATTTTTATTCCTAGAGCACTAAAATTAACAATTAACAAATCATTAGATAAATAAAAATGTATAATTATTTCCTTTTATCTCTAGATATTTTCGAAGACCAAAATGGTGGTAAAAAATTTATCCACCGACAGTCAAATTTCATATTAATCTATTCCATAAATAGTTAACATGAAGTCTCATCAAAAATTTATCTGCCCAAATTCAAAGTCCATTAATTTGGATGGAAGGTTTCCAAATCAGCATTATATTATAGATATAATTATTATCTCAACTTTTATAACATATTTTTGTTTTCTTCCCTCAATCATGTTCTTTCTAATCGATTTAGCGTTTTACTAATTCACTTATCTTGGTCATCGGTACCATTCAACATATTCTCTTAATTGCATTTAGAAATATTACTATAGTATAATCCTTATAAATCTAACGATTCATATAACTATAATATTATTGATAATAATACTCTTATAATATATTTCTTGAATCTAAATAAATTAATATTAATCATTCTCCTTTGTTTTTTGTAATAGAATAATCATATCCTTGATCCCTTCACTTATTTTGAGGTATATACCCTTGAAGTATAGAGAATTAATTTATATAGTTCTTCATATCATTATATTTACAGCATTTAACATTGAAAATTTCCTTATCCCTATTTAAATCATGAGTATGGTATAATTTCTCTCTGCACTTGTTGAAAACTCTATTTCCCTTTAATTAAGTAATAGGGTGTTTCTTTTCACAATTATTATGAGTGGAAAAATCTATTTTCCCTTCTTCCAATTAAATTTTTTTTACTCTGTTGTACACTTCTTATATAGATTCCATTCAAATCCCTAATACATAGAGAATTATTTCTCTATCTTAATAGTACATGATATTATGTCTTCATATGATGTGAATGTTTGGGAGAATTATTCCCTCTAAAATATTGGCTTAATCGCATCAAACAAAAGACCATTCTTATTCATTGTATTATGTTAATTTTTACAATTTATATTTGATATTATAGTATCCCTTTATAAATGAAATAATAAACTAAGTTAGATAATAAAATAATGAATCATAATGTATAATCACAAAAATAATTAATCAAATAACATTAATTGAACAATTTATTCAAACATAATCATATAATTATAAACATAATGTCCTTTGGAATATCTTTATTTTCAATCCTTAAAAATTGTTAGTAATGAAAATGTTATTTATCCAAGTCATATCACCATTTAGTGTAAAACCAGGTGCATATTAAGGCCCATTTTTAGGCACTAAGAAATGATATATTCAATCCTAATGCACCCTTTTTAGAGTTATTACACCTAATTATATCAGTTCTAGAACCATATCCACTTATAATATCCATATATATATATATATGTATTTCTAGTAAAAACTACATAATATTATCATTTCCATAACATTAGTATGTTATTCAATACATATCCTCCTAGCCTATCATAAGGTTATATTCCATAATATATGTTTTCATAAATCTAGTTCCCTAGGTTACGACAAAACCTACCTCTGATTCCCACTATAGAGACCCCGACCCAAGTAAACCAGAGCTGATGACTGCTTTATTATATTGGAATAAGATACTGGTAATCATATCCTAAAGGACTAAATATTTTTTTATTCATTTTATACTATATACATGACTGAAATTATTATTAAAATTAAAAACATAAAATACAAAAAAAATTATTTTCTTTGATAATTCCATTATTCTTCATAGTTTATCTCAAAATTTCAATCAGAAAACACTTCCTTATATCATGGAGAAAATAAAAAACATAATAAAGAGGTGATCTTAGATGTTTTCTAAGGGTACTCGTACAGTGGAAGATATGAATAAATAAGGCATTATCAAAATATAATGGTGAAGAAATGAAACACATACAATTTAATCAATAACATGAGCATAATATGGAAGGGATAAATGATGATCAAATATTTCCATATAAATAATCACATGATTAAGAAAACATAACCATGAATATTTTTTCTAATTAAATAATCACATGGAATATCATCAATTGAATTCATATTTATGGAATTCATAATGTAGAAAATCTAATACATGCCTTTGAGTCCTTATGCCAAAACATCTAAATAAATTGGTAAGGCTTGGGCCAAAACTCAATCTAGTTTGTATCATGATACCTACAGATGCATCAAGGTGATTTATAGGACCCCACCCATGATATACTAAGTTGAATGCATTCCTCATATGAAAAGGGTGAAAGGTAATCAACATAAACAATCATATTCGTAAACTATCATACAAAATTTTAATACTTACACAAATCAATAATCATAATCATAAACCATCCAAATAAAAATGGTGATTCCTAATAAAATTTTACATACCAAGTCAAACTAATCGAAAATAAACAGAATAAATAATGAGGATGGTATAAAAAATATCCTTATTGGATCATAAATAAAAATTATGTTTGATGTAGTTGAAAGATATATATACCATGAAAGGATCCCTAAAAACAATTGGAGAAAAATGATCTTTTCATTTTGAAAATAAAATACTAAATAATATATTTATAAAAAATTTAAAAAAAATTCATTGAAAATAACCTTTTCAAATTTGTAAAATAATAATTTAAACATTTATTGGTCATGAAAGTGTAAAATTATACTCATGTCATACAAGATAAAAAAAATATTATTTTCACATTTTTAGTAAAATCCAAACGTGAATTGTTTTTAAAATGATATTAATATTACATAAAAAAATTAAAATTAAATATTTTAAAAATAACATTAATCAATTTTTTTTAAAAAAACATAAATAAAATTTGAAAATATTTTTAGAAAACAAGGGTTTTGATAAAAAAGGTTTTCACACCAAAGAGAGTGAAAAGGTCAAGTTTTCTTCAAAACATTATCTTAATCAATTAAAATAACATAATCTAAAATGGTCCTTTTTATAAAAAAGGTCATGAATAACCATTGTATAATAAGATATGTTTATTTCAATATATAAATATCAAATAATTCCTCTATGTGAGACTTAAATGAAAACAACCTCAAATAATGATGATATTGTGAAATAAATCCTTACCACTTTAGTGACATTTGAGTCATTAGCCCCATGAAAGAAATAACATAAAATTAAACCTTAAATACCATGAATATAAATATATTCCCGATATAACATATCAAAAGTTGATTTATATAATCCACATGAAGATATAAGTGGTGAATATTGAGTCTGTCTCATAAAAGTAAATGTGATACGAGGAACCCTTTCTTGGAATCTAACAGAACATGTACATTTTATATATTCCAGAATAATAAACCAATATTAATTATTTAATTTCTTAATAAAATTTTCCACATTTTTAATTAATTTTATTTCACATATTACCATGATATATATAATTACATAATCAACTAACTTTACATCGGGTGTATCGACGATATTTGACTTATGTAGGAAGAATGAATTCGGTATGTTTACTATCATTATAAGAGGTCATTATTTAAACATCTATAGAATAAAATCTGGAAATAATTATCATATTTATACATAAATTAAATTTTTTATACCGATCAAGAAATATTTTTTTTAGAAATGATGAATATTACTATCTTGGAGATGGTAGGTCGTTCGTACACATGAGTAACATTTCCATTCTTAAAAAATCAATATAGAAAGGTGGTAAATAATATTTCATCCTTAAAGAATTATAATAATATCCTAAATAAAATATAATTTATTTAAATTTACTTATATATATTATACTTTTTTTGGTGCTAAAAAGGGAGTCACATCATTTCATGAAGGCTTAGTCTACACGTACAGAAATAGTGTTATCATCTTTCAGTGAGTGAAAAGGTAAAAACGAAAATGATTTATTATTTTTAATAAAGATAATTATTTCACTAATATAGACATAATATCATTTATATCACATATATTTATTAACTTTATGCTTATTACATTCCATGTAAATAGTTAATTAAAAATAAATCACATCACATTGTGATGTCGTCGTTGTTCGTACTCATGAGCGACATTATCGTATACCCTATGTAAAGGAAAGTAAATTGTATATTTTATATAATGAGTAAAAGGTAAAATTATTTTGTAAATATCTGGTATATAATTTTTATCCATCATAATACCCAACAATGTGGTGGTGTTGATGGAAAACGTGTCACATCAGTTCACGAGGTGGTAGTCTATCATACACTCAACATATGTTATAATTTCCCATTTGAGGGAAGAGGATTTGGATAATGGTCATTTCCTTAACATAATAAAATCTCATTAAATGTTATATAATATTGTTATTATATATAAATAAGTGAATAATATTTTATGTAGGTGAAATAATAAATAAAATAAAAATACATAGTTAGTAATTTTACCTATTCTTAAAAACTACAACTTCAGGATTATAACTAAAGTATTCCTAGAATAGATTTATGGAAAAAATGATTATAGGATGAAGTAATAGAATTTGTGAAGTTATTTGGATAGGTATTTTTTGAATTAAATTGGTTTTATGGTCTAAAGTGGAGAGGTGATGTGGTGGCCTTTTATAACCAATGTGAATGAAACACTTATAATATTTGAAAAGATAAAGGAGTAGCCACATTATTAACTCACAAAAAATTCCAAAATAGATTATTATAGATACATAGAAATTAAAAGGTCTAAAAATATCCATAAAATTGTTTTTGGAAAGGTTTTTGATCATTTTAAACCTTATCTTCTTAGTTTGACCCCTAGGGAGACCCATTTTTACCTTAGTAGTGGTAAATAATTTTTACTATTAATTTTGGTGAAAAAAATTAATTTTACCTTTTTAGAAAATATAATGTATTATTATAAAATAATTTTAATCCATATTTCCAAATTCCCATCATATAATAGGAATATTTTAATTTAAACTTGATCCATTTGACATGATGAGAAAGTTGGTTTTCAAAAAGAAAATTTTCATAGGACTACAATGGTTTTATATCAAAATTCAATATAAAATTGATTCAAATGAACTAAATTGTATTAATAGATATATAGTTGAACAAATTATACTTTTAAAAACCAATTAAAATATAATTTAACTTTATAAATAATTTAAAAGAAAATATAGTTTTTAATTAAAATTCATTAACTTTCAGTATTCATAAAAAATGAAATATTTCATAAAAATCCCAAAACATCACCCTAAGAAAAAATTTATATGTTTATTTCAAAAAGTAATTTTAATTTTAAATTTTTTTTCTAAAAGAGTTAATAATTAATAATAAATTATGTGTGTAAAGGGAGACTGGAAAACATTTTATAAAAAAGGCAGTTTTCAGAAAACATTTCTTTAACATTCAAATGATTCTTATTTTATTTCTAATAATTTGATAACCATTTAATTTATTTTATACATGTGTGGACCATATTATTTTAAAATTTTAGTTATTTTTCTTCATACATTACTACTTAAAAACTTGGTTATAATGGTCCTGTTTAAATATAAATGTTTTACAAGAGTAACATGTTTCGATTAAACCTGGTGTTGTGTGTATCGTAATATATCAATGAGATTGAATTGATTTAAAAATAAATGTATCTTAAAGTATCATGGTGTTATATTTTATTCTAATATTATTGTTTCATGTCATAAATGATATAAAAAATAATGTATTTATTTTTGAATATCGTTGTGTAACACTTATCCTAAGACTCCATGTTGAATAGACCATAGATACAGAAAAATCCTATCTCAAAAAGAACACCATGTTGCAACATAAAGGACGACATCACATGACAACTACATAAGGGTCATTAAAAATAATGATATCATGGAATCCATGACATGTCCCAACTTTCCATGCTATAAGTAATCTTTATATGAATCATTCACCTTTCTAAAATTACACCTCTACACTTCCTTGCTGTAAGGACTAAATCCACACCATAATCCTCGTACCCTTCCAAAATTTCAACTCAAACCACATTTATTCACACATATCCTTAAATTTACACATCAAAACAGTCCAAATAACAATGTATTGTCTCATAAAAAATGGATTTAACATGAATGTAGAGAAATTGGATATTTTTTATACCAAAAAAAGTGTTTAAAAAATAATAAGGTGATTGATATGAAATTAATTCAAGTATGAAATTCAACAAAATCATTAATTAAAATATAGGCACTAAGTATTAATATTGATCATGGATGTGGTTTTCTCATGAGTGGAAAAAGTATCTCAAATAGTTAATATATCCTTCCTATATATGGTGTAGAGACAACTCCCTCCCAAAATCCTTCTTTTATTTTTCTGTTGTATTTCTATAGTTTTTACTACACTATTTGTTTTTATTACCATAATTATTTATTCACCCTATTTTAGTATCTATATATTATAAATTTTATTTAATTAAAGATAGATCAAGAAATATACCCCCTTGTGTTGATTAATATCCATTATAATGTGTTTGAATCCCTCTCCTTGAATTCCTCCCTCAGGTCATATGGTGTCAAAAAAACATAACTTTTCTTTATATGGGATTTTATCCAAATCCTTAGTGAATTAATTTTCTATTATGGATCACCTTGGTGTTCGTTAAAGATCAATGATCAAGTATTTCCTAGTTGCAACATATTACATGGTTGATCCAGATCATTTTCTCTCAATTAATCTAGTTCCCTTCTTTTATATAACTTCACTCCCTTTCCTGATATACATTAATATTATAATATTTCTTGTCCAATAACACCCTATTAAATTAATTAATTTCATCTATTTTGATATCATCATCAAATAAATCTTTGACACTAACTATCCATTGTTAAATTTTTATTTGAAAATATTTTCCCCATTAAACATATATGTTAACAATTTAAACTAATCTATCACATTGTTGAAACTATTGTTTCCTCCCATGATTTTATGCCCATATGAAAGGCCTTACTGATCTATAGATAGTGTTGTGAGTATTGTGATCCTTTGAATTTTTTTTTTGGTTTCACACAATGTGAAGTTGTTACTATTTATTCCTATAATATATATACTTTTGGTGGTTGTTATATTTATATCTTAATGCCATCCCAATTTATAGATATAATGAAGAACTACTTTACGACATGTGGTCATGGAATTTCTAACTCTTTCAATAGCTCTACTTTTTCATTTTGGTTAATTTATCATATCTTATGTTAGAGTGTTGGACATGATGATTTTTGATATATTATATAAGAAGTAATCTAAGATAACATCCCATGGTCAGATTTCATGTCTTACACCACTCTCATTATTTTGGGTATTTCTAAATAGAGTGGGATAAATGGTGGTACTTCAGTGGTGGTGTAATTCATACATTTGTCAACCACTAATGTCATGGTGAGGCCATATATATTCTTTTGGGGTAATAATTATTGTATAATTACTTTTATTCATGCTAATTCCACTAGATATATTGATAATTCCACCTTATTTGCTCTATGTATTTTTTGTTTTAGTGATAATAAATGACAGTGGTCTTCAACAATGACCCTTAAATCTAATGACTCTCTATAATTGTGTTGGAATCAAAAAGGATGGAGTCTTTTCCTTTAGACATCCTTAATCATTGGATATTTTTACAAGGTTGGGTTTCTAGGCTTTCTTTTTTTGGATCTTTTTTATATTCTTAAGATTCCCACCACTAAAATAGTGTTCATGAAAATTTAAATAAGCAGTTTTTTTTAAAAAAATTAGTTAATTATTTAGTGGAAATGATATTTTTTCAAGGTATGAAATATGACTCTTGAGTAAAGAGTAAGAAATAGAAAAACATTATACTGGTGAGATAAAATCTAAGGAATATTAAAATTAAAATAAAATAAATCATTGACCATGAAAGTGGAAATAGAAGTAAAATATTAATTTCATAAATAATATGAAAAATGTTGGGAGAATTTAATGATAAAATCAAAATATGATGCCTACTTTAATCAAAAGTCCAAATATAAAATTAATATTAAGGCACTAATAAAGTTAGATTATAAATTTAAAATTAAATAATTTTAAATTTAAAATCTAAAGAATGAATGTATTGAATATGTGATAATGATTAACGAAAAAATATATCACATTTAGGTGATTATTAATGATCTTTATGCGGATGTTTCTTCTATGAGAAATGATTTTTTAAAACATGATAAAAGATTATAGGTATTTGACATATATTGAAAAAATGATTTATGGTTTTATAAAATCCAAAATGGTTCGTGTTGAGTCCTCTAAGGATTTTTAGAATCAAATTATATAAATTATGAAATTAAGGTAATGTCTTGTATTTTGAACACATTAATATGATGGTAAGAAACTTCTTAGATGCATTGCATAGATTAATACTTAAGAAAATAAAGGAAATGAAGTAACTATCATGTCATAAAATTTATAAAAACATTTACACTATTTTATCTAATAGTATAGGTTTGAACATTATTCTTTGAAGCATTATTTTGAAAAAAAAAATTGTTTATCCACCACTAAATAAATCGGGAATAAAGGATCTATTAATTATGTTTTTATTCAAATGGATTATAAAAAAAGATTCATATTATCCCAAAAAATCTTAAAAGTATCTAATGAATAATTATATTATTTAAATATAATAATAAATATAGATAATAAAATCCATATTCTAAGGCAATTTTTTGTGAATTTTCAAACATATATATATATATATATGAGTAATAAAATGTTTATTATAACATTTAATATTAACAAGGATAGAAAATTTTTGTTGTGGGGGGATTAATAAAATTCATAGATGGGATAATTTTAATTAATAAAATATATAATTTTCATATGAAAAATAAATATAAATACCATTGAAAAGTATATAAATCATGTGATCATGATATTAATTATGAAAAAAAATCTTACATATAATAATTGATTAATTAAAGAATGTATACAGTATTAAATATCTGCAAGGAAGAAAACTAATAGTTTAAAATTTTTATTCTAAAAAACATTCATTGAATGACAACAAAGATTAAAAAACATAGAGTTTTTACATTATATACTCAGTACATATGATTGATAATAAAAATATTCTAAATAATATTTTAATGTTATATTACCATTGGCAATGATAATACTTTGTGAGTTAAAGGAGTTATCATAACAGAAATAGAAGACCAGAATTTAAAACCAAAGGATATTTTATTTTAAAATGGGATTATATATAATTTATTAAGTATGATATGATTTTTTTTAATAAAGTATAAAATTTTCAATATGAAATTAATTTTTATTAGTATATTTAATGATTATAGAGTTTTCAATAAACTTGAATGTCTAATGGGTAAGTTATCTAAAATTAGAAATTCTAATAATTTATGTTATCTTAGTAAAAAAACTGAGAAATAATTATTGAATTTAATACTTTTTTTCAATAATAAGAAGAATCGTGAAAATAAAAAGGTATGTTCCTATGGAAAATATAGAAAATGTAAAAAGAGATTGATATGGTGTTTGTGAAACTTGTCTTAAAAAATATCTCTAAATTAAGAAATAATAAAATTAAAATTAAATCCAAAAAGATACTAAAAATAAATCATTATTATTTATGTGGATCACTGAAATAAAAATATAATATATTTTCTAAATAATTCATAACATTCATTTATGATTACTTATTACATAAAAAATATGTTGTTTATGATGAATAAATAAGAATTTATTGTAATATTAAATATTTTAAAAAGGGATATTGAGAAGCTTCATGGGTGGTCTATCAAAAAAATGGATGGTTAATCGAAATAACATTAATAAAATTAATTTGAGTCTCATTTGCTGTATCATGACATAAATCTTGATCAGAGAATTTGTATTCACATAAATATTATAGAGTATCTAAAAAGAAAATATAATGCATTTTGAGATTATAAGAACAATATTCTTGAGTTTAAAATTGATAATGATTTTTGAAAGAATGAATTATATAAAACTTTTCACATTCAAAATATTATTTTTGAGGTCAAAATAAAAAACAAAACGTTTCATGGTATAATTGGAAACCCTTGTCGAAACACTTTGAAGAATTTAGAAGTCCATGTTTGATCAAGATTAAAAATAAAAATTTGGGGGAAAATTTAGAAGCATGATGATGGAAACATTATTGGTTATTTATTAAATTGAATTGTTTTGGGATTATAGAATAAATATATATTGAAATATAATAATAATAATAATATGTAATGATATTCAACATCTTATTATTAAATATGTATTGGGTAATGACACTAAAATATAGAAAATATTACTTTTAAAATTTTAAAATGAATATTAAAATGAATATAATGATAAAAAACTTTCAGTTGATGATGATTTTAATTGACCTGGAGATGATTTTGATCTTTTAGATTAATTTTTAAAGTTACTATAAAATAAATTACAAATAATTTTTTAAGATAAGAATATTATAAGATATATATTAGCTTTGATGAAACTAAAATATAAATCAGACATAATAAAATGAATTTATCAAAATAATTCATATTTAATAAATGAGGCCATTAATCATAATTAATGGGTGTATTCTAAGAATGACAAGTAATATCTAATTGAAAATAAAATACAACTTGGAATCTTATCGCTAGCCTAAATGGGAATAATATTAATAACACCAAGTTGGAAATTATAAAAAAATGTTAATGAAAAAGAATATCCATTGATATATAATGTGAGGTTAGAGTTAAAACGGTATTCTAAGGCCAGTCGATTTGATTTTGAAGAAAAATTACTGATGTTTTATAGATATAGGGTATTGTAATATGTACGTCCATTGATTCTTAATGAAATTATAAACTGGATCATATAGATATAAAATCCAAATTCTTTAATTTTGAGTTTAAATAATATGTTTACATTGAATATAAAATTCATTTTATTATTAGTAAATAGGGTTTTAAAGTGTAAAAATTAAGCATGTAAACATTTTTTTCAGTGCGAGTCCTAATTAAATGAAACTCCAGGTAATATAATTTATTATAATTCAAAATTTTTAAAAAAATGTAAATGTGGATAATAATAATAATTTAAAGGAGAATTATAAAATTAGGATATTTTTTATTCTATCTATTTCTAAGTTCATTTTTATAGGTTTCATATAATATAATTTCATTTGATTTAATTAAAAATTAATGAAATTTGTAGAATGTTCTATACCTTTGGAGATACAATTTTCCAGGTTCTCATATTTAAAGATTATAATTTTGTTTATCATAAGATCAATATTATAGAGTACTTATTTTTATCTCTACACTCACACTATAATATCAATTCCCTTACCATTTCGATTCAATAATATTTGGATCGTTACTCCTAGATGCAGTGAGATTATTCTACAGTCTTAGAGGACAGAACCCTTTATATGTCCACTTCACACCCATGGTGAAAATTTGAAGAGTTTCAAAAGTTGTTAAGAGATTATAGTTGGAAATATTTTTCCATCCTTGATCTTTATATTAAGAGTGTTCTAGAAAATATGGAATGTTTAAAAATTATAAATCACTCTTAAACTAGTCCCTCTATAGAATAAATGCAATCTCTCTTAAGGCTTCATGATCTCTTAAATGTCAATGAATGGTTGGACCAAAATCAGTTCAATTTCAGATGGTTGAAGGATGGGGATATGAACTCGAAATAGTTTCATAGATGAATAAAGAGAAGATAATAAGGGAAGAGATTAACACCATCAATATCAATGGGTTTCTTCACACTTCTGAATGTGAAATCTATAATTTAGTGGGGAATTATTTTAATGAAATTTACTCTAAATATCAGATAGACATCACATATAAGATGATTGATAAAATATCCCATTTCATTGAGGATCATCAAAATAGAGATCTTATCATGGAAACTTCTAAAGAGGAAATCAAGTAATCCCTCTTCTCCATAAATATAGAGAGTTATGCTTGTCTAGATGGATTTAAAAATAAAATTTTTAAGTTTTATTAGGATTATTAACATAATGACATGACTAATGAAATAAATTAAATATTCACTCAACTCTCCATGACTTTTAGGATCAACTCAAACATTATTTATTTGATAACCAATAAGGATATTTCAATTGATATCAAATGTTTCAGGCCAGTTGCTTTTGGAAATAGTTTTCTTAAAGTCATTAGTAACATCATTATGACCAGAATTATAGGAATAATTAAGGAACATATAACCCCATAATAGTTTGGGTTTGTACCTAGATGAAGCATCCAAAACATTTTATTCACTACATCAGGAAGTGTTAACATGATTAAAAAAACCCTTGTAAAGAAGATTTTCCCTCAAAATTGACATTTCTAATGATTTTTACATTCATAAATAGAGAAACCTGATTGATGTCCTCAGAAGATATTTATTGTCTAATTTTTTTTTTCATATTAATTAGTATCATTCTCATATTTGAAAATTTTTCTATCCTCATAAATGGATCCACAAGAGTTTATTTTCAATACATTATGGTTGTCAGATAAGAAGATCTACTCTTAGGGGTCCTGTTTTCAATTGATAATGTCAACATGATTACATTATTCCATGAAATTTCTCAAATTAGACTATATAATAAAATCAAATATGGAAAAGATAATATCATACCATATCATTTTTTATATACCGATAAAATTATCCTATTTGGAAAACCCTAAAGTAAAACAATATCTGCTATCAAAACTTTCTTTTATCACTATAAGTAAGTGGCTAGCCAAGATATAGGATGGATGAATTCATTTATTGATTTATGAGATGGAATATCTGTTGAAAAAATTTGAATTACCAGAACTCTTGGAGTTAGTATGTTATTTCTTCCCCTTTAATTACCATGGTGTACTCTTCATTTTTAGCATGGTTGAAAGTAAATATCTTGTAGGAATATTCCCTAGAAACATAAATAATATTTCTAGGTGGCAGGGGAATTATTTGTCTGAGGATTCCATGGAATTCCTTATTAACATATTCGTAACATCAAAATTTCTGTACTCAATTTTCTCTCTACCAATGGATAAGAAATATCTTGAGTGGTATTATGTGCATGATATTATGAAGTTTTATGAGATTCCTTATTCTATTTTTTGAGATTGGGATCCTTGATTTACCTCGAGGTTCTAGAGGAGTCTCAAAGAGGAAATGGGAACTCAAGAAAAGTAGATCATAACTTACAATCCATAGACAAATGGTCAGACAAAAGTGAGATTCAAATCCCAAAAAATATGCTTCATGCCCATGTCTTCGATTTTAGTGGATCATGTAAGAGCCACATGGGATTGGTTGAGATTAATTAAAACAAGAGTTATTGATAATCAATAAGAATGGATCATTTTTGGCATTGTTTGGTTGCTCATGCAGATCACCTATTTGCCGGGCGGAGGTAGGAAAAATATCTTTAGTTGGACTAAGTTTTGTCCAAGAGATATCGATAATGATTCAAGATGTACGCCGAAGTCTGGTTACAACCAAGAGTCGACAAAAATAATATTCGTATTTGTGGCATCATCCTGTGGAGTTTTCCATTGGTGACTGTGTTTTCTTCAATTTTTCTCCATGGTTGGGTCATCACTAGCTTGGAAAGTAGGGATAGTTGGATCTGAGATATGTTTGAGTATTTGAGGTAACTACGGTGCTCCAATAGGTTTCTTATCAGTTTTCATTTCCAGTTTAGTTTGTTTTTATTTATGCTACTTTCCACATATCTCATCTCAAGAAGTACCATCTTGACCCCTCTCACATTATGAGTTTGGAAGAAAATGAGTTAGAGCTAGATGTTTCTATTTTAGAGAAACCGGTTGAGATTGTAAAATCTCAAGTGAACGTCATGTGTGGAAATTCAAATTTGTTCGTCAGAGTACTATGGGAAAATGGATCATATTATCACAAGACATGGGAATGTGAGTCAATGATGAAGGCGTAGTTCCTCATATTTTTCTAGGGATTACATCTTCCAGATGAATTTCCTAGTATGGAAAGTCTTTATGGTGGAGAGTTTGTAACATCCCAATGGCGATCTATCAAGTACGCATTTTCACTCATCATGGATTTCATTTTCTCATTATCTGAATAGGGATTATAAAGAATTGGTATGATACCTATAATGGTAATGTCAGATATTTGTTGGACTCTTAGCTTTTACCGGATTTTTTTGCATGTTGTAGGAGGATTTAGCATCGTGTAACTAGGTTTCATATAATGAACCATTAATTAATTATATATATATATATATATATTACCTAAAAATTTAATAATATTCAATAAAAAATATAACAAACCCATTACATGACTATATGGGTATAATGTCTTTAGAAACTGGAAAACCTAAACAACTTATTCATAAGATATTTACATTATCTCCCACTTATTCCTTCTTAACAAGACCCTTTATATCATACATAATACCATTCTTCATGACCTAGGGAAAGGAAACATAAGAAAAGGTGATCTCCGATGCTCATTAATGGTAAATAAGGGAGGTATCAATTAAAGAATAATAACAAGAAATAAGAACATAATAATTGAAAATATTTTTCTTAATATTAATGTTCATGATATAAAGTTATGGGATAAATTATAAAATTTCATGCAGAATAAATGAACATGTCACCAAAAGTCATTACATAATACAAGGAATTTCTAGCATACAGATAAGCATCCAAAATAATTTCATATTAGTCAAGGTTTATTTCCATAACCATCACGGTGGACAAAGTTCATTACTAAATCGAGTTCACTCCTCATTCAATCCCTATAATAATGAACCGAGATCATTTCACATTCTATAAATGTTTATCTCATGAGATATAAATAATTACCCAATCCATTAGAGAGAGATATAGGTCCCACCCATCTCATAATCAAATCATTCTTATGTGTGCCACAAAAACATAAATCATTCATCAAAGCATAACCCAAAAAATATAATTCTTTTCTTAAACATCAGTTAATAATAATATCTATGAAAAAATGGATTTCATAAATTTAATTCCAAAATAAACACAATCAAACCATAGTAATAATAGGAATGGAAACATAGCCCTATTTAAATAATTTCATCTTATATAGAAAAGAATTTTCATAAAACACTTGAAATTAATTTTTGAGGAAAATATCATTTCATCATAAAAAATGTTTTATTTACTCAAAATTCCTTGAAGTCTTAAAAGAAATGAATTTATTTGAAAGTAAACTTTAAATATTGTAAATTGAGTATCATGGAAATAAGGAGATATGAAAAATGTAAAAATCCATTCAAGACGTACAATATAAAAGAAATCAATCTTCTTGTACTTTTGTTAGAAAGTTAAAAAGTACTTCGTACTGAAAATGACAAAAGACTAATTTAATAAACATTAATTAAATTTAAAAAATGGATAAAATTGAATTTAAATATTTCTAGAAGGATCAAAAAGAATATTTTTGAATACATATTTACAAAACATGGACGTGGATGATAAATATACCCCAGTAAATACATACTTATAAACAATCTCAGATAAGAATGAGATTACAAAATTATCTCTTAACTGAGGTCCAATTTCCTTAGTATCTATTTGAGCCTCCTGTATATTGATTTAAATAATTTCATTTACTTATTCAATAATCATAGTCATTTTTTTGATATCATATATGATCATATTATCATCCATTTTTAGTAACATTATTACTCGTCCATCAGGTGTTGGCTTCTTTACTTTCTTACTCACATGTTGTCAGATAAGTTCTTGTTACTAATATAGGGGTGTAGTTATATCAATTAAATGATTTTTTAGTATTATATATCATATTTATTCATTAAATTATTTTATATAATCATTCTTTAATTAAGATCTTGTATAATTAATCGCATCTCATTGTGGAGACAGTAGGTTGTATGTATGTACGAGCGACAATATCATTCCCATAATTATTAAATGGTATTGAATTGTATGGTGTATAATATTTTAGAATAAATATCATGTTATAATAGTAATATATAGTTATTATTTACATCATTATACCCATCCATTTATGTTGGTGGTGGAAAACAGATTACAGGATAGTGTGGAGACGGTAAGTCGTACATACGCATGCATAGTGATTTCATTTTTCATAGGATGTATAGAAGATGGAATATGGTTGTTTAATAATATTAATAACATATAATTATATAATTTATACTTTATTTATTAATTTATAGTTAAAAAACCCATGAATATGAAGTAGAATATGAAATAAGATTGAAATAATTGGTAGAGAAGATTACCTCTTCTTCGATGTGCTCCCTTTAAATCCCCTTTAAAATCATTTGAGTTTGTATTTGGAGAAGACCATAACCTCTATAACTTGACTAGTTAAGATTATAATGTAAAATGTTATGGGATATCTAAGAATGAAGGCTCAATGAGATGTGAAGAAATGTGGGAAGAGGTACCCTTTTATAATTGAGGTGAGGAGCACTTTTGGAAACTCCAGAAAATATTAATTTATAATAAACTCAACCACATATAAAAACCTTAAAAATGACTGAAATTTTAAATATTAGATGAGATAATGTTTAAAAATCATCATCCAAAAATTTTTAGACTTGTATATATGTCAATTTAAACCTTATCATTCTAATTAACACTTAGTTATTTATTTTACCTTTTAAATATTGTAACAAATAATTCAATATTAAAAGGTTGTAATATTTACTTTTTTTATTTAAATTATAACATAAATAAATACTTTAGAACATTTTATACCATATCATAATGATTCTATATTTTGAGAATTATTACATTATTTTTAAAGAATTTAACAAAATGTTATTTTGACAAAAAACAATTGTGACAATTTTTCCACTATTTAATTCATTGATATATTTAAATAATAAGATAACCAGATAAATTTGAACCAATTATTTTATTATATTACTAAAAGTTAATTTTAGTCAACAAAATTATTTTGAAATTTTAATTATCCCAAATTATATTTATTTTAATATTTTTAATAACATTTTTCTAATTTTCCCTTAAAAAATAACTCTTACAGCAGATTTGTGTAATTATTTGATGAATAAAAATTACAAATAAAATTATATTAAAAGGATAAATATGCTATATTTCAGATGAATACATGTAGTATATTTTACCTTATATAATGTGGAATTTAAAAATGTTATAATTTTGAAAACATGAATATGATATCATTAAAATCACTTCAAAAAATTAATATAAGTGTCAAACTCAATTCCATAGGGCGTAAAATTGTCAATCACCAAAAAATTGGATTATTACGGTTGATATATAATTGAATAATAATATTTGGTCAAGTGTTTTTTCATTTATTGGTTATTATCATTTTAATAAAAAATAGCTTATTGATTTTTCATAAATTAAATAATATATGCATCACTAATGTATAAACTGTCAATGTAATTAGTTTTTTCCTAAAAATTAAAAATAAATTGTCACGAAAAAGAAAAACAAATTATATATCTAATTAGTATTTACAATTTAATTTATCTTCTATTTAACCATATATTATAAATGATTATTTATTAAATTTTGAGTTAGAAATATTTAACATTTCTTTAAATAAAATAAATTAAATGTCATAATCTCATCTAAGTGGATTTCAAAGGAAACCATTTTGATCAAAGGATTATTTAGGTCAAAAAATTAATCTAATGATATTAATACAAGTGTTATGGTAATTTTATAATATTATTCTTTCCCATAATTACCCTATTTACACTTTTACCTTATTTATAAAAATTACAAAAGTTACTATTCATTATGCCCCAAAAATAAAATACAACTCTTTTCATAATTTAAACTTATTGATTCCAAATATTAAATCCATTATTCATAATTAAAAACATAGATTTTTTAGTAATTTTTTTAAAATTAATCTCATTGTCGGAAAGAGAGAATGGGTTTTAAAAGTTAAAACATTATAAAGCATTGAAATGTTTGTACATCTGAATTAAATGTAAAATTTATTATAATGGCATAAATTATATTGAATGATTAAAATATATTCTATTTATATATTAAAACCATTCAATATTACAATTTTTCAAAATAAATTATTTCAATGAAAAAAGTAGTTTTCAATTAAGATTTAGTGTACTTTTACTATTCATCAATTTTTGAATGTTATTAGAAAAATATTAAGAATTCATCTAAAGTAAATTGTTATTTTTTGTTTGAAAAGAAAAAGTTTTTTCTCATAAAAAAATTATTAACGTGTCAAAATATTAATTTAAATAGGGTTCTCCATTAAAAGGCGGTAAAATTACCCATTTAAAAAGGATAGATTTTTATACATAAAATTGTGTTCATTAATACCCTATGAAAAAAATATCTATTTGATTAATGTAAGAAATATTTTATTAATTATATAGAATATATATTTCATTAATTTCATTTACTAATAGCAATTAACTGAATTAATTAATACAAAAATACAAAAATATAATTGATTTATAATTTTCATAAATAATGGGTAGCCAATGGATTCACTATACATTTTCCTAAGTTAGTTATATTTATTCCTACTAACATAATGACTCGGTCATGAAGGTCATTTTATTATAATTATGTTTCATGGTTCATTTAAACTCAGGATTGCATGTAATACAAGCTATTAAATAGTTAAAATTGTTTAAAGAAAATTTAAAAACATCCGTGTGTTACATTTTACCACCCTTAAACTAACTTTGACACTTCAAAGTTTTCAATAGGATACAAATAGATGAGGATAACTATCCCTCATCATATCCTTAAGTTTCCATGTAGCTTCATCAAATTGTTGGTTCCACAATAACACTTTAACCAAGAAATTGGTCTTGTTTCGATGAACATTTTCAATACAATCTAGAATCTCAATCAGTTGTTCTTTATAAGAAAGATCATTTTCCAGTGGTAAGAATTATGAGTTTAATACACATGAATGTTAAAGTATGTATTTTCTAAGGATAGATACATGGAACACATAATAAACTTGATAGTGATTCATTTGAAGCGCAGTAACAGACCTTCCCTTCATAATCATGAATTTCAAAAGGACTGATATACCTAGGACTCAGCTTTCACTTCTTTACAAATATCATTACTCTTTTTCAGGGAGATATTTGTAGAATCACTTTCTCACCCACTTCAAACTGAAGGTCTTCTTATCAGTTTTCATCATGTTGTTTTTTAACTCTGATCTGATCTTATGTGTTGTTGAATAGATATGACCTTTTTTGATATTTAATCAACAAGATAAGGTTGTAATTGGTTTCTTTCCCTAACATTATCCATGAAAGTTTGAGTTCTTCACTTCTTTCCATATATGTATTAATAAAGAGCCATCTTAATACTAGAGTAAAAGAAATTTTTGTAAGAAAATTTCAACAAAGTAGGTGTTGATTTCACCCACCTATGAAATCAATATAGCAAGCTATAAACATGTATTTTAGAATTCAAATTGTCCTCTCATACTAACTATTCGTCAAATGATGTTAAGAAATTTTGAAACATAACTCTTTCTCCAAATCTTACTAAATACATTACTAGAACATGTAGGTAAACCTCAGATCCCGAAGAGATAGAATAGAAAGTGGTACTCCATCCAATATTACCACTTCCTTTATATATATCTTAGCACGATGATTTAGAGGAAAACCTTCCCTAATTGAAATATTGTTTTTTGACTTCGTGAGATGATAAAATAAAACCCATATAGAATTATGGCCTTTATATGTTTTGGGAAATCTGACGGCAAGGTCTATAGTGATGCTTTCCCATTTCTATTATGGTATCGGTAATGGTTGTAATATCCCCTTTAAAGTTTTTCTCTCAACCTTAACATTATAACAAACCAAGCACTGAGATACATATTTAAATACATCTATTTTCATTCCATCCTACTAGAAATAATCTTTCAGGTCCCTATAAACATTTTTTCTTCTAGGGTTAATAGAGAATGAAGAACTATGAACCACATCCAAAAACACCTTATTTAATTCTAGTTTTGGAGGAATACAAACCAAGTTCCCGAACCTTATTATTACATCATAATAAAGGTTGAACTAATGAAAATTTCTTACAATATTTTGTAGCTCAACATCTTATTTCAATGCCCAATTAATCATTAATTGTATAGATGATTGAACAATCATTTGAGGAAGATAATATTTCTCCCCTTCCTTTAAAATTCCAATATCTATCCTTCTTAAATCCATAAATATTGGTTATTTGGTGATCCTTATCATAGATAAGATAGTATGGTCTTCTCGACTCAAAGTATATACCACCTTGTTCACATTCTGAGGGTGGAAATGTAGTGACCATTTATAACCCTTAATCAACTACATCCATCATCTATGATGCATATTCCGCTGCTTTTGTGTGAAAATATAATTTCCACTTTTATGATCAATACAAATATCACACCTTTAAATATAAATACAATGCCACTATATCTTTAATGAAAATATTAACACTGCTAACTCTAAATAATGATTGGGGTATGTTTTCTCATGGATTTTTTATTTTCATGACGCATAAGCTATCACCATATAATTTTTCATTAGAACACATCCCAGAGCCTTCTTTGATGCATCACTATAAATCAAAAACATTTTTCGCCTACAATATATTGTGAGAATAGGTGCACTCTCTAACATTATTTTTAACTCTTTGAAATTCTTTTCGCATTCCTTCATCTAAAGAAACCTAACTAATTTCTAAGTCAACATGGTTGGTTGATTAGATAGTCATGAAAAATCATTCACAAAAAGTTGATTATATGCATCAAAAATAAGAAATATTCGGATCCTAATTACCATTTTTGGTCTTTGTCAACTATCAATAACTTCTATTTTTTAGATCTACAAATATCCCTTATTTTGAGATTATATGACCAAAAAAACATTATAAACCCAAAATTCACACCTGGATAAATCTTCTACATTTATAGGTTCTTTGTTAATATTCTAATGTTATCTTCATGTTCTTCCTTACTTTTAGAATATACAATAATATCATATATAAAGAATACCACAAACTGATCAAGATAGTCTATGAAGACTCTATTCCTTGGTTCCATGAAGATAGTTGGAGAATTAGTTAGAAAAAAAAGGTGCCACTTTAAATTCATAGTGTTCATTCCTTTTACGAAATGTTGTATTCGTTATATACTCTTTCCTGAACCTTAATTTATGATATCATAAATGAAGATCAATCTTGGAAAAGTATTAATCTCCATTTAGTTGATCGAATAATTCATAAATTCGGGAAAGAGGATATATGTTATCGATAGTGATATTGTTATGTTCTTGATAATTAATGCAGAGTCTCATGGATCCATATTTCTTATTAACAAACAAAACATGTTCTCCCATAGGTGATTTACTAGGGAAAATGATTCCCTTTTTGAGATTAACTTGTAGTTTCCTATTCAATTCTTATAACTCAATTGGTTATATTTAATATGGTGTATTTGAAATTGGCTTAGCACCTGGTATGATTTCAATGGAAAACTCAACATAAAAATTTGGTGGAAAACCTTGAAATTCTTCTAAAAACAAATCATTAAACTCTCGTACAATAGGTGTATTCTTAATAGTGAGTTTCTCCAAAGTCATTTGAGATAGATAACCTTAATTTAGAGATATCAAGACCCATAAGATGGAATAAATTTCTACTGGAAGGTCATATTCATCCTTGTATTGATATACTTTCATAACTTGATCTGTAATATGAATGTGACTTCCCTTGGAAATTTATATGAGCTCAATATAGAGTAATGCAATAAATGCCAATAATCACATAAAATTACACTATAGTAAAGATAATAACATTTTTAGGAATAAATTTCTTACATACTTAAACTTTAGAAGAATTATAAACTTTTTATGCAACTATTGTGCCATTAAGAGTTTTCACAGCAAACTCAATATCTCATTGTTGAGGTAACACGGTGGTAGACATTGAAATTTATTCAGAAATAAAAGAGTGGGTCAATCTATAATAAGATAAGACATTTTCTTCTATAGAGTGAACGATATGTGTACCTTTGACCACATAATTATCTTACTCCACATCACCGATAGTGATCGCATGTGACTTCAAATTTTCTTTGGCCTTAAGAGTTTAATGATGTGTATCATCATTAATAACCCCTAGTTTAGGGAATTGATTTTCATAATACCCCATTTTCTTTTACTTGTAACATTGAAGTGTAGGAGGTTCATTCTTTATTGCTTTTTTTATTCATTTAATTACACATATTTTTCCCATCACATTGGCATTCAACTTCACGATGGCCCTCTTTTACACACTAAATCGTTTTCTAGTCCCTTTATGGAAACTTCTTCCATGTTTCTTTCCACAAATTAAGAATAAGGGAAAACTCATCTTATTTTCTGTGTGGTATTCATATTTTCCCTTGAATTCAATTTTTCTCTTATTATCACACCCATAGGACTCATGGGTCACTCCAATCTCCATCTCAACCTGAAGATCACATATAATGATTTCCTCATAGCTATTAAAGTGCCTTATGGATAATTCCCTTAGGATATATGGTTCCAATCCACTAAATAATCGATCAATTTTAATCTTATAATGGATAATAATTCTAGAAGAATACCTTTAATGTCTTGTACAATCTTCTTCATAGGTACCAATGGATCCATCCTTCTTTTTCATAAGTTCAAGTAACTCCTTCTCCATCTTTTTTCAAAGAATATGATGAAATTATTTATTAAAAATAAGATCTTAAACTCATACCATTCCATGGATTCAATTTCAACTCTTTACCTAGGATTCTTGATAAGGTTACACCATTGATTAGATTCATCCTCTAAATGTTTAATTACAAAGATAAATTTATCATGTTATGAACATTGAAGAATTGGAAATATCTTCGCTGCGGTACAGATCCATTAATCAGCCACTAATTGAATAGAAGACCTTATGAATGAAGGTGGACGCTACCTCATGAAGGACTCAACAGAATTTTTTTTTCTCCTCTTCTGGTTTATAAGTCCTGTATGACTCATGTCTTAATAAATTTGTGTCGGTATAGCTACAAGATGTTTCTTTCTAAATTCCATAACATTTAGTTTCTCTTGATTGAAATCATTGCTTAGCCCATCACATTCAACATTAACACCGTTCATATAGGTTCCAGCCATTAAATAAAACCAAGAATAATAGTGTTAGAAATATTAAATATGATGGTAAATCCACATAATAAAAAATAAAATTTAAATTTAGGACATTTTTGGTTTTATCCTAGGTTATTCACAGTCATCTCTAAAACACTAGTATGGTAACCTATAATTCGGAATATCTTTATGGTTATTCCTATGGCTTTATTATCCTACATTCCAATGGTTAATTATACCTATCCAATGATTCCAATTATAATTAACCATGAATTATATGCATAGATATTACTTAATAATTGTAGAATATTCAATACAGAATGTAACAAAAACCATGATATGGTCGTATATGTATAGTGTCTTTAGAAATAGTGAAACTTGAACAACTAATTCATAAGACATTTTCATTGTCTCTCGCTCATTCGATAATAACTAGACCAATTATATCAAACATAATACCCTTCTTCATGACATAGTGAAAAGAATATTAAGTAATGGAGACCTCAGATGCTCAATAAGGCTAAATAAGTGATATATCAATCATACCAAAATCACAAGACATAAGAACATGACAATTGAAAATCACATCCTACATATGAAAGATCATGATATAATGTTATGGGACAAATCATAAAAGTTTATAAAGATTCAATAAAAATGTTACCATAAGTGATAATATAAGACATGTAATTTATGGCATACACACAAGCAAAGAAAATCATTTCATATTAGTCAAGAGTTATTTTCATAATAACCATAGTGGAAAAAGTCCATTACTGAACTGAGTTCACTTCTCCTTATAGCCCTGTAATACTGAACTAAGAACCTTTCCTATTCCATCCATATTTATTTCATGAGATAAAATTATTTACCCAGTCCATTGAAGGGAGATATATTTAACACCCATCTCATAATTAAATCATTCTTACATGTGCAATAAAAAAATAAATCACTCGTCATAGAATAATGTAATGAATAAAATGGGTTTCTTAAACGTCATTCCATAATAATCTGTATAAAACAAATAGATTTCATAAATTTCATTGAACCATAAACAAAGTAAAACCATAGTAATAATATGAATTGAAACATAACCCTATTTAATTAAAGTCATCTTAGATGGAAAATAATTTTGATAAACCACTATAAATTAATTTTTCAGGAAAAAATCCTTTATTTTTAAAAAATTATTTCCTTACTCAAAATTAAAATAAATTAAAAAAAAAAGAATTTATTTGAAAACAAAATTGAAATATTATATAGTAAGATTGATTGAAATAATTCTTTATTAAAGTTTAAAAATATGTTTATGTCGAAAATGTTAAAAGAAAACATTCTTCTCATACTTTTGTTGGAAAGTCCACAAGTACTTCGTATAAAAATGTAAAAAGATTCATTTCACAACCTTTAACAAAAATTATACAATGGGTAAAATTTATATTAAATAATTTTATAAGGATAGGCATAATATTTTGTAATATATATTAATGAAACATATATGTGGATGATAAATATACCCTGGTAAATAGTTATATATAAACAATCTCGGATAAGAATGAGAGTTCAAAATTATCCCTTACCAGAGATCAGATTTCCATTATATGTATCAAAGCCTTATTAATATTTATTTAAATTATTTCATTAATTTATTCTATATTCATAGTCATTTTTAGGATATCATATATGATCATATTCTTATCTATTTGTTAGTAATATGTTTACTCGCCCATCGGGTGTTAGCTTCTTTATTTTTTTTATGCATGTTTTGTCGGATAAGTTCTTATTCCTAATATTAGGTTATAATTATATCATTTACATAATGATATTAGTTTAATATATATAATATTTATTCATTAAATTAATTTATATAATCATTATTTAATATTTATTAGGTATAATTAATCCCATCACATCGTAGAGACGGTAGGCCGTACGTACGCACGACCGACAATATCATTCAAATAATTTTTGAATGGAATAAAGTGGATGATGTATAATATATAAGAATAAATATAATGTTATAATAATCATATATATTTATTATTTTCATCATTAAACTAATACAAGTAAGGTGGTGGTGAAGAATATATTACACCACGACGTGGAGATGGTAAGCCGTAAGTACGCACACGTGGTAATTTCATTATTCATAGGTTGGATAGATGGTGGAATATGGTTTTCCCATAATCATAGTAACATATCAGTATATAATTTATTTTAGAGTTATTAATTTATAATTAAACAACTCATAAAGTTTAAATAGAAGAAGAAATACGTATGAAAGAATCGCTAGAGTAGATTACATCTTCTTCGTCGTGATCCCTCTAAATCTCATATTAAATCTCGAGAGTTGGTCTTTAGAGATGAAAAAAACCTCTACAATGTTACTATCGAATATTAGAATGGAAATATTTTTGGTATATCTGATCAAGAAGGCACAATGAGTTGTGAACAGCTGAGGGAGGAGGTTCCCTTTTATAATTGAGGTGAGAGGCACTTTTGGGAAATCCAGAATACATTAATTTATAACAAACTCACCCACATCTAGAAACCTAAACAATGACCAAAATAAAATATAAGATGATATAAGGTATAAATATAATCATATAATATATTTTAGACATGTATTTCTATCAATTTAATCCACATCAATTTAATTAACACGTAGTTATTTATTTTACTTTTTAACTATAGTAACAAATAATTCAATAATAAAAGGGTGAAATATTTACATAATTGATAACAATTAGACCATAAATAAATAATTTATAACATTTTATATCATATATTAGTTATTATATATTTTTAAAAATGGTTTATTGTTTCTTAATAATTTAATAAAACATTATTTTCATAAACAAACAATACTGTCAATTTTTCCACTAATTAATTTATTGATTTTTTAAAAATATTAATATGACTGTTTAACTTATAACCAATTATTTTTTTATATTAATAATAGGTCAACTTAATATAAAAAATTAATTGTACAAATTAATTATCCAAAATTATATTTATTTTAATATTGTTCATTACATTTATTTCATTTATCCCTTAGTAAAAAAACAACTACAATAGTTTTGTGTAATTATTCAATATTCTTATCTGATGAATTAAAATTAAAAATAAATTGCATTGATTAATATTAATCAACTATATTTCAAAAGAATAATTTAATTTGAATTTATCTTCTGTAAAATCAATCATTAAAAATGTAAAAATTGTGAAAACATGAATCTGACAACTTTAACCTCACATTAAATAAAATAATATAAGTATAATAATCATTTCCATATAGCTCAAAATGGTTAATGACTCGACCCTTGGATGGTTATGGTCAATATATACTCGACCATTAATATTTAGTCATGTTTTTGGGCTTTTAATGGTTATTATAATTTTAATAAAAATTAGTTTCTTTATTTTTCATCAATTAAATAATTTCTACATCATTAATGTATAAACAGTCAGGGAAATTATTTATTTTTTAAAAATTAAAAAAAATAACCATGATAATGAAAAACAATTACCTTTCAAATAAGTATTTATAATCGAATTTATCTTCTGTATAAACTTATATAAAAAAAGATAAATTTATTAAAATCTCAATGAACGATATTTATCTTTTCTTTAAATAAAATAAATTAAATGTCTTAATCTCATCCAAGTGGCTTCCAAAGGGAACCATTTCGACACATATGTTTTTTGGGTCGAAACAAACTCATCTAATGATATTAAGACAAGGGTTAGAATAATTTTATAATAGTATTCTTACCCTTAATTACTTGATTTACTCATTTTCTGTATTAATAAAAATTATTGAAGCTACTATTCATAATGCCCAAAAATAAAACAAATATTTTTAAATAATTTGTACCTACTGATTCCAAATATGGAATCCACTTTAAAAAATTCAAAAAAAATATATTTTTCAGTAAATAATTTAGTATTAGTCTCATTGTCGGAAAGAGAGAACGAGTTTCAAAGGATAAAACGTTGAAAAAACATGAAATATTTATTCATCTAAATTAAAGATAAAATTAATGATAATTAAATATAATATATTGAATGATATAATATATTATATTTATACTATAAAACCATTCAATATTATAATTGAACCATATAATTTATTTCGATGAAAAAAGTTGTTTTAAATTAATCTTTAGTGTATTTCACTATTCATAAATATTTGAATGTTATCATAAAAATATTAAAAATTCATCAAAAGTAAATTTTTATATCCACCATACAAATAAAAATTTATTTTTCTCGTATAAAAATTATTACTGTTTGAGAATATTAATTTAAAAAGGGTTCTCCATTAAAAGGCAGTAAAATTGCCTTTTAAAATTTATGGGGTTTTCTACATCAAATTTGGTTTATTGATACCCTATGAAAAAAATATATTTTGTATGAATATAAATAATATTTTATTAATTATATGTCATATATATTTCATTAATTTCACTTACTATGATTAATTCACTAAATTTATTAATACAAAAAAAAGAAAAAAATATATAATCAATTTCAAATTTTCATAAACAATAGGTAGCCAACAGATTCACCAAACATTTTCCTAAGTTAGCCATATTTATTCCCTATAACCTAATGACTAGTTTATAAAGGTCATTTTATACTAAATGTTTCTTCCGATTCTGTTAAACTCACAATTTATTGTAATGAAAGCTATTGAAGAATTAAAATTATTTAAAGATAATATAAAAAAATCAGGGTGTCACATCATACAGAGTGTAAGAGTTACTAGATGAAATTCATAAAATAATTCATGCTATAAAGGTTACATGACCTGAATAGATTTCTCACATCATGAATGTTTTAAATAAAATATTTTAAATCTGTGGCAATGAGTTTTCTGATGTAGGCGGAACTTTAATGGTAGCACATCAGGTAACCAGGCTACATGTCATCTGATGGCCTATCTATAGTTTTCAAAATAAGCATGTGGCAATTTTGTTTTGGTTATCTCTATAGAATATCTTGATCTCAACCCAAATCAATTCCTTGGAGATTTTGTGAGACTCAAATCATTCTAGAATGATCTGATCGGTATTTGATTTTCGTTGTGGTTGTGGTGGATCTCTCTAGGTAAGTGATCCTTCAACTTCTTTATTGTCTTTGATCATGGTAGCAAACTTAGGATTTATTATCGGATATCTTGTTCTAAGTTGGAGTTTTCTATCATCTTATTTCAAGAACATTTGTTTGATATTGTTTCTAGAGACCATTCTTTTGTTGGTCGTGATGTGGCGGGCATTCGTTCTTGAGGTATCTGGGTTTCCTCCTTTATATCAACCCCATATTTTCTAAATTATATTAATCATGTGATTTGTATTTGGTTATATGGCCTTCGTATATGTTTTTCTGTTTTAACTACTGGTGGATCACATTATGGATGTGTGGGACTTGAGTTTCAAGTAGGTGGTTCTATCTCTAGGCTATGTTGATGAAAATTATTGTTACCCCTTTATAAACTAATTTATTAAAGGAATTGGGTTGATTTATTTGTGTGTTTAAATGTTTTTTAAAGAAAAAAGTTTTCCCCTGATTTTTGATAAATGGAATTAAAAAGGGTATTTTTGAATCATTTAAATGAATTTGTGAAATGGTATTGAAATTATTTTCAAAACATTGAGAATATTGTGAAATTGAGCACATGGGTTACCTTGGGTACTCGGTGAAAGGATTACCTTGAGGCTATCTTCCATTGTACGGGTTCAGTTTTTGGGGTTTTCCTCATATCCCAGAGTGTATATTATTGGATCTAGGTATGTATTTGATTATGGGGTGTCACTTTTTGGGGGGTCTCATTAGTTTTGGAATGCAGATCAATGGATTCAGGTACTGTAGTGCACTATTTCATTGATTTTGGGTACACGTAGTCTACTTCCTGACATTTTATATTGCTTGGTATTTTAATGAATGTGATGATACAAGTATTTTTTTATTTCTTGTATTTGTATTTTTTATCATTAATATGCATGTTGTTTCTTGTGATAGATGATATGGAAAAATAATCTTTGAAATTTACATACCAACTATTGTTTTAGAACTTGTGAATAAAAGAGAAATGTTTACCAGGTGTTCTATAAAAATTATTTACTACTTTTCATTACATGATTTATTAAAAAAGGGCATACATGAATTTTTATGTAAATAATTTTTGTGGAACTCATGGGGGGATCCAACTGAGCCTATTAGCTCATAGCCAACACACCTTTTTAGTGGGTCATAGAACTTTCTATGTATTCCAATGCATGGAAGGGAAAGACTCCATAGTGAGGCAGTGAGGATTCATATCAAGTGAGTTTTGTAGTTCATGTTGATATAGTGGGTGTTCATCCTTGTCATCACATAGAGTAACTTTTGGTTTTGTTCCTTTGCCGTTGGTATTGTCTCTCAGAGTTTTTACTAATTTTTAGTCATTTTTTCTGTTGTCTTCCCTAAATTTATGGATTATATTTGTTGGATTTATGTTATTTCTTCTTTCTTCATGTATATATATTGTATGTGTTTTGTTTAGTTTGGGTGAAATAAATCCCTCATGTTTTTCATTCAATGACTGGGTTCTTGTCACCAGCCTATGGGGATCAGGAACGCCATTCATGTATGTGATGGATCAGGTTGGGTGCCCGATTTGAGGTAAATGCAGATCAGTTCATCACATGTTGATTTCTAAATATATACATAAATCTCTTCCCAAACTTCTTCTATACATCATATTTCTTCTGTTCTCACGTTAATACCAAATCCAAGTTCCTTAAAGAGGATTTCAAGGAGGGTATATTTAAGATGTAATATTCTAAATTTACCTCTTTTAAATTTATTTTGTTCTTCTACTATGTTGTAACCTTTCATATATTACATGAAATAATTAATCTAGTATAATAAATATATTTTATTTTTATTTTTAAAAATTAAGGTTTATATTATAAACTCTAATCATTTGATTCTTCAATGAATATGTTGTTTAAAATATGGTGGGTTCACCACCACCATGAGTATTATACTTGTTTTCTATCCACTACCATCAAGGATGGGAAAAATGTGGTTATGGTTAAATAAGCTTATATTAAGAATATTATAACTTATATAATGCTTTTTAATGAATATATAGATATAATATTAAATATATGAAACTAGTTTTTTATGGTTAGTAAAATAGACTAAATAAACTAACCATTTAACAGTAACATTTTTACTAAGTGAATCATCCTTATTTCAGAAAAAATATGGGTATTTGGTACAATTTAAATATCATGAAGGAAAATAATTACATTACATTTCAAATTTGGATTTGTAGTCCAATTTAACAATAAAATCAATAATTTCCCATAAGTTATCCGACTTTGGAACCATGAAACGAATATCCCCAGAATAATGAAATTAATCTTTATATATCAAAAAAATGATGTTAAATGAGAATAATAAATTTATAGTAAATCAAATTTATATGGTAAATATTATTCATTAAGTAATTAATAAATTTAAGTTGGTTATCCTTGATTTGAAAAATTATTCTCAAATATAAGGTAAGGGGTCTCTCTGAACCACCATTTTCCTTGGGTTTATACCTATCACTATATTTTTAATGTTATCAATTGCTTCTCAATTATGTATAAATTTATCTTAAATATATACATATCTGATTAACCAATCCTTGAGGGGGTATTAAAATCCTTATGTTCTTTTTTTAAACTCCTTCTTTATGAAATCACTTTTGGTTTTTATATGAGGCAAGATGTTGTAACCCATTTGTTTCCATGATACATTATTATGTTTACGCCTTATGATTAGTTTTATTTTGTGGAACATATATGCATTTACATGTTATTATGGGTCTTCCTATATAGTTCTCCAATTAATTGGGTAATGTTTTTGTTTTATGATAAGTTATGTGTGGGATTCTTGAGTAAACCAAATCCATGATGAGACTCTCTCCACCTTGGGAGGTTGTCTTAGCGGTAAGCCTTGATTTTTTTTATTTCATGTATCATATTTATAAAAAAATACCATATTTTAATTATGTATAAATCCATGTTTCTTTTTTTATTTCTCTATATTAATAATAATGAGATTTTATTTTATGATATTATGTTATGACATATAACTCACATGTTATGCCTTATTACAATGTTTATTCTCTGACATGTCTATATAGCACACCCCTTTATTTTATGTATTTACGCGATTATTCAAAATATTTTTAGGGGATCAAATGGATTTAGGATCTCATTTTGGATATTATTTTAAAGATGTTTTCTTTTTTCAATTTTTTTATTTTGTGTACGGAGTCTTCCAACGATATTATGGCTTTCAATCCTTTGGATGTATTTAATGGATATTTAAATTAAGAATAACATAATAAATTTTTTAAAAGGATTGGGAATATATAGTATAGACCTATTATAGGTACATGAATCATACTTTTTTTCTTGTATTATTTAATTGGGTGAATTCAATATTATTAAATGAAATTAATTAAACACACATATTACCCACCTACTACGTGGTTTAAGAAATCCTTCTTGTCCTTTTAGTTGGGTGTCTTGGATTCCATACACTTGGGTTTAGGGTGGTGAGGTTCTAAATTCTAAATCAATAGAATAATAAAGGGTAAACTTGTTTGGTTAGGATGAGCAGTTTCAAAGGATGTTCTATGAATGTTAGTGGAAAGATCTTCTAAAGTATGTTGGAAGTGTCTTTAATATCGAGATAACGTGCTAGTAAGATAAGCTCAATATTTCCATCAGTTTGATTTAGGGAAAGTAAGAGTATTAGGATACACTAGAAGTCAGTCATATGGGCTGTGATTCACATAAGTGGTGGCCCTTGCATCATGAGTATAAGTTTCTTTTACATTACAATATTTTTTTTAAAAAATTCAATCTATTCGATAACTCGTAATGCCTTCAACACTAAGTATGAATGAAATATGATACATTATTAAAATATAATTATTTAAAAATGACCATTATAACCAAGAAATTATGTTGGATGGTATGAATATTAAAAACTAAATTATGGAATATATTGTTATTTATTGATTATAAATAAAATAATAATCATTTATAATGAAATTAATTGTTTTCTAATAATATCTTTTTCAAAAGGACTGTTTTGTCATGATTTGTGAAAATAATTTGAAATTATTTCTTACAATATATATAATTTATTTAGAAAAATAAAATTCATTTTTTGAAATTATAAGATCAAAATTATCTTTGGGTGAATTTTTGGCATTTTTCTGAAATTTTTCATTTTCTAATAAATAGTGAAAAAATAGTGAATCTTAATTGATAACTTCCTTTTAGTTTAAATAATTTATAATGTTAAATTAAATTTTAAATTTTTTAACTAAAATTAAAGAAATTATATCAATTAATCCAATTTAGTTCATTGAAGTAATTTTCATAATTAATTTTGATATAAAAACTTTGTAAACTTTTCGACATCTTCTCTTTAAAAACCTATATTCTCGTCGCATTTGCAGGATTAATTTTAAATTAATTTTTTCCACTTATATTAATTCCATTTGTAAAAATAGATTCCATATATGGAGTCAGAATAATTAATAATTTATAATAAGTTTTACATAACTTTTAACCAAAATTAATAGTGAAAATATTAAAAATTAATTAATATGGTTATGGTAAAAATAGATTTACTGGAGGGGGTTAAACTAAGAATATAAGGGATAAAAATTACCTAAAAATATTGAGAAAAATTTTATTACAATATTTAGACCATATATATTATATTTTATATAATATTCCATTTTTAGTCTTTTTCATAATATAAATGTGGGTACGATTGAATATTTTCAAAAAATTACAAATGTTTGACTCACCTCACTTATAAGAGTCCAACCCCTCTCTTACCTTCTTCACACCATAAAACCCATTTTATTCATCCAATAAATTCCTAAATAAATTCCACAATTTCTTCCTATCATATTAGAATCCTTATTTTTTTCATAAATCCATCCTATTAATGATTTTGGTATAAACCTAATGAGGATACCCAAAGAAATGGTAGTGTTCTTCAACGAGCATATTTATTTCATTTATTTATACAATTATTTGAATTTTTATTAACCAATGATGATATAATAACCTAATTATCTTAAATATACTATGTTTTTTTATAATAATTTAATTACCTTCAACCACCTCCACTTCCATCTAATGGGTTACGAAATCACCATTCATGTGTACGGAAGACTACCGTCTCGCGAACCGATGTCATTCTTTGTTTCCATCATCACCTATCATGGCTGGGTATGATGAATTATATAAATTATATATATGATATTTAAAATATAATTATACCTATGTAGTTTTTATATAACACATAACTTTTTAATTTCCATTGTGTATGAGATACGATAACATCGCTCGTGTGTGCAACAGACTACCACCCCACGAAGCGATGTGATTCGTCTTTCAGTAACAATTTACATATAAGGTGATAAGGATAAATTTAACGATTATATGATATATAAATAAAATAATTATCATACTAAAGATATATTTATCATTCATAATATATAATATATAACTTGTTTGACTCATTTAAAGATGATAACATCATTCTTTTATGTGTGGACTACCACCTGCATAAAGCGATGTGACTCTATTTTCATCATCAAACCACATTGATGTTATATATATATGTATATTTAAATAAATAATATGGTATTTATGATATTTTGATAATTCTAGAAATATAAAATATTACATACATCATTTCCAGAATTATCATTGAAAAATGGAAATGCTACTAATTCATACGTATGACCTACCATCTCCATGATTATAACGTACTTAATTTATCAAAATGATTGTTAATAGTTGGTATTAAAATTTTAATTGACATATAAATAAGAAAATTATTTATTTATTATTTTGTTCATGAAGAATATATAAAATATTTACTATGACCAGAACATTCATGACAAAACCCGAATGACAAAACAAGGCAATTAGCACCTGAAACAATGAAAATAATGAAATATTACTAATGAATGTGTGATAAGATGTCATAAAAGGATAATTTATGATATTAAAAATATTAATATTACTCTTTTATAAGTTTATACCATGTTTAAAACCACTATAGTGTGGTTTAATAAAATTTCAACTAAACAAAGTGTAAGGTAAGGGATTTCATATCAATTAACATTCTGTTGAGTCTAATTTGTTATTATCCACCAATTCACATTTATTGTGTGAATATACATCCCAACTGACTTTTAATATAATGATTAATTCCTAATTTATATGATTTTTGTTGCATTTTGAATCATTTCATCAAGGGTATTTGACATGAAAATTACCATGTGGTAAATGTTATTGTAAAATCTCACTTTATTTTGTGATTGTTAGATTTCTATTAAAACAATCACTTTCTTGTGATTTTTTTCATTTGAATTTACATTTATATTAAATATCTATATTATTTTATTTTGTATATGATTATTCCTTAAGTTGTATACCGTTTCTACATTTTTTGTTTAATTTTAATGTTATTTGATTAACTGGGAAATATTGACAAATTTGTATCATTTTATCATTGTGGATATTATATGATAAGGAATGTTGAGTCATGAATTAAATTAATTTTTTGATATATGAGGATTTTTATTCACCATCAGGGAATTGTAGGTGTTATTATTATATATCCCCTCGATGCATTTGTTTGTATTATTAAACAAATCAAGTTGTCCAAATTAAAAATGTTTCTACCTATAGTTTAACTGATCATATGAAAGGTCTTGATGGAAGAGGTATCATGTGATTGAGACATGATGTCCAATAATTAATCATTTACTCCCATTAATTATTCAGTTATTATTATTCCTGAGATTTTCCCAAGGATATTATCTTTGTATGCCTTTCATTCTTAGTTCATTGATTAAATGGCATGTGATTTAATTTATTTACCCTTCCATATTTATTATTCCTTATATATTCGTTAAGTCAAGTTACAAAAATGGAACATGTGTTAAGTTATTTACCTTTCCATATTTATTATTCTTCAGTAATTCATGATATCTTCCAATGTACATAACCCTTGCTGAGTAACTAAGCTCACCCTTATTCTGTACTTTTCCCCATGATATTAAGAAGATATATTTGAATGAGTTTCAAGGATAAATTTTATTTTCTATTTTTATGTATTATTTTTTATTTCATACTCCAATTGTAAAATGGGTATCCTGTTTGTATCTAATTCTACAAAACTACTAAATTGATTGGTCATTCAGGATTTTTACTTTTTAATCAATTCTAATGTAATAAAGTAAAACATCGGCTCTCGGTTAATGGATTAGGGGTTATTATAGTTGGTATCATTGGATGTTTACTTCAAACCTGGGAACTAGATTACTAAAAACATAGATTAGGAAATATAAACCTAGAATAAAATTTTCATATAAGTATATAATGATATCCTAATATTTTGTAAAGGAATAGATTGTGTGGTTTTTCCAAGAAATATAGCCTTATCTGGATAATAAAAGTGCTTGTGGTTCTAGCATAGAGTTAACTTGGGGTAATAACTCCAAAAAGGGCACATTGGGATGGACTTGATCGTCAACTGGTTCAAGACAACTGGACATATTGTGCCCCTATTTTTACACTCCCAATGTATATTCATAATATAATTTACATTTTCATTACAACCCATTTTAAACAATTTGAAAAAAATATATCCCCAAAAAACCAATTTTTATTATTTTTATATTAAAATTTCATAAATTATAAACATTTTTTATGTGCTAAACCATATTTATAATTATAATTTATGATTTAAAATTCATATTTTATGAGAAAATCTAGTATATGACATTATATTGTAATGGTTCCTAGAAGAGAGATGGGTATAAATACTCATGTCCAAGTTAGATATTTACTTATTTAGGAAGAAAATAGTGATAGTATTAAAACCGAGAAAATTAAAGCAATATTATAGAATCTTAATTAGGTTATGGAAACTGAACTTTCATGGATGGAGAAACCAATTCCATAGTGAGATTCCCTTATGTTGGTTCACTTTATGCGAGACTAGTTCCCGTAATTCATTGGGACTAATAATAAAATGATAGGTGAGAAATGGATTAACTATATATATAACATATTTATGGCCATGGGATATGGTGAAAAGGAGAAGGTCACACATAAAATTTGCCGTATCAAAGGAAATGTTGATCAGCGGTGGTCGTTGATCTTGGATTCTTGGTAGGAAGATGAAATAGAACTCATGGAATGGAATAATTTTAAAAAGACATTCTTCAACAAATATTTCCCTCATAACAAACAAATTGTGATGAATATAAATTTACATATATTAAAGAAAAATAATAAAAAAGTGTGGTATAATATTAATATTTATTTATAGGGTTGTCTAAATATGATATAGATTATATACTCAACACGGAGTGTATGGTATACCCTGGGATTAATCCAAATCTATGAAGGGTATTTTCCTCTTAGAAATTTTCATCATATTATGATATATTTTCTTATTCCCTAAAAATATGGAGTGAATTATCTATATCATACATATACAAGGTAAATCAAGAGATTAAGAGTTCATCCAAACACCATTAATAAGGGAATGCACCGAAGAATAATAGGAATACAAAATAATTTCCACCTTGTGAGAACTGTGAGAGGAGTCACCCAAGTAAATTCATGAAGGGATTGGGATTTAGTTTTGTGGGTGGGGATAAGGGTCATCTGGATCATGAATGTAATGTAAGTAACCAAATAAATGATGTTAATTACTTAAATTTTAAGTAAATGGTGAATTATTCACACCAATGCCCCAAGCATCAAAGGAATCCACCACAAAATTGGAAAAGGGGAGAAGGTTGTGATTATGTGATCACTACAGCTGAGGTAGAAGTACCCAATGATGTGGTGGTAGGTACATTATTCATATATTCAAGTTTATCTAATTCTTTATTTGATTTTGGATCCACACACTATTTCATATCCACCCAATTTTCCACGAAAATTAGATATTTAATGTTTAATGTAAGAAGGTAGTTTTTAATTAATACTCATAGGGTAAGTATCACTACAACAAGGATGTGTTAGGTAGTCCCCATTTTGAAAAATGAACATAATTTATTTGCAGATTGTTTTTTCATACACATGGTTGACAGTTATATAATCCTTGATATGAGATAGATTTCAAAATATAATGAAAAAATTTATCACAAGATGAATTAAATTATAATTTATGTGGAAGTTTTAGAATTACATATCATTATAGAATAGTCATCATCATCTCAATCATATCTAGATCCAACCAGAGTATCTCCACTGAATGATATTCCTGGGGAAGGATAGAAAAAAACTTGTGATGAATATGGTAATATTCAAATTGAGGATATAATTATTTTAAAAGAATACATCAATGTATTTTCTAAACAATTAATTAGATATCCCCCACATCATGTAGATAAATTTTCCATTGATTTAATCCTTGATACATGAACAATATAAAAGACTCACTATAGATTGGTCACTCTGGAACTAATGGGGTTGAAAAAACAACTAGAGGATTTGAGTTATAAGGGATTTATTATCCCCAGTGTTTTACCACAGGGAGCCCTTGTTCTCTTTTTTTAGAATAAATATGGATCTATGAGGTTTTCCATTGATTATTGGTAAATCAATACTATTTTGATAAAGAATATGTATCCTCTTCCTATCATTGATGAATTATTCGATCAACTTCACAAAGCACAATATGTTTTAAGGATTGAAGTTCATTCTATGTATCATCAATTGTGAGTAAATAAGGGAGTCATTATAAATACATCTTTTTGAATGAGGTGTGTAAATTATGATTTTATAGTAATGATATTTGGATTATCTGGTTCACCCTCTATTTTTATGGATCAAATGAACATATTTTTCGATGAATATTTTGATGAATTTTTGTGTGATATTCATTGATGATATTTTGAAATAATCTAAAATCTATAATGACCATGAAAATCACTTCAAGATATTTTTTAGAATAGTGGTGACTTGAATTGGTCACCCAATCCATGCCCCAAGGATAATTATTAAAGTATAGAAAGTAACAATAAGAGCACGATGTGTAATGAAATTACACAATTCGGGATTGAGGTGAATGAATTCCTCTAAAACCTACGGGCCATATAATACTTACGCCTATGGGCCTTGTAAGGTTTCCACCTCACCCCTTGAATGGTGGATTATCAAAAATGAATAAAAAATGAAGGCCTTCGGGCCATTAGAGGAATGCAGACCATCACATGAACATGCTGAATAAGTAAGAGAAGTCACTCCCATCAAAATGATCCTGCCTGAAAGTTTCAATTATAGGGGTCATTAACAGCTTCCCCTCCCAATGTACTGTTCAATCACGGAGACATCCATCCATTAATCTCCAATTTAGATCGCATAACACATCCCCAATGGTATAATATTTTAGAGAGAGAAAAAAAATAGCAACCCATTGATGAAAAGTTAGAAATTCTAGTTATTTCAGCCCCAGCATGGGGATGACAACCCTAATCCTGACAATGGTAGTTTGTTAGCCTCCATAATGAAGCCTATTAGAAAAAAACTGAAGAAGTAATAGAGTAACATTAAGGAACAAAAATTATAACTAGCCAGAAATCCTAAGATCTATATGGCACCAAAGTCATGCACCCACTCTTCCTTGTGTTCGGTACAGTGAACCCCAAATGATTCAATAAAAATACCTCTTAAGAAGAAAAACCATACCAAGATTGACAATCCAGTCCATGTGATCCAGAAGAAAAAATCATAAATGAGCAACTAAAATAAGGCGAGTGACCATCAAGAAAAACATTAAGCCATAAAAATCATATCGATGGCATGTCTCTAAAATTGAGGTTATGATCCTTTCTGTAATTTTCAACCATAAATTTTGACCATATGAATTCTAATTTAAAGGTATGTATCGACAGAAATATCGACATTTGTGTATTTTTGATATGCTATATTATCTTGATCATCCTTTCAATCACGAAGTTTATCACTCACCTCATTATCATTAAGTTTATTTTATGGCTTCAACAATTTTATTTTATTCAATAAATTGTCTCCATGGATGGAATCTTAGTTGATCATGCAAAGTAAAAGGTATTCATAGAATCAAATATATCGTAAAAAATAACTAATTTATATAGTTTCATTGGTTTGGAAGGATACTACCAGCAACTCAACTCAAATTTTTCTCAATTGGCTGATCTGGCAACCAAGATTACATATGAAGGGGTTATGTTTTTTTGGACAAAGGAATGTGAATAATTTTTAGATGATATAAATGGGAGATTGTTCAATGATAAGATTTTGACTCTTATGTCTCAAAATGAAGGTTTGTTTATATATAGTGATGCATCAAAAAGGGAAATGCTTTTTTCCTAATTCAAAATTTTAGAGTTATTGCATATGCATCAAGGGAATTGAATACTAATGAATAGAACTATCCAACCCATGATCATGAGTTGGTATCTATAATATTTTCATTGAATATATGAAACAATTATCTCTATGGTGAATGTTTTGAGTTATACATGGATCATAAAAATCCTAAAATACATCATTTCACAAAAATATATCAACATGAGGATAAGGTGATGGCTTGAGTTACTCAAGGAATATGATATCTCAATACACTACCAACAATGGAATGTAAATAAGGTAGCATATGCATTAAGTAGGACAGATCATGGTGTTATAACCCAAATAAGTATTGAGAGGTATATTTGTTCATGGATATAGAAAATATGGATATAGGAAATATTTAGGAATGTAGTATATCACATGTTTTTAAAATGATTGTGAAACAATATTTATTAGATAGGATAAGATGTTATCAATATGATTATGAGAGTCTTTAGAAGAAATTTAATGCTTGAATAATGGGAAATTAGCAGACTTTATTTTCGAAGATGCTATAATGAAATTTAGAAGGAGTTTATATGTTCTATCTATACCTGAGAAAAAAAGAATTGTTGGATGATTCTCATAACTCAAATTTCACTATACACCCTTTTAGAAAAATTATATACAGGGATTTGAGGGAATATTTTTTGTGGGATAATTCAAAGTGGGAAATTTTTGTTTATCTATCCATATGTCTAGTCTTCCAACAAGTAAAATTAGTGAGAAAAATTCAAATAGAATTCATGAAACATATTCTTGTGCCTATGTGGAAATTGGATGATAATACAATGGGATTTTTTATAGGACTACAAAATACTAATTGAAATTGTAACACCCGAGACTTTTATGTTATATAAATCATCAAAGGAATCTTTTTCTACACAACACTTTCTTGGCTTGCTTTACACGCAATCGCGACCTTCCTCGATAGCTTGTGTCGTACGCAATACCGAGTTTCACTAAACAACAATATGCTATTAAAACTAGCCGTTATGAATAGTAATAACCACTTTTTGAAATTTTATAAATTTTATTTTTCAAAATGGACTTCATTTTTGGACTCAGAATATCGAAATTATCCTAGGGTGAAATTTTGGTATTTTTCTGAAAACTTTCAATTTTTGATAAATAGTGAAACCACTAAGTGGTAGGTTAAAAACTGAATTTTGCATAAAACTTAATTTTACCGCTTCTGTGAATGGAATTTCAAAAATCCGACAGACACGGTTGATATTAGTAAGTAAAATTTGGTTCAATGAGATAAAAATAATTTTTTGGTGAATAGTAACTTTTTACTATTTTTACCGCGGTTAATAGTAAATATGGTAACTAAGGGTAAATATGATATTAATATTACCCTAACACATGTCCTAATTATATTGGACAAGTGTAATTCGACCAAAAACAAACTTAGGAATAAAATATGACCATTTAGGCCCAATTGGATTAGATTAGGACATTTATTATTAATTTATTTAAAGAAGGGTTAAAATAGTTAAAATCAAAGTTTAATAAGTAAAGCATTTTTAATATGGGGTTATACATAAGATAAATTAGATTGTAAATATTAATTAGAAAGCTAAAAAGATTTCCTACATGATGGTATTATATTTGTAATTTTTAGACATCAAATAATATAATTTATTTATGACACAAAGATGATGCAGTAATTATCTTATTAATGAAATATTGACATAATTGATAATATAAATACCAAATTAAATGTATTTTAAGACTTTTTATGAATTCCACTAATTTTCTATGTTACTATGATATATTATTGTTGATTTAATCAACTTGGTTCGAACATATAATTCTGTTATGACTTTCACAAAAATCATATATCAAATAGTGTCAAAATTGACACAACATAGTTTTTAAATCAAATATTATATTATTAATTGTTATTTTATTCCTAAAAATTTATGTTTCGACCAAATGACTTAGATAAGGATATATATATTAATAATAAACAATTTGGGGTTCGTTTGGCATGTTATAGTAAGTGTATTAACCATATAGTGAAAGAAAACAAAAAGACATGGTAAAAGTTAAATTATTTAACTTAGAGTTAAATCTAATTGATAAGGTTAAAATAATACCCTAAACTTGTCTAAATCCTATTGGATGATAGGATTTCGACCCATCCCCACTTTAGCTTCGAAATAAGACCCTTTGGAACCATTATAAACCGATTTTGACTTTAATATAAAATAATATTTTGAGATATTCCTAAGGTGCCCCTCTCCTCCCTTATAAAAGGGCACCTCCTCCCCCTCCTCCTTACACCAATTTGAGCACTCAAGCTCGGCCAACCCCTGCCATTTTATCCTCTCCACTTCCCTCGAATAATCCTAGAGGTCCTGGTCTTCTTCAAAGACTAATCTTAGTTCCCTAAGTGGAGGATTCAAAGAAGCGTTCCAAAGAAGAGGTAATATCCATTACCGATCTTTTCAATTTCATTCTTCTTCAACTTCTTCTCCTTTAGTTGTTTCATGATAAAGTAATAACATCAGTATTACTTACATACTGATATGTTATTATAAATATGAAACAACCCTAATTCACCTTCTATCCATCCTACAGAAAAATGAAATCACCGCGCGTGTGTATGTACGGAATACCGTCTCCACGCCGTGGTGTAATCTATTTTTCCACCATCACTTTACAAGGATGGGTATAATGGGGTAATGAGTAACTATTTATGATTATTATAAAGTAATATTGATACTGAAATAATATATATATACTCCAATACAGTTCCACGATCATAGGAATGATATCATCACTCGTGCGTACGTACGGAATACCGTCTCCACGATGTGATGCGAATCGTTCTACATGATCATCATTACATAGTAATTATATAAATGAATTGAAAGAATAAATATGATATATGTTACACTAATACCATTCTGGATATAAGGTATCTATAACCTTAAAAGAAGAATAAGAATGTATTCGGCAAAACACGCATAAGAACAAAAGGCAATAAAGACCCGAGTAACAAGTAACAATGAAATATTACTAACAAGAAGCTAAGAATATGACCATATATGATATCATATCAATATGTATGATTCTAGAATAAGTCAATAACATTATTTAAACCATTATACAGGAGCTTCGGACACGTACAAAGCAAATCGGACCTAAGGTAAGGGAAATATCACAATCTCATTTTTATCCGAGATTTTTTATTCGTAAGTATTTATTGGGGTGTATTTTATCATCCACATCCATGTTTCATAAATATGTAATATTATTTCCATCCACCTACAATTGTTTAAATCCATTTTTACCCTTCGGTGAGTTTTTAGTAATATGTATGAAAGGAATCTTTTTTCGTTTTTCGTACGAGGTACTTTTTGACTTTTCCGACAAAAGTACGAAGAATGTTTTTTTTAACTTATACGGCATGAATGGATTTTTTAAAACATTATTTCCAAGAAGCTTCCTTTACAAGTTTTCAAGTTTATTTTTAATCAACTTATTTTATTTTAATGTTTTATGACATGTTATGAAAGGAAAAATGTTTTTGAAGTAGAAAGGATATTTTCCTCAAGAATGAAGTTCAAGTATTTTATCAAAATTATTTTCCATCTAAGATAATAAAAGGGTTCTGTTTTTATCCCTATTATTACATGGATTTGATTATTTTTTGATGGAAACATTTTTATGAATTCCTTTATCTTATATGAATTGTTTTATGATGTCATGTTGTTTAAGAATCCCATTTTTATTACATGGGTTATGTGATGATGTATGATTTATGATTATGTGGCACACATAAGAAAGGATTCACTATAAGATGGGTGGGACCTATATCTCCCTCCAATGCATTGGGTAAAGATTTAATATCTCATGAGATAGACATGGCTGAAACGGAAGGTTATTTCGGTTCAGTGATACAGGACTGAAATGAGGAGTGAACTCGGTTCAGAAAGGGACTTTGTCCACTAAGATAGTCTTGGCAATGAGTCATGACTAACAAGAAATGATTTTCCATGATTATGTGTGCATGCCACAAAGTTTCAAGTTTTATGTTATGATTATGGGGATCTCATTTTCAATTCTATGATTTATTCCATGTTAAGATATTATGATCTCTTTTGCAGGTTTTGATTTTCAAAAAGATATGATATGATTTTTATTTCCTTTATTTTCCCTTGCTGAGCATTTGAGCTCACCCTTTTATGTTTTCTTTTCCCCAGGTCAGGAAGATGGATATTAAGTATAATATGCTAAAATGGACCCTAGATATGATGAAATAAATGGGAGACACTGTAGAAGATTTATGAACCAGTTGTTTATGTTTCCCAGTTTCTAAAGACACTATACTTATACGGTCCTTTGTGGTTTTGTTATATGTTGTAATAAGTGTGCTTCAATTTTGAAGTATTAACAATGTATGTAAAGTATGGGTCATTATAGTTGGTATCAGAGGAAAGGTATAGTCAACCTTTGGAAACTAGGATGTGAAAGCCTTAGTAAGAACCCTAAGGATAAGTCTAAGCATAGAACACAATCTTAGTGTTTTAGAAATGTCCTTGAATAACATAGGATAAGACACTAAGTATGAAAATTTTATTCTTGAATTATGTGGTTTTCCTATTATAATTAGTGTTGCTCACACTATTCTTCTTGGTTTTAGTCAATGGCTGGAACCCGAAGGAACCGTGTTAATGCGGAATGCGATGGGCAATGCAATGATTGTCCCCCTGAGCAACCAAACGATATGGGAGCTGGAATGCAAAATCTTGTAGCCATGCTCACACAACTTTCTCAAGCTATGAATCATGAAGGACTTCCAAACGAGCAAAGGACGGAGCAAAATTCTATTGAATCCTTCATGAGGCAGCGTCCACCTTCTTTCAGTGGGTCTACTGATCCATTAGTTGCTGAACAATGGATTAGTACTACTGAAAAGATATTTTCAGTTCTTCAATGTTCTGAACATGATAAAGTCATCCTAGCAGTGTATCGTTTGGAAGGAGATGCTGATCAATGGTGGAATCTTATTAAGAATACGAGGCAAAGGGATGAAATTGAGTCTATGGAATGGGACGAGTTCAAGAACTTATGTTTCAATAAGTACTTCCCTCGTATTCTCCAAACAAAGATGGAGAAAGAGTTCCTTGAACTGAAGCAAAGGGATGATGAATCTGTTAGTACCTATGAAGCAAATTTTACAAGACTTGCAAGGTACGCTTCTGGTATTATTATCCATCCTGAGAGTAAGATCGATCGATTCTTTAGTGGCTTAAAACCAAGTCTTTGAAGGGCGTTAGCCATAAGGGACTTCAATAGCTACGAGGAAATCGTTCGATGTGCTCTCAAAGTCGACATGGAGATTGGAGTAACCCATCAGTCGCATGGGTTTGATAAGAAGAGGAAGATGGAATTCAAAGGAAACTCTAAAGAGCACACTGAAAAGAAGATGATCTTTCCCTTATGCTCAAAGTGTGGAAAAAAACATGGAGGGAGTTTTCTTAATGGGACAAGTAAATGTTTTAAATGTGGAAAAGAAGGTCATCGGGAATTTGAATGCCGTGATAATGGGAAGAAGATGTCTAATGACGCAAACAAAGGAAGGGATACACAGAATGAACCTACTACACTTCAATGTTTCAAGTGCAAGGAGATGGGGCATTATGAAAATCAATGCCCAAATCCAAGGGTTGATGATGATGGTCGACGTCAACAAAATCTTAAGGCTAAAGACAAAGGAAAGTCACATGCAATTTCGATCAGCGATGTGGAGTACGATAACGAAGTGGTGAAAGGTACACTTACCATCCACTCTAAAGTAGCAAATGTTTTATTTGATTCTGGATCCACCCACTCTTTTATTTCTAAAGAATTTTCTAAGGGTATCACCGTATTACCTCAACAATTAGATGTTGAGTTAGCTGTGACAACACCTAATGGCACAACAGTCGCATCAAAAGTTTATAATTCTTCTCCGATCGAAGTTTGTGGGAAAGTGCTTCCTGCAAATTTTGTGATCCTTCCTTTAGTGGAATTTGATGTGATTCTTGGCATGGATTGGCTTTCTCTACATGGAGCTCATATCAATTGCCAAAGAAGGGAAGTCACATTTCATATTCCAGATCAATCTACGATCGTATACCAATGCAAGGATGAACATAACCTTCCAGTGTAAATTTCTTCCATCTTATGGGTATTGATTCCACTAAATGAAGGTTATTTCTCTCAAATGGTTGGTGAGAAACTCACGATTAAGAATATGCCCATTGTACGGGATTTTGATGATGTCTTTCCGGAGGAATTACCGGGTCTTCCACCAAATCGTGAAGTTGAGTTTTCAATAGAACTCGTACCAGGTGTTTTACCTATTTCAAAGACACCTTATAGAATGGTCCCAATTGAGTTGCAGGAATTGAAGAAGCAACTCCAAGAGAATCTTGATAAGGGATTCATACGCCCTAGTGCGTCACCTTGGGGAGCACCTGTTCTATTTGTTAAGAAGAAAGATGGATCAATGAGACTCTGCATTGATTATCGAGAACTTAACAAGATCACTATCAAGAACAAATATCCTCTCCCACACATTGATGACTTATTTGACCAACTACGCGGAGCTCAATACTTTTCCAAGATTGATCTTCATTCAGGGTATCATCAATTAAGGGTCAAAAGGGAGGATATACCAAAGACGGCTTTCCGTACAAGGTATGGACACTATGAATTTATAGTGATGCCATTTGGTCTTACTAATTCCCCTGCTATCTTCATGGATCTAATGAATAGAGTCTTTAGAGACTATCTTGATCAATTTTTGGTAGTCTTTATAGACGATATTCTTGTCTATTCAAAGAGAAAGGAAGAGCATGAAGATCACTTGAGAATTATATTGAAAACCCTGAGAAAGGAGATGCTTTATGCCAAATTTACCAAGTGTGAATTTTGGCTTCAAAAAGTTGCATTTTTGGGTCACATAATCTCAAAAGAGGGGATATCTGTGGATCTAGCAAAAAAAGAGGTTATCGAAAGATGGTCGAGACCAACAACAGTAACTGAGATTTGAAGTTTTCTTGGTTTGGCTGGATATTATCGACGTTTTGTAAAAGATTTTTCACGATTATCTAATCCACTCACCAAGTTGACTCGGAAAGGAGTTAAGTTTGTCTGGACAGAGGAATGTGAAGAGAATTTCAAGGAGATGAAAAGAAGGTTATCCAGTGCACCTGTGCTCACACTGCCTTATAGTGGAGAAAGGTTTGTGATCTACAGTGATGCATCCAAGAAGGGATTGGGGTGTGTTCTTATGCAAAATGATATGGTGATAGCTTATGCCTCACGACAGTTGAAAATCCATGAGCAAAATTACCCAACACATGATTTGGAGTTAGCTGTGGTAATCTTTGCATTAAAGATTTAGAGGCATTACCTTTATGGTGAAAGGTGTGATATTTATACTGATCATAAAAGTTTAAAGTATATTTTCACACAAAAGGAGCTGAATATGCGTCAAAGAAGATGGTTGGAGCTGATTAAGGATTATGACTGCTCAATCCATTACCACCCTGGGAAAGCAAACAAGGTGGCAGATGCATTAAGTCGACAAGACCATGCTAGTTTATCCATGATGAGGATCACAAAGGATCCAATATTTATGGATTTACAAAGGATGGATCTTGGAATTATAATGGAAGGGGAAAATCTTATCTTTCTCAAATGAATGTTCAACCATCTATACATGTGAAGATTAAAGAGGCACAGAAAGAAGATGTCGAGTTACAAAAGAAGGTGAGAAATGTTCCTGAATTCAACCTTGATTGTGATGGGATAATAAAGTTCAGGAATCGGGTTTGTGTTCCTTCCATCCCCGAATTAAAGAAGTAGCTGCTGGATGAGGCTCATTGTTCTTCATTCTCTATTCATCCTGGAAGCACGAAGATGTATAGGGACCTGAAAGAGTACTTCTGGTGGGATGGCATGAAAAGAGATGTTGCTGAATATGTCTCTCGATGCTTGGTTTGTCAACAAGTTAAAGCTGAGAGACAGAAGTCTAAGGGGATGTTACAACCATTACCCATACCCGAATGGAAATGGGAAAAAATCACTATGGACTTTGTCACAGGACTTCCTAAAACATCCAAAGGCAATAATGCTATCTGGGTCATAGTTGATCGTCTTACAAAGTCTGCACACTTCATTCCTATTAGAGAGGATTTATCTCTAGATCAGCTTGCCAGGATATATGAAAAGTAAGTGGTAAGATTGCATGGAGTACCACTTTCTATTATATCTGATCGGGATCCGAGATTTACCTCGAAGTTCTGGCGAAGTCATCAGCATACTCTGGATACAGAGTTGAGTTTCAGCACTACTTATCATCCCCAGACAGACGGTCAGTCTGAGAGAACAATTCAAACCCTAGAAGATATGTTGAGAGCTTGCTCTATTGATTTCAAAGGAGGTTGGGATCAACACCTACCTTTGGTGGAATTTTCTTATAATAATAGCTTTCACTCCAGTATTCAGATGGCTCCTTATGAAGCTCTCTATGGAAAGAAATGCAGGACTCCAACTTGCTGGGATGAAGTTGGGGAAAGAAAGCTTTTAGGACCTGATCTCGTTGATGAAATGGCAGAAAAGGTCAGATCTATTCAACAACACATAAGCGCAGCTCAGAGTCGACAGAAAAGTTATGCCGACAACCGAAGAAAAGACCTAGAGTTTGAAGTGGGTGATAAAGTGTTCTTACGAATATCTCCCTGGAAGAGGGTTATGAGATTTGGAAAGAAGGGGAAGTTGAGCCCTAGATATATCGGTCCTTTCGAAATACTGGATCGTGTTGGGAAGGTAGCTTACCGATTGGTGCTTCCACCGAATCTCTCTCAAGTTCACGATGTGTTCCATGTATCTCTTCTGAGAAAGTACATACCAGATCCTTCACATGTACTCAGCTCAGAAGTTGTACCGCTGGAGCAAGATCTTTCTTATGAAGAACAGCCGATAGAGATTCTGGATCGTAGAGAAAAAGTCCTACGAAACAAGACCACTCGATTGGTGAAAGTTTTATGGAGGAACCACCAACTTGAAGAAGCTACATGAGAGCTTGAGGATATGATGAGGGAGAAGTATCCTCATCTGTTTGTTACAAAGTGACGAATTTCGAGGGCGAAATTCTTTTTAAGGGGGGTAGAATGTAACAGCCGAGACTTTTATGTTATATAAATCATTAAAGGAATCTTTTTCTACACAACACTTGCTTGGCTTGCTTTACACGCAATCGCGACCTTCCTCGATAGCTTGCGTCATACGCAATACCGAGTTTCACTAAACAACAATATGCTATTAAAACTAGCCGTTATGAATAGTAATAACCACTTTTTGAAATTTTATAAATTTTATTTTTCAAAATGGACTTCATTTTCGGATTCAGAATATCGAAATTAGCCTATGGTGAAATTTTGGTATTTTTCTGAAAACTTTAAATTTTTGATGAATAGTGAAACCACTAAGTGGTAGGTTAAAAACTGAATTTTGCATAAAACTTAATTTTACCGCTTCTGTGAATGGAATTTCAAAAATCCGACAGACACGGTTGATATCAGTAAGTAAAATGTGGTTCAATGACATAAAAATAATTTTTTGGTGAATAGTAACTTTTTACTATTTTTACCGCGGTTAATAGTAAATAGGGTAACTAAGGGTAAATATGATATTAATATTACCCTAAAACATGTCCTAATTCTATTGGACAAGTGTAATTCTACCAAAAACAAACTTAGGAATAAAATATGACCATTTAGGCCCACTTGGATTAGATTAGGACATTTATTATTAATTTATTTAAAGAAGGGTTAAAATAGTTAAAATCAAAGTGTAATAAGTAAATCATTTTTAATATGGGGTTATACATAAGATAAATTCGATTGTAAATATTCATTAGAAAGATAAAACGATTTCCTACATGATGGTATTTTATTTGTAATTTTTAGACATCAAATAATATAATTTATTTATGACACAAAGATGATGCAGTAATTATCTTATTAATGAAATATTGACATAATTGATAATATAAATACCAAAATAAATGTAATTTAAGACTTTTTATGCATTCCACTAATTTTCTAGGTTACTATGATATATTAGTGTTGATTTAATCAACTTGTTTCGAACATATAATTCTGTTATGACTTTCAGAAAAATCATATATCAAATAGTGTCAAAATTGACACAAAATAGTTTTTAAATCAAATATTATATTATTAATTGTTATTTTATTCCTAAAAATCTAAGGTTCGGACAAATGACTTAGATAAGGATATATATATTAATAATAAACAATTTGGGGTTCGTTTGGCATGTTATAGTAAGTGTATTAACCATATAGTGAAAGAAAACAAAAAGACATGGTAAAAGTTAAATTATTTAACTTAGAGTTAAATCTAATTGATAAGGTTAAAATAATACCCTAAACTTGTCTAAATCCTATTGGATGATAGGATTTCGACCGATCCCCACTTTAGCTTCGAAATAAGACCCTTTGGAACCATTATAAACCGATTTTGACTTTAATATAAAATAATATTTTGAGATATTCCTAAGGTGCCCCTCTCCTCCCTTATAAAAGGGCACCTCCTCCCCCTCCTCCTCACACCAATTTGAGCACTCAAGCTCGGCCAACCCCTGCCATTTTCTCCTCTCCACTTCCCTAGAATAATCCTAGAGGTCCTGGTCCTCTTCAAATACCAATCTTAGTTCCCTAAGTGGAGGATTCAAAGAAGCGTTCCAAAGAAGAGGTAATATCCATTACCGATCTTTTCAATTTCTTTCTTCTTCAACTTCTTCTCCTTTAGTTGTTTCATGATAAAGTAATAAAATCAGTATTACTTACATACTTATATGTTATTATAAATATGAAACAACCCTAATTCACCTTCTATCCATCCTAGGGAAAAATGAAATCACCGCGCGTGCGTACGTACGGAATACCGTCTCCACGCCGTGGTGTAATCTATTTTTCCACCATCACTTTACAAGGATGGGTATAATGGTGTAATGAGTAACTATTTATGATTATTATAAAGTAATATTGATACTGAAATAATATATATATACTCCAATATAGTTCCACGATCATAGGAACGATATAATCACTCGTGCGTACGTACGGAATACCGTCTCCACGATGTGATGCGACTCGTTCTACATGATCATCATTACATAGTAATTATATAAATGAATTGAATGAATAAATATGATATATGTTACACTAATACCATTCTGGATATAAGGTATCTATAACCTTAAAAGAAGAATAAGAATGTATTCGGCAAAACACGCATAAGAACAAAAGGCCATAAAGACCCGAGTAACAAGTAACAATGAAATATTACTAACAAGAAGCTAAGAATACGACCATATATGATATCATATCAATATGTATGATTCTGGAATAAGTCAATAACATTATTTAAACCATTATACAGGAGATTTGGACACGTACAAAGCAAATCGGACCTAAGGTAAGGGAAATATCGCAATCTCATTTTTATCCGAGATTGTTTATTCGTAAGTATTTACTGGGGTGTATTTTATCATCCACATCCATGTTTCATCAATATGTAATATTATTTCCATCCACCTACAATTGTTTAAATCCATTTTTACCCTTCGGTGAGTTCTTAGTAATATGTATGAAAGGAATCTTTTGTCGTTTTTCGTACGAGGTACTTTTTGACTTTTCCGACAAAAGTACGAAGAATGTTTTTTTTAACTTATACGGCATGAATGGATTTTTTAAAACATTATTTCCAAGAAGCTTCCTTTACAAGTTTTCAAGTTTATTTTTAATCAACTTCTTTTATTTTAACGTTTTATGACATGTTATGAAAGGAAAAATGTTTTTGAAGTAGAAAGGATATTTTCCTCAAGAATGAAGTTCAAGTATTTTATCAAAATTATTTTCCATCTAAGATAATAAAAGGGTTCTGTTTTTATCCCTATTATTACATGGATTTGATTATGTTTTGATGGAAAAATTTTTATGAATTCCTTTATCTTATATGAATTGTTTTATGATGTCATGTTGTTTAAGAATCCCATTTTTATTACATGGGTTATGCGATGATGTATGATTTATGATTATGTGGCACACATAAGAAAGGATTCATTATAAGATTGGTGGGACCTATATCTCCCTCCAATGCATTGGGTAAAGATTTTATATCTCATGAGATAGACATGGCTGGATTGGAAGGTTATTTCGGTTCAGTGATACAGGACTGAAACGAGGAGTGAACTCGGTTCAGAAAGGGACTTTGTCCTCTAAGATAGTCTTGGCAATGAGTCATGACTAACAAGAAATGATTTTCCATGATTATGTGTGCATGCCACAAAGTTTCAAGTTTTATGTTATGATTATGGGGATCTCATTTTCACTTCTATGATTTATTCCATGTTAAGATATTATGATCTCTTTTGCAGGTTTTGATTTTCAAAAAGATATGATATGATTTTTATTTCCTTTATTTGCCCTTGCTGAGCATTTGAGCTCACCCTTTTATGTTTTCTTTTCCCTAGGTCAGGAAGATGGATATTAAGTAGAATATGCTAAAAGGGACCCTAGATATGATGAAATAAATGGGATACACTGTAGAAGATTTATGAACCAGTTGTTTATGTTTCCCAGTTTCTAAAGACACTATACCTATACGGTCCTTTGTGGTTTTGTTATATGTTGTAATAAGTGTGCTTCAATTTTGAAGTATTAACAATGTATGTAAAGTATGGGTCGTTATAGAAATAATGATGCAAAATGGGTTATCATTGATATCCTAACCAAATATATACATTTACTATCTATAAAAAAATATTTATATCTTTAGTGATTCCCAATGCTATATATTAATTAAATGGTAAGTCTTAATAGTGAAATCCTTTCAATTTTGTCTGATTATGATCACATTATTACATCAATTTTCTATAAGATTATTTAGAAGGATCATGATACTGAGCTTAATTTGAGAACTTCCTACCATCCTAAAACTTATGGAAAATATAAAAGGATGATTTAACAAATGGAATACATTTTGAGGTCAGAATCACTTAACCTTAAAGGTATATGGGATCATTATATACCTTTGGTAGAGTTTTCCTATAATACTAGTTTTCATTAAAGTATTCAAATATCACCATATGAAACATTATAAGAAATAATATTTCATACTCCATCTCAATGGTATTAAGTTATTAAAAGGATATTAATTGGGCCAAAACATATTGAAGATAAAACAACATAGGTAAAAGATATTCAGGCTCATATTAAAGCATCTCAAAATAGGTAAAAGATTTATGATGATAATTAAAGGAAGGATTTGGAATTCAAAGTGGGATACCATGTTTTCAGAAAATTATCTCATTATAAGGGTGTTATAATGTTCATTTAGAATGTGAAACTAAGACCTAGTTATGTAGTAACATTTTTTAATTTTTGAAATAATTTTATTTGTTTCTTATCTCTTGGAAATTACCTAAAATCATTCAAAAGTACATCATGTGTTCCATATATCATTGTTATGGAATTAAATTCTAGACCCAACACATGTGCTCACCTCAAACGAAATATAATTGGAAGTTTATATATATTACTGTGAAAAAACCATCTATATTCTTGATACTAGATAGTAATTATTGAGGAATTAGAGGACTCAACTATGAATGGTACTTTGGAGAAACCAGGAAAATAGAGGAAGAAACCTGGGAACTAGAGGATGTTCTAAAGAGGAACTACCCCCATATGTTAAGAAGGTAATATACATGAAATTTTTTGGATAAATTTTTGAAGGTTATAATATAAAATCATAAGACTTTATGATATATTTATTTATTAAAATTCAATCTCTTGGATAAAATGAAATGCATGCAACACTAGGTTTAAACAAAACATGATTCTTTATCAAATTATTATTATATAAACAAGATGATTACAAACTAGCCATTATGTTTGGAGGGTATTAATAGTACTAACTAAATTATGAAAATTATGGTTATTTACCAATTATAAATAAAATAAGTATGCATTTAAAATAAAAAGAAATGTTTTCTTAAATTTGTATTTTTTTTCTAATGGAAGGTTTAGCTGTGTTTTTCACATGTAATTTAAAATAAATTTTTTCCAATTATAAAATTTATTTGAAAAAAAAATCATTTTTAAATAATAATATCAAAATTAACTTAGGGTTAGATTTTGGGTTTTTTCTAAAAAGGTTTATTTTTTATGAATAGAAAAGTATACTAAATTTTTATTGAAAACTTTATTATCATTTAAATAATTTATAATGTTAAATTATATTTCTAATTGGTATTAAAGTAAAATAATATTAATTTTATATCCTTTAATAAAATTTATGTAATTTTATAAATTGTTATATAGAACTTTGATATAAAAAATTTGAATACTTTTTCATATTTTCTCTTTAAAACCCCACTTTGTCAACGCCTCAGTGAGATTAATTTTAAATTAAATTTTGCAACTTTTTTGAACTGAATTGGGAATAAATTTTTCCATATTTGAATTAATAATAATTTATAATAATTTATAATTTAAAATTAATTTTTTTCCAAAATGAATAAATAAAATAATAATTATTAGTTACCATAGTTAAGGTTAAAAAAATTTGGGTTCCAACAAAGAAGATAAGGGTTACAAATGACATAAAATAATTTAAAAAACACAATTGTTGGAAATATTTTGAAATTACATCTTATATGTTTTATAATTTATTCTTTTGGCAGTTTGTGTCAGGATAGAAATACAATTATAATTGATTATTTTCAGAAAAATTACAAATGTGCCAATCACCTCACATATAAAGGGCCACCCCTCTCCTCTCTTCTTAAAACCTTCAAACCCTCTTGTTTCATCTTATACCTTCCAAATAACATCCCAAAATCCATACTCTCAACTAGGAATCCATATTTCTGGAATAAATCAGCCTAGGAAGGATTATTTTGTAGAATCCCATGAAGGATACAAGAAGTAGAGGTAGCATTCTTCGACGAGGTTTTTAATTTTATTTATTTCTACACATCTCTAAATTAACATTAAAACATAATGATATAATAAAATAAGTATCTTCCATATATGGATATATTTTTATAACATTTTAATGACCTATAACCACCTACACTTCTATAAAATGGGTTATGAAATTATCATTCATTTGTACAATAGACTACCGCCTCATGAACTGATGATATTTGGTTTTTCATTACCACCTCTCACGGTTGGGTATGATGATAAATATAAATTTAATATATTATATTTATAAAATAATTATAAATATGGATTAATTATATCATATATAACGTTTTACATTCCATTCCATAGGGGATAAGATAACATCGATTGTGTGTACGGTGGACAAAATCCTCATGAAGCGATGTGATTCGTCTTTCACTAACTCATTACATTGAATGTGATGAGGATAAATTTAATGATTATATATTATATAAATTATATAATTATTATTTTAATGAAATATTTTTAATTATTTAAATATAATATATCATTTTATCTTCATTCACTTAAAGACGATAACATTGTTTGTGTACATGAGGACTGTTTCATTCACAAAGTGATGTAACTCTCTTTTCATCAGCACACCACATGGATAAAATATATAAGTATATTTAAGGAAATAATATGTTATTTATTATATTATTATAATTATTTAATGATAATTTATTACTTAAATCTTATCCATAATGATCGTTTAGATATGGAAATGATACTCAGGCGTACGTACGATTAACTATCTCCATGATCATAACATACATCATTACTCAAAAAAATAATTCACGATTCTTATTCAATGTTTAATTGATGTATAAATAATATAATTAGGTCATTATTATTCTATAGATTATGGAAATGTAAAATATTCACAATAACGGGAACAATCATTACAAAATGCAACTGAGAAAACAAGATAATCAACAACCAAAACATTGAGAATAATGAAATATTATTAACAAACAAGAGATAAGATGTTATAAAATGATCATATGTGATATCATAAATATTAATATGGTCATATTATAAGTTAATAAATTATTTAAATCCCTATATAGTATTTAAATCAACTTCAGTCAAAAATAAGCATGAGGTAAGGGATTTAATCTCAATTTACATTCTACTGAGACTTATTTATTATTATAAACCAATTAACATTTATGTGGTGTAAATATTACCAATTACTAATATAATATCTTGATTAATTAATAATTCATGGTATTTTATGTTTCAATTTGAATAATTTCAATTTAGGGGAATTTATATGAAAATTTTCTAGTGGTAAAAGTTATTGTACAATATCACTTTCTTTTGTGATTTTCAACTTTATCTTCAAACAATCACTTTAATTGTATCATTTTTCATTATAAATTAAAAATTTCTTATGTATTAATTTTATTTTATGATATATATTATAATTTCATAAACACTATATGATTTTTACATTCAATTTTCACATTTAATGTTATTTGATTAACTAGGGAAATATTGAAAAATATGTATCCTTTACTCAATCTAGATATTTGATGATAAGTCATTTTGATTAATGAATTAAATAAATAAATTAAATATATTATTAATGAATTATAAATGTAGTTATCTATGGGGCTCAACATTATATATCCCTTTTATGCATTGGTTGGTATCATGAGATAAATCATGTTGTCTAAATGCAACATGTTTCTACCTATAGTTTAAATTCCCCTATGAAAGGTCTTAATGGTTGAGGTATCATATGACTAAGACATGAAATACAATTATTAATAATTTTCATCATTAATAATTCAGTTATTATTATCCATGATATTTTCACAAAGATAATATCTATATATACTTTTCATTATCAGTTTATTTATTAAATGGCATGTGATTTGAGTTATTTACCTTGTGATGATGATTATTAGATATATATTTATTGAATAAAGTTATTAAAATTGAATGTGTGTATAGTTATTTACCTTTACTTGTTGATTAAAACTTAATGGTTCATGATAGCCTCTATTTTATGCAACCCTTACTGAGTATTTTAGATGACCCTTATTTTTTCCTTTAACCTGTATATGAAAAAGAATTCTTTTAATGAGTTTTCAAGGACGAATTTAATTTATTGTTTTTATGTATTATGTTTTATTTTTTTAATCCCAATGTAAAATGGATATCATGTATTTATCTATTTCTCAAATATTACTAAACTGATTGGTCCTTCTATATTTGGGCCTTTGTATCAATGCGAATTTAATAATGTAATACAACATCTTTGGGTTACTGGAGTTGGGATTGTTACCTATGGGAGTGGGAAGAGGTTTATATTTCATATGAAGATTTAGAAAGGGAGTTCCATGAATAATTTATATCATCGACAATGAAGTAAGAAAATACATAACATTTTATTTCTCTTTATTATAGTACGATAACTATGTGAGATATTGGAATTGGTTTTAAGGAAATATTTCATTTCACCACTGATCATATTATAAATGAGGAGTCATGTGTGTGGAGACTTGAGGAATTTCTCTTCCCATCTATTAAATATACAGTTTATCTATTTATTTATGACATATTTGATTGCAGATGGCCTCCTTTTGACAATATCCTCTTTCAGCTAAAGCATTGTGTGGTGCTTAAATTATTACCACAAATCAAAAACCTCTTTCTATCTGTCATGGAGGATCTTCTACAAATTATATGGTATGATAAAAATGATACTATTCATAATAATCACTCACCCAATCTCACTGCAGGTCGCACGAGAATCTTGATTGCTATTAAAGATCTTTCCTCGATCCAGAAAGCCAATTGCGACAACACGATCTGTGACATTTTGATCCTGAGGTGTCTATAGATTGAAGGCATATTTCCTTAGACAAAGTGTTTTCTTGAAGTCTTATAGAAATCCCTGCTTCCTGGATGGATCAAGATCATGGTGGATGGGGATTCCAAAGTAAATACAGGCCCTGTGGGTTGTGGGGCTATCTTTAGAGACTCCTCAGGTCACTGACATGGTTGTTTCTATGGCAGATGTGGGATCACTTCTTCCCTTGAAGCTAAGATTCTGGCTCTCATCCATGCCATGCAATTTGTCAAAAATAAAGGCTGGAATAATATCTGGATCGAAAGTGACTCCACCACCATTGTTCAAGCCATTTGGAAAGGGGTTGTCCACCTCTCTTGGCCTCTTACTGCGAGTTGGAAGATCTTCCTGAACTCGCTTTTAGAGATCAGATATATTGCCACCCATGCCTACCGTGAAACTAATACGGTGGCAGATGCTCTTTACAACAAGGGGATCAACCAGGCCATTATGTGGTTTGATGAGTTTCTGGATGACCTCCTTCCTCTCCTTACTAAGGATTGTAATAAAATTCCCACTTTCTGACTTTTGTAATCTTCTCACTTGATAATAATATTTTTTGTCTTGGTCATTGACGAGGACATTACCTTTTAAAAAAATGGGGGAAGTTCTAGTATACACACTCGCAAGGAGGGATTACATAAGAGGTTATCTAGTATGTTTATTGGGTGAAAGTTATTAGTAATATATCTTAGATACTAGGGACATCAATGTTTCAAATAGTGGGGTGTATACCATAGTAATTTCATATCTAGTTTCTTATTGGTAGTACCTATCATGACATTCTATTGGGATCTGGAAAAGTGTTCTATGTTTTTGAGGGTCATGTTCATCACTAGTATTGGTTCCAAATAGTCTTTAGAGACCATCATATTAGTAGCGAGTTATTTCAACATCTTCCCCAGAAGTAGTTTCCATCATGGTCTTCCAAATAGTAATGTAAGCATGCTTATCATCCACTAAGAGGATATGGGGAAGGAATAGATCGGCCTCGAGATGTTCCTCATTTTTAGGTACCCCGACCTGAGTGCAATCATGGTGGTGTTCAAAAGTAGTAGGGTAAAGGGGATAGGCATGGATATTATCATTCCATTAATATTCCAATAATATAGGGTCTAGATATCATCAATGTTATGATTAACTTATCGTCAACTCTCATGGATCTTTTTTTTCAATTTAGTATCCTCACACTCTATTATTACACCAACATTATACAATTATTTAAGACTAGATATGGAGAATCTTCTCATTCTAGTAGTGTTGGATATTCCAATTAGAGACTAGAAATTCTTGTTTGATGTGTATTGGGGGTATAAACCGATGATGGGGACAGATCAGTTATGATATTATTTATTCTTCTTATATATATATCTAAATGGTGTCATCCTGGTTATAGATTGGATATTTTATGCACATGTTGTTACAAATTTCCTTCATAGGAGAGTTGTATTCTCTGATACGGATGTTCAATGTGCCTTTTTCATTGATTAAAGGGGTTATTAAATGCGATTTAGGCATGTAGATACCCTACATTACGTAATATTGTAATTTTCTATGAATTTAGAGGGCACTGAGATGGTGGAGGCCCCCAGATTTATCAATGAGTTTATCTATTTTTTGACCATGGAGGTTGTAAAACTACCCCATCAATATGATATTGAGTTTGGGATATAATTATTACCTAGAAACTCTAAAATGTTAATGGAAATTTATCAGATGTAAACTTATATGTTATGGGAATTCATAATTCAGAAAAACTATCTATTATAGAAGGGTTTAATCTATCCTAGTGTGTCTTAAAGGGATAATCTAATGTTATTACCCAAGAAGGATGATGGTAGTATGAGGATGTGTAAATACTACCAATAGATAAATTAGATGGTGATCAAGAATCATTACCCACTTCCAAATATTGATGATATTTTTTAACATTTGAGATGACATATCTGGTTCCCTAAGATCGTTTTTTAATCCGGATATCATCATTTGAGGGTGAATGAGGAAACAATCCCAAAAGCTACCTTACAATGCTGGTATGGATACTTTGAGTTTGTATTTATACATTTTAATGTCATTAATGCACGAGTTGCATTAATGGGAATCATAAATTACATATTCCATGAGTTCCTAGACTAATTCATAGTCTTTTTCATCACTTACTTTCACATATACTTGAGGTTTGAGGAGGAGCATGCCAGACATCTAGATATCATTTTACAGACTCTCTAACACCACCATATCTATGAGAAGTATTCTAAGTGTATATTCAAGATGTTAGACATTAATTTCATTGAAAATGTGGTGTATTAGGGTGGATTAGTTGTGGACCCCTTAGGTAACACCCCAATATTTTATATATAATTACTTCTAAATATACTTTAAGTATTCAAAATAATTCTTAAAACACAAACCTTAGTTTAAATAAACTAGGATATAATATACCTTTATAACATAGAAATTATATTATAGGGAATGACTAATATTAAAAACATTATAAAATATATGTACAATGATTTATAATGATAAAAATATATTGATAAACACTCAATTTTAATAAAATCCTTTATTAATTAAAAGAGATATTTTTTTGAAGAAATATATTTTCCCACATGTTATATTTTTTATATAAGAAAAGTATAAAAAGCACTATTAAAAAATTATTTCAATGAAATTAATTTATAATTAAAAATAATGGATGAAAAATCATTCATCCATTAGTATTATAACATTTATGAATGAAGATAAAATCATTTAAAGGTATAGAGAGTCATTTTAATTAAACTATTTTTGAGTGTATAATGTGTATTTATCGTTAAAAATTAAGTAAATAATTAATTATTATTTTTTTAATGAAATTTATATATTTAGTAAAATATATTAACATTTATTTGATATTCATTATGATGAAATAAAATAAAATAAATTAATTTTTATGCTTAAAAATTCATTTTTCTTAACACGTGTTATCATTGTGGTTCACATGATTATCTTAAAATTTATTTCAACCACTTGTATAAAATGATATTTTAAAAAATGGGTTACATATTTGTAATTATAATTTCCAATTTATTTAATGATAAAAAATTTCATTTGATGGTCATAATGAATTGTAAAAATCGTAAAAAAATTATTACATTGTCTAGGGTTAAACAATGTTTATTGGCGGTTAAAGTAAGAGATAATGGTACAATTGTTACATAACATTGTCTAATAATTTTTGTTTGAAGTTATGTCAGCCATAGTTTATCTTAACTATGAATATTTTCGCATTTTTTTCCACTTTCACAGGAAAATTACATTATATTTTTTAAATCTTTTAGGTAATTCCATGTGGGTCATCTCCCTCACTTATAAAAGGGAACCTCTTATCCTAACCTATTCATGAATTTTGATTCTCATATATAATAAAATCCCAACCATATGACATTTATAGATTGTTTACTTTAATATTAGATCCCCTAGTTCTCTCCTAAGACCAATTATCAAAGCTTAAAGTTCAATCAAATAAAAGTCTCTCAGAGGATAGGTATAAATTTTAACTTAGATCTTTCAATTTTAGTTCCTCTAACACCTTCTCTAAATGAATTTAATAAATAATAATATTATATTTCAACTATAATCAATATAATGAGATTTTATTGTTAATATTCATAAACATTTTCCACTTTTCCATTAAATGGAAATGAAAGAATCTTTCTTGCGTACGTGTGGACTACCACTTCCATGTAGAGATATGATTAATTTTCCATCATCTAAATACTTTTCTATTTATAATGATGGGTTTATTTAATATATATGATATTAATTATATAATTATGATTATATAATTATAAAAAATTATTTATCTTTCTTTACTACTTTTTTACAAAATAAAAATGGTATTTTTCCGTATGTGTGGACTACCGTCTCTATGAAAGGTTTAATTCATTTTTCAATATAGACCATTTATATGAGGTTATAAATATGTATATAATTATTATATATATATATAAATGAAATAATTAACAATTTTAATATGATGGAAACATGATAAAATCACATGGATCAGAATTACTAAACTAAAACGTGAATGAATAATAAACCAGTTAACACCCAGAATAAATGATTTTAATAAATAATTATTAACAAATGGGTATTGAAATTTTATAAGTAGATAATATATGTTATTATAATTATTTATATGGTTAAATTTTGTAATTATAATATATTTAAATATTTTATGAAGTATTTTAGATCTCTTTCCAAGAAATTCATACTTTAGACAAGGGTTTTATGTTATAATCACATTTTTACTAGGATTGTTTATTATTGAATTTATGATGGTGAAATTATATGATATATGTATAATAAAATCATGAAATTTATTATAATATATTTATTTCTATATATTATTTATTTTCTTCCAATTTTAATCTCTTTAAGTATTCAAAATTCTGAAATAAAATGTTTTTAATGAAAACAAACTTTGTTTCTCTATTTGGTCGGGAATATGTTATTCCATGTTCATATTTTCTATAAAAAAATTTCAAGAATTTTTTTAATATTACCCAAGTATTTTTTCAAGTCATTATTACCCATGTTTTAATTTTTGATAAAATTAATTAAAAGTAATATTCTTTACATATTTCTAATGGGGTACTATTTACCAATGGTTTGAACGAATTAGTCAATTTATCATATACCACATGAATGATTTTTACAACTATCATGAATATTATTTTATTTTAGTATTACTTAAATGTTTCTCATTTTTCATTCCAAATAAATTTTTTTTAATATTCTTGATATTTTTTATTTTAATTAATTGTTTCACAATGAAAATGGAATTTTTCTAAATAAATGTTCCAATGAACTTTTAAATTAATTTTCAAATATAAAAACATATAATGATGTTACTTATTCTTGAATAATGATATGGTATTATGATTATATACTTATTATTTCACTATATGGTTATTTATTAAGATGATGAAGTCATAATGGAACAAGTTTTCTTTTCCATGATTTATGTTATACTGAAATGAAATATATTTTCATGATATTGTAGGATACAAATAAATGGATTATGATACTGTGATAGGTGAGTTTTGTATATCTCTATAATTAATTGGGAAAAGGTTAATAATTTATAATATCAGTGGTTACATGGGTGGTTATCCCAATCCCAATAAGGGTACATGTGAGGTTATCCAAAACCCAAAGAAGGTGCACGAGTGGTTCTCCCAAACATAACATGTGATGAAAGTAGTTATGGGTATCCTTAACATGATATTTACATGATTATGATTATTCCAAAATTTATAATAATATTTTATGAAAATATATTATTCCACTGTTATAATATCATGACTCATATTCATTCATTAATTTATGATTCTTATTATATGAAATTCTAAGCTTTATTCCATGACTCATGATTATGATATATGAGTTTTAGAGTATTCATTTAAAATGATCATACCATGTTCTAATACCCTTATTCTCATGTTATGATTAAATTGATAATTGATTAACATATCCATTATTTCTCCTTACTGAGTATATGATCTACCCCTTTATTATATTTCACCTCCACCAGGATATAAAGAATGTTTTTATTTATGATAGTTGTAAGAAGGGTTCTAGTTATAATAAACATAGTGAGTAAAGTTTTAGATATATTTTCTACCAGTTATTTATGTATCCATGTTTTCAAAGTCACTAAACCATTACAGTTCTAGTGTAGATAATAATTTTATATAGTAAATATTCATCTAATAAGATGTAATATTTATGAATGGAATTTATAGGATTCTTAAGTTGGTATTAGTGAAGGGTTTAATTATTTTTATAAACTATTATAAGCAATGATTAATGATAACCCATAGGATAAGCCTATGTATAGAAGAACAGACTATGTTGTAGAAAATAATGGATTGTAGTTTTCATTGAAAATTTATTCCTTTTCAGAAAATTGGAAAGTGGATGTGGATATTTCATAGATGAACATAGGGGTAAAAAATCTAAAGGGGTAATATTAGTTAATGACTTTGTCATCACTAATTCGTGATGAGTGGTCCTAAGACTGAACACCTAGCTATACACTCTCGGGAGATATAATAGGGTCAATTAAACTTTTCATTTTGAAACACTGTGAATGATTTCAATAGACATTGTCCATGGATGACCTAGTTTAATCCTTTGGTGCCATAGATTTAAATGAAGGTGTCAAGATTTAGACATACTATAAATAAGTTTCCTGATTATATGATTTGACAATATGATTATTTCTTGTCAAACTATTTTTTTGTTACAGTCAATATATTAAACCAAAAGGAACCACGTTAACATTGAATGTGATGGGAAATAAAATTATTTTTATCTGGTGAAGTTAAATTTTATGATAGATGGAATAAAAAATATCATTTTTTTTCTTATACAACATTAACCATCCATGAATCATGTCATTATTATAAAAATGATAGGTAGGGAACAATGTTCTACTAAGTCCATCATGAGACAACATTCGCTATCTTTTCATGGATTGGTTGATCAACATATTTTTGGGAAATGTATCTTTAATAATTAAAATATATTTTCAAATCTCTAGTTCTTAGAGAATAAAAAAGTTATTTTGGTTATTTATTAGTTGGAAGTAGAATAAAATCAATTGGGTACTCCAATGAAAACACTAGGAAATGGAGATAAATTTATTTTATGGGTTGATATGAGTTTATGAAATTATTTTTCAAAAATTTAATTTTTTATATAATGTGTATGAAAATAGGGAAGGAATTACATGAGCTAAAACAAAAGATGATAAATCTATTAGTACCGATGAGGAAAATTTTACAAGACGTGTGAGGTAATCTTCTGGTCTTATCATCTAACCAAAAATCATGATTGATTTATTCATTAGTCTCTTAAAACCAATTATTATAGTGGTTTTAGTTATAATATAAATTATTTTATATGAATAAATAAATCACTTTACTATTAAGGAAGGAATAGATATCATATTTTTCAATCATTATGAGGTTTTTTATAAGAAAAGAACGATGGAGTTCAAAGGAAACTAAAATATTAAAAACTATAGAGTGAATAAGATGATTATACTTATTTATAGAGGTGTGGATAAAAAATGGATGAAATTTTATTAACGGGACTAGTAAATTATTTAATTGTGGAAATAAATTTCATTTGGAAATCAATTACCAAAATGAGGGGAATAAGCTTTCTAGTGTTGATAATATAGAGAAATACCCACAGAATGCACCACCCATACTCAAGTGTTTCAAATGTAAGGTGTATGAAAATTATGTTAAGTATCGATTTAATATGATGGGTTAATGATGATGGTTTATTTCAACAGCCTCTTAATCCTATAGACAAAGTGAAATATCATTTGTACTCTATTGTCGATCTAGTTTACGAGAACAAAGTGTTGTAATATATATTATTCATCCACTCTAGAACTCATAACATCTTATTTTCTTTTGAATCTACAAAATCCTTTATATCTAAACAATTTTATAAGGGTATTACATTACCACATCACTGATTCAATTTTAAATTATTAGTGAAAACTAATTATGGTATGACGATCACATCTCAATTAAATTATTTTTTTACATTTGAATTTTGGGGGAATGTTCTTCCTAAAAATATCATAACTCTCCCTATAGTAAAATTTGATATTATTTTGGGAATGTATTGGAATTATTTATATATACCCCATATCAATTTTTGAGGAAGGGAAGTGATATTTCATATTCCAAACCAACATACAATCATCTATTGGTGTGAGAATAAATTTGAAAATTGATTGTAAATTTCATCCATTATATGGGTCTTGATTCTTATTCAAAGGGGGCTATTTCACACATATGGTTGGGTTTAAACTCAATATCTATGATATACCTATTGTACAAAAGTTTTTTGATGTTTTTTTGGGAGTGTTTTACTATCTTCCACTAAATAATGATTTTGGGTTTTCAATAGAAATCATACATATTGCTACACCAATATTAAGGACTCTATATATAATGGAGTCAATTTAGTTATATGAATTGAAGAAGTAACTATAAGATAATCTTGATAGGTGATTTATTTGACCAATTAAATCATCATTATGTGCACCTATTATTTTTTTATGAATAATGGTTGATCAGTATGACTCTACATTGATTATTATGGAACATAATAATATCATGATCAATAATAAGTATAATCTTCCATGTATTATTGTTTTTTATAGATTATACAGATATTAATATTTTTCAATGATTTATCTTCAAGTTGGATAGTAACAATTATGTATAAAAAGTGAATACATACTCCGGATATCCTTCCATATGACGTATGGACATTTTTCATTTACCTTAATTCCATTTGGTATTAATAATTTCTTCATTAAATTTATTGATTAATCAATAGAGTCTTTAAAGGTTACATTGATCCATTTTTGGTAGACTTTATAGACAATATTCATATATATTCCAAGAGTAAGGAAGATCATGAATATTGTTTCTGACGCTTTCGTTGGGGGGCGCGCGCGTCCGTCATGCTGAGGACGTGCGGCTTGTTGCCCCTCACTTTCACCTTCCAAAGGCGGGCGACATCTACTCTTTGTTTAGGGATGTCTTCTCCTTAATTAAAATAAGATTATGGGATGTCGGTTCTTCCTTCTGTGGATTCCTCCTCGGAGCTCGTCACCTTGTACGGGTCTCCCACATAGATTTAAGACATTGTTCGTGAAACTCTTCCCAGCACCATATCTTCATGGACACCAGTCTATTACGTTGCTTCTGTCAGGACAATACAAGGGGTCTGGTCATGGAAACAACCTTAGGTTAGGGGAGTAGTCACGTTGGGCACCATTGGCGTGTTATGACGATGGGGGATTGGCATGTCTATCTTCTGTCCCCTATTAGTGGCTTCTCAAGGGCGCGGTAGCCCGAGGCATCCCACATCGAATTTAGCGAACCATATTCTATGGACATGTGTCTCAGGTTTTCCTTAGCTTCCCTTGTTTAACATAGGGTATGACATGAGTTTAACATCCAGTGGAGATGGATCGGACTGATCGGAACACTGATTATAGTGGATTAGATTGAGGAACCCCATGGAGAGAACACCGATATTGGGACCAACACGTGGGTGGCTTCCCGAATGTTGTCTGAAGGAATGGAGAATGGGGTGGCATGATCTCACGGGGATGTGGTGGCCCGGGTAAGGATCAGGATGGGTGATGAAGTGAAGGAGAATGAAATATGGCTGTCACAAGGGTGATGGTGAAGTTGGTCTTGAGTCTCGAAGAGGATTCTTACGTATCCTCGTGGTAGGGAATCAAGGTCCGAAAACAATGGGACACCTGAGGAGGAGACCCGTGAGAATGGACACATGGATGAGATCCAGAGGAAGAGGAACCTTTGGGTTGGGTCATGAGCATCCCAAGACACATGGGCTTGAGTGAGAGATCAGGATGATTCATGAGTGAGGGGCATGAACCTCATGGAGGCCTCCTATGTATTCTCATGGCAGGGAATCAATGTCTGCGTAGTTCAGGATAGAATGGGGCATAAACTCTGAGGCGGCCCAAGGTGGATTGGGGCTTACACTCTAAGGCAGCCCAAGGTGGTGGGGCTTGAAACTTGTGGAGGATTCCAGCATACCATGCCTTGACATGGATCAAATTCCCCATAGTTCAGGATGGATTGGGGCTTACACTCTAAGGCGGACCAAGGTGTTGGGGAACCGACGTGAAGGAGGTCGGAACGACTGGGTGGTGGGCTTGAACCTCATGGAGGCTTCCTATGTACCATGCCTTAACATGGATCAAATTTATAACGACCCATACTTTACATACATTGTTAATACTTAAAAATTGAAGCACACTTATTACAACATATGACAAAACCACAAAGGACCGTATAGGTATAGTGCCTTTAGAAACTGGGAAACATAAACAACTGGTTCATAAATCTTCTACAGGGTCTCCCATTTATTTCATCATATCTAGGGTCCCTTTTAGCATATTCTACTTAATATCCATCTTCCTGACCTGGGGAAAAGAAAACATAAAAGGGCGAGCTCAAATTCTCAGCAAGGGAAAATAATGGAAATAAAAATCATATCATATCTTTTTGAAAATCATATCCTGCAAAAGAGATCATAATATCTTAACATGGAATAAATCATAGAAGTGAAAATGAGATCCCCATAATCATAACATGAAACTTTAAACTTTGTGGCATGCACACATAATCATGGAAAATCATTTCTTGTTAGTCATGACTCATTTCTAAGACTATCTTAGTGGACAAAGTCCCTTTCTGAACCGAGTCACCCTCGTTCCAGTCCTGTTTCACTGAACCGGTATAACCTACCATTCCAGCCATGTCTATCTCATGAGATATAAAATCATTACCCAATGCATTGGAGGGAGATATAGGTCCCACCCATCTTATAATGAATCCTTTCTTATGTGTGCCACATAATCATAAACCATACATCATAGCGTAACCCATGTAATAAAAATGGGATTCTTAAACAACATGACATCATAAAACAATTCATATAAGATAAAGGAATTCATAAAAATAATTCAATCACAACATGATCAAATCAATGTAATAATAGGGATAAAAACAGAACCCTTTATTATCTTAGATGGAAAATAATTTTGATAAAACACTTGAACTCCATTCTTGAGGAAAATATCATTTCTTCTTCAAAAAACATTTTTCCTTTCATAACATGTCATACGACTTTAAAATAAAAGAAGTTGATTAAAAATAAACTTGAAAACTTGTAAAGGAATCTTCTTGGAAATAATGTTTAAAAAATCCATACATGCCGTATAAGTTAAAAAAAACATTCTTCGTACCTTTGTCGGAAAAGTCAAAAAGTACCTCGTACGAAAAAAACGACAAAAGATTCCTTTCATATTCTTTACTAAAAACTCACCGAAGGGTAAAATTGGATTTAAACTATTGTAAGTGGATGGAAACAATATTACATATTGAGGGAACATGGATGTGGATGATAAAATACACCCCAGTAAATACTAAAGTATAAACAATCTCGGATAAAAATGAGATTGTGATATTTCCCTTACCTTAGGTCCGATTTGCTTTGTACGTGTCCGAAGCTCCTGTATAATGGTTTAAATAATGTTATTGAATTATTCCAGAATCATACATATTGATATGATATCATATATGGTCATATTCTTAGCTTCTTATTAGTAATATTTCATTGTTACTTGTTACTCGGGTCTTTATTGCCTTTTGTTCTTATGCATGTTTTGTCGAATAAATTCTTATTCTTCTTTTAAGGTTATAGATACCTTATATCCAGAATGGTATTATTGTAACATATATCATATTTATTCATTCAATTCATTTATATAATTACTATGTAATGATGATCATGTAGAACGAGTCGCATCACATCGTGGAGACGGTATTCTGTACGTACGCACGAGTGATGATATCGTTCCTATGATCGTGGAATTGTATTGGAGTATATATATATATTATTTCAGTATCAATATTACTTTATAATAATCATAAATAGTTACTCATTACACCATTATACCCATCCTTGTAAAGTGATGGTGGAAAATAGATTACACCACGGCGTGAAGACGGTATTCCGTACGTACGCACGCGCGGTGATTTCATTTTTCCGTAGGATGGATAGAAGGTGAATTAGGGTTGTTTCATATTTATAATAACATATCCTTATGTAAGTAATACTGATGTTATTACTTTATCATGAAACAACTAAATAAGAAGAAGGTGAAGAAGGAAGAAATTGAAAAGATCGGTAATGGATATTACCTCTTCTTTGGAACGCCTCTTTGAATCCTCCACTTAGGGAACTAAGATTGGTCTTTGAAGAAGACCAGGACCTCTAGGATTATTCTAGGGAAGTGGAGAGGAGAAAATGGCAGGGGTTGGCTGAGCTTGAGTGCTCAAATTGGTGTGAGGAGGAGGGGGAGGAGGTGCCCTTTTATAAGGGAGGAGAGGGGCACCTTAGGAATATCTCAAAATATTATTTTATATTAAAGTAAAAATCGGTTTATAATGGTTCCAAAGGGTCTTATTTCGAAGCTAAAGTGGGGATGGGTCGAAATCATATCAACCAATAGTATTTAGACAAGTTTAGGTTATTATTTTAACCTTATCAATTAGATTTAACTCTAAGTTAAATAATTTAACTTTTACCGTGTCTTTTTGTTTTCTTTCACTATATGGTTAATACACTTACTATAACATGCCAAAAGAACCCCAAATTGTTTATTATAAAGATATGTATCCTTATCTAAGTCATTTGGCTGAACCTTAGATTTTTAGGAATAAAATAACAATTAGTAATATAATATTTGATTTAAAAACTATTTTGTATCAATTTTGAATCTATTTGATATATGATTTTTGTAAAAGTCATAACATAATTATATATTCGAACCAAGTTGATTAAATCAACACTAATATATCATAGTAACCTAGAAAATTAGTGGAATTCATAAAAAGTCACAAATTACATTTATTTTGGTGTTTATAACATCAATTATGTCAATATTTCATTAATAAGATAATTACTGCATCATCATTGTGTCATAAATAAATTAAATTATTTAATGTCTAAAAATTACAAATAAAATACCATTATGTAGGAAATATTTTTATCTTTCTAATGAATAGTCGAATTTATCTTATGTATAACCCCATATTACAAATGTTTTAGTTATTAAACTTTGATTTTAACTATTTTAACTATTCATTAAATAAAATAATATTAAATGTCATAATCTAATCCAAGTGGGCCTAAATGGTCATATTATATTCATAAGGTTGTTTTTTGTCGAATTACACTTATCCAATAGAATTAGGACATGTGTTAGGGTAATAGTAATATCATATTTACCCTTAGTTACCCTATTTACTATTAACGGTGGTAAACAAAAAGTAAAAAGTTACTATTCACCAAAAATTATTTTCATCTCATTGAACCACATTTTAGTCCTTGATATTAACCGTGTCTGTCGGATTTTCGAAATTCCATTCACAGAAGCGATAAAATTAAGTTTTATGCAAAATTCAGTTTTTAACCTACCACTTAGTGGTTTCACTATTCATCAAAAATTGAAAGTTTTCAGAAAAATACCAAAATTTCACCCTAGGCTAATTTCGATATTCCGAATCCAAAAATGAAGTCCATTTTGAAAAATAAAATTTATAAAATTTCAAAAAGTGGTTATTACTATTCATAACGGCTATTTTTAATAGCATATTGTTGTTTAGTGAAACTCGGTATTGCGTACAACGCAGACTATCGAGGAAGGTCGCGATTGCGTGTAAAGCAAGCCAAGCAAGTGTTGTGTAGAAAAAGATTCCTTTGATGATTTATATAACATAAAAGTCTCGGGTGTTACATTCTACCCCCCTTAAAAATAATTTCGCCCTCGAAATTCGTCACTTTGTAACAAACAGATGAGGATACTTCTCCCTCATCACATCCTCAAGCTACCATGTAGCTTCTTCAAGTTGGTGGTTCCTCCATAAAACTTTCACCAATCGAGTGGTCTTATTTCGTAGGACTTTTTCGCTACGATCCAGAATCTCTATCGGCTGTTCTTCATAAGAAAGATCTTGCTCCAGCGGTACAACTTCTGAGCTGAGTATATGTGAAGGATCAGGTATGTACTTTCTCAGGAGAGATACATGGAACACATCGTGAACTTGAGAGAGATTCGGTGGAAGCGCCAATCGGTAAGCTACCTTTCCAACACGATCCAGTATTTCGAAAGGACAGATATATCTAGGGCTCAACTTCCCCTTCTTTCCAAATCTCATAACCCTCTTCCAGGGAGATATTCGTAAGAACACTTTATCACCCACTTCAAACTCTAGGTCTTTTCTTCGGTTGTCGGCATAACTTTTCTGTCGACTCTGAGCTGCTCTTATGTGTTGTTGAATAGATCTGAACTTTTCTGCCATTTCATCAACGAGATCAGGTCCTAATAGCTTTCTTTCCCCAACTTCATCCCAGCAAGTTGGAGTCCTGCATTTCTTTCCATAGAGAGCTTCATAAGGAGCCATCTGAATACTGGAGTGAAAGCTATTATTATAAGAAAATTCCACCAAAGGTAGGTATTGATCCCAACCTCCTTTGAAATCCATAGAGCAAGCTCTCAACATATCTTCTAGGGTTTGAATTGTTCTCTCAGACTGACCGTCTGTCTGAGGATGATAAGCAGTGCTGAAACTCAACTCTTTATCCAGAGTATGCTGAAGACTTCGCCAGAACTTCAAGGTAAATCTCGGATCCCGATCAGATATAATAGAAAGTGGTACTCCATGCAATCTTACCACTTCCTTTACATATATCCTGGAAAGCTGATCTAGAGAGAAATCATCTCTAATAGCAATGAAGTGTGAAGACTTTGTAAGACGATCAACTATGACCCAAATAGCATTATTGCCTTTGGATGTTTTAGGAAGTCCTGTGACAAAGTCCATAGTGATGTTTTCTCATTTCCATTCGGGTATGGGTAATGGTTGTAACATCCCCTTAGACTTTTGTATCTCAGCTTTAACTTGTTGACAAACCAAGCATCGAGAGACATATTCAGCAACATCTATTTTCATGCCATCCCACCAGAAGTACTCTTTTAGGTCCCTATACATCTTCGTGCTTCCAGGATGAATAGAGAATGATGAACTATGAGCCTCATCCAGCAACTCCTTCTTTAATTCGGGGATGGGAGGAACACAAACCCGATTCCTGAACTTTATTATCCCATCACAATCAAGGTTGAACTCAGGAACATTTATCACCTTCTTTTGTAACTCGACATCTTCTTTCTGTGCCTCTTTAATCTTCACATGTATAGATGGTTGAACATTCATTTGATAAAGATAATATTTTTCCCCTTCCATTATAATTCCAAGATCCATCCTTTGTAAATCCATAAATATTGGATCCTTTGTGATCCTCATCATGGATAAACTAGCATGTTCTTGTCGACTTAATGCATCTGCCACCTTGTTTGCTTTCCCAGGGTGGTAATGGATTGAGCAGTCATAATCCTTAATCAGCTCCAACCATCTTCTTTGACGCATATTCAGCTCCTTTTGTGTGAAAATATACTTTAAACTTTTATGATCAGTATAAATATCACACCTTTCACCATAAAGGTAATGCCTCCAAATCTTTAATGCAAAGATTACCGCAGCTAACTCCAAATCATGTGTTGGGTAATTTTGCTAATGGATTTTCAACTGTCGTGAGGCATAAGCTATCACCATATCATTTTGCATAAGAACACACCCCAATCCCTTCTTAGATGCATCACTATAGATAACAAACCTTTCTCCACTACAAGGCAGTGTGAGCACAGGTGCACTGGATAACCTTCTTTTCGACTCCTTGAAATTCTCTTCACATTCCTCTGTCCAGACAAACATAACTCCTTTCCGAGTCAACTTGGTGAGTGGATTGGATAATCGTGAAAAATCATTTACAAAACGTCTATAATATCCATCCAAACCAAGAAAACTTCGGATCTCAGTTACTGTTGTTGGTCTCAACCATCTTTCGATAACCTCTGTTTTTGCTGGATCCACATATATCCCCTCTTTTGAGATTATGTGACCCAAAAATGTAAATTTTTGAAGCCAAAATTCACACTTGGTAAATTTGGCATAAAGCTTCTACTTTCTTAGGGTCTTAAATATAATTCTCAAGTGATCTTCATGCTATTACTTTCTCTTTGAATAGACAAGAATATCATCTATAAAGTGTAACACCCCAAGCTTCTACGGTATGCTTCTCTTTGAATAATGCGATAGCGTGTGTTGTACGCAACACTGAGTTCTAACAACCAATCAAACTAGCCGTTATGAATAGTAATACCTACTTTTTAAAATTATATATATTTTATATTTCAAAATGGACTTCATTTTTGGATTCAGAATATCTAATTTATCCTAAGGTGAAATTTTGGTACTTTTCGGATAACTTTCATATTTTGATGAATAGTGAAAATTACTAAATTTTAATTTAAAAAAACTTTTTTAATCAAAATAATTAATAGTGATAAATTATGAATTTTAGTAATTTTAAAGTATATTTAGAATATATTTTTACCATTTAATATAATGTTGGTCATTGGATATAATTTTACAATTAAACCAAACAGAAACAAGTGTCAATCTTTTGATAGTTATTATCTCTTAAAACACGCTTTTTGTTTTGACAGCGGGAATTAATTTTAAATTAATTTCTGCCACTTCTATGTTTAGAATTTAGGAAAATGGATTCCATATTTGGAATCAGGATGTTCAAATTGTGTAAATAGGTAACTTTTATTTTTAGACATTTTGAATAATTACTGCGGTAAATATTTTATTTACCATGGTTAAGGGTAAATCCGGTAAATAAGGGTTAAAAAAATAATATTATAATAATACTAAATTACCCTAAAACGTGTCTTAACCCTATTGGTTGATACATGGTCGACCATGGGCATATTTGGGTCGATTTTGGGACCCCATGGATTCACTTGTAAGTGATAATGACACTTTATTTTAATTAAGTGAAAATGAATACAAAAATGACACAAGCATATATCTTTTAGAAAAACAATTGTTACATAGGGTTATATAAGTTGGATTTTAGATTATAAATATTCATTAGAAAGATAAAAAGATTTCCTACATAATGATATTTTATTTATAATTTTTAGACATTAAATAATGTATTTTATTTATGACACAATGATGATGCAGTAATTACTATAATAGTGAAAAATTAAAATAATTGATATTATAAATACCCAAAAAAATATAATATGAAACTTTTAATGAATTAAACTAATTTTCTAGGATAATATGATATATTAGAATTGATTTAATTGACTTTTTTCTAAGTAATAAATCTGTTATGAGTTTCACAAAAATCAACTATTGAATAGTGTCAAAATTGACATAAAAGAGTTCTTAAAACAAATATTATATTATTAATTGATATTAAATTCCTAAAAATCTAAGGTTCGGCCAAGAGACTTATATCAGGATAGTTTCATCATTAATGGACCACTTGGGGGTCTCTTGGATGTATATAGTAAGTTTATTAACCATATTATATAAAAATACAAAGAGACATTGTAAAAGTGAAACTAATTAACTTAGAGTTAATACTTAAAGATAAGGTTAATATAAGTACCCAAACCTGTCTAAATTCTATTGGTTGAGTGTTTTTCGACCTATCCCCACCTTAGACTTTGAATAGTCAACTTTGGAGCCATTGGAAACCGAATATGAATTTATTATAAATTAATATTTCTAGCTTTTCCAAAGGTGCCCCTCACCCCTCTTATAAAAGGGCACTCCTACTTCTCATTTCTTCACACCTTCAAAGCCTTTTGGTTCGGCCAAAATCTGCCCAAATACTCTCCCAACATCCCTCAATACAACCTAGAGGTCTTAGTTTGATCAGAAAGCCAACCTAAGGAGCCCTTTTGATCAAATCAAAAGGAAGAACCCGAAGAAGAGGTAATGATTTCACCACCCTTTTCTAAGTTCCTTTCTTCTTCCACTTCCTCTTTCTTTGTTCTTACCATTCTAAAATATTAACTCCAGTATCTTACATATACTGTGATGTTATTATAAATATGGTACAACCATATTCAGTATTCTATCCACCCTTTGAATAACATGTCACCATACGTGCGTACGTACGGACTACCGTCTCCACGAACGCGATGAGATTCATTCTCCATCGTATCCATTCAAGTATAATTATCATTTGATGATTTAAAAATGATGTTTAAGGACTTGATATCATTCTGGATATGAATAATATACAACCTATCCTTTACAAACATGTCTTACGTAACAAAACATATAAAAGAAAACAAGTATGTTAACACCCGATATAATGATAATACTAAGATATTATTATCAAATCAATATTAAAAGATCATATTTGATATCATATTAAGGTATATGATTCATGTATAATTTAATAACAATTATTTCACCATTATACAGGAGGTTAACCTACCCCAACCAAGGAAAAGTACAAGGTAAGGGTTATTTCACAATCTCTTCATTATCCGAGGTTGTTTATATGTAATAATCTACTGGGATCTCTTTATCATCCACATCCATGTTTCTTAAAAATGTATTTCAAAACATTTTTACTATTTACTAGAATATGAGTTAAAGTCATTTATACCCTTTTTTACTTTTATAAGTGTTTTATAAAGGAATCTTTCCGTCGTTTTCAAAACAAGGTCCCTTTTTAACCTTTTCGACAGAATTAAGGTAAGAATGTTTTTTTAACTTATACGGCGGGTGTGGCTAATTTCCGCCGTTATAAAATCTTCAAAACTTCCCTTATAAGATTATAAGAATAATTTCAAAGAAAATGTTTTATTTTATATGGATCTTAAATGATTTCAAAATAAAAAGAGATATTTCTTTAAAAAGAATTTTGATTTCATCTATGTCAACATCCTTTGATGGATTTTACGCTTATTTGAAGTTGATTTATTGTAATACAAAGCTTCTATATTGTATTGAAGGTTTTGTAATATGTTTTACTATGGATGTGCTATTTTTATACCATTCATAGTTTATGGTGAAATTATTGACATTTCGTATGCTAGTTTTAATACGAATGTTTATGTTATGTTTAAACCTTTTCATATGGGAATGCATTGGACTTAGTAAGTGACGGGTGGAGCCCGCTATAGCTCCTTGATGCATCGGTAGGTCTCATGAGACAAACTAGTGTCTTGGCACAAGGCCTTGACAAAATCTTATTTATAGTCTTGGCACGAGGCCTTGACTATGTGGTTATGATAGTCTGGCATTATGCATTCCAACATTATGAAAGTGGTTATTGATTTTTGCATATGATTATTTGATTAGTAGAATATCCATGTGAATAAGTAAATGGCATTATTTCATTTTACTTTTTCCATACTATGTTAAAGTTAAAGTTTAAAAGGCTTTTGTTTTAGTAATGCATTTCCTTAAATGTTTATTCTTATTTATGAAAGTTTCCGCTATATTGTTATCCTACTGGGCATTTGAGCTCACCCCTTTTCTATGTTTTATTTTTCCCAGGATGTGAAGAAGTAAGTTATGAATGACCTGCAGGGATTTTTATGAGGGGTTAATAGTGTGGATTGTGGAAACATTATGTTGTTGTATTAGTTTTTCATCTTATAATGTAATGTAAAACTTATGAATATATCTAGTGTTTCCAAGGCTACTAAACCAATCGGTCTTTCGAGATTTGATCTTTCTTGTGATCATGCCAATGTTATGTAATAATGCACCGACTCTGGGTAACTGGGGTCGGGGCATTACAGTTGGTATCAGAGGAAGTTTAGTACAAACCTTGGAAGCTAGATTTAGATAAACTCTGATTAGAGCACGTAGACCTAAGATGAACTTTGAGGATTAGTATAAAAGAACTTCTGAGAATTTTGGTATTGTAGAGATTTTGTGAGTTTTCCGAACAATACATCCCTGTCTGGATACGAGCAGGTAGAGGCGGCTCTGGCACAGATGTACCTAGGGGTAAAACCCGAAAACACCGCTTTGAGCTAGACTCGAACGGGAACTGGTGCACGACAACGGGCCTTGCTGCACTGTTGGTTACGACACTCCCGGGGGATATGCTTAGGATAATTCTCATTTTCTTTACAAACCATTATGAAGGGTTTATGAGTATATACATCCTCAAAGGAGACATTTTTATGGATTATATCCATAAATAGTTCAATTTATGTTAAGTGTTTTATAAGTATGGGATTATGTATTTTGATTCATAAACTGATCTAGTTTATGCCATTGTTTAGAAATGGCGCCTAGTGGAAGAAATGGAAACCGTATCAATGCACGCACTCCATGTAGGGATTGCCCTCCTGCTCAAGATAATTATAGTGGGGCTGGTGATGCAACTGGTGCCGATCAACTAATCACCATACTGGGACAACTTACTCAGGTTATGAATAATAACCTTACCCGTATGGAGCACCCTGATCCGCAGCGTGGAGGATCAATGTTAGATCGATTCATGAGGCAACAACCACCAACTTTAAATGGGAGTACAAATCCCTTAGTAGCTGAGCAATGGATATTTTCCCTAGAAATATTTCAGGCTTTGGGGAGTAATGAAAGGGAAAAGGTTATCATGGCAGTTTACCGCCTCACTGGAGATGCTGATCAATGGTGGTCATTGATTCAAAACATGAAAGAAGATGATGAAGTATCGAATATGGAATGGAGGGAGTTCAAAGATCTGTTTTTAGAAAAATACTTTCCTCGCGACCATCGAGCAGATATGGAAAGGCAATTTCTGAGTCTGAGACAAAAGGAGGATGATAATGTCACAAAGTATGAGGCTAACTTTACAAGGTTAGCAAGGTATGCTAGAGATTATATTCGCAACCCAAGAAGTAAGATTGATCGTTTCTTTGATGGGTTAAAACCATTTTTCCGTCGAGCATTAGTCTCACAATCCTTTTCATTGTACGAAGACATTATCTCATGTGCTATCAAGACCGAAAAGGATTTCTCTAAGTCTTATGACTTTAAAGCAAAGCAAGAGAAGAAGAGACCTGCTGATCAATCTGGGAATGGAAATAAGGGGAAGAAGGGAAAGGTTGAATATCCATCTTGTGGTAAATGCGGGAAGAAACATCCTGGTACTTGCTTGAAGGGAATGGGAGTCTGTTACAAGTGTGGTGAAAAAGGCCACCAAGCTCATGATTGCAAGGGGAAGAAGGAAGCTACCAACGTTCAGTGCTACAATTGCAGGGAGATGGGGCATTATCCAAATGCATGTCCTAAGCATCAGGAGAACTTACCTCAGAAAAGGCCAAGGGATCAAGGCCAGGCTTATGCTATCACTACTGCTGAGGTAGAAGCTCCGAAAGACGTGGTGGCAGGTAATTTAATGGTTTCCTCAAGTTTAGCAAATGCATTATTTGATTCTGGATCATCGCATTGTTTCATATCTTCCCAGTTTTCTAAGAAAATTAGATATCTCCAATTTGATTTAATAAGGGAGTTGTCAGTTAAAACTCCTAAGGGAAGTATCGTTGCAACAAAGTTTTGTGAATCAGTCCCCATTAGAGCACATAAATTTTCTTTATCTGCTGATCTCATCGTCATACCTATGATTGAGTTTGATATAATCCTCGGTATGGACTGGCTTTCGGACTATGATGCGAAGATTTATTGTAAGAAGAAAGAGGTTACGATTCTTGATGATAATGATAAGGAACACCTTATTTTTAGAGAAGAATCGTCACCACCTAATTCTTATTTAGATCCACCCCCAGTAGCTCAGCTTAATTCAATTATTGGGGAGGAAGAGAATGAAATAACTGTCGGTGAGGAAAGGAATGTTCAAATAGAGGATGTACCTATTGTGAAAGAATTTGTAGATGTATTTCCGGAAGATTTACCTGGACATCCTCCAGAACGAGAAGTTGAGTTTTCCATTGATTTGATTCCTGGATCAAGGCCTATATCGAAGACCCCTTATAGAATGGCCACTGTAGAGTTAGTCGAACTAAAGAAACAACTAGAGGAATTGAGTAATAAGGGATTTATTCGCCCTAGTGTTTCTCCATGGGGAGCCCCTGTTCTTTTTGTTAAAAAGAAAGATGGATCTATGAGGTTATGTATCGACTACAGGGAGATCAATGCTATAACGATAAAGAACAAGTATCCCCTACCTCGTATTGATGATTTATTTGACCAACTGCATGGAGCTCAATACTTTTCAAAGATTGACCTTCGATCTGGATACCATCAGTTGTGTGTGAAGAAGGAAGACATTCCGAAGACATCTTTTCGAACCAGGTACGGGCATTACGAGTTTACTGTAATGCCGTTTGGATTGACTAATGCACCCTCTGTATTCATGGATCTGATGAATAGAGTTTTCAAGGAGTATCTCGATGAATTTGTGGTGGTATTTATTGATGATATCTTGGTATACTCCAAAACCTATGAAGATCATGAAAATCACTTGCGCATTATCTTGAAGACTCTGAGGAGGCATGAATTATATGGGAAGTTTAGCAAGTGTGAATTCTGGCTTCAGGAGATTTCTTTTCTTGGCCATATTGTCTCTAAAGATGGAATCTCTGTTGATCCTTCTAAGACCAAGGCAATCCAAGAATGGCCAGCACCTACGAGTATAACTGAGGTACGCAGTTTTATTGGTTTGGCAGGTTATTATCGACGTTTCGTCCAGAATTTTGCCCGATTGGCTAACCCATTAACGAAGCTCACACGTAAAGGGGTTAAATTTGTTTGGACAAAAGAGTGTGAAGAATGTTTTGAAGAACTTAAGAGAAGATTAGTCAATGCTCCTATATTGACTCTACCATCGGGGAATGATGGGTTCGTTATTTATAGTGATGCATCAAAGAAAGGACTTGGTTGTGTCCATATGCAGAATGATAGAGTTATTGCCTATGCATCACGACAGTTGAAAATTCATGAACAAAACTATCCTACTCATGATCTCGAGTTAGCAGCTGTAATCTTTGCTTTGAAGATATGGAGGCACTACCTCTATGGTGAAAAATGTGAGATTTATACTGATCACAAGAGTTTGAAGTATATTTTCTCACAAAAAGAACTCAACATGAGGCAAAGGAGATGGCTTGAATTACTCAAGGATTATGATTGCACGATACACTACCACCCAGGGAAAGCAAACAAAGTAGCAGATGCTTTGAGCAGAAAAGACCATGGAGTTTTGAACATGATGAGAATTGAAAGGGATCCAATTTTCATGGATCTAGTGAAGATGGACATGGGAATAACCAGGGAAGGTGAAACATCAATGCTTTTTCAAATGGTTTCCAAACCATCTTTACTAGAAAGTATTAAGAGTTCTCAGACCGATGATGAGGAATTCCAAAAGAAGATTAAAGATGTGAATGATGGGAGATTGAGAGACTTTGTGTATGAAGATGGAATTTTGAAATTCGAGAAGAGACTTTGTGTTCCCGATATGCCTGATCTAAAAAGGGAATTGCTGGATGATGCTCATAGTTCCAATTTCTCTATACACCCTGGGAGCACCAAAATGTATAGAGATTTGAAGGAACATTTTTTGTGGGACAACATGAAGAGGGAGATTGCTGATTTTGTGTCAAGATGTATGGTTTGTCAACAAGTCAAAGCTGGAAGGCAACAGCCTGGAGGAGTCATGCAACCTCTTCCCATACCGGAGTGGAAATGGGACAATATTACGATGGACTTTGTCATGGGTCTACCAAAGACTCCTAGAAGGAATGATGCAATTTGGGTTATTGTTGATCGTCTTACCAAGTCAGCACATTTTCTTGCTATAAGGGAAGATCTACCCCTGGAACGTCTAGCAAGACTATATATTAATGAAGTTGTGAGACTTCATGGGGTACCCTTATCGATTGTTTCTGATCGTGATCCCCGTTTTACTTCAAGATTTTGGAAAAGTCTTCAGAAATACCTGGACATTGAACTTCATTTGAGCACTGCTTACCACCCTCAGACAGACGGACAATCAGAACGGACTATTCAGACCTTAGAAGACATGTTGAGATCTTGCTCACTTGATTTTCAGGGTATGTGGGATCAATATTTACCACTGGTAGAATTTTCCTATAACAATAGCTTCCATTCGAGTATTCAGATGGCACCATATGAAGCGTTATACGGAAAGAGATGTCGTACACCAACCTGTTGGGATGACGTTGGTGAAAGAAAACTTGTAGGCCCAGAACTGGTGGAGGAAACGGTGGAAAAGGTGAAAGTAATCCAAAATCACATCAAAGCAGCTCAAAGTAGGCAGAAGAGCTATGCCGATAATCGAAGGAAGGATTTGGAATTTCAAGTCGGTGATCATGTCTTCCTGAAGGTATCTCCATGGAAGGGAGTCATACGTTTTGGTAACAAAGGTAAATTGAGTCACAGGTACATCGGACCTTTCGAAATTCTAGAACGGATTGGGGTTGTAGCTTACCGATTGGCAATGCCGCCAAGTCTCTCCAAAGTTCACGATGTGTTCCACGTATCTCTGTTGAGGAAATACATGCCTGATCCAACGCATGTACTCACCTATGAGGAATTAGAACTGGAACCCGATCTTTCCTATTGCGAAGAGCCCGTCAGGATTCTTGATACGAGAGAACAAGTACTGAGAAACCAGACGACGCGTCTGGTAAAAGTTTTGTGGAGAAACCATAAGATGGAAGAGGCAACGTGGGAACCTGAGGAACTTATGATAAAGAACCACCCGAGTCTTTTCATGTGATAAGTATTCCAGAAATTTCGAGGACGAAATTATTTGAAGGAGGGGAGAATGTAACACCCCAAGCTTCTACGGTACGCTTCTCTTTGAATAATGCGATAGCGTGTGTTGTACGCAACACCGAGTTCTAACAACCAATCAAACTAGCCGTTATGAATAGTAATACCTACTTTTTAAAATTATATATATTTTATATTTCAAAATGGACTTCATTTTTTGATTCGGAATATCTAATTTAGCCTAAGGTGAAATTTTGGTACTTTTCGGATAACTTTCATATTTTGATGAATAGTGAAAATTACTAAATTTTAATTAAAAACAACTTTTTTAATCCAAATAATTAATAGTGATAAATTATGAATTTTAGTAATTTTAAAGTATATTTAGAATATATTTTTACCATTTAATATAATGTTGGTCATTGGACATAATTTTACAATTAAACCAAACAGAAACAAGTGTCAATCTTTTGATAGTTATTATCTCTTAAAACACGCTTTTTGTTTTGACAGCGGGAATTAATTTTAAATTAATTTCTGCCACTTCTGTGTTTAGAATTTAGGAAAATGGATTCCATATTTGGAATCAGGATGTTCAAATTGTGTAAATAGGTAACTTTTATTTTTAGACATTTTGAATAATTACTGCGGTAAATATTTTATTTACCATGGTTAAGGGTAAATCCGGTAAATAAGGGTTAAAACAATAATATTATAATAATACTAAATTACCCTAAAACGTGTCTTAACCCTATTAGTTGATACATGGTCGACCATGGGAATCTTTGGGTCGATTTTGGGACCCCATGGATCCACTTGTAAGTGATAATGACACTTTATTTTAATTAAGTCAAAATGAATACAAAAATGACACAAGCATATATCTTTTAGCAAAACAATTGTTACATAGGGTTATATAAGTTGGATTTTAGATTATAAATATTCATTAGAAAGATAAACAGATTTCCTACATAATGATATTTTATTTATAATTTTTAGACATTAAATAATTTATTTTATTTATGACACAATGATGATGCAGTAATTACTATAATAGTGAAAAATTAAAATAAGGGATATTATAAATACCCAAAAAAATATAATATGAAACTTTTAATGAATTAAACTAAATTTCTAGGATACTATGATATATTAGGATTGATTTAATTGACTTTTTTGGAAGTAATCAATCTGTTATGAGTTTCACAAAAATCAACTATTGAATAGTGTCAAAATTGACATAAAAGAGTTCTTAAAACAAATATTATATTATTACTTGATATTAAATTCTTAAAAATCTAAGGTTCGGCCAAGAGACTTATATCAGGATAGTTTCATCATTAATGGACCACTTGGGGGTCGCTTGGATGTATATAGTAAGTTTATTAACCATATTATATAAAAATACAAAGAGACATTGTAAAAGTGAAACTAATTAACTTAGAGTTAATACTTAAAGATAAGGTTAATATAAGTACCCAAACCTGTCTAAATTCTATTGGTTGAGTGGTTTTCGACCTATCCCCACCTTAGCCTTTGAATAGTCATCTTTGGAGCCATTGGAAACCGAATATGAATTTATTATAAATTAATATTTCTAGCTTTTCCAAAGGTGCCCCTCACCCCTCTTATAAAAGGGCACTCCTACTTCTCATTTCTTCACACCTTAAGAGCCTTTTGGTTCGGCCAAACTCTGTCCAAATACTCTCCCAACATCCCTCACTACAACCTAGAGGCCTTAGTTTGATCAGAAAGCCAACCTAAGGAGCCCTTTTGATCAAATCAAAAGGAAGAACCCGAAGAAGAGGTAATGATTTCACCACCCTTTTCTAAGTTCCTTTCTTCTTCCACTTCCTCTTTATTTGTTCTTACCATTCTAAAATAATAACTCCAGTATCTTACATATACTGTGATTTTATTATAAATATGGTACAACCATATTCAGTATTCTATCCACCCTTTGAATAACATGTCACCATACGTGCGTACGTACGGACTACCGTCTCCACGAACGCGATGAGATTCATTCTCCATCGTATCCATTCAAGTATAATTATCATTTGATGATTTAAAAATGATGTTTAAGGACTTGATATCATTCTGGATATGAATAATATACAACCTATCCTTTACAAACATGTCTTACGTAACAAAACATATAAAAGAAAACAAGTATGTTAACACCCGATATAATGATAATACTAAGATATTATTATCAAATCAATATTAAAAGATCATATATGATATCATATTAAGGTATATGATTCTTGTATAATTTAATAACAATTATTTCACCATTATACAGGAGGTTAACCTACCCCAACCAAGGAAAAGTACAAGGTAAGGGTTATTTCACAATCTCTTCATTATCCGAGGTTGTTTATATGTAATAATCTACTGGGATCTCTTTATCATCCACATCCATGTTTCTTAAAAATGTATTTCAAAACATTTTTACTATTTACTAGAATATGAGTTAAAGTCATTTATACCCTTTTTGACTTTTATAAGTGTTTTATAAAGGAATCTTTCCGTCGTTTTCAAAACAAGGTCCCTTTTTAACCTTTTCGACAGAATTAAGGTAAGAATGTTTTTTTTAACTTATACGGCGGGTGCGGCTAATTTCCGCCGTTATAAAATCTTCAAAACTTCCCTTACAAGATTATAAGAATATTTTCAAAGAAAATGGTTTATTTTATATGGATCTTAAATGATTTCAAAATAAAAAGAGATATTTCTTTAAAAAGAATTTTGATTTCATCTATGTCAACATCCTTTGATGGATTTTACGCTTATTTGAAGTTGATTTATTGTAATACAAAGCTTCTATATTGTATTGAAGGTTTTGTGATATGTTTGACTGTGGATGTGCTATTTTTATACCATTCATAGTTTATGGTGAAATTATTGACATTTCGTATGCTAGTTTTAATACGAATGATTATGTTATGTTTAAACCTTTTCATATGGGAATACATTGGACTTAGTAAGTGACGGGTGGAGCCCGCTATAGCTCCTCGATGCATCGGTAGGTCTCATGAGACAAACTAGTGTCTTGGCACAAGGCCTTGACAAAATCTTATTTATAGTCTTGGCACGAGGCCTTGACTATGTGGTTATGATAGTCTGGCATTATGCATTCCAACATTATGAAAGTGGTTATTGATTTTTGCATATGATTATTCGATTAGTAGAATATCCATGTGAATAAGTAAATGGCATTATTTCATTTTACTTTTACCATACTATGTTAAAGTTAAAGTTTAAAAGGCTTTTGTTTTAGTAATGCATTGCCTTAAATGTTTATTCTTATTTATGAAAGTTTCCGCTATATTGTTATCCTACTGGGCATTTGAGCTCACCCCTTTTCTATGTTTTATTTTTCCCAGGATGTGAAGAAGTAAGTTATGAATGACCTGCAGGGATTTTTATGAGGGGTTAATAGTGTGGATTTTGGAAACATTATGTTGTTGTATTAGTTTTTCATCTTATAATGTAATGTAAAACTTATGAATATATCTAGTGTTTCCAAGGCTACTAAACCAATCGGTCTTTCGAGATTTGATCTTTCTTGTGATCATGCCAATGTTATGTAATAAAGCACCGACTCTGGGTAACTGGGGTCGGGGCGTTACATAAAGACTACCACAAATTGATCAAGATAGTCTCTAAAGACTCCATTCATTAGATCCATAAAGATAGCAGGGGAATTAGTAAGACCAAATGGCATCACTATAAATTCATAGTGTCCATACCTTGTACGGAAATCCGTCTTTGGTATATCCTCCCTTTTGACCCTTAATTGATGATACCCTGAACGAAGATCAATCTTGTAAAAGTATTGAGCTTCACGTAGTTGGTCAAATAAGTCATCAATGCGTGGGAGAGGATATTTGTTCTTGATAGTGATCTTGTTAAGTTCTCGATAATCAATGCAGAGTCTCATTGATCCATCTTTCTTCTTAACAAATAGAACAGGTGCTCCCCAAGGTGACACACTAGGGCGTATGAATCCCTTATCAAGATTCTCCTGGAGTTGCTTCTTCAATTCCTGCAACTCAATTGGGGCCATTCTATAAGGTGTCTTTGAAATTGGCAAAGCGCCCGGTAGGAGTTCTATTGAAAACTCAACTTCACGATTTGGTGGAAGACCCGGTAATTCCTCCGGAAAGACATCATCAAACTCCCGTACGATGAGCATATTCTTAATCGTGAGTTTCTCACCAACCATTTGAGATAAATAACCTTCATTTAGTGGAATCAATACCCATAAGATGGAAGAAATCTCCACTGGAAGGTTATATTCATCCTTGCATCGATAGACGATCGTAGATTGATCTGGAATATGAAATGTGACTTCCCTTCTTTGGAAATTGATATGAGCTCCATGTAGAGAAAGCCAATCCATGCCAAGAATCACATCAAATTCCACTAAAGGAAGTATCACAAGATTTTCAGGAAGCACTTTCCCACAAACTTCGATCGGAGAAGAATTATAAACTTTTGATGCGACTGTTGTGCCATTAGGTGTTGTCACAGCTAACTCAACATCTAATTGTTGAGGTAGTACGGTGATACCCTTAGAAATTTTTTCAGAAATAAAAGTGTGGGTGGATCCAGAATCAAATAAAACATTTGCTACTTTAGAGTGGATGGTAAGTTTACCTTTCACCACTTCGTTATCGTACTCCACATCGCTGATAGAAATTTCTTGTGACTTTCCTTTGTCTTTAGCCTTAAGATTTTGTTGACGTCGACCATCATCATCAACCCTTGGATTTGGGCATTGATTGGCATAATTCCCCATCTCCTTGCACTTGAAACATTGAAGTGTAGTAGGTTCATTCTGTGTATCCCTTCCTTTGTTTGCATCATTAGACATCTTCTTCCCATTATTGTGGCATTCAAATGCCCGATGACCTTCCTTTCCACACTTAAAACATTTACTTGTCCCTTTAAGACAACTCCCTCCATGTTTCTTTCCACACTTTGAGCATAAGGGAAAGCTCATCTTCTTTTCAGTGTGCTCTTTAGATTTTCCTTTGAATTCCATCTTCCTCTTCTTATCAAACCCATGTGATTGATGGGTTACTCCTATCTCCATATCGACTTTGAGAGCACATCAAACGATTTCCTCATAGCTATTGAAGTCCCTTATGGCTAACGCCCTTCGAAGACTTGGTTTTAAGCCACTAAAGAATCGATCGATCTTACTCTCAGGTTGGATAATAATACCAGAAGCGTACCTTGCAAGTCTTGTAAAATTTGCTTCATAGGTACCAACAGATTCATCATCCCTTTGCTTCAGTTCAAGAAACTCTTTCTCCATCTTTGTTCGGAGAATACGAGGGAAGTACTTATTGAAAAATAAGTTCTTGAACTCGTCCCATTCCATAGACTCAATTTCATCCCTTTGCCTCATATTCTTAATAAGATTCCACCATTGATCAGCATCTCCTTCCAAACGATACACTGCTAGGATGACTTTATCATGTTCAGAACATTGAAGAACTGAAAATATCTTTTCATTAGTACTAATCCATTGTTCAGCAACTAATGGATCAGTAGACCCACTGAAAGAAGGTGGACGTTGCCTCATGAAGGATTCAACAGAATGTTGCTCCTTACTTTGCTCGTTTGGAAGTCCTGCATGATTCATAGCTTGAGAAAGTTGTGTGAGCATGGCTACAAGATTTTTCATTCCAGCTCCCATATCGTTTGGTTGCTCAGGGGGACAATCATTTCATTTCCCATCGCATTCCGCATTAACACGGTTCCTTCGGGTTCCAGCCATTGACTAAAACCAAGAAGAATAGTGTGAGCAACACTAATTATAATAGGAAAACCACATAATCAAGGATAAAATTTCACACTTAAGGTCTTATCCTAGGGTATTCATGGCCATTTCTAAAACACTAAGATCGTGTTCTATGCTTAGACTTATCCTTAGGGTTCTTACTAAGGCTTTCACATCCTAGTTTCCAAAGGTTGACTATACCCTCCCTTTGATACCAACTATAACGACCCATACTTTACATACATTGTTAATACTTCAAATTTGAAGCACACTTATTACAACATATGACAAAACCACAAAGGACCGTATAGGTATAGTGCTTTTAGAAACTGGGAAACATAAACAACTGGTTCATAAATCTTCTACAGTGTCTCCCATTTATTTCATCATATCTAGGGTCCCTTTTAGAATATTCTACTTAATATCCATCTTCCTGACCTGGGGAAAAGAAAACATAAAAGGGTGAGCTCAAATGCTCAGCAATGGAAAATAATGGAAATAAAAATCATATCATATCTTTTTGAAAATCATATCCTGCAAAAGAGATCATAATATCTTAACATGGAATAAATCATAGAAGTGAAAATGAGATCCCCATAATCATAACATGAAACTTGAAACTTTGTGGCATGCACACATAATCATGGAAAATCATTTCTTGTTAGTCATGACTCATTGCCAAGACTATCTTAGTGGACAAAGTCCCTTTCTGAACCGAGTCACCCTCGTTCCAGTCCTGTTTCACTGAACCGGTATAACCTACCGTTCCAGCCATGTCTATCTCATGAGATATAAAATCTTTACCCAATGCATTGGAGGGAGATATAGGTCCCACCCATCTTATAATGAATCCTTTCTTATGTGTGCCACATAATCATAAACCATACATCATAGCGTAACCCATGTAATAAAAATGGGATTATTAAACAACATGACATCATAAAACAATTCATATAAGATAAAGGAATTCATAAAAATTATTCAATCACAACATGATCAAATCAATGTAATAATAGGGATAAAAACAGAACCCTTTATTATCTTAGATGGAAAATAATTTTGATAAAACACTTGAACTCCATTCTTGAGGAAAATAACCTTTCTTCTTCAAAAAACATTTTTCCTTTCATAACATGTCATACGACTTTAAAATAAAAGAAGTTGATTAAAAATAAACTTGAAAACTTGTAAAGGAATCTTCTTGGAAATAATGTTTTAAAAATCCATACATGCCGTATAAGTTAAAAAAACATTCTTCGTACCTTTGTCGGAAAAGTCAAAAAGTACCTCGTACGAAAAAAACGACAAAAGATTCCTTTCATATTCTTTACTAAAAACTCACCGAAGGGTAAAATTGGATTTAAACTATTGTAAGTGTATGGAAACAATATTACATATTGAGGGAACATGGATGTGGATGATAAAATACACCCCAGTAAATACTAAAGTATAAACAATCTCGGATAAAAATGAGATTGTGATATTTCCCTTACCTTAGGTCCGATTTGCTTTGTACGTGTCCGAAGCTCCTGTATAATGGTTTAAATAATGTTATTGACTTATTCCAGAATCATACATATTGATATGATATCATATATGGTCATATTCTTAGCTTCTTATTAGTAATATTTCATTGTTACTTGTTACTCGGGTCTTTATTGCCTTTTGTTCTTATGCGTGTTTTGTCGAATAAATTATTATTATTCTTTTAAGGTTATAGATACCTTATATCCAAAATGGTATTAGTGTAACATATATCATATTTATTCATTAAATTCATTCATATAATTATTATGTAATGATGATCATGTAGAACGAGTCGCATCACATCGTGGAGACGGTATTCCGTACGTACGGACGAGTGATGATATCGTTCCTATGATCGTGGAATTGTATTGGAGTATATATATATATTATTTCAGTATCAATATTACTTTATAATAACCATAAATAGTTACTCATTACCCCATTATACCCATCCTTGTAATGTGATGGTGGAAAATAGATTACACCACGGCGTGGAGACGGTATTCCGTACGTACGCACGCGCGGTGATTTCATTTTTCCGTAGGATGGATAGAAGGTGAATTAGGGTTGTTTCATATTTATAATAACATATCAGTATGTAAGTAATACTGATGTTATTACTTTATCATGAAACAACTAAAGAAGAATATGTTGAAGAAGAAAGAAATTGAAAAGATCGGTAATGGATATTACCTCTTCTTTGGAACGCCTCTTTGAATCCTCCACTTAGGGAACTAAGATTGGTCTTTGAAGAAGACCAGGACCTCTAGGATTATTCTAGGGAAGTGGAGAGGAGAACATGTCAGGGGTTGGCCGAGCTTGAGTGCTCAAATTGGTGTGAGGAGGAGGGGGAGGAGGTGCCCTTTTATAAGGGAGGAGAGGGGCACCTTAGGAATATCTCAAAATATTATTTTATATTAAAGTAAAAATCGGTTTATAATGGTTCCAAAGGGTCTAATTTCGAAGCTAAAGTGGGGATGGGTCGCAATCCTATCAACCAATAGGATTTAGACAAGTTTAGGGTATTATTTTAACCTTATCAATTAGATTTAACTCTAAGTTAAATAATTTAACTTTTACCGTGTCTTTTTGTTTTCTTTCACTATATGGTTAATACACTTACTATAACATGCCAAAAGAACCCCAAATTGTTTATTATTAATATATATATCCTTATCTAAGTCATTTGGCCGAATCTTAGATTTTTAGGAATAAAATAACAATTAGTAATATAATATTTGATTTAAAAACTATTTTGTGTCAATTTTGACACTATTTGATATATGATTTTTGTAAAAGTCATAACAGGATTATATGTTAGAACCAAGTTGATTAAATCAACACTAATATATCATAGTAACCTAGAAAATTAGTGTAATTCATAAAAAGTCTCAAATTACATTTATTTTGGTGTTTATAACATCAATTATGTCAATATTTCATTAATAAGATAATTACTGCATCATCATTGTGTCATAAATAAATTAAATTATTTAATTCTAAAAATTACAAATAAAATACCATTATGTAGGAAATCTTTTTAGCTTTCTAATGAATAGTCGAATTTATCTTATGTATAACCCCATATTAAAAATGTTTTAGTTATTAAACTTTGATTTTAACTATTTTAACTATTCATTAAATAAAATAATATTAAATGTCATAATCTAATCCAAGTGGACCTAAATGGTCATATTATATTCATAAGGTTGTTTTTGGTCGAATTACACTTATCCAATAGAATTAGGACATGTCTTAGGGTAATAGTAATATCATATTTACCCTTAGTTACCCTATTTACTATTAACCGTTGTAAAAAAAAGTAAAAAGTTACTATTCACCAAAAATTATTTTCATCTCATTGAACCACATTTTAGTCCTTGATATTAACCGTGTCTGTCGGATTTTCCAAATTACATTCACAGAAGCGGTAAAATTAAGTTTTATGCAAAATTCAGTTTTTAACCTACCACTTAGTGGTTTCACTATTCATCAAAAATTGAAAGTTTTCAGAAAAATACCAAAATTTCACCCTAGGATAATTTCGATATTCCGAATCCAAAAATGAAGTCCATTTTGAAAAATAAAATTTATAAAATTTCAAAAAGTGGTTATTACTATTCATAATGGCTAGTTTTAATAGCATATTGTTGTTTAGTGAAACTCGGTATTGCGTACAACGCAAGCTATCGAGGAAGGTCGTGATTGCATGTAAAGCAAGACAAGAAAGTGTTGTGTAGAAAAAGATTCCTTTGATGATTTATATAACATAAAAGTCTCGGGTGTTACAAAATTCCCCGTAGTTCAGGTTTGATTGGGGCTTACACTCTGAGGCGGACCAAGGTGTTGGTGGATCGACGTGAAGGAGGTAGGAATGACCGGGTGGTGGGCTTGAACCTCATGGAGGCTTCCTACATACCATTCCTTGACATGGATCAAAGTCCCCATTGTTCGGGATGTATTAGGGCTTACACTCTGAGGAAGCCCAAGGTGTTGGTGAAACGACATGATGGAGGTCAGAACGACCAGGTGGTTGGCTTAAACCTCGCAGTGGCTTCTTATGTACCATGCCTTGACATGGATCAAATTCCCCATAGTTTGGGATGGATTGGGGCTTACACTCTGAGGTGGCCCAAGGTGTTTGTGTCTTGAACCTCATGGAGGCTTCCTACCTTCCATGACTTGACAGGGATCAATGTCCCTGTAGTTCAGGATAGATTGGGTCTTACACTCTGAGGAAGCCCAAGGTGTTTGTGGCTCGAACCTCGTGGAGGCTTCCTACGTACCATGTCGTAACATGGATCAAATTCCCCATAGTTTGGGATGCATTGATTCTTACACTCTAATGTGGCCCAAGGTGTTGGTGAACCGACGAGAAGGAGGAAGGAACGACCATGTGGTGGGTTTGAACCTTGTGTAGGCTTCCTACGTACCATTCCTTGACATGGATCAAATTCCCCGTAGTTTGGGATGGATTGGGGATTACATTATGAAGTAGCCCAAGGTGTTGGTGAACTAACGTGAAGGAGGTCCGAACGACTAGGTGGTGGGCTTGAACCTCATGGAGGCTTCCTATGTACCATGCCTTGACTTGGTACAAAGTCCCCGTAGTTCGGGATGGATTGGAGCTTACACTCTGAGGCAGCCCAAGGTGTTGTCATGGTCAGTGCTTGCTCTAAGATCATGTGAGTCAGGCTCGGTTTGAGATACAATAGGTAGCAGAGACCTGACGATCACGTTATGAAAGGTGTGTCCATGGGATGTAGAGTGGGGCTTACGCGTGGAGCAGCCCAAAGAGGAAGCAGGGGCTTATGTGTGGTTAACAGCCCGGGAAATCGAGGCTTACTCTAGGATAGTGGCCCGATGGTGAAAAAGACCATCGGGAAAGGGAAAGGGTGACAAAAACCCATGTCCCCATCTCCCCTCTTTGTCCATGGTATTAAGTAAGTGGGGAGGAGAAGGGATGCTACCTCATGCAAGAAAGGCTAGGGGATTACACCAAGGTGGATTCCCTCTCTCGTGGACAAACACAACTCTAATAAAGAGTATATCATCCCCTATGCGGGGTGATACCATCCCTGTGGAGATGAGTGGTCATAGAGAATTTTCATGGAAGGGGGACCCTGCGTACGAGGCCCGGGGCCAGGTCACAGTTTAACGTCATGTGCTAAAGACGATGGTGCTTTGCAGTTTAACATCTTGCAGCTCGGACAAGGCGGGTGCGCTCTGCACCTCTAGGTCTTACATAACGAGTACCCTCTGGTCCTTGTGGTAGGGAATGCATCAGCATGCCAATGTAATGGGGTTTCATGGAGCGAACCATTGAGGGGTCCACGTTAGTGTGGCTATGCGAAGAAGAAATAGTTGTTAGCGTGCCTATGCGAAGAAGCATTAGGTAATGAAACGCAATGAGTGGTATCATCCAAGGGACCTTGAAGTTACTTTGTACGAGCCTAGAAGGTCACATGGGAAAATGTTGCATGATATGGATTCTCGGGGCATAAAAGGAACCCATGAATGAAATCCATAAGAAGTGCATCGGGCGCCCTCGAAATGAGGCGCCCAAGGAGCACTGAGGTGAAGGGTCCCGGGAAATTGCACCCAACCTTTGAGGCTTGCGTGTGAAATAATGGGACTACATGAAAAACACCGAGATGGCATGAAATCGGTGATGCTTGTGCGTAATTAGAGCTGAGTTTTTGTTAACCACTAGAAGGATTTCACGCAGGGAGTATGAATTGTGTGCAAGTGGGAGTGACTGTGCACAATGTAAGGGGTGCGCGCAATGGAAGGGGTTGCGCGTAATTAGCTGGCCTGCGTGCAATTGAAGGGACTGCATGCAAAGGGTAGACCCTGAAGGGATTGGAATTCAGTCTAAGCCATGGGGATCCCATGTGAAGGCGGACCCTGGGGCGACTTGGCACAAAAGGAACCATACATGAAGGCCATATTGCACGTGCGAAAGACGGATTTCACACACAAGTGCCGGTTTAGATTCTTCGGCCCAGAAATGGAAGGGGTCTCCTTCTATTTATAGGCGTCCAATGGCATGGAAATCTGGTCGGCACATAATAATTACGTGACTGAGGAGGTGGCGCAAAATGACCATTGCGCGGAGCAGGGGCGCGAAATTATTTCGTGTCTGCACCGAGGACCCTTCAGGAAACCCGGACCATTCCACACGGGGTATACTTTTTTCGCGCCCCTCTGGATGTATTTTGCACGACCACTTCGGGCCCCCGAACGGGGTCCCTAGGTCTGAATATGACTTCGCTTTGTCATTTCGAAACCTTTTTCAACACGTGAGAACTTTTCTTCATCTACAAAGCCCCCCCCCCCCTTGGAATTGGATCGGCGAGGGGTTACAATGGTCGGATTCTGAGGGAAACACCAAAATGCAGGGCTCTGTGGGGTCCATGATCGCAAAAATATGAAGTGGTGTGCAAAACTCGGGAAGGCGCGGAATTCTATTTTCATAGGGTCGTGTAACCCAGGATTAGCCTATAAAAGCCATCGCGGGTCCCATGCTCTGTATGAATTTTCTCACGCGACAGGCTTCGAGCTCCCGTGTGCGAAAATTCCTTCAGCCTTGCATGAAAAACCGCTCCAGCTGCACGTAATCCCAATGAAATCAGGGATCATTGTTCACGTAAACCTGGGGTTTTTTGCACCGCAGCCTAAAATTTCACGACGACTACTGATTTTCCGCGCCAGCCTCCAAGATTTCACACCAGCTACTGAAACACTTGGTCAGAAGAAGATGGTGGCAAAACAGATCGATGAGGGAGCATCCGCTGCTCATAGGGTTGAAATAGCTGCAAACCCAGAAGTTTATGATGCCAAAATGATTGTCTCCAACAACTATACCCTCTTCAATTTGCTAACCCCCGCCCAAAAGGAGTATGCCTTGTCCAATAATATGCCACTCTGGGTCTTTGGTATTCTGGAGGAGGTCCCTCTGCTGGGTTTTGAGGTGGACACACCGCGGTCATGGGTGACTCTTGAGGATGATCTTCTCTGATATAACATCACCAACAATGGTCATCCTTCCAGAGAAACCAGGCACGAGGACGTATATGTCTTGAATACTAGGACTAGGACCATTTCTGGGGGTGACCGGGTCACGGAGAGCTCCCCGACCCTCTATGGGAGCATCATTCATCAGAGCCTCACTGAAGAGACCAAAGGTTGGATGCTGGACTGGGACCTACAATCCAGAGGCAACTTTACCAGTGAGTGGGCCTGGGCATACTGGGATCACCATAAATGTGACCAATTTGGGTTTGAGCTGTGGTATATTTGTTTATTTGAGGTGGCATGGACATCACAATTTCACTTCTACCGCCAGCATGAGCTGGAGCCAGATCTGTTCATTCTGTGGTCCCCCTAATACAAACACATTCTATCTCTATCATGGAGAAGTCAACATCAGTCTATGGGACATCCACTACATCGGGGGTATCCCATTGGAGGGCCATCAGTACGACGAATTCCTTCCACCAGTGAACACCTGGGGAGATAGATCACAGACCCCCATACTGACGTGGCACCTACTGGAACTGGACAAGGAGAAGCTGGGGGTCAAGGACTTCCTAAATTACATCGCCAGTAAGGCATGGTTTAGCCTCTCCCTTGAGAGGGACCTGGATGTCAAGATTCCAGGGTGGGGGAGACAGTGTTCAACCGTGGCATAGAGAAGAAAAACAGATCATACTAAAGGATCCTAGAGGTTGGGAACTACTAGTTGTGGGGCTACAACATAAATGAGAGTCAGGTTCCGAATGTTCGGTACATCATATTTCTCACTACATTACTGAGAGGGTGGCTCTTTCCGGTGACGGACGTAAGGATGGGCATCCATCCAGCTACCCAGGTGATGGATGGCATCATGACTACCAACAAGACGTTCAAACTGGGGGGCTCCCCGTGTTGGATCAGATTTACACCATCTTGGGACGCATCTCTCGAGGGGGAACACCTAGGAGAGTCTGTGTCCCATTCTAGATTTTCCATGGATGGGTTGTGGCTCATTGTGGTGGATACACTTTCCCAAATGTCATCCATCCTCCGAGAAATGGCATGTGACCCTCTCTGTTGAATATTGTTCGGGTCATGTCGTTGACACTCAATGAGGAGGGAGTACGGTTCAGGATTGGTAACCATGCCAACTTCACCTTCAACCCATTCCCCACCCCAACTGGCCAGATGATAGACAATGGGCATCACTCACTGGAGCAAAGGGAGTACTTCCAGAGCATCAGAGGTGGGGTGCTTGTGGCCTGGATTGATGGGATGATCTTCTGCAAGCCTTCTGTGTCGTCCAGGTTCACCAGGCAGTTTGGGTGCCTCCATCGAATACCGAAGAAAGTATACACATATGTCTAGGTGGAGAGGAATCCTTGTGTTCTTCGTCAGTTGTGGTTGATGTTCACGGCCTATGGCTCTGGCGACATCATCACCTTTCCTCCCACTGGAGTTGAAGCTAGTCTTTTGACCGAGTATGCCGAACATTGGGTCATAGCATACCCTGAGGGGATCTTGAGGAAGTGAGTTCGGCAACTCATAGTCACCAGTGTGGAACCCGGGCGATGAGAGAGCAGGTAGGGTGCCGCTAGAGGGGGAAGATCAGAAGCGCGTTAGGCAATGGGGCCCGTACAAGTCGGGACCTCAACAATGGGGGCGTCACATGGAGTGACCGTGCTGTAATCACCTAGAGGAGGAGGGTCCCACAGAGCGGCCAGAGAACTTCTCGAGAAGAAAATAAGATACTTGCTTCAACCTTATCAAGATTCCACTTTCCCTGCACTATGGTCTGCTTGGCTAACCCTGATACAGTCAGTGATTACTGAATCCCTCTAGCAGAAGATAGTATGAGACGAGATCTAGCTGCCAGAAGTTAGGCTTGTCCAGGTTGTCAACAAATGAACTTTTATCGACAACATGTGTACCTGACATCCATGGACATGTACGTATGCCAACGGGGTCAGCGTGTGGAGCCACCTCTCTTGGTGAATGTGATGCTCGTCCAGGAACATGATCTAGATATGATGTTGCCGGGGGATGATGACAGTGATGATGAGTCGGAGTGCGGCAAAATAGGAGAGGAGGAAGAAGGATAAGGGGATAGTGAAGGTGAAGGAGAAGAGGATCTCGAAGGTGAAGGGTCTCAGGGGGCGTCCCACCAAGGGAGTCTACGGGAGATTGGTAAGAGTTTCGGCTCCGATATGGATGCGACTGATCTACTCGAGGTATGCTTACACCCTTATCTACCCTCATATTTTTTTCTTTTTCCTTTAAAATCCTTAATCCACCTTCCTTATCTTACTTATGATCACACTGTTGTCGATCAAGAGCCACCAGCCGAAGGAGGGGGGGGGGGAATGCCAATGGGACAAGGTGGGGCACCGACGCTCATTATCGAGCTGATGAGTGCTGAGGGATACCCTGCTACAACAGCTCCTATAGCGGCCAGAACACTGGAGGCTGGAGCCTTGGGTTCCTGTATGTCTCTTGCCTCTATACCGGTACTTACTATCAGAGGACTCAATTGATTAGGGTGCTCCTTTTCAATACAGTGATCATGGCATTGGAGGCTCCTCACGTTACTGAACCCGAACCATCCGCGAGCGAGCCGATAACAAATGTACCACCCCATCCAAAACACACCTCCCAAACCGAGTTGGCCCCCGCAATTGGTGAGTACGAAACATCAGACAGTAGTGGTGCTACTATCTGGGCAGGGCCCATAGTTGACGAAGGCGCCACCGGGGTCGAGGTGGGAGAGTAAGGTAGCTTAGATGCTGAGGAGCCTATTCCTCTGGGAGGAATCTCTCAAGAAGACCCTGCTGCTAGCCTAATGTCTGTCTTTCTTGTCTATCGGCCTGCTAATCCTGAGGAAATCGATGATTCAAAATCGAAAGAGGCCGAGGAGAGCCGGATGATGCGATGCAAGGGGTGGAAGTGCATCCGAAATTTTCTCAATCATCCTCAAATGTAATGGCTAAAGCAGATGATATCAATCCACACCAGGATGTGTTTCCTATGTTCCAGAGGCATATATGCTCAATTCCTTCACTTGAAGGTCTGTGATTACATGGCCAAGAAGATGCGTGACAGCAGACGATGCTCCCATGTCACCTAGTGTTGGGAGGAGTGGGGGAGTACCCGAGCATTTCTAAGGGTGGAGCAAGAGGTTCAACGCCTTGAGAAAAAGGCGAAAGAACATGAGGTATTCATTGTAAACTCTTCTGAACTCATGGAGTAGTTGAGGTCCCAGTTGGAAGACGGCCAAGAACAAATCGTGGAAGTGAGTCACCAGATGACTGAGCTCCAAGATGAATAGGCGTGGGCATAGGCTAGAGTCAGCGAACTGTGCTATGCGACTACTGATGAAGAGAGAGTCTTCAGAGGGTGAGAGTTAGCCCTGGAGGCTACCAGCCAAAATGTAGTGTCATTAGAAAAATCCAACCAAGAAGCCAACCCCTATGGTCCCTGTTTTGTCCAAACCCATAAACTTATTTATCCTTACTGCTTCTTGTGGTTTTTTGAACTGTATATATAGAGAAACTTATTTACTTTCCCCTTTGGTTTAACGTGTTTGACCAAAATCCTTAAATAAATAGAAATCCATTCCTAATATCACATGGGATGTACCCGATGTGAGAAAAAAGGGATGCTTGTAGTATCACTTCATTTTATCATGGGAGCGTCAACCAAGCTTTGGGCATTCAAAATTCGAATCCGGATTTCCGAGGAGAAGAGGGAGGCCTAATCAAAGGAACAAGACCTCAGACTGATCGATGTATTGTCTTCTCAATGTGCTCTAGCACACGAGCAAGGCAATGGAAGGGGCATTAGATTCAGTCCAAACATAGGGGAATGAAAAATGTTAATCATGTTACCCAAATTCGAAACACTATGGGACGGGCATGGAAATAAAGGACAACTGTTGACCGTGTTTGAAACACATCTTCCCTATTGCATTAGCCTGAAATAGGGAGAACAAATGAGGTTCAAACACTGACTAAGTTCACAACATGGGACATAACTCAAACTTTGTCCATCAGTCTTCCGGAACGTTGGCCCAGGACATCAGGGAGACCATAGGTCGTGAATCCATACTATTAGGGGGTCCCTTCAAATGTGATCAGTCTTTTGGAATGTTGGACCAGGATAGCATGAGGACCATAGGTCAAGCATCCATACTGTTAGGGGTCCCTTAAAACGTGAAAGAGGATGAGGATCTGAATAAAGGGGCATGCAAGGCTTGGAATGTGAAGCGGTGGTTTTTCAAAACAGAATCCAACACTCCCAAAATTATGTCACTATAGTGGAAGAGCATTAATCTGATCATGGATCATTCCTACTCTGAGATAGGACCTCTTTGGTGGGGGAACCGTTCTCTTCCCAATGAGATCATGGGGAATCTTGAACCTGTTTGGGGAAAATGTTGTAGTTAAACAACTCCTCGAGGGGTTAGTCGAAGGGGCCGATGGTGGGGGAAAGGAGGGGATTTGTGATTCCCAGGGCTGGACCTGAGACGAAATGTTCTGGGTGTTCCTACGTATCCCATAAATATGGGAATCAAGCCACACAAAGTTCTGGAACGGGTATTAGTTTAAGGTCTTAGAACTCTAACCAGGGAATGTAGAGGACACATGGTAAGGTGATTATGAAACCCGACTCAAATGAGGACATAAGTCCAAATTACCATGTGTTCTTTGGGGAAGTGTTTAGGTCAAGTGACCGAACAGGAATGGTTGTATGGGCCTATGGGGAAGCACCATTTAATTCCTACGTATCTCATTATAATGATAATCAACCAATACGTAGTTCTAGGTGATAACATGGTAAGGTACCAGTGAAAAGAATGAAAGGGCATGCGGGTGTGGCCCTCGCACCAAAAGAAGCGGTATTTGATGTATCTTGTTTGTCCTTTAAGGTGAATGGTTTTTTGTGAAGCAATAGGACTAGGGTAGAAATTACAAGCATCGCCACAATAATCAAGCCATATACAGTCATTGGAAAATGGTATGGTGAATGACATATACCCAACATGATGTCCTCTATAATGAGGTCATCCCAATGTTGTGCCATTTTTCATCATGCAGCCGGGATGATACTATCACAGTTTAGGGTCATGTGATTGGACCCGACAACATAGTTTAAGGTCATATAGTCTGGACCTGAGGTAATGCGCACGACACGATAAAGCATACCCGATGTGAATGAGGATGAGTCCAAATCATCACCATGCGCAATTCTGGGAGAGGAGCCTCAGGCCAAGAGGAAATGGGGCATGAGAAGCTAGCTCCCAGCTGAGCTGGACCCAGAAGCACGATGTCCAGGTGACCCCACATATCCCATGAGGATGAGGATCAAGCCGCACATAGCCCTTAGAGAAGATCACAGTTATGGTCTTAGTGATCAGATCACGGGAGCCCTGTGGGATGCCGTATTATATCCTTCTTCACCTGACGTGAGGAGGTGCACTGAGGGACAGTGCCAAGAGTGTTGAGATTCCACCTAGGAATGAAGGGGTGGAACACAGTGTGAATCATGTAACCAACATCCAAGGCCTGAAGGGTCTGGCGTGACGACAGAGGATTACTGCTGACCATGTTCTCAACACAACATCTTGTCGTGTTAGCCTAAAATGGGGACAAACAAATGAGCATTGACCGTTGACCATGTTCACAACGCGGGACATATATCAATTTGTTGTTTTAAACCCTCGAGGGCGTTGGCCCGTAATGGTAGGAGAGCCCTTAGGCCTAGTATCCATGCCGTTTTGGGGGGTCCCTTCGAGTGTGAACGATAACGGGGGCCCAAATGAATGGAACATGAAGCCTGATAGGTGAATGAAAACTAGCCCAAGTTGAATCTAACACTCTAGGTCCTAGACCTGAGTACTCTTAGACACACCAGCGAACCACTGTAAAGGGTCGAGGGGCTCATCTTGAGAGCGGCCAAGAGATGGAGGATTCCCAGGAGAGGCGGTCATGGTGCCAAAAACCCAATGCGAAGGAGGGCATAACCCTATATCACACCTATATATTCTCCTCATGGAGAGGCATAGGTCAAGGGGCCTAGGTGACCAGGAGATCATGAGATCTCTAAGATATGGGGCTCGACCCAAAATCAATATTTTCAGGCGGTCCTATGTATCCCATAAGGATGGGAATCAGGCCACACATAGTTCTTGAAGATACAATTTAACATCATGTGGTACATCATATAGTTTAACGTAATGCGGGACAACATAAAGTTTAACATCATGCAGGATGACATACAGTTTAACGTCATGCGAGATGAGCATGCAGTTTAACGTCATGCGGGACGAGCATGCAGTTTAAACTCATGCGGGACCGTAATCTAGTTTAAGGTCATGGAGGACCCTGAAAAGGGTCAGGCAAAGTATTGTTTAAGGAACTTGGAATTGGTAGGATGATTTATACGCTCACCATCCATGGTCACCAGTGAGTACACACCATTGGGATAATCCTTATGAACAATGAAAGGTCCTTCCCATTTGGGCTCCAACTTGGGTGGTTTCCTATTGGGGATCATTGGAGCTCTGAGGGCTAGTACCAAGTCACCTTGCAGGAAAGAGTGGAGGTGTACCTCCTTCTTGAAATCTCAAGCCATCCTACTCTGATGCCTTTCTAGATTTTTCAGGGCATGAAGCCTATTCTCATCCAGTGCTTCCAATTCAACTAGACGGATTTCAACCACTTTATCCAACGCTTATTGGTCAAAGACCACTGTGCAAAATGAGGGAAACTGAATCCCAATGGGTAGGATGACCTCAGTTCCATACACCAGGGAATATGGGGTCACCTGGGAAGAATTACGAGTCATCATTCGTTAGGCCCAGAGGGCGTTAGTGAGCTTATCCGGCCAACTCTTCTTGATATAACCAACCATTTTCTGCAAAATGTTAGAGAGGGTTTTATTGAACCCCTCGTTCTTCCCATTTTCTTGTGCGTGATAGCAGGCTGTATGGTTTGAGCAGATGTTGTACTTGGCGTAAAACATTTTCAAATCAGCTTCTTGGAAGTTGGTGCCATTATAGGTGAGGACGGCATGAGGGAATCTAAATCGGTAGATGATGTTGGAGCTCACGAAGTAAACGATAGACCAAGCCTTGACTTTATTGATTGGAATTGCCTCTTCCCACATGGAAAAGAAATCTGTAGTGGTCAGGATGAATCAACATTGGCGAGCTGTAGCCAGTGGGTATGGTCCTATGACATCTAATCCTCAGACTGCAAAGGGCCAAGAGTTCTTGGTAGTGTGAAGAGGCTCTGATGGTCGATGCCCAAAGTTAACAAGAACTTGGCACGCATGGCACCTCCTGGAGAATTTGATGCAGTCGTGGATTTTGGAGGGCCAAAAATACCCTAATCTCAAGATCTGGTGAGACAGTTTTGGCCGAGCCTGATGGGCACTGCAGGAACCGGTGTGAACCTCTTGCATGACCTATGGAATCTCAACACCCTAAATGCAATAGAGGAGAACACCATCAAACCTCGTGCTTATAGAGGATTGGCTCAAGGATGGGACCGCTTTGGAGAGTAAACTGTAGAATGTGAAGTCATATTCTCTAGCGCTTAGCCCGATCTGATGGGAGATTACAGTTTTGGAGGTATTCAACCAAGGGTGTCCTCCAATCGATAATTATTTCGATCACAGCATCTGAATGACCCGGGGGTCCTGATGTAGAGACGCTGACAGTAAGATGTCTTACCTGTGGGCTGTCATCTCCATCCGGGGTAACAGGAGATATGAATCTCTGATGTGCCCTGTGGATAATTAGATGATCCTATTCGGGCTCTTAAAGTGATGCAGCTAAGTTGTCCAAAGAATATTCTTGACCATTCTGTGACCGGGGAACATGGGTAACCTCTAGCCGAGAAGGGAACTGGGTCATTAGCTAGAGAGTGTGTTCTAAAAATGGTACGAGCTCTGGATTTCTGACAACATAGTCTTCAGTAAACTGGTTAATGACTTGCTCGGAGTCCCCTTTCACATGAAAATGGGGCACCTCGATCTCGAGGGCCTACTCGAGGCTAGTAATGAGGGCCTGATACTCTGCCTCACTGTTGGTGCAGGCTTTTGACAACACGAATGAGTATAGAAGAATGTATTGCACTGGGGTGATGAAGATGGTACCGAGGCCTACTCAGTTGAGCCGAGGATCATTGAGCCTCCTACCGGTGGGGCTCCGGGAGGCACCATCAAAGTGAATCTACCAACATGGGATGGATTGATCGACGGATAGGATTGCCTCATCAGGAAAATCCATGTCCAAGGAATGGCCTATGTAGGTTGTATGGGCAGCTAGAAAGTCTTCCAATGCATGTCCTTTGATATCCTTCTAACGGATGAACCTGATATCGAACTCATGGTGTTGTAGGTAATGTTGCAATTTATGCATTGAAAACACAAGTGTAAGGAAGCTCTTCTCGATGGGGGATTATCTGGTCTCCGTATCGAGGAGCATGCAACTGTGGTAGTAGAGACTGTTTTTCATCCCCTCATTGTTCTTCTGGGCGAGAAGGGTGCCGAGGGACCATTCCAGGGTTGTGACATAGAGGACCATCGGCTTCCCAAAGATAGGAGGAATCAAGACCGAAGGCTGGAGAAGATACTTCATGATTTATTCAAAGTAAGTCTAGCACTCTACGTCCAATTCATAGGCATAGCATTTCTTCATGAGCCAAGAGAAGGGATTGCACTTGCCAGCTAGATTCGCAATTAATCAGCGTATGTAAGCTATGTGGCCTTGGAAACCTCTAAGCTCCTGAATATTACATGGGGGAAGCATCTGGCTGATGTCCTTAATCTTCTCCGGGTCGATCTCAATGCCCTAGTACCTAACAACAAATCCAAGGAACTTCCCAGAGGTGACCCCAAAAGCACACTTCAAGGGGTTCATCTTCAGGTGGCGTGAATGGAGAAATCTGAACACTTTTTGAAGATCCTTGAGATGGTCCTAGAGCTGGGGAGATTTAACGACAAGATCATCCACATATCACTCCACCAATGTCCCAAGGATTGGCTTGAAGATGCAGTGCATGTCCCGCTAATAGGTGGCACCTACATTCTTCAGGCCGAAGGGCATAACCTGGTAAAAGAAATTACCATGGGGCACCCTAAAAGCCGTGGAATCCTCATCCTCGATGGCTATTCGGATCTTGTTATATCCAGAGTACCCATCCATAAAGGAGAGTGATTGGAACCCTAGCATAGCATCGATCAAAAATTTCATCACCAGAAGGGGAAATTTTTTCCTTTAGACAATGGAGGTTGAGATCGCAGAAGTTGATACAGACCACGATCTGTCTGTTATTCTTCTTGACTGGAATGATTTGGGCCATCCAAATAGGGTACTGGACCTCCTTGATGAAGTTGTCTTTTATGATCTTGGCAACTTCGGCCTCGACCATGGCACTGTGAGAAGGGTTCATCTTTCTGGGAGGATGCTTGAAACCACAATGATTTGCCAGAAAACTGAGATGGTGGACGACTACCTGAGGATCTAGTCTTGGCATCTTTTCGTAACTCTAGTAGAACACGTGATGGTGCAATTTAAGGAATTCTATGTACCACTGATGCTCCTCGGGGGGTATGGTAGCATTGATCGATGTGGGTCTTGAATATTCCTTACTTCCAAGGTTCACCTATACCAACTCGTCTACCATGTTGGAGACACCTTCCTCAATGGTAGGAGGGGTGTTCTCTATATCCTATTCTCTTCTTATGGAGGGATCCTCCACAGGGGATGCTGCTTTTGAGCTACCAAACCCTGATGGAAGGCTGGTACCAGCTTGTTTAGCAGTGGTTATAGTATCAGGGAACTCTGGAACTACTGAGACCATGGATATGAAGGTCATAGATCCAATCTCATCTGCTCTCTAGCCCAAGGGGCCACGTTTGACAATATCAAATCAGCAATGACATGTCAGCCGGAGCCGACTTATACCTCCCCAGCGAAACAGACAAGTATGACGTACAATCATTTCCATGAGCTGAAAGTCCCGATACCTGATGGGGGTGGGAGGCTCTAGGATCACTAGAGCCTCATCCATATAATAATAGGAAGTGATCTTCCGACGCTGCTCGGATCTGGGAGAATGGTTCCCACTTGTCCCGAAAATGACAAAACATTGCCCCATATCAGGGGTCGTGGCATCCAACTGATGGATAGGAAAGATGTATGCATCATTGCGGCCTGCCCAAGGGTCGGTCGTAGCGGTGACATGCTCAACTTCACTTACCTGGACTTGCTTATCATTTCTCTTGTAATAGTCAGCATCAAAGTATTGGGATTCAGAAGAGGTGAAAATAGATGAATCACCTTGGAGTATGCCTACTCGACCATTCAGAGAGTACTTGAGGCATTGGTGATAGTATGAGGGGACTTACATGTGCAGATGGATCCATGTCCTGCCCATCAATGCATTATACACAGTGTCCTGGGAGACAACCATAAACTTGGTGCTGGAAACTAAGCCGCCGAACATAGTCTTCAACCAGATCTTGCCGACTGGGGACTGCTCCATCCTGTCGTATCCCTGTATTTTTAAATTAGAGGGAGTCAGGTCATCCTTGGATAACCCTAGATTCCGCAGTGTCCGTTTCAGGATAAGGTTGATCCTGGAGCCGATGTCATCAAGACAGCAGTGAACCTCCATGCCATTGAATTGGCCAGTGATATAAAGTGGGCAGATGTGCCCTTGTATGGGGGAGCCTTCATCCTCTCTAGAGAATTAAATGAAGGCCTATAATTTGGCATCCTCAGCCGTTTCAACATGGAATGCTTCTACATCTGCTAACTATGTCTCAAACTGGAGGGGGCTTCTTAAATCCTCGGCGAGTGCTTCACGCATATCTGGTGACATGAGAAGGGCTTTGGGGATGAAAATCCTCCTTGGGATGCCGACGATGTGCTTGAGAAATTCGTACTATTGTGCCAGGCGTGAACCTCTGCTTGCAGGGAGCCACTCTGTGATGGAAGGCATGGTGGGCCCTGTCGGCCGGACTGGTTGCTGATTGGTACTGGCTATATCCCGTTGCTCATTGGTCGAAGCCCGAGGAGTAGCTATTGGATGAGGACCAGATGACTGAGATCGGCCTGAAGCGGGGTGAAGCTAGTCGCGGCATGGCCGAAATGCTTCTTCCTGGTCCAGTAGCACAAATGGAGGTGGAGGCGGGCCTATTGACACTGGATGAAGAGGTTGCACGTGTTGAGCTCTACGTTGGGCTTGCTGTCTGGTCTCAGCGGCATGCACAGACTGGCTAGAGGTGCCAACTAACGTGCCCTGAAGACCCATATGGTCACAACTTCACCGATGTTGGCATCGGCTGGAGATGTTGGGGAGGTTCTCCTTGCGCTCCCCCTCGTCGGGAGTCATATAGGGGTTTACCAACCATACGGTATTAACCAAAGCGTTCTCTTGACTGCTTCTTGAAAAACCATCCACCACGAGGAGGATTCTTGGAGGTATCCCCATATTTAGAGGCATAAAGCAACCAAGAGTGTGGGACAATGATGGCACTGGCAGGGCACGTTGCTTTTTGTTGCGCTTCCGATGCTTGCTCTTCTGGGAAGAGGTCAGCTGAGATGATGATACAGAAGTGGTGGCCATAGTATCTGAAGGCTCCATCTGATTTAGACATGCACGGATAATGCCTTGGGAACGAGCGACTATCCAATGAGCCATCCAGTCATTATAATTCTGGGAACCGTGGTCAGAAACCTTCTGCCACTCACCTTCACCATCACTACTGCTATCTGATATCACAAAGACACCTTCCACTTATGCTGGGGCCGAGACCAACCTGACTATGTTGTTGTCAACATGCTCTTGGAGCCAGTCCTTGAACACATAGCATTGCTTGATAGTGTACCCCAAGATCTGGTGATAAGGGCAGTAGTTGGGGTGATCAGTGAGATTTGCCTCTTCTATCTTTCTGCACTAAGGAATCTGTACAATTCCTTGCATTAAGGAGCTGTGGAAGAGACCAGGGACCTTGGCCTCGTTGAATTAGTAGGACTGATTTCTTCTGTCCAAAAAGGGGGCTCTAGGAGCCTGACGCTGACAGGGGGTCGGAGGAGCCTGCCAGGGAGGCGGAACTTGATTGTCTTGCCTAGGTGGTGGCGGTGCGTTACGTGGAAGCGCTTTCCAATTTCGAGGTGGACACTGCAGGGCTTGATGTTGCTCCCATGGTAGTGTACCTCTACGGGGCTGGGGATCTGGCTCAATTGGTAGTAACTCTAGCTGCCTGGGGGCCTCTATCTAGGCCACTGCAGCGGGATCGGCTCAGGCATCCCTCCTTACTGGGATCATAGGTGGCAGCGGACGTGCATGGATGGCCTGTTTCAGGGCTTCTTCGAGGTGTTGAGAATTATCTAAGAAGTCTCGGAACCCTCCGAGATAGTTCTGAGTGATCAGGGAGGGAACCAGTTCTGTCTTGACATTCCCCACACACGTCGTTAGTAATTGGTCCTCAGTCAGTGGCATGTCAAGGAAGTGTGTGAGCCCCTTCCATTTGGCGACAAATTATGCAAATCTCTCATCAGGCCTTTTTTTGCACTTGAAGAGGTCTGTGATGTTCGTTTTCTGGGTGGTAGAGCTGAATTGGTAAAGGAACTACCTGTGAGGGTCCTCCCAGCTAGTCACGGATCCGACGGGGAGCTGATTGTACCAGAAGAATGCTAACCCCTCTAGTGTCTGAACAAAACAGTGGAGCATGGCATCCTCCTACAGCACTGGTGTCCCTAAAATAGTCCCACACCTTGAGTTGAAGTAGTACAGGTGCTGCGTCGGGTCCCCCATCCCATTAAAGGGGGAGAAGGTGGGGTTTCCGAATCTTGGGGGTGCTAGCATATCATCCACCCACATCGGGTATGGCTTTCCATCCAGTGGGATGGCCGCCTGCCACGTCTCCAGAGCCTCTAGGCGGGCAATGTGTGCCACCATTGGATCTTCTGGATGGGGGTCCCTGTCCTGAAGGGGATCCCTAACCATGAGCGTGTTGTCGGGTTCTTCAATGCGGTAGGTAGGCTCAGTGGCTCGAGGAGCGGCTGGTGGAGCGAACCTTAGGGCTACTTGAGGAGCCGGAGCAGGGTTCCTTGGATTTTCGTGCCGTTCAGGGGGGTTTGGAGAGACATACCGCGCCCTCTTGCCAAGATCTCTGGCTTCTGCCCTGTCAGTGAATGCAACATGATCAGGGTTTCCCGGGGGAATCTTACCGAGGCGTAGTTGTTCCTACCCCTACTGACCTGACCTAGGATCTTCGTAGTTGGTTCGTCGCTCTACAATGCATTCAACCAGATGTTCATCGACCAACTTCTTCTGCTCATCATGCTGCTGGCACAACGAGGCCTTCTCAGGGTCATCCTCCGTCTTTTTCACTGAGGCGGACTAGTCGGTGTGCTTGATAGCTCTAACATTCTGCTTGCCCTTACTGACCTTCCAGCTGAGTACCAACTCCTCGGTGGGTGTGGGGAGACCTAAAAGGTTCCTATGTTTATGATTTATCCTCCCCAAAGGGTCTATTAGTGGGGTCACATCCTCAGGGAGGACATTCCCATCAAGAAGTTCCAGCTCGTCTTCTCCTCCCAACAGATCAGTCATGTTGACCACAACTTTCTTCGGGGGCATGTCCTCAGTGTCGCCAAGCGAGTCAGGTAGCTGGAGGATTGCACTAAAGAGGAGGGCAGTGTACTTCCCCCAGCCACGGACTTTCACGTGGGGGTAGCCTCTTTAAAAACTTTGCGGAGTACTTGGAAACTCTAAAGGCATTGCTATTGGAGGGTCCCATGGTGACCAGGTGACTTGGGGTGCTGGACCATTGGGAGTGTGGCCAGGTCAACCAAACGACACTGTTCGCCAATGTCTTCAAGGTTCACTTGGATCTCAGGATAAGTCACTTGCCGGTGGAGAAGATGGAAGTGAGTCTCCTAGAGGGTCTGTTGGAAACATTCAAACTCCTCTGGGGTGATAGATTTCGACGTACAAACACTGGGTCCTACGACCGGCCAAAACTTCTCTGGGAAGTGACCTATTGCGAGGATAGTCCAGATGCTCCTCATCTCAGCTTCAGGGTCTAGCCCTTGATTTCTCCACTCGTCAGCTGGTGGTGGCTAAGGAACTGGTGGCGGCACCGAGGGAGACAGTTGGGATGGTGGGATGGCCAGTGGAGAATACGGCGAGCAGGCTGATTGGCTGCCGAACCTTGTGATGTCCTTTGAGGATTGTAGTGACATGGCCACTATAGCATAATAGAATGGACCAATAACTAAGGCTCCTAAAACAGGATCAGCATCTACCGAGGGTGGGCTATTCCATGGATCTTCCACCATTGACCCCCCAAAACAGCTATCTGTAGTATCTAGATGAGGCAGAAGTTGCTTCTATTGATGATGATGGCGACTGTGTGGTCGGTCCCTAGGGACACATCAGGTTCTCATCCTCTTAGATATACCTTCTAAGGGAGGCATGGATCCTATGGACCTCAAATTCCGGGAGTACGAGGCTGATGTGCCTTGTTCCTACCCCTACCCTTGACTCGGAGGACTGAGGAGAGGAATCCCACACTGAGTCTCACTTCACTTTAGAGTCTCAGAATTGGAATAGTCTTATTTCCATTCTTTCTTCCCATAATTCCTCTTGAGGTGGCAACCACCCGTCTTCCTACCCTTGGGTGGCTCCTCAGGACGGGGCTGATTTCTGACATGGGGTCCGCTGGCCACACTGGTGCGGGGGCGGAGAGGGTTTCCACCCGAGAAAACCGGGGTGCGAGGAGCACCGAGACAAATGTCGAAAGGGACAGAGGGAGGAATTCCGTGTTGGGAATTGATGTAGTGAGGTTGGCCTCCACCTCTCTGACCACTGGGGCGAGGAGGACCTTCGCCAATTGGCATGGGTACATGGGGAGGACCTTCATGTTGGCGAGTGACCGGACATGAAATGTCATCATACCCGCGGCCTGGTGCAGGGGGAGTGAACCCATACCTTGTGTATTGAACGCGGGAGAGACCCCCATATGGAGATTTGCTCTCATGAGGAAGATCCCCGCTTGGGTTGAAGGTGGGATGGGGCAGACCTCCAAGCTGAGGTTGGAAACAGGGAGGGCATGCACCTTCAGTAGTGGCGATACAGAGTGGGCCTCCACGCTGGATGAAATTGCTGTGGATTGGTCCACAATATCCATCACCTGTGCCAGCGACAGGGAGAGTCGACCAAACCTACCCATGGGGTAGTTGGGGCCTCAATCCAAGCTAGGCGTATAACTACCCCTTCTCAATGGATGCTGGGAGTTGGGGATATGAGTCAGCGGTTGCTCGGGCAACATTTGTCACTGATGTTGATGCCCCATGTCGGGCTTCCTCGTCCATCTGCATTTGACGTTGGCATCGGGTCAGATAAACTAGAGTTGGTGGTGTAGGCATGTATCTTACCTACTCTTTGGCTCAGGGATCCAAATGGTGGTGTTGACGCAGCCTGGTGGGATCCCTTCTTGGGATCCCTTGAAGCGGAACTCTGATCGATCAGACCCGATCCCCTACCTCGTCATCATAGGACAGGGAGATGTCAAGGCGTTCTGAGGACAAGCTCCCGAAATGATTGAATGTTGGGGTGGGGAGCAGCGGCTCCCTATGCTGCCCTCGGGGGTGGCGTTGATGGCGAGGTGAAGATGCCTCAAGATACAAGCAGGACATATCTTTGGTGGTGATGATCCCTTCCTCCTCGTACCTACGTACAACGTCATTAATTACCATTCACTAAATAATTTTCTATAGGGAGAGGGGGCTTGGGTGCCCAGCTGTTGTGGTGGTCAAAGATGTCATCGAAGAGGCAGAAACACACAGGGTAGCCACATTGATATTGCCCCTTCCCCTACGCTGGTGGGCAGGTGATCGGGCTCTGGATGCAACAACTTGGTTTCTGAAATTAGGGAGATGAACTCATTAATACTGATAGAAAACGATATCGACGACCAGTGCCCCAGCGCCACTTCGTCTTATGTGGCCAGTAAAAGGGATCCACACTGACAACATCACAGAATAGAATGCTCAACGTCCTGGCTGTCCCAACGTATGGCGAGTTTCACTTCAGGCCCGCTATTTTCATTGGGGATCCTGATTCCAAATGACTGGTTTTGATGACAAGCTAGCCGATTGGTGCCTCAAACGATACTAGTCTCCATGTATAGGATAATATCATCACGTCGAGTTCACCTTTTTTGTTTTCGACGCTTTCTTTGGGGTGCACGTGTGTCCGTCATATGGAGGACACACGACTGTTGCCCTGCATTCCTACTTTCCAAAGGCAGGAGACATCTGTTCCCTATTCAAGGATGTCTGCTCTTTAATCGAAATGGGATAATGGGATGTTGGTTCTTCCTTCCATGGATTCCTCCTCGGATCTCGTCAACTAGTACGGGTCTCCCTCATAGATTTAAGACATTTTTCATGAAAGTCTTTCTGGCACCATATCTTCATGGACACTAGTTAATTACAATGCATCTATCTGGACATTCTAAGGGGTCCGGTCAGGGCAGTAACCTTCGGTTAGGGGATTGGTCACGTTGGGAAACACTGGCATGTCTCGACGCTCAGGGATTGGCATGTCTTTCTTATTTCCCTTAATATAGGGCTTCATGAGGGCATGGATGCCTGAGGCATCCCACATCGAACGTGGGGAACCATATGCCATGGGCATGTATCTATGGTTTTCCCTAGCATCCCATGTTTAACACAGGGTATTCCGTGAGTTTAACGTCCATCGGAGATGGATCAGACTGATCGAAACACTGATTAGAGTGGCTCAAATTGAGGAACCCCCTCGAGGGAACACCAATATTAGGACCAACACATGGGTGGCTTCCCAAATGTTGTCTGATAGAATGGGGAATGGGTTAGCATGATCCCACTGGGATGTGGCAGCCTGGGTAAGGATCAGGATGGTTGATGAAGTGAAGGGGAATGGAATATGGACTTCGCAAGGGCGACGATGAAGTTGGGATTGAGTCTTGAAGAGACTTCCTATGTATCCCTATGACAGGGAATCAATGTCTGCATAGTTCGATGAAATGATGGAACACCTGAGGAGGCGACCCATGAGAATGGACGCATGGATGAGACCCAGAGGAAGTGGAACCTTCGGGATGGGGCATGAGCTTCCCGAGACACATGGGATCGAGGGTGAGATAAGTATGAGTCATGAATGAGGGGTTGAACCTTGTGGAGGCCTCCTACATATCCCTATGGAAGGGAATCAAATTGCATGTAGTTCGGGATTGAATGGGGCTTACACTCTCAGGCGGCCCAAGGTGTATTGGGGCTTACACTCTAAGGTGGCCCAATGTGTTGGGGCTTGAACCTCATAGAGGCTTCTTATATACCATGCCTTGACATGTATAAAAGTCCCCATAGTTCGAAATAGATTGGGTCTTACACTAGGAGGTGGCCCAAGGTGTTAGGGAACCGACGCGAAGGAGGTTGGAATGACCGGGTAGTGGTCTTGTACCTCGTGGAGGCTTCCTACGTACCATGCATTTACATGGATCAAAGTCCCCAAAGTTCAAGATGGATTGGGGCTTACACTCTGAGGCGGCCCAAGATGTTGGTGAACCGACGTGAAGGAGGTCGGAATGACCAAGTGGTGGGCTTGAACCTCATGGAGGCTTTCTACGTACCATGCCTTGACATGGATCAAAGTCCCTGTAGTTCAGGATGGATTGGGGCTTTCACTCTTAGGTGGCCCAAGGTGTTGGTGAACCAACGTGAAGGAGGTCGGAATGACCGGGTGGTGGGCTTGAACCTCATGGAGGCTTCTTACATACCATTCCTTGACATGGATCAAAGTCTCCATAGTTTGGGATGGATTGGGGCTTACACTCTGAGGCGTCCCAAGGTGTTTGGGGCTTGAACCTCATGGAGGATTCCTATGTACCATGCCTTCACATGGATCATAGTTCCCATTGTTCGGGATGGATTGGGGCTTACACTCTTAGGCGGCCCAAGGTGTTTGCAACATGAACCTCTTGGAGGCTTCTTACGTACCATACCTTGACAAGGATCAATGTCCCCATAGTTTGGGATGCATTGGGGTTTACACTCGGAGGCATCCCAAGGTGTTGGTGAACTGACGTGAAGGAGGTCGGAATGACCGGGTGGTGGGCTTGAACCTCATGGAGGCTTCCTACATACCATGCATTGACATGGATCAAAGTCCCCATAGTTCGGGATGGATTAGACTTACACTCTGAGGCAGCCCAAGATGTTGGTGAAATGATTTGAAGGAGGTTGGAATGACCGGGTGGTGGGATTGAACCTCCTAGGGGCTTCCTATGTACCTTGCCTTGATATGGATCAAAGTCCCCGTAGTTCTGGATGGATTAGGGCGTACACTCTGAGGTGTCCCAAGGTGTTGTCATGGTCGGTTCCTACTCTAAGCTCATGTGAGTCATGCTCGGTGTGAGAAACAAGAGGTATAAGAGACCTAACGATCTCGTTGTGAAATTAGCGTTTGTGGGATGTGGAGTGGGGCTTACGCGTGGAGGGGCCCAAAGAGGAAGCAGGGGCTTATGCATGGTTAGTAGCCTGGGAAATCGGGGCTTACTCCTAGATGGAGGCCCAATGGTGAAAAATCCTAGTGGGAGAGGGAAAGGGTGACAAAAACCCATGTCCCCATGTCCCCTGTTTTTCCTTGGAACCGAGGAAGTGAGGAGGAGCAGGGATGCTACCTCCTGCAAGAAAGGCTAGTGGCTTAAACCAAGGTGGTTTCCCTCCCCCACAGACAAACACCACTCCAATAAAGAGGATATCATCCCCTAGGAGGGTTGATCGCATCCTTGTGCAGACAAGTGGGCATGGAGAATTTCCAAGGCTGGGGGACCCTGTGTGCGAGGCACTGGGCCAGGTCACAATTTAACATCATGTGCTAAGGATGATGGTGCTTGGCAGTTTAACATCCTGCAGCTCGGACGAGGCGGGTGTGCTCCGTACCCCTAGGAATTACATAACTGGTACCCTCTGCTCATTGTGGGAGGGAAGGCCTCAGCAACACTGTAGTGTGGGGGTGTCATGGAGCGAACCATCGAGGGGTCCATGTTAGCGTGGCTATGTGAAGATGCAATATCTGTTAGCATGCCAATGTGAAGAAGCATGAGGCAAAGAAACACAATGGGAGGTATCGCCCAAGGGACCATGATGTTTCTTTATATGAGCCTTGAAGGTTTCATGGGAAAATGTTGCATGATATGGATGCTCGGGTCATAAATAGAACCCATGAATGGAATCCATAAGAAGAGCATCGGGCGCCCTCGAAAGGAGGTGCCCGAAGACTACCGAGATGAAGGGTCCCAGGGAATTGCGCGTAACCTTTGAGGATTGCGCGCAAAATAATGGGCATGCTTGAAAAACACCAGGCTGGCACGAAATCGGTGATCCTTGCACATAATATGATACAAGGGTTTTCACACGACTAGAAGGATTGCGCGCATGGAGTTTTAATTGCATGCAAGTGGGAGCGACTGCGCGCAATGTAATGGGTGCGTGTAATGGATGGGGTTGCGTGAAATTGGTCGGCCTGCGCATAATGAAAGGGATTCCGCATAAACGGTGGACCCCTGAGGGATTATAATTCAGTCTAATCCATGGGGATCTCGCGTAAAGGGGGACCCCGGGGCGACTGAAGGTTCCGGGCGCAGTGGAAGCGCGTGGGTGGATGTGCCCACTTGGCTTTTTGTCATTAGCAATGATCAATCCGAGATCAATACGACGATAAACGCCAGTCTCCACGGATCGAATCACAGAAAAAGACAAAGAAGATGGTTTTTCCCGGAACCACAAACAAGGATCGTTACAGGTTGATTATAATTAATTTAATTAATTATAAAGAAATACCTTTTGGGTGTTCTTTCTTCGTTGATGTTCTCAATCACGTTGTCAATGTGATCCGTCGTTGCGTCGCAGAAGCCAAGTGTAGACTCCCTCTAGCGGTGATCCACACGTGTACCTCGTATCACTGGACGTCGCCAAAAGATTCTCCGGGTGCTAGCGTGGAGAAGCCTTTGCTTGCATTGTCCGCCTTAGATTGTCTTGATCCGATGGAAGAGGATCTCTCTCGGTCTTGAGAGCGTTCTTGGAGGAAGAGGTTCTTTCGGCCTTGAAAGAATTCTCCAGAGATGTTGTGCACAACGATTCTCTTGTATCAGAAAAGAGTTGGGGTTGTGAGGATATTTATAATCGGGTGTGTGGGGTTATAGAGTTATGACAATAAATAAACGCGTTACGCGTTTTATTTATTTCATTGACTCTTAATTTAAAACCCCATGTCGAATAAATAATTCCTTGACATGCGCCCACGCTGATTATAATAAATATCATTTAAAACAATATTATATCTTCAAAATCCCAACTAAAAAAAACTACACGGAGTGTATTAATAAATACACGGCGTGTACTTGTTTTTCATTGAAAACTACACGGTGTGTACATTAAATGTACACGGCGTGTATATCTTGTTTTCATTTATTCATTTCCTTTCCAAAATAAAACTACACGGCATGTAATAATAATACACGACGTGTACTTGTTTTATTTTCTTTTTCCTCCATCATTTAAAAAAACTTAGGCTTCCTTGAATAATTATTAAACCATGTACGAGAATAATCTTTATTCAACTTGAGATACTTGGATACACTTAGTGTGTGACCCTCTAGGCCTCTTTCTCGTTGGCATTAGGCGGGCTTGCCTAAAGTCCAAGATTACTGTCTAGCAACGGGTCAAGGCACCCAAGAGAAATAAGTTGACGCCGCATTGACGTATCACCTCATATGAGCGCTTACTGTGTAATTTAATCCCTTTGTCTCAATATCTCATCAAGCAGGTTTCATGGCAGTGTCATAAACCTATATGCTTGATATGTCGTTCTTTGACTACCTGAAATAAACTCATCGTTTACACCATGGCCATGGAATTTAATGCGACAGTTTTATTTCAATCAAATGGCCGAGATATCAACTTCCATAAATGGAAGGGACAAATCCTTCCTTGACTTATCCATTAACAACATGTCACTCGTGACGCACCCAACGTACCCTACTTCCCGCCAACTATCTGCGTGACAGTTTTCGTCAGTAAATCTAAGTGCGCGAGTCATGACATGAGTTAATGATAATCTTCCAGTCCAAGGACCATTACACATGCTCGTAGATAGCAATATCCGATGACACCAAGACATGCAGAATTACTACTGGCGGGTCTATTCTCATAATCTCCCATCTTGGAGATTACCAAGTGCGAACTCCATGAGAGAGAGTCTCGTCTTCTTATGAGTACTCGCACATGACAGTCTGTATACTATGTGTCCTATCATAGTATGTCATCCAACCGCAGAACTTTATTTAAGAATATTGTTATAGCATTTCAAGGTTCTCATCATAGCGGGGATCTGCTATGACCTTATTAATGCAACAAATATTTCAGGACATTATTATATTATAGTCATGCAGAACAATGAACAATATATAATAAGTGAACATTTATGTAATCAAAGTACAAAACAGTTGGTTCTGAGGACACAAACCCTTACAAACTCCCACTTGGACTAGAGCCAACTGCCTACGACTTTTAGTCCGCTAGACCTCACATGATGATCATGTTTCTGCTGAGTCAAGGCTTTAGTCAATGGGTCCGCCACGTTGTCTTCCGTGGAAATAATGCTCACTGCAACTTCACCTCTCTGAGAAAAATCCCTCAAGAGATGATACTTCCGAAGTATGTGCTTTGTCCGCTGATGTGACCTTGGCTCTTTTGCAAGTGCCACTGCTGCAGTATTATCACAATAGAGTGTGATAGGATCTTTACTGCTCGGTACAACATCCAGCTCTTGGACGAAGCTTCGCATCCATACTGCTTCTTTAGCTGCCTCAGAAGCTGCGATATACTCGGACTCCGCTGTAGAATCTGCCACCACACTTTGTTTTGAGCTCTTCCAGCTCACTGCACCTCCATTCAAACTGAAGATGTATCCAGTCTGCGACTTCATGTCATCTTGATCAGTCTGGAAACTAGCATCTACATGTCCTCTGATGACTAGTTCCTCATCTCCTCCATAAACCAAGAACATATCCCTAGTACGCCTCAGATACTTAAGGATAGTCTTGACTGCCATCCAATGGCGGTCTCCTGGATCAGCTTGATATCTGCCTACCGCACTTAATGCATAAGCAACATCTAGCCTCGTACATAGCATAGCATACATGACTGACCCAATCGCGGATGCATAAGGGATCCTTGCCATTCTTTTTCTTTCCTCATGTGTCTGAGGACACATTTTCTTGGAAAGATGAATGCCATGTGACACTGGCAACAATCCCCTCTTGGACTGTTCCATACTGAATCTCTTCAGTATCTTGTCAATGTATGTACTTTGACTTAGGCCCAACATTTTCTTGGATCTATCACGATGGATCTTGATCCCAAGAATATATGCCACCTCGCCCAAGTCTTTCATGGAGAATCATTTATTCAACCATGTCTTAACTGACTGTAAGACAGGTACTTCGTTTCCAATTAGCAATATGTCATCGACATATACTATTAGGAAAATGACTGCACTTCCACTAAACCTTTTGTAGACACAAGGCTCACATTCGTTCTTAACAAAGCCAAATTCTGTAACAGCTTCATCAAAATGAATGTTCCATGACCTTGATGCTTGCTTTAATCCATAAATGGATTTTTGCAACTTGCATACCTTGTTGGCATCCTTTGAAGTCACAAACCCTTCAGGTTGTGTCATGTAGACATCTTCCTGGAGGTTCCCGTTAAGGAAAGCTGTTTTGACATCCATTTGAAAAATTTCATAGTCATGGTAAGTAGCAATGGCCAATAGGATTCTGATAGACTTCAGCATTGCAGCTGGTGAAAAGGTTTCATCATAGTCAATTCCTTGACGCTGTCTAAAACCTTTTGCAACCAGTCGTGCCTTGTAGGTGCTGACTTTCCCCTCCATGTCCAGTTTCTTCTTGAATACCCATTTATTACCAATAGGCTTTACATCAACTGGAGGATCTACCAAAATCCAGACTTGGTTTTGGTACATAGAATCCATTTCAGAATTCATGGCTTCTTGCCACTTGGAAACGTCTGTGCCTTCAACTGCTTCCTTGTAGGTAAGAGGATCATCATTGTCAACCAATAATGAGTCACCATCCTCAGTGACAAGAAAACCATATCGTTCTGGTTCTCTCACCTCTCTCGTGCTCCTACGCATTTCTTGTGTCTCTGGAACAGATTGTTCTTCCACGGGGCTTTGTGGAATCTGTTCTTGTACCAACTCATGTGTATCTTGAGCCTCGACTTCATCGAAGTCTATCTCGCTCCCACTATCTCTTCTGGAGATGTGCTCCCTCTCAAGGAATATGGCGTGTCTTGCCACTGTAACCCTTTTGTCTGAGGGGTTGTATAGGTAATATCCCCTTGTTTCCTTGGGATATCCTATAAAGATACACTTTGTGCCTCGGGGTGCAAGTTTGTTACCTGAAGAGGCCTTAACAAATGCTTCGCTACCCCACACGTGTAAATTCGATAACATGGCTTTGCGTCCACTCCATAACTCGTATGGAATACCATTTATCGATTTAGTTGGTACTTGGTTTAGTATGTGTGCTGCTGTTTGTAATGCATATCCCCAAAAGGATAATGGAAGACTCGCATGACTCATCATTGATCTCACCATGTCCAACAGGGTGCGGTTCCTCCTTTCACTTACACCATTCCACTGCGGTGTGTAAGGAGGAGTGAGTTGAGATAGAATCCCAAACTCCCGTAAGAAATCAATGAAGTCTTGATTAAGATATTCTCCTCCTCTGTCTGAGCGGAGTTTCTTAATCTTCTTACCAAGCTGGTTCTCAACTTCATTCTTGTATTCTTTGAACCGATCAAAAGAATCTGACTTATACCTCATTAAATAGATATATCCATATCTACTAAAATCATCAGTAAAAGTTATGAAGTACGAGAACCCACCCCTTGCTTCAACTGGAAATGGTCCACACACAACTGTGTGAACTAATTCTAGAAGCTCTTTAGCTCTTTCACCTTTCCCACTAAATGGGGCTTTGGTCATTTTTCCTTGTAGACACGCATGACATACACCAAGTGGTTTTAGTTCGAAAGAATCTAAATACCCATCTTGATGTAATTTTGTCAAACGTTTCTCATTGGCATGACCTAGCCGGTGATGCCAAAGTTGGGTGTGGTATGAGTCATGTAAATTAACTTTGTTATCAATTGCCATTACTTGGTTTGTGTTGTCTAACACATAAAGGCCGTTATATAAATGTGCCCTACCAAAACAAATGCTATCTTTATAAAAGTAGCAACATTCATTTCCAAACTTGAATATGAATCCATCAGTATCTAATCTGGATACTGAAATAATGTTTTTGGTTACAGAGGGTACATAATAACATCCTTTCAAAACCAAGACCATCCCGGTAGGCAATGTGAGGTGGTAGTCCCCGACAGCTACAGCAGCAAGTCTGGCTCCGTTGGCTGCTCGTAGATCTATCTCCCCTCGATCAATCTTCCTGAATCTACTTGGTTCCTGTATTTGGATACAGATGTGAGCACCACAAGCAGTATCTAATACCCAATTAGTAGAAACAGATAGATTGCATTCGATAACAAACGCACCTGAAGCTTCCCCTTGCTTCCTCGGCTGGGTGCAGTTTTTCTTCCAGTGACCCTTCTTGCCACATGCGAAACAAACAACATCCTGTTCCGTTGCCTCCCCTTTGATCTTCCTTTTCTTGGAAGGCCTTGAAGAAGCTTTGGGCTTAAAGCTCTTCTCCTTCCCTTTCCTTTTATTCACCATAAGGACAGAAGGTTTTTCACGCTTCATGTCATTGTCCACTTGGCGAATGAGGATAAGAAGATCAGATAGAGACTTCTCAATATTGTTCATGTTGAAATTAACAACAAAGTTTGAGAAGCTCTGGGGGAGTGATGCGAGAATGAGATCGGTACCCAGTTCTTCAGGGAGTTTAAACCCTAGAACCTCCAAGCGCTCAATGTAGCCAATGAGCTTGACTACATGAGGCCCAGCTGGGGCACCCTCTCCAAGCTTGCTCTGAAACAGAGCCTTGGAGATCTCAAACCTTTCCTGTCTTGCTCTCTCCTGGTATAAACCACGGAGGTGCTCGAGCATGCTGTAGGCATCCATGTCTTCATGAGACTTCATGAGCTCACTAGACATAGATGACAGCATCAAACATTGAACGTCGAGAGCATCGTTCAAATGTTGATCATAGACTAGGAAATCTTCATCACTTGCCCCTGGGGCAGGAGAATCAGGAAGTGAGGACTCCAGCACATAAAACTTCCGTTCATGGCGTAGGATAACCCGAAGGCGCCTAAACCATTCCTGAAAGTTACTGCCGGTGAGGATGTTGTCTTTATCCAGAATTGATCGCAGAGAAAATGTGGTTGATGTGTTTGTCATTTTGATTCTACAATTTAAAAGAGCAGATTCATCAGTACTTTCTTGATTACATTTTATGAGAAATAATAAATTTTATTAAGTCTCCCACTATTTTATCAATTCCCAATGGCCCTCACCATTGAACTCGGAATGTCTAGTTGCTTTGACATTCTAATGGCAAGGATCCATATTTCCCTTCGCATAAACCCAACAAGGGTTGGTCAAGCTATTTAAAGGTATTTAGGTAGGCGGGTCTTTGCCAACTGTGAGCTTACAGTTCCTTGATCTGTTGAGTGGACTCCCCAATCCTGAAATCCTGACTTGGATTTCCTCAACTCTTGCCTCCAATATTACATCAAGTCTAGCAAGGGCTACTTCTCTTGATGTAATATGGTTAAGTCAACCCGAAACCTTTCATAAGGGCTTCCTTTATAAAAGTAAGTGTCCCAACAAGGGTTGGTCAAACACATAGTTTTATTGAGTCTTGCCCTTAATCAAGTAACGGAAGGCTTGGTCTGACTTAATATGGTATTTGAGGGATTTTATTCTTTATGCGTATCTTTGCATTATCACATGCTTGTTAATATTAAGTGATGCTTGCTTAAGTGATTAACCATGTTCCGATAATGTATACGCATAGACCGGTTTTTATTTTATTCCATCTTTGCATGCTTGTTCATTTTATTAATTATGTGATCGCGACAACACATGCATAATATATAAACCATGCAATCAGACAGAAATAAAATAAGATGGCATGATCATGAGCTTCTATTTGGTTAGCTTATCTAGCGGTTTTGATAAGCTTACCCTGACCTAGGGAAAACACCTTGAACCTGATGGTTCATGTTTTGCAGCTCCCACCTGTCCACCTTTGTATCTTCTTGTGTCGTTTTCGCCTTGGCTTCGGGATTTGAACCGTCTCCTCTGGCTTGGGAGATCCTCCATTACATGGGTTTACATTAAAGAAACCATGGGCACGCAGGCCCTACATTTTATTGGAAGAAGGCTCGCAGGCCAACAAATTTAAATTAAATAAATTTAAATGAAACCATACACATACAAAGGGTCTTTGGTCTAGCTCATGATCATCCATAGTATGCAACGACATTTACGCATATTTAGAATTCAAATTCTTTTAATCGTTTTATTTAAGATAAGACGTGCTCGAATTCAATTAATTATTATCTTATAATTAATCAATTCTTTATCTTAAATTCCTTTCTGAATTTCCTTGAGATTCTTCTCATCCATATTCCTTGTACGGGTCTTTGTACATTGGAGGAAACCTGGTGAAATTCCATTTCTGGAAAGTACACGGCGTGTAGTTTATAATTACACGGCGTGTATTTTTCTTTTCACCCTTTGTCCAAAGTACACGCCGGGGCTTTGGCGTGTTTTTTCTGTACTTTGGAAATTTTAGAGTACATGGCATGTAGATGAATCATACACGACGTGTACTTCCTTGTTACGCGGTAACCGGCCTGGTGATCCCGTATACGCGGTACGCGACTTATCTTTGTACACGGTTTCACCTGGGTCGGAACGAACTACACGGCATGTTGTTCCAACATACACGTCGTGTATTCCGGTTTCCACGCGCCGTTCTATTCTGGTCAACACGGCATGATTAAAACTTAGGCATAATCAATTCACACGACGTGGTTTGGCGGACCAGTGCCGGTTCGTTGAACCTAAGTACACGGCGTGTAGTTTTAATTACACGCTGTGTAATCCCATGTTGTACAGACATAAAGAGCGGCTCCTCCGGATGAGTTCCTCGTTTTTATTTTAATCATAATTAAAATTAAAAGGTCGTTTCTGTGATATGAATCGAGAAACGAAGGAGGAAGAATAGATCTCGTTAATTCAGATTTATAGAACGATTTATTTCGAATTGAATCAAATATGAATGCGTAAATTATCAACGAAAATTAAATAACTATAATCAACATTGTAACCTCCCTCTGATACCATTTGAAGGTTCCGGGCGCAGTGGAAGCGCGTGGGTGGATGTGCCCACTTGGCTTTTTGTCATTAGCAATGATCAATCCGGGATCAATACGACGATAAACGCCAGTCTCCACGGATCGAATCACAGAAAAAGACAAAGAAGATGGTTTTTCCCGGAACCACAAACAAGGATCGTTACAGGTTGATTATAATTAATTTAATTAATTATAAAGAAATACCTTTTGGGTTTTCTTTCTTCGTTGATGTTCTCAATCACGTTGTCAATGTGATCCGTCATTGCGTCGCAGAAGCCAAGTGTAGACTCCCTCTAGCGGTGATCCACACGTGTACCTCGTATCACTGGACGTCGCCAAAAGATTCTCCGGGTGCTAGCGTGGAGAAGCCTTTGCTTGCGTTGTCCGCCTTAGATTGTCTTGATCCGATTGAAGAGGATCTCTCTCGGTCTTGAGAGCGTTCTTGGAGGAAGAGGTTCTTTCGGCCTTGAAAGAATTCTCCAGAGATGTTGTGCACAACGATTCTCTTGTATCAGAAAAGAGTTGGGGTTGTGAGGATATTTATAATCGGGTGTGTGGGGTTATAGAGTTATGAAAATAAATAAACGCGTTACGCGTTTTATTTATTTCATTGACTCTTTATTTAAAACCCCATGTCGAATAAATAATTCCTTGACATGCGCCCACGCTGATTATAATAAATATCATTTAAAACAATATTATATCTTCAAAATCCCAACTAAAAAAAACTACACGGAGTGTATTAATAAATACACGGCGTGTACTTGTTTTTCATTGAAAACTACACGGTGTGTACATTAAATGTACACGGCGTGTATATCTTGTTTTCATTTATTCATTTCCTTTCCAAAATAAAACTACACGGCATGTAATAATAATACACGACGTGTACTTGTTTTATTTTCTTTTTCCTCCATCATTTAAAACAACTTAGGCTTCCTTGAATAATTATTAAACCATGTACGAGAATAATCTTTATTCAACTTGAGATACTTGGATACACTTAGTGTGTGACCCTCTAGGCCTCTTTCTCGTTGGCATTAGGCGGGCTTGCCTAAAGTCCAAGATTACTGTCTAGCAACGGGTCAAGGCACCCAAGAGAAAGAAGTTGACGCCGCATTGACGTATCAACTCATACGAGCGCTTACTGTGTAATTTAATCCCTTTGTCTCAATATCTCATCAAGCAGGTTTCATGGCAGTGTCATAAACCTATATGCTTGATATGTCGTTCTTTGACTACCTGAAATAAACTCATCGTTTACACCATGGCCATGGAATTTAATGCGACAGTTCTATTTCAATCAAAGGGCCGAGATATCAACTTCCATAAATGGAAGGGACAAATCCTTCCTTGACTTATCCATTAACAACATGTCACTCGTGACGCACCCAACGTACCCTACTTCCCGCCAACTATCTGCGTGACAGTTTTCGTCAGTAAATCTAAGTGCGCGAGTCATGACATGAGTTAATGATAATCTTCCAGTCCAAGGACCATTACACACGCTCGTAGATAGCAATATCCGATGACACCAAGACATGCAGAATTACTACTGGCGGGTCTATTCTCATAATCTCCCATCTTGGAGATTACCAAGTGCGAACTCCATGAGAGAGAGTCTCGTCTTCTTATGAGTACTCGCACATGACGGTCTGTATACTATGTGTCCTATCATAGTATGTCATCCAACCGCAGAACTTTATTTAAGAATATTGTTATAGCATTTCAAGGTTCTCATCATAGCGGGGATCTGCTATGACCTTATTAATGCAACAAATATTTCAAGACATTATTATATTATAGTCATGCAGAACAATGAACAATATATAATAAGTGAACATTTATGTAATCAAAGTACAAAACAGTTGGTTCTGAGGACACCAACCCTTACAGCGACTTGGTGCGAAAATAACCATACTTGAAGGCCATATTGTGCACACGGAAGACATATTTCACACATGAGAACCAGTTCATATTTTCAGCCCCGAAATGGAAGGGTGTCGCATTCTATTTATAGGCTTCCGGTGATGTGGAAATTAGGTCGACGCGCAATAATTGCACAGCCGAGGAGGCCATGTGAAATTACCATTTCACGGAGCAAGGGCATGAAATTATTTCACATCTGAACCGAGGACCGTTCGCGAAACCCGAAACATTCTGCACAGGGCATACTTTTTTCATACGCCTCTAAATTTATTTTTCATGACTCCTTCTGGCCCCCCAGACGGGGTCCCCGGGTCCGAATACGGCTTCGCTTTGTCATTTTGAAACCTTTTTCATCACTTTATCACTTTTCGGCGTCTACAAATATAACTTGGGAATTATATATAAGACCCTAAGGAAGGGGGGTTGTATGAAAAAATTAATAAGTTTCAATTTTGACAAC